>OY728126.1:1778256245-1779006245 GCA_963277665.1 Viscum album | reverse complement strand
AAAATAAACCCATTATGACCATAGTAAAGCAAGAGTCAAAACCAATGAATGAGATCATGAAATGGTATTTTAATTCCTATGAATCAAAGGAAAATCATGATAAAATACATCCATGGTATATTATATCAACCATTTAAAATAGAATAATATTGAACATGACTCAAATAAAGGAAATTCAGATGAGTATCCATTTGTGCTTTAAAACCTGGTGATGTGTTGAATCTTACCTTAAAGATCTCAATTGTAATAAAACCTCTAGAATTAATTATTGTGATAAAAGGATATATAAAATGTGGAAGGATAATATGAGAAATAATTTGAGCATAATATGGAGAGAGAGAAAAAAATTGATGTTTTTATTGGAAAGGGTAGAATAAATCCATTTTTATAGACAAGATTTGATGGCATCATAAGTAGAAAAAAAGAGTTATGAACATGGGTGAAAACTATGGACATAGGGCTGATTAATGTGGCTAGTGTTGGCATGGAAATAGTTTATAGGGATATTTATATAGTCACTTAACATGGTGATAAATAATGTGGTGGTATCCCAAGCCTACATCCATTAGTCATGCTCTTGGCCATAGCCTCAGGCTAATGTTATACTGCATATGTCTTTGGGTAGTGCCCATGGTAAAATCCCAAATAACTATTTATACTCCAACACTAGATATAGACACAATTCAAATGAATAAATCTTGATTCTATCTCCATGGTCCTTATAGTAACTTGAGTCTCATACATATATTATTACATGTTTTTTAATATAAAAATGAACAAAACACAACCCAAAAATGTAAAGTTCTGGTGTATTTGGGAGACTAGTCATGAAATACATAAAATTAAACATAAAATAAATCAGAATTATTTTGATATAAATAAATTGATCCTAATTTTTTTTATTCTATTATTATAATATAGTATAATCTAAGGAAATACTTAAAGAAAAAGGGTTGAGATATAAATCTTAGTAAGGGAATAATCAGAGTAAATCATGATGATGAGTAATATATATGATAAGAAGAATACCATGATGACATAAAAGAGAATGATCATATATGTTTACATGATATCATGGGATTAGAAAGATGATATCATAGGATCTTGGTATCATAGTAATGTGGAAAAAACATAATACATGACATCATAAGAACAATTCAAGTCTCTCTACTAAGAAAACATAACATAGTGTGCTAGGATCACTGACCGTGCACCATATAAGGTATTTCATGATATGAAATCATTACTCAATGCATCACGAGGCTATATAATTCTGATACCACTAGTTACATTCATAACATATACATGCATATGTGCGACAAATAATAAAATCATACATAGGTCATAATTGTCATGACCCGTCCCCCAAGGCCCGTGCTGTGATTAACCCAAGCCTGCCTCCCAAAGGCCAGGGGATGTTGACTATTGCTGAAGGAATTATCCTACAAGTGGGAGGCATTTTCCGAGTACCTTTACACATGCACACTCACAACCCCAACCCACAATGCTAAAAAGGAATACATGCATGATACTAAGACAACCACCAAGAGTAAATAGTACAAGATGAAAGTAAAGGGACCAGAATAAAATCCCAATAAAAGAAAAGATGTAAAGAAGAGGGTAAAAAGTCTCTGGAAACCCATATGTAGAAAACCCTACCTAAAGGGTAGGTGGGGAGTAGCTTCCTGAATCTATAGGAGTACGCCTAGCCTATCCGATATCACTGGGCACCACCTGGTCTTGGACTACCAAGGTCTCTATCAAAATGTCGGTTGTCTACACAATACACGACACGTGTGGGATAATACCATGCAGGGGTGAGTAAAAAATACTTAGTAGGGACCCCAAACCATAAGGAAAATACCACAAAGAAAATTACACATGATGTAGTGGAAAACTCACACAGGTATAATTTATAGAATAGAAAGCAAGACTATGAGTCATAATGCTGAACATCTTGTACTACAGAGGGACTCATCCCCGACAAGTCACTGAGGTCTACTGGGCCACTGAGGTTCACTCGTCACTAAGTTATGTTGGGCCACTAAGGTCCCCTCATCAATAAGGTCTTCTTGGCCACTGAGGTCCATTTATTACTGTGGTTTGGTGGGCCACTGAGGTTCTCTCGTCACTAAGGTCTACTGGGCCACTAAGGTCCGCTCGTCACTAAGGTCTACTAGGACACTGAGGTCCGCTCATCACTGAGTTTTTCTGGGCCACTGAGCTTCGTTCTTCACTGAGGTCTTCTGGTCCACTAAGGTCCTTTCATCACTGAGGTCCGCTGGGCCACTGAGGTCAGCTTGTCACTTCCTTCTCATCACAACCAGCCGCAGGATTCCCGCTTGTAGCGTGCTTGATTCTGGGAGAGTCTACTCCTAAATCCATTAGTAATATCTCATCTTCCACTAATCTCCACTTAGTATATACCAAAAAGACTGCCTCATTATGAGGGTCCCAATACGTCAAACAACTCGTTAATCAGACACATGGTCTGAAAGTTACGAGTCTTTTAGTAAAAAGGGGCCGGTCGGGTCTGAGCCCGGTTTGACCAACCCGACCCGAACCGGTCGGGTCTGAGATGACCTGGTATGGCCTAGCCCATTAGGCCAGGGGTCTAGACCACCGGGCTTCCTAGTGGCCCGGTTCCCCATCTGGCCCAAACCATGTTGGCATGACAGTTTGTTCTAGCCCGGATGTGACAGGCGCTGCATCTGCTGCACGTCATGTGGCCGGCTCAGCCAGCCCCCTCCTTGCACATGGTCTGCTGACTGCATGCTGTCACCCCTCTGCGACCTGCCCTAGCCTTATCCTAATGTTACTTCCCACAACTCTGCTATGGGCCTCCTCTACTTCTGTGGCGTGCTGCAGGCACATGCTGCCTCCTGCATGCGGCCTCCGCTATGTTCCGTCGCCGCTAGCTCCCTACCGGTGGCCCTAGTCCACCACTCGTGATGGATGCCACATTTTCCACCACCTCTAGAATTCGATATAGTGTCCCTTTCCACCACTGCGACCCTCCTGGTTGCGAACTTCCATCGCCTCCATGGCCCGCCTGGTCACGACTCTCCCTCTGCCACCACCAGCTCCCATGCTGGCAATTGTTCACCTGACACCACTGTCTCCCTCAGCCTCAAGCTCGAGTTGATCCAACACTGCTATCCTACTTGGACTGCAGTTTCCATAAAGTCACAAAGAACAAAAGAAAAGGGTGGAGTAGAAGGACGCACAAGGAACACATGAAGGACGGAACACAACCTTTGTTCGTGTCGGTGTGATTCATCCTTGTTAGGAGTTTAACAAAGGATAAATAAAACTTGAATCAAACTTCCCATAACTCCTCACATGAAAAATACCATTCCCATATAGATGATCAAACCACGAGTCAATCTGTTAGTGAATTGATGCACGTTTATTATTTATAAAGGAAGAATAGGGGAAAGGCAAAAAATTAGAAATAAACCCCTACTTAGGTTTGGATCGATCACTGAAGAAGGGTGAATCTTCATTAATCATTCATCAATCCACCAACATATGATCTGAATCGATCTGTTGATCAGTCATTATTCGTCATTCATCGCCGCTCATCGTTCTCCAACGAATTTCCTCCCAGGGTTCAGAGATAACTCCAGGATCCTCCCCTAATCTCGTATCTATGTTAATAAACTTAATGGAGGAAATGCATTTCAGAATTTCTGTTACGTTAATTCGTTGAGTCATTATGCTATTTGATTTATGAAATGAAACAGTGTTTTTGTTACGCTTGATTTGTAGTGTCGTTATGCTATTTCATTTATGAAATGAAACAAATGGCTCAATGTTGCATTGAAGTGAAACATTTTTTGAATAAAATAAACTTTCTTAAGTTTATTTTATTTTTTCTTTAAAACTCCCCAAAAAATAACTTTTACCCTCAACTCGCCCCGATCGAGGTTAGGCCCCACCTAAAGAAAGTGTAATATCTCATAATTTCCACATATTTTTTTTAAAATTATATGGAATTATTTTGAGACAACACACTTTGACGACACGTGATTCTGAGGCTTGGTGATCCCAAAATGGATTTTTAGAAATTTTTTTAAAGTACGTTAAGTAATCATGCGAGTGAGTTTTTCTATATTTTGAACCGGTGCCAAGATTGAAAATCCAAGGGCACCGTTGAATTCAGAACACCGATATTTTCCAAATAAGGGACTAACCTTGACTGGTGCGAGTCGACCGAAGAAGATAAATTTTGGACTTTTAGTGAAAAAAATAAAATAAACATAAAAGTTTATTTTATTCAAACTGTTTCCGTTGCGACGCAATGACTAGTCAACACTACGGTGCAACGATGAGGTGACACTGAATCATTAATGAACCTCATTAATGAGACAGTGTGGCGATGCACAATGCATATCCTTCCTTTAATTAAACAAGGACCCAGAGTTGGGAAACAACACTGGGAAATTCTATGATGAACATGGAACCCCCCCCCTCTCTCTTTGATGATGAACACCATCGACAAACGCCATCGAATCAAGGATTGACAAAAACCTATGGGACCGATTCGAGAGACGAGGAATGGTGACGAACTCTAATGGATCAAGGATTGACGAAAACATGAAGCTTTATCCATAGTCTATGATGGATCCTTAATCTAAGTAGGGGTTTTTGTTGTTTTGATTTTCCCATTATTTATTCTAAAAACAAAAAACACGGATCAACCCATGGACAGGTTGATCCATGGATCATGTGTTCTTGCAAGTGGGTGTTCTTTTGGGGTTTTCTATACTGGGATTAAATTATTATTGATGGAACTATGATCCCAAGCCTCTCCTATGTTTTTAAACTTCTAACACGGAGGGTGAAGGACGACACAAACAAGGCCCGAGCCCCTCCTCTTGTGCGTTCTACGTCAATGCATCCTCAAAATGGAGGAAAGGTGAATCCGATGCCATGGAAGTGATGGTGGTGACACAAGAGGCCTGAAGGCACAAAAAATTTTTAGATCGGACTATCAGAGCAGACCCGGTGGCCCACTAAAGGCGCCGCTTGCGGTGGCGACTGCAGGTAGGAGGCAGCGCCACCTCAGGCGCCACATATGGGACGAGCGATTGGATCTTACTGGCTGCACTGGTAGAGGCGGAATTCTCGGTGTTCACCACAAAAAAGGGGGAGGCTGCAGCCCATCATCTGCAATGAATAGCTAGAGGCGGCGCCAGCCTGGCGCTGCGTAGGAGGAGTAGCCCACATCCTGCAGGCCGCGCGCCGTCAATGGGGGCGGCTGGATAACTAGCCGTGCATGTCCTAACCTGCCGGCCCACCGGGCCAATCCATGCCAGCGGACCGGGATGCCCGAGAAGCCCGAATAAATTTTCAAGCTGTTCCGCTTTAGCGGACTAGGCCAATGGGATAAATCTGGGTTGCATGACGGCCTGAGCTGGGAAAAGAGACTGGCCCGCTAGCGCGTGCAGGGCCAAATAAATTTCAGGTCACTGGGTGTCCAAGCGAACTGGACCCACGAACAAACTTGGCCAGATCCAATAAGACCCAATGAGCTAAATAGATAGGATCGGGTCATGTGGGATACCAGGTCGGGTTGGTTTGGTTGGTCCGAACCAGTCAGACCGAGCCTGGATGCAACCAATCCCTATTTACAAAAAGGGACGTATCTCCTAGACTGTGCGTCCGATTGACATGCCGTCTGTGACATTAGAACCCACATGATGGGGTGGTCCTTATGAAATACTCTAAGTAATATTTCATGGAATTTGACCCTACTAGGATTCATGACTCAACTACCCATCTAGACTCTGTGACTCAGCTATCAGCGAGACTTCGTGACTCAGGTACCAGAAAGACTCTGTGACTCAGCTATCAGTGATACTTCATGAATGAGCTACCCAGAGAGACTTCATGAATCATATATTAGTGAGAATAAGTGACTAAGATACCCAAAGAGATTTTATGACTCAGTTATCAGTGATACTCTGTGACTCAACTAACCAGTGAGGCTTCGTGACTCATCTATCAATGAGAATTTATTACTCAGATACTGAATTGGACTAGGTATCCTAGCTAGCCTAAATGAATCATCAGGGATGAGTGACTTTTCATTAATTGTTGTTTAGTGTTTGCAATCATTGGTTTTCCTATCAACAATTTAAGTTATATCTGTGTCGAGTTGAATTTAGTGACTCTATTCTTTGTGCATTCTTTTGTGATTTACTTTGTGGAATTCTATGGGACCTGAGTTGGTTTCAAAGTCCCTACTGAGTATCATTATTCTCACCTCTGAACGGGATTCTCCTGCACTTGTAGTGTCTTGTGCAGATGACATACATCTTTGACTAAGATCTTAGAGAGCCAGGGCCAAGTGGTGCTCAGAGGTGGATCTATAGGTGCAGTATGCTTTAGCTGCATCCGACAGTGAGCTGTACCTACCCTTCAGGTAGGATCCTTGGAAGACTACCTTTGAAGCTTTTACTTCCTTTTACTATACTTTCCTTTTTTAGTTGGGTTTGTATTCTGGCCCCTTTTTCCTTTCAGTTGCACCTTTACTTGTGTGGTTTCTTTCTCACATGGCATACTTGTTGTTGGTATCTGAGTTTTGACTTTAATTTCCACAGTATAGGCTATGTGTGTGTGTGTATTGGTTTAAAGGAAATGCCTTCCCTTTTTGGGGATATACCATTTGGGGCTAGTCTCCAGCCTCTGGCCTATGGAAGGAGGGCTTGCGGTAGTCACAGAACGAGCCCTGGGGGATGGGTCATTACAGAATGGTATCAGAGGTGGTTGGTTCTACCTCAAAGACTGATAGTTGGTTGTTTTATTTGTACAATAGTGTTAAATGTTTAAAGGTCAACTTTAATATCCAGGGAGTCTAGTGTTGGTGTGGAGGCCAATGTATCCATACAATAGGACCCTAAATTCTTCTTTGTGACTCGGTTCATGAAAACACCGATTTCTTATGTCTTTAAAATGTTATTCATAATCCCCTTGAGTGAGAGCTAGCTCACCAGGTATAATTAACTGACCGTGGTTCATCTTGATTTCTATCAGGATGCCTCCACATAGAGAGCCATCCAGGATCCTAGTACAGGATCACGATGATGGTCCACCAAGCAATGAGGCATCAGTGTAAGGATTGGTTACTGAGAAGGAACCCCCGGGTGGTGTACCAAAGGAACCACCACTTTCCAAGCAACAATTTCTACTAGTCTTACCAACAAAGGATGCATGCCGACTGAGCACGTTGCATGAGTTTCAGAGGTATAGGCCTCTTAGGTTTGGAGGTGAGATAGATACTTAGGCAGCTAAGGATTGGATAGAGGTGGTGACTTGAGTTTTCCGCCTGGTGAGGATAGCTTCAGACCAGATGGCGGTTCTTGCAACCAGCCATCTACATGGTGCAATAGGGAGATGGTGGATCTAGACACTATAGACGCATGAGGAGGTGAACCTCACCTAGGAATATTTCAAGTGCCTTTTCAGGGAGGAGTTCTTCCCCATGACCTTGCACTCAGTATGCATACAGAAGCTACTCCACTTATGACAGGGAAACTTGACCATGGCTAAGTACTTTGTGAGGTTCAAATAACTCTCCCGATACTCTTCTAATATAGTGTATGACCATTTATTCAAGGACCAAACCTTTGATCATGGGGTCAAATGGGAGATAAAATCATCTATGATCTCTATCAGCATCCCTATGTAAGATGGGGTGCTGGAGAGAGCTCTTATAATGAAGAAAAACCTAGCAGAACCTACATTGATTGTGAGAGCTACCACCAGATGACAGGTAGCGGAGTCCTCAATAGCGGGCAACCGATAGCTGACACAGGGGTCAAAGAGGACTAGACCCTCTAGGGGACAACCTCATGATATTGGATCATCCATTAAAGGACCCAAAAGCAGTGGAAACTAGCAGAGTAATAGGTTGTTCTTCACGTGCGGTTGGAAGGGGCACATAGCTCGAGACTACCTGATCCGCCGTACAAACAATCAGCAGGAGGTCGAGGGACCTCCAAGGCAGAGGCAGTTAGTAAAAAAGGGTGGTCCATAGAGAGGTGGATATGGAATGGGAGCAGACATAGTGGTATATGTTGGGAGGAGATACGAGGTATTACCACCACCACCCCCAGGCGGTCCACCTCGAGCTCTAGGAGAAGGTAGACAGGGGTGGGGCCAGCTCCAGGCGATAGAGGCCTATGACCATGGTACTCCAAAGATTATTAGATGTATGATCTATGTATACTAAACCTTAGTTGTAGTTATTATAGACCTAGGTTTCAGTCACTCTTTCCTTTCCATAGACCTTGTTCGAGGCTCAAAGATTCTGGTGGAGCTGTTGGCTCGATCCTTACGACTAGAAACTCCTACATGACGAGATTTGATGATAACACACAAGTTCCGACAGTGTGAGATTACTCTTGGAGACTGTTTCTTCTAGAAACGGGGATTACCTCATTTGTTTAAGGTTCAAACATTCCAATTGGTTTCTAAGAGGTTTATTCATAGAACCAAAAACATCCAATAATTCTATATCCATTTGGACCTAATTTCCAAAGGTAGGTGCTCATTAGTTGTGGACTGACGAGGCTTAAGAATTTGCATTGGTCGAGAGAATGGGAAGTAAGACTCATCACACCTTTTTGGGAGGAATTATTTTCTACTCTGGGACACTCTTATAGATTTGAGTTATGTTTGTGAATCCTTATTAATTTACCAAGCATGAAAATGAGTTTTCCTTTAGATTTAAAAATCAATGATTGATATGTATGAGATTTAGAGAATATTTTATATGTATTTGAGGTTCTTCATCGATAGAGAATCATCCGTATTTATTAGATATTCTTAGTCAATGGTATCCTTTAACACATTATATATAAATCTCTTGGTCATTATGATAACCATACAGGTTTTAAAGCCACTCAGTGGGGCACTTGAAGTTTATTGTCATTCAGAAAGATAAGGATTATTTCAGAGTTGGGATCATACCCATAGATGGGCTGCCTACGTATCCTTTTTAGAAAAGTAATCTGAACCCACGTAGTTTGAGTGAAGAAGTATGAGGTTTATGCACGATTAATGGCACAAAGAGAGATGGCATAATTACTTTTACACTCTATGCTCACGTGAGTTATGCTCGATGTGAGAAACAAGATGTATTAGTAAAACCTAATGATTGTGCCATGAAAGATGCAATCATAAGAAATGATGTGGGGATTATGTATATATGACAACCCAAGTAAATAAAAATTAGGACTTAGTTCAGGAAAGAAGCCCAGGATCAGGGTCCATAAAGGTATTTGTGCTTTTATGGATATTTGGGATTTTAACCAGAGACTTATTCCTAAAAAGGAAGGCAAAATTTAAGAGGGACTTATGATTGGGTTTTATTCCTGAAAAGGAAGCCCAAATTAAGAGAATTTATGACTGGGGATTACTCCTAAGAAGGAGGCCCAGGTTAAGAGAAATTATGACTGGGGCTTACTCCTAAGAAGGAGGCCCAGGTTAAGAGAAATAATTACTGGGGCTTACTCCTGAGAAGGAGGCCCAGGTTAAGAGAAATTATGACTGAGGCTTACTCCTGAGAAGGAGGCCTAGGTTAAGAGAAATTATGACTAGGGATTACTCCTGAGAAGGAGGCCTAGGTTAAGAGGAATTGAGACTTGGGGCTTACTTTTGAGAAGGAGTCCCAGGTTAAGAGAAATTATGACTGGGGTTTACTCCTGATAAGGTGGCCCAAATCAAAATAAATTAAGACTGGGGCTTACTCCTGAGGAGGATGCCCATGAACAGAGAACTTGGGGCTTAATCATAAGGAGGATGCCCATATTAGGGATCTTCTCATCTTAGAGGATGATGTTAAATGGAGGAAATCTCTAACCTTAGTGACATAAAGTTATGTAAATCATGAGGTTTTGAGATATGTTCCATATGATTCCTTTCAGATAAGGAAGACAACAAAGGAACCATTCCATAAATGGATTTGAAGAGGGTTTTGAAGGCTAAATCTTGAAGAGGAGAGGTGAATTTGAGGAAAGGAAGTGAATTGGAAGGAGGTACGCAAGTATTGTTGTGGTGTGCAAGTCCTGATCGTGCAAGTATACTTGCACAACATGAGTTCACTTGGGAAAAGAAGAACCTATAGGGTAATACTTGGGAGATACTTAGCTCAAACCCTTAATATTATCCCTAGATGCTTCCAGAAGGGTGGTACGCAAGTTCCCTTGAGAGGGAAAGGTGGTGCACAAGTGTTTCCATTTCCCTTAAGGGCTGGACACTTAAGAGCACAAGTGTTGATGAGTTCTAACACTTAGGCCTCATTCTTCCTCTTTAGATCTTCTATTCTAGGTAAGAAATTACCTTACAAGTGTTCGGAAGACTTCAAGCAGAGAGTAGGGCGACCAGAGCTTAATTCTGAGTTTTGAAAAATCCGTCCTTTAAATGGGGGACCCAAAAGGTAGTATTTATAGGCCACTTGAGGTTTGGGTGAAATTTTACTTAGGACACAAAAGTGACTTGCGCGCCTCATATCTGGCACATAAGTGACTTGTGCGCCCACAGCTGGCGCACAGGTGTACCTATGCACCTTAATGACTTTGTGAAATTCATGATTTTCTTCCCTCTTTTTTTGCTTGAGGTATTTCTCTTAGTCAATATCTGGACTCTATGACAGAACAGATCATCAAAAAAAGTCCCCCCTCAGAGTTGGATCCGAAAAAGGAAAGAGGGTTTGACTCTGAGGTAAAGTAGAAAACTAAGGTGCCGCGGTGCACAAGTAGTAGGCGCGCAGGTATTGTTATGGTGCGCAGGTTCCGATGCGTAGGGGTATGACCTCACCTATAAATATGGGCACCGCTTTCACACAAATATCCCGACTTCCAAAGATTCTAGCTCTCATCGTGCAAGTGAGCTCTCGTCGCACAGGTGTCTTGGCTTTTCTATCGTCCATGCTTCTGTTCATTATGTCGCGCTTCCTTAGTCTGTTTCTAACTTGCACACCAATACTAGAACGGTAAACCTACGCGACTTTCTTAGACTTACGCGCCAAGATTATACTTGCGTGCCTTAATGCCTTATCCATTTTTTCAATTTCTTCACAAATTTTATGAAAAACCAACTTACTTAAAAGTTAATTATTCGATATTTGTGAAAATTCAATGGCTCCAAGGAAGATTGGATCGGCTGATGAATTGGCTAGCAAGATAATTGATGATATGATGAACATTATTGGCCATGATTACTATGATATATGCGACAACACTCTCCCAGATTTAGAAAAGTAATTGAAGAAATATCATGTCAATTTCCCACAAAGTATTTACTTCCCTTTATATGGCCATGGCCATCTTCAAGGAGTCAATGTTCCAGATGCAAAGAACTATATGATCGAGATGCAGCCGCACTGCTACCCCTCTATTTTGGTTATGCTATGAATTAAGAGCAGCAACAATGGTGTGAACTTTCAAAATTTTCCTCCATGCCATTTCCTTTCAGATATGAAAATGGAAAACCCATGGGCTGATATGTTTTCCACTACCAGTTGGTGGAGAGTATATTATCATGACATTAGAACAATATCTAAAAAGATTACTCTCTCCAAATGGCTCTTTCCTTCCAATGCTCCATTATTAAATCCATGTATCCATCTTCCAAGTATCATGAACAGAAACAGAGTCACTGTTTGATCAACATAAAATTTTCTCAAACCACACTCAAGAACATTCTTTTACAATTGTTCCAAGAAGAGCTAGTATCACTGCATCTCTTATTGTATCCAGTTGAATGAATTAATTCCAGGTGGCTACTGATGAAGCTCGGGGATTTCGTAAATCAAATGAAGAGTTATGTTGAAAGTCTCTTATAATTATTGAAAAAGAGAAGAGACTCCAGTCTGTGGATGTCCTTCTAACTCTTTTGCATCAATAAAAAACACTTTCACCTTCAATCATTTGTGCCTGCGTTCTCTTTCTACTTGCTTTAATTAATTTTACCTAAGACAATGGCCTAGTAAGCATAGTTTTATTTTTTCTAGGGTTATACAAAAAACCCCACAAACTTTGCATCTTTTGTTGCTCAATATTTCCTAAATCATACAATATGTACATTTAGCGAGCTGGGACTCGACTTTTATTCGGGTTCCTTTTACAGGTTTCCAATTTAATGAGTACCCTATCTCTTGTTAGAAGTTTAAAGTCATGCATGTCAGACATAAAAAAAGAGGCTAATGTTTAAAGGTCGAATAGCTTTGACCGATTGGATTAAAATTGACTCAATTCCTTGAAAATTTGTTTGAAAACATATTACCACATTCAATTATGGGGGAAAACATGTAAACTATGACCTAAGAAATTTTAAATTTGAGGGATGATATGAAAAAATGACTAAAAGGCATTAGAGGAAGTATTTTCGAAGAGTGAAGTTACCACTATTTAACAAACCCGTTAGGGGGTTGAATTATGCAGGGCCACTTAAGGGCATTGGATGCATAGTCAAATAATAGCATCTTTTGGCTGATAGGATCGTTATGTAGACTACTTATGAAAGTACACCTAGGGGAACGTGCTTCATAGTTAAGAAAAATAACTCTCAGAAATTTTGATTTTCTATCGCTAAAAATCCAGTGGTAGTTTATGGAGATTCAAATTTTCCAAAGCATAGAGTTTTCTGTATAGAGAGGGGTACTTGAATATGGAGAGGATATTACCAATCAATATTTTCAAAGAATTGGATGAATGTAACTCCTGTGAAGGTCTGAACCAAACGTAGGGAAGGGAAATATAAACCATAGAATTGAATAATTTCAGATCATGAAAAAGAGTATGGGAAAAATATGTTTAGGATGTATATTTTTTTTTTCAGATTCCTACATATTGTCATTAAGACCAATAAGGAAAAAATAGGTTTTCCTCCCAAGAATGAAATTACCACTATTTGAAAAACCCATTAGGGGGTTGAATTATGCAGGTCCATTTAAGGGCATTGGCTGCATAGTCAAATAATATCATCTTTTGGCTGATAGGTCCATTATGTTGACTACTTATGCAAGGTCGCCTAAGGGCACATGCTACATAGTCAGGAAAAATAATTCTCGGGTATCAGACATTTTGTGACCAGAAGTCAAGAAAAGGGTTATGGAGATCTGGAAGTATTTAAGGTTAGGAGTATGACACATGAAAATGGGTATTGTCCAATGTATGAAGGAGATACATAGACCAATGTTGACCATAATCATGTTGTGGCAGAGTCCTGAATTGAGATACTATACTTCACTATGTATCCCATAAGGATGGGAATCAAGCCATACGTAGTTCTTGAAATACAGTTTAACGTCATGTGGGATGAGAATGCATGATATCTTAGTTTAGGGTCATAGAGCTCAGACCATAATGAGGAATACACATTGTGTGTTTTATAAACCTGATGTGAATTAAGACTAGGGTTGTCATACCACATTCATGTTTTCATAGGGGGACTTTTCAGCCAAGGGACTGAAAGTGGAATTTGGGGTTAGGCCCAAAGACTTGGGGCTGGATTCGAGGGATGATGGAACATTCCTACGTATCCCATAAGGATGGGAATCAATCCATACATAGTTCTTGAAATACCCTCTATATAGATTTGGTTCTTACAAGTGAAGGGTGAAAGGGGACTTTAGTGCAATGATGGTTGGACCCAAGTTTAATGGTTCGAGCATTACCATGTATGCACGTAGTCTTTAAAATATGACATGATTGGAGATCAATGTCAATGATGATTCCCTCTCAGGAAAGGAACAATGGGGGATTGTATAGTTTAACATCATATAGCAAGGATGATGATGAACCAATGTGAATATATTGGTTTGGGGGGGGGGCTTCACGGATCAACATCGTATGAGATGGAAGTGAACCGATGTGAAGACGTTGGCTTTGGGATTGAACCTCGGGAGGTTTCCTACATCCCCAACCTAGAAGGAAAGGATCAAAGTCCACGTAGTTCGATTAAGAATGAATTGGTGATCAAGTTGTACTTGAGTACAACCTGAAGATGATGTTGGGACTTATGCATGGTTATCGGCCCAAATAGGGTGTTATGGTTGAATCTTACTCTAAGCTCACATGAGTCATGCTCGGTGTGAGAAACAAGAGGTAACAACAACCCTAACGATGCAAATTTTAACCTCATGTAGGACATATAAAGGATTTGACATAGTTTAACATCATGTTGGACGAAAGGGCGCTATACAGTTTATCGTCATGTAGCTAGGACATATTGTAGTTTAACGTCTTGCAGGACATGTGCACAGTTTAATGTCATGTAGGACAAAAGAGATACAGTTTAACGTCATGTTGAATGATAGGGTGACCATGCAGTTTAAAGTCTTGCAGTGAGGACTATAGGGGGAGACCATGCAGTTTAAAGTCTTGCGGTAAGGACTATCAGGTGTATTTGTGTTACACAAAATACTTCTTCAGAAATATGGCATTGGTTGGAGTCGTGATGAGTTCTCCATCCATTGAGATTAAAGAATAAGATCCATTGGAGTAGACCTTATGTATTGAGTAAGGTCCTTCCCACTTTGGCTCAAGCTTGGGAGGTTTCTTTCCTGGTATCATTGGAGTTCTGAGGACCAATACCAATTCTCCTTGAATGAATGAATGAAGATAAACTTTTTTTTTGAAAGCCCGTGCTATTCGATTCTGATAGACTTTCAAGTGGTGCAGAGTGCATAATATTTTTTCATCTAATCATTCTAATTCATCCAATCACTTTTTAGATTGTTCATATGTAGATGATTGATCACAAATGGATACTCTGAGCGAAGGTAATTGAACCTCAATGGGCAAGACTGCTTCCGTTCCATATACCAATGAATATGGAGTTGACCGCATAACAGTACGGGTGGTGGTCCGATAAGCCCATAAAGCATGAAAAAGTTTATCAGGCCATGATTTCTTATATTTATCCACCATCTTTTGTAGTATGTTTGAAAGAGTCTTATTGAAGGCTTCTATTTGGCCATATTTCGCTGCATGATACTGAGATGAATGGTTAGATTTGATGTTTTATTCTTGATACAACTTCCTTACCTCGAATGAACATAAGTTGGTGCCATTTTCCATCAATATGGTATGAGGGACACCAAATCTGGTAATGATGTTAGACTTGATGAAGCTAAAAATGCTTTTAGAACTAACTTCTTTGATAGGTATTGCCTCTGACCATTTGGAAAAGAAGTCAGTAGCAGTAAGAATATACTTAAACTGCTTGGATGTAGCTGAAGGGTAAGGTCCTACTACATCCATTCCCCATGTGGCAAATGGATGTGATTATTTTGCTGTATGAAGCAACTATGGGGGTTGATGAATGAATTTGGCACATACTTGGAAAGAATGAAACTTCTTAGTGAAATCAACTCAATCTTGTATCATTGAAGGCCAAAAGTATCCAAGTCTTCAAATTTGATCAGACAGTCTATGTCCAGACTGGTGGGAACCATAGACTCCTGCATGTACTTATTTCATGACAACCATTGTCTCTTCACCATCAATACATCTGAAGAGAATTCCATCAAAATCTCACTTGAATAGAATTTTTTCTAGGTGATCTGGGCTATCATAAAGAGTAAAATTGACCACACGTCACCGGACTTGTTCTTTCCCGGCTCTATCAGGTGGGAGTGTTCCATTTTGAAGGTATTCCCTGATAGATTTCATCCGTACTATAGTATGACCATATGGTTCAGATATGGGACTAATTTCATTTATTTCCTCTGTTCTGATTTGAACATAAGGTGAAACTGTACAACGATGGGCAATACTGATGATTGTTTCGTCGCGATTTGGATCTACCAGAGCTATGTCTACATTAGCCAGTGCATCAGCTTAAGCATTTTGTGATCGCGGGACATAATAAAATGTCGGTTCCAAAGGAAATTCCACCATTAACTCTCTGACGTAATCATAAAAAGGGATTAACTCTTCTTTTCTGATGGCATAGTCCCCATTGAATTGTTTGATTAACAGGTCTGAATCACCCTTAACTTTTAAGTGATTCACCTGTGCCTGAAGCGCCAACTCCAATCCTGTGATGAGAGCTTGATATTCTGCTTCATTGTTTGTACTGCCTTCCAAAAATAAGAAGTAATAGGGTAGCACTGACTTTTCTGGGGAAATAAGTACAATTCCCAACCCAACTTTGTTGAATTTAGGATCTTCCATTTTCTTCCCTGTTGGACTTATGGAAGCACCATCAAAGTACATTTCCCATGTTTTAAGATTATATTGAATAGAGAAGACTTCCTCATCAGGAGGTTCAATATCTAAAGATGTATCTTCTACTGAAGGGTGTTCAGCAAGGAAATCATCCAGAGCTTGGCCCTTTATTTTCTTTTGAGACACATACTGGATATCAAACTGCTACAAAATAACTTCCCACCTTGCCAGACATCATGTAAGCATTGGATGACTAAGGATAAATTTGAGTGGGTTATTGCGAGATACCAATTGGACCTCATGATGTTTCATGTAGTGTATCAATTTTTTAACTGCAAAGATTAACACTAGGCAACACTTTTCAATACTTGAATATCGAGTTTCTGCCTCAAGCATAGTTCGACTGAGATAGTAAAGGCTGTTTTTATTCCCGGTATCATTCTTTTGGTTAAGGAAGACACCCAATGATCGCTCTAAAGCTGTCACATAGAAGATAAGTGATCTTCCTTCAACAGGTGGAATTAATACTAGTGGAATCAAGATATATTTCTTGAGGATATCAAATGCCTCTTGGAAATCTTCAGTCCATTGGTAGGTGACTCCCTTATTCATTAATTTAGTGAAGGGTAAACACTTGCCTGCCAAATTGGAAATGAAACGCCGAATATAGGCCAAGTGTCCTTGAATTTCTCTTAATTACCTCAAATTTTGAGGAGGTGACATACCAAGGATTGATTTTGTCTTCTCAGGATCAACTTCAATACCACGATGGCGTACAACAAAGCCAAGAAATTTTCCTGAGGTTACCCCAAAAGCACATTTTTAGGGTTTCATCTTCAAATTGTGTTGTCGAAGTTTGTGGAATATGATTTCCAAATCAGCCAAGTGATTATAAAGTTGTTTGTATTTAACCACCAAATCATCCACATAAAATTCAACAAATTTCCCTAAAAAGGGTTTGAAGATACGGTTCATGGCACGTTGATATGTTGCACCTGCATTCTTCAGGCCAAAGGGTATTACCCGATAGAAAAACACACCTTGAGGGGATCTGAATGCTATAGATTCTTCATCTTCTAGAGCCATTCAGATTTGATTATACCCAGAATATCAATCCATGAAGGAAAGTGCTTCATATCCAGCTGTTGTATCAATTAATAGTTCTGTGATCAGAACTGGAAAATCATCCTTAGAATAATTCCGATTAAGATCTCTGAAATCAATGAAAACTCTAATTTTTCCATTATTATTTTTTCACAGGGACAATATTAGCCAGCCATTTGGGATACTGAACTTCTCTAACGAAGTTAGACTTGATAATATTATCCACTTCAGCTTAAATTTTGGAGGTTTAAGTTGGGTGTGTTCTTCTTGTGGCTTGCTTGAATACTCAATGTTCTTCTGGAAAACCCAAATGATGAGTAAAAACATCAGGATCAAGCCCTGGCATTTCTATATAGTACCAAGAAAATATATCTTGATTTTTCTTTAAAAATAAAATTTACATTTCTTGATCTTCAAGAGTCATGGCCGCACTAATTAATGTGGGGTTTGGATCTTCTTTTGCACCCATATTTATTTCTTTGAGTTCATCCACAGTGGTAGAGATACCCTCTTCAAATGCTGGAGGAGCATCTCTGAGATCTTCCTCTTCTTCTTCAATATGTGTTACATCTTTTGTTTATACTTGTATAGTAGATGATGAAGCAGAATTTCCATGATCAGGAGAGAAGTTAAAATTTGAACATCTTGAAGAAGAGGTTTCCATTTCTGACCCTATTGATGATGAAGGGTCTTATTTGGGTAATAAAGTGGAGATGAAAAATTGGGAATCGACATCATCGTTCATCTCTGGCATTGCTATAACTTCTTCTGTCCTGGTTGATGAAGCATATAATTACTGGATTTCAGCGGATGAAATGAAGACATCTCCATTTGATCTTTCATCATTTCCTGGTGAATCAACAATTTCTACCATGCTGTCTGGCTTGGTTGCCATAATTGAAATTATGGAAGTTTCCATAAGAGTATTTGGATTTGGGTCTATCCTGTCAATTTGACTGATAGGAAATATATAATCTGTACTCACATGTGTAAATGGGTTTACTGGAATATTTTCCAAACCATATGGAGCATTAATTTTGGTAACCTCCTTTTTCATGGATATCTTCTTTCCCTCTATGTGATAGAATTATGCCTCAATGTATTGAGATTCACATGTTTTGAATGAGGATTTATCAATATACAATGTCCCACTTTGACCATTGAAACAATATTTGAGACATTGATGGTATGATGAAGGTATAGACACATGTTTATGTAGCCAAGGTCTTCCAAGAAAAATGTTGAAGGCTGTGTCATGATGAACAAACATGAAATCTGAATTGGATACAAGGTCCCCAAACTGAGTTCTGAGTGTAATCTCACCCAGAGGTTCTTGTTCATTTTTATCATATCCTTGCAACATCAAAGTAGAAGGGTATAAATCAGATTCAGTGAGGCCCAATCGATGAAGTGTACGAATAGGGATGAGGTTGACTCCTGAACCATTATCAATGAAATCTCTTCAGATGTCTACATCATTGAACTTTCCTGATAAATACAAAGGTCTAATATTTCCATGCACAACATCATCTTCATCTTCATCTATAAAAGATATCACTGCATGGCATTCTGCAGGATCATTTTCTATATGGTAGACTTCAGCCACAAAAATTTCAGTTTCGAATTTTCGAGGACTTGAAAAAGCCTCAATGAGTGCCTCTCAAAGATCCTTTGATAGATTCAAGGCATCCATAATTGATAACTTGGATGGTAATTGGGAAAAATGTTTCAAGACATCATAGTTTTGGTCCAAAGGTCCGCGTTTCCCAACAGGAACATGTGGTTTCGTAGGTGCCTTAGAAGTTGATGCTTTGGAAGTAGATGCATCTTGGTTCGGGGTAGGAGTTGTAAATACTTTTGGATTTTGAATATTAGACCGACTAGGTCTATTTATTTGCTGAGAGGAAGAAGGTGTAACCTCTAACCGATCTTCCAAAATAACTGTGCGAGGACTAAATCTTCCATGTATGGAAGAACTTTCTTGTTCTTGTTGAGCCTACCGAAGGGATTTTCCATGAGTTTCTACTGCATATACAGTTCTAGCAGGGGTTGGATTGAAATAGTGGCTTCTGGAATATCCACATCTTCCCCTGTATCCTAGACCTCTGGAACAACCTCTAATTCCTCTGTTTGATACAGGGAACTTAGGCTCATCAATATCAAAACTGTGACTGGCATAAGGATCCATTAAGTGAATCATGTTAACAAAACCAAAGATCAACTCTTCATCTGATGAAGATTCTGCCTGATTAGCCAGTTTAGGCTGTGCTGTTTGGTGGGTCGGTGCCCGTGCTTTTGAAGTAGATGGCATAAAATATGCCAAAGTCAAAGACAACTTAGGCTTTGACATGAGCTCATCTTCTTTAGACTGTTCTTCTTTCTTCGAATTATGCCACCTCTTTGAGGATTTTCCTTCTGATGAAGGGGGTTTTGCTATGGAATTCATAGAAGAAGACACAATTGGTTTCTTCAATTGTGTTCATAAAATGACATGAGTTCGGTTGATTGTTTTCCTGAACATCCAATCATCATATTTCTGCACATTTTTTCTTTTGACTTTGTGCCACTCGTCTTCTTCCTCTAGATCTATAGAAGTAACACATGCTACCTAGGCTGAAGAACCTTTCAGTTTTACTTGTCCCGAGTCCACCATCTTTTGCAGAAGGTCTTTGAAGAAAAAAAACTCATGAATGGGATGCCCCAACATCTAATGAAATGGGAAATAGTTGGTAAGGTCTTCATCTTCTTCCTTGTTCAGCCTTTTAGGACTTGGCAACTGAACCAAATTATTTTCCAGAGCTGAAATGAAGTAACCAGAAACTTTTTCATTTCGGAAAGAATAAACTTTGTTCTTCAAATCCTCAATTTGTTTTTGTCTTCAATCTCTTTGATCATCTTGACGAGACGAAATCTGTTGTTGAAGCTCAGGAGGTGGAGACCTTCGATAAAATGAAGGCTTTGAAGTGGAAGCAAGTACAAATGCTTGTTTAAGTGTAACTGTAGTAGTCTCTTCTCTCCCCATTCTCCTTTCTGAAGCTGATGGAATTACATGAGTTTTATCCTTAGTCTCTATAAGAGAATATTCAATTTGTTGAGTGATTGAAGTAAGGTCTCAAAACCCTCCTGTGTATTTCACAGGGATCAACAGTGTGCGTAATTCATCATGAAAATTTTCCACACATATTGGAAATAATTCTTCTTGAGGGAGTGGTAAGATTAAGGAATATGTTAATCCCTTCTATCAAGAAATGAAATCCGAAATTCTTTCATTTTCCCTTTTCTTAAAATTTGTAAGATTGAAAACTGTTGTCTTCAGAAATGTTGAGCTAAATTGAAGAAGGAATCATTGACGGAGATCTTTCCACCTGGTAATTGACCGGGATTGCAAGCTTGTATACCAGAAAAAAGCAGGACCTTGTAATGACTGTACAAAACACCTGAGCTTAACTGCTTCTTTTTGTTGAGGAGTCCTCATAATAGGATCACAACGAGAAACAAAATGTGTTAAGTGTTGTTCTGGATCTCCTGAACCATTAAAAATTGGGAATGTGGTACTTGAAAAATTTTATGGGGGAGGAATTTCATCCACCAATTCAGGGTAAGCTCTCTTTTTTGGTTGAATTTTTGCACATTTTCCCTCCATATCTTACAATCGAGTTGTTAATGACTCAATAGTAGTTATTAACTTTTGAGAAACATCTGGTTGAGCTTGGACTTGAGCAGGTGCAATAACTGGAGTTTGGACAGGTATTATGACTGGTAATGCAACTGATGGTAGCACTATCGATTGTTGTTGCGCATGACCCATAAAATTAGACCTGTGAGGGTGTACTTGTAAAGGAGGATATTCTCGATCCATCCCAGTAGCTGCAACAAATTCCCTTGACCGAATGACTCCGGCACGCTTAGGAGGAAGACTACCTTGAATTAGTTCTGCATTCAACCTCCTTAACTCCTTCATTTCTTCCTCTTGTTGTGCGAACCTTTGCTTTAATGAGAGTGATTGGCCTTCTCTAGAGGTAGGGTGGGACGCAACCTGACTTTTACCCTTTTTCTTGGCATGTGCATTTCTGAAGTATGAAAGGGCATTGCCCGAAGGCATATCTTGCCTCTGGGCAGTCCTCTGGCTTCTGGTACGCACACCTTCTTCATTTATTTCTGCGTGCACAACCTCTTGAACATGAATTTCTTCATATGATCCCTCTGAGTGAACCTCATGTTCTGGGGGATCAGTAACAACGACATTGATGAAATTTATCGATGCATAACGCATTGCATCCCTTCTATCAGAATTTCTGTGATACTGTCTTATTCCATATTCTTTATGAGACATTGCCTTTTTTTGAGTTGATCCCTCATGAACTTCTTGATGAACCTTAATTTTGAGGTAATCTCCAAATAATTCAGTTCTTCATTCCTCTTGTGGATTTTTTCCTAATCGATAGAAGACTGAATTTCACTGAGGAAGAGATTGAGGATTTAAAAAGTCCCCAGTCCGGTGGACTGGGGATATTCCTACTTTCCCTGCTCAACTCCTTGAATCCCATCTGTTGATCCTAAGGGTTGAGCTAAAAGAGTCCCCAGTCTGGAAATCTGAGGTGGCTCTTGAGCTGGTACATCTGAGACTTTATTAAAAGATCTTATGATTTTTTGGACTTTTGTCCAAAAATTGGCCAGATGCATAAACCTATATATACTCAAATCACCTGGCTCAAATGACCGTTGGATGATTTCTGACACTTTTGTCACATGATTATGCGCATGCTCTAAATGAGAAGCATGTTTGATATTCTCATTTTCCCGATGTAAGAGTAATTCGAAAACTTGTTCTTTGTATGACTAACTTTGGGAAGAACTAGTTGAGGCTTGTTCCTGAGAAATCCTTTAATTACACAAAAAACCAAGTATCTATGGCCGACCATGGGCAATAACATTGCATGAGACCACTTTTGGCAGGCTTTGTTGACTGAAGAGTATAGTAAAATGCAGTGCTCCATGAACACCCCATCCCCTAATATGAATACCAGATGGGGCATTGGTAATTAACTGACACAACCTTTTTAGTGTGCTAAATCATGCATGTTTAAGGGATCTCTACTGCTTTTCAACCTTCAAATATCGGGAAATTGAGAGAGATGACAAATCAATTTGGCGTTGTAACCCTTCTATTATCTTAACATGATTTTCATATTCATCATAAGATAATATTTTCTTTTTCAAGTGACAAAGAATTTTCCACATGTTGAGACGAATATCGTGAATACAATCTTCTGTCAACATCTCTGGAATATCATACTGAGAGTCAGCCAAAGTACAAAACATGACTGGTACTTCACCTTTCGCCAGTTGTTTTCTCATATTTAGCACTTCCTCCTTGTCATTCGATGGATATTCTTCTACCTGACCAGACAAAAGTTGGTGCTTCTTTGTTGCTTCATCAGATTCAACAAGATTGTTAGAGAATTCATTTATCAAATTAGAAGATAAATGACCCAGGGGTGGTTCGGATAATGACATACACCCCAGGCTATCTTCTGATTGAGAAAGTATTTCACCTGCTAGAGATAAAGCATTAGACATGACTGGCTTCACATTTTCAAGTGCCTCAAGATAAGAGGGCTTTCTTGTTACAACATTTTACATTGAATAATTTTTCAAGAAATGCGAATTACTACTGATGAGAGGACTTTCACAGCTAAATTCATCATCATGGGGAGGACCACCATTGTGGGTTACAGAAAAAGATGAAACCTTTTTCTCCTTGATATTCTGGCCACACAGAGGGTTATCGTGGCTCTCATCTGAAGATGATACTTCGAGATCGACAGAACTGTCATGAAGAAAGCCTTCACGAGGAAGTTTCTGATGAAGACCTTCAGAATTATTGTTCCCACTATTGGGAAATGAGAGAGTAGAATCTTGAGTTGCAACAGATAATTGTCTAAGGGCTTCAAGAACTCCAGCATCGAGCAAGGCCTTATTGCATATTGGATATTTATTTCTTGACTGTGTTGGACGAGTCTTTTTCTTATACTCCTTCTTACTCACTTTGGAAACCACTTTTTGATGAAAGTGGTTATTATGGGTAAGTGTATGTGCCTGCTCAGGAGAAATGGTCAGGTTAGGCTGATTATCTCCATTAAAATCGGGTGTATGTGCCTGGCTTAATTGTCCGTATGACATGGGGGAGTATTACCCACAACCCTCTTGGACTGGGACAGAGGTGTGTATATGTTCCAGAGTGATATGTTGATGAGTCACTCCACTGACAGGGATAGATTTATGATTCCTTCCCTGTGATGCTTCTGAAGTTGTTATAATATTCTAATAGGCATCCAAAATATGGGAAGAGATTTGCTTCTGCTCTTTCACCATTGTTAGAATGTGCTTGATGACTTCAGCTGCCAAAACGGGAATATACGTCCATTCTGTGCTTGGAGTAGGTGTTTATTCCTGCTCCCATCCTCCTTTTCCTATCAGTGAATTCTGACAGTACTCATGTGTGGGGGCAGAGAGTTGAGTCTGCTCCAAATTTGTCATCAGAGCTTTCCAACTGACTTCTCCAGGTTCCACCAAATGAGACCATTGGAAGGCTTGATGAACATTGGCAGGTGTATGTGCCTGATGTTTATTCTTCATCAAGTATGGTTGGATATTTTCCTTTAATACTAGAAGACGAGACTGCTAACAGAATTGGTGATTGTAAATAGGTGTATATTCCTGCTTATCAGTTGCCACCATATTAAATTGGAGAGCTTCTTTGGATGCAGTCAGACAAGCCTGCTGACTGGATAATGAATTATAAATAGGTTTATATTCCTGCCTACAGTACTCCACCAAAATTTCCTGGCAGGATTGGCGTGTTACTGCCAGACGATTCTGCTGGGCAGTGAAATTAGGACGGACGGGGGTATATTCCCGCTCGTTGTTTGCGATCAAGTTGGATTGATGGACTTATACGGAGGGGGAAGAAGTAAGAACATGCTCCCTATTGATCTGATTTCGTCTCTGACAGTTCGACTTGCGTGGTAGGTTCTGAGGAACCTGAGCCGAACCCCTAAAGGCGATACTCTCATTATGTTGAGGGTGCACTACCGCACGAGTCTGGCGGTGATTTTTGATGGGAGTCCTCAGGAAGGACTTCTGTCTTCTTGAATTAAGGCCTTGAGTGAAATTCTCATTCACCTCCCTATAATATGGGAGATACTGGTGATTGCATTCTGGGGATAATGACTCGAAACGGTTGGAGACGGTGGTTGGCACCACCTGCTTCTTGACTACTGGTCGTCGTTGTCCAGACAACTAGGTTGAGTTGTTAACTTGGAGGGCTTGTCGAGCGGCCTCCAGAGACGGAATGGTACCGTGTTGACAGTATTCCTTAACCAATGCATTTGATACCTAGCATTGAAGATGCTGAGTAGGTGATGTTTTCCTCAGAGCGGACGAGGATCCAGCAGGAGTAGCAGCCGAGGCATTCACATGTGTGAACTTTAAAGAAGCCATTTCTGTAATTCAGAGAGATCTTGGAAAAGAGTGCCTTCTTGATATAATAGACATAATCAAGATAATTTTGGCTAGACTACATCTTTTAGATGAGCACATATTTTATTGATTTCTTTTTTGTCCCTCACATTGAGTTAAATAGGGGCCTAACAAATAAGTAAAACATCATTTAACTTGGTTAAGGATTCACGTCGGGTTCACCATTTTTGTTTCTTCTAGAAATGGGGATGACCTCATTTGTTTAAGGTTCAAACATTCCAATCGGTTTCTAACGGGATTATTCGTAGAACCGGAAACATCCAATGATTCTATATCCATTTAGACCTACTTTCCAAAGGTAGGTGCTCATTAGTTGTGGACTAATGATGCTTCAAAATTTGCATTAGTCGAGAGTATGGGAGGTCAGACTCATCACACCTTTTTGGGGGGAATTATTGTCTAATCCGGGACTCTCTTATAGATTTGAGTTATGTTCATGAATCCTTATTAATTTACCAATCATGAAAATGAGTTTTCCTTTATATTTGACAATCAATGATTGATATTTATGTGATTTAGAGAATCTTTTATATGTATTTGAGGTTATTCATCGATAGATAATCATCTGTATTTATTATAGATTCTTAGTCAATGGTATCCTTCAACACATTATATATAAATCTCTTGGTCATTATGATAACCATACTAGTTTTAAAGACACTCAGTGGGGAACTTGAAGTTTATTGTCATTCAGAAAGATAAGGATTATTTCAGAGTTGGGATCGTACCCACAAATGGGCTACCTACGTATCCTTGTTAGAAAAGGAATCAGAACCCATGTAGTTCAAGTGAAGAAGTATGAGGTTTATTCATGATTAATGCCCCAAAGATAGATGTCATAATTACTTTTACACTCTAAGCTCACGTGAGTCATGTCCGATGTGAGAAACAAGAGGTATCAGTAAAACCTGAAAATTGTGCCATGAAAGATGCAATCATAAGAAATGATGTGGGAATTACGTATATATGACGGCCCAAGTAAATGAAGATTAGGACATAGTTCAGGAAAGAAGCCCAGGAGTAGGGTCCATAAATGTATTTGTGCTTTTATGGAGATTTAAGATTTTAACCCGAGACTTATTCATAAAAAGGAATCCAAAATTTAAGAGGGACTTATGATTGGGTTTTATTCTTAAAAAGGAAGCCCAAATTAAGAGAAATTATGACTGGGGCTTACTCTTGAGAAGGAGGCCCAGTTTAAGAGAAATTATGACTAGGGATTACTACTGAGAAGGAGGCCCAGGTTAAGAGAAATTATGACTGGGGCATACTCCTGAGAAGGAGGCCTAGGTTAAGAGAAATTATGACTGGGGCTTACTCCAGAGAAGGAGGCCCAGGTTAAGAGAAATTATTACTAGGTATTACTCCTGAGAAGGAGGCCCAGGTTAAGAGGACTTGAGACTTGGAGCTTACTCCTGAGAAGGAGGCCTAGGTTAAGAGAAATTATGACTGGGGTTAATCCTGAGAAGGAGGCCCAAATTAAAAGAAATAAAGACTGGGGCTTACTCCTGAGGAGGATGCCCATGAACAGGGAACTTGGGGCTTACTCCTAAGAAGGATTCCCAGATTAGGGATCTTCTCATCTTAAAGGATGAGATAGAATGGAGGAAATCTATAACCTTAGTGACGTAAAGTTATGTAAATCATGAGGTTTTGAGAGATGTTCCACATAATTCCTTTCAGATAAGGAAGCCAACAAAGGAACCATGCCATAAATGGATTTGAAGAGGGTTTTGAAGGATAAATCTTGAAGAGGAGAGGTGAATTTGAGGAAAGGAAGTGAACTGGAAAGAGGCGTACAAGTATTGGTGTGGCGCACAAGTCCTGGTCGCGCAAGTATACTTGCGCAACATGAGTTCACTTGGGAGACGAAGAACCTATAGGGTAATACTTGGGCGAGACTTGGATCAAACCCATATTATTATCCCTAGATGCTTTCAGAAGGGCGGCATGCAAGTTCCCTTGAGAGGGAAATGTGGCGTGCAAGTGTTTCCATTTCCCTTAAGGGATGGACACTTAGGAGTGTAAGTGTTGATGAAATCTAACACTTAGGCCTTATTCTTCCTCTTTAGATCTTCCATTCTAGGTAAAAAATTACCTTATAAGTGTTCATAAGACTTCAAGAAGAGACTAGGGAGACCAGAGCTTAATTTTGAGTTTTGAAAAATCCTTCCTTCAAATGGGGGGCCACAATGGGTATTTATAGGTCACTTGAGGTTTGGGAGAAATTTCACTTAGGGCACACAAGTGACTTGCGCACCTTATATCTGGCGCGTAAGTGACTTGCACACCCACGACTAGCGTGCAAGTGTACCTGCGCGCCTTAATGCCTTTTTGAAATTCTTGATGTTCTTACCTCTTTTTTTGCTTGAGGTATTTACCTTAGTCAATATCTGGACTCTGTGATGGAACAGAGTGTCAACAGAGGCGAGAGATTTGGCTGGGATCTTCTAGTAGCGGTGTTGTGGCCTTACGATGTCATATTGGGTATGGATTGATTATCTACAGTCCATGCTCAGATCAAATGTATTAGGTGCAAAGTGTGGTGTGTCTGTAAGGATGGGACTGGGTTTTCCTTCACCAGTGAGAGGGGAACTTTTGCAGCACAAGAAGGACTTTCTTGGAGGAGGGTGCATCCGATCACTCACTAGTTTTCTAGAATCACCCTTGGTGTGGTGGATGAGAGGAGTTCGAGATTTCCTATAGTGGTGGATTATTATGAGGATGTATTTCCTACGAATGTTTCAAGACTACCTCCTCATAGGGAGGTATAATTCTGCATTGATCTGTACCCGAGGACATCGCTGATATCCAAACCAACATATCGGATGGCTCCTGAGAAGATTTGTGAATTTAGGGTACAACTGGAGGACTTGCAGGAGAAGGGGTTTGTAAGGCCCAGTTTTTCACCATGGGCAGCCCTGGTGTTGTTTTCCAAGAAGGAAGACGAGAGCTTGAGGCTATGCATGGACTTCTGGTGCCTGAACCAGGTGACCGTGAAGAAAAAGTATACACTACTGAGGATTGATGACCTATTTGATCAGCTGAAGGGAGTGATATGGTTCTTGAAGATAGACATAAAGTCTGGTTATCTTCAGCTTCAGGTACGGGATGAGGACGTACAGAAGACAACCTCCAGATGTCGGTATGGCCAGTACGAGTTCTTGGTGATGCCCTTTTACATGAAAAATTCCCCAGTAGTGTTCATGGGACTCATGAATAGGATATTCTAGCCTTAACTCAGTCGTTTTGTGGTTGTCTTAATTGATGACATCTTGGTGTGCTCAGCATTAGAGGAGGAGCATTCTACACACCTACAGATAGTTCTGGATACACTCTGAGATCACTAGCTTTATGGTAAGATCTCGAAGTGCCAGTTCTGGATTCAGGAGGTCCAATTTTTGGGACATGTCATCTTAGAGTCTAGAGTTATAGTGGATCCAGTGAATATAGAGGAAGTTCTTTCTTGGGAGCCACCTAGGAGCATGATTGAGGTGCAAAGTTTCTTGGGGTTGGATGGATACGACTGGAGGTTCATGGCTGACTTTTCAAGAGTAACATCACCCTTTTCAGATTTGACAAAGAAGGGACAACCCTTCGTGTGGATGGAAAAGTACCAAAATAATTTCCAGGAGATGAGGCAGAGACTAAAAAGTTCCCCCATCGTGAGACTACCAGAAGAGGGTGTTGGGTATGTAGTATTCTGTGACACATTATGGACCGAACTGGGTTGTGTCTTAATGTAGGAGTGAGCAGTGATCACCTACGAATTATGATTGTTGAGTAATCATGAACGGAACTACATGACCCATGAACAAGAGTTAGAAGTGGTGGTATTTTCCTTGAATATGTGGAAACACTACTTGATGGGTGAGTAGTTTATAGTTTACTATTACCACAAGAGTCTCAGGTATATATTCTCCCAGAAGGACCTGAACCTGAGACAAAGACGATGGATATAGTTCCTCCAATACTATGACTTTGAGATAGTATATACTCCTAGGATGGGGAACATGGTGGCAGACACACTTAGCAGGAGGTCTGGTTTATAAATGCTGAGTGAGGAAACAAAGCAGCTAGCCACAATGCAGATATCTTTCATGGATGGCGATAGAGAAACCTACCTTTAGTCAATGACTGTAACTCCCCCACTCTTACAACGAGTTAGAGAGGTACAACTTTTGGATATTTATTGTGATTCCTAACGTGCTCATCTATCCTCAGAACAGGATCCTGATGGATTTTCAATAGGTGGGGAGCACGTCATCTTTTTTAGAGGACACACCATATTACTTGTGATGTTACGGGAGGAGGTGTTGAGGGAGTTCCATACATCCTCTTTGTAAGTACATCCTGGTGCAGTGAAGATGTATCAGGACCTCCGACATCAGTACTGGTGGAAAAGGATGAAGAAAGCAGTGGTAGAGTTTGTTTCATGATGCCTCACCTATCATAAAGCGAAGGCTAAGTATCAGGTTCCAGCAGGCTTGGCCCAACCACTTGAGGTACCGTATTGGAAGTGATATGGTATCTTGATCGACTTCGTGATGGGGTTACCATACACATCCAGGGGACATGATTCTATCTGGGTGATCATTGACTGACTCACCAATTCGGATCACTTCCTACCCATTTGGGAGTAGGGATCAGTAGTGGGCTTGAGACGCCTCTACATTTAGGAGATAGTACGACTTCACAAGGTGCCTTAGAAAATCATCTCAGAATGTGATGCACGCTTTACATCCCAGTTGTGGAAGGGATTTCAAGAGGATTTTGGGACTCAGCTGTGCTTGAGCACAATATTTAACCCTCAGACAGATGGTCAGATGGAGCAGACCATACATACCCTAAAGGAAAAGCTTCATATTTGGGTCCTTGATTTTTGTCATAGTTCAGAGGACCACCTACCACTGGTGGAGTTTTCATACAAAAATAGATATCACTCCACCATTGGCATGGCACCGTTTTAGTCCTTGTACGGTCGGCTTTGTAGATCACCTCTATAATGGAAAAACACAGAGGAGTCATCACTCATGGGTCCAAAGTTGGTATGGGATACCATTAAGAAGGTGAAGATCATCCAGGAGCAGATAAGGACTTCACAGAGTAGGAAGAAATCATATGCTAATAGGATATAGAGACCCTTGGAGTTCGAGGAGGGAGACCATGTCTTCCTTCAGGTCTCACCCCAACGAGGATTGCAGAGATTTGGTCAGGGTGGAAAGTTATCTCAAAGGTTCATCAGACCTTTCCAGATCCTCATCATAGTTGGTGAGGTGGCATACTGCCTAGATCTTCCCATATAGATGAAAAAGGTGCATGATGTTTTTCACGTGTCGTATCTGATGAGGTATGTGCATGATCCATCGGATGTCATCGATTGGGGTGAGCTATACATTGACGATGGGGCGGCGTTTACGGAGTTCCCAATGGAGATAAAGGATCAACAGGAGTGGGTCCTTTATAGAAGATTGATTCCTCTAGTGTGAATTCAGTGGCAGCATGAGAATCTCTAGGAGAGCACATGAGAGTGGGAGTCTCAGATCCATTATCAGTACCCACATTTGTTCGTTTAGTCTTTTTTTGGATTTCAGGGATATAAATCTCCAAGGTGTGGAGAATATAATGTCCCAAATTTCTGTATAATTTTTTTAAATTGTATGGAATTATTTTAAGATAACACACTTTGATGGAACATGATTCTGAGACCCGATGAGCCCAAAATGTATTTTTAGAACTTTTTTAAAGTACATTAAGTAATCATGCAAGTGGGTTTTTTTCTATCTTTTGAATCGGTGCTCGGATCAAAAATATGAGGGAACCATTGAATTCCAGTCATCAGGATTTGCCTAAGAAGGGCCTAACCTTGACTAGTGCGGGTCGACTGAAAAAGATAAATTTCAGACTTTTAGTGAAAAAAATAAAGTAAACTTAAAAGTTTATTTTATTCAAACTGTTTCTGCTACGATGCAACGACCAGTCAATGCTGTGGTGCAGTGATGAGGTGATGCTAAATCATTAATGAACCTTATTAATGAGATAGCATGGAGACACACATCACATCTCCTTCCTTTAATTAAACAAGAATCTAGCATTGGGAAACAACACTGGGAAATTCTCTAATGAATGTGGAACCTCTCTATCTCTCTCTAATGACACACGCCATTGATGAACACCATCGAATCAAGGATTTATAAAATATGGTGGGACAGATTCAAGAGACAATGAATGACAATGAACACTAACAGATCAATGATTGATGACAACTTTGAGATTCATCCCTCGTCAATGATAGATCATCAATCCAGGTCGGGGTTTTTGTTGTTTTGATTTTCCCATTATTCATTCTAAAAACAACAAATCAAGATCAACCCACAAACAGGTTGATCCATGGATCATTCATTCTTCTAGGGTTTTATATACTGGTATTAAATTATTGTTGATGGAACTAAGATCGCAAGCCTCCTCTGTGTTTTTAAACTTCTAACACGGAGGGCGCAGGTTGACACGAACAAAGCCCAAGCCCCTCTACTTGTAAATTCTCTATGGCCACATCCTCGAAATGGTGGAAAGGTGAATCTGAGGTTGTGGCAGTGATGGTGGTTACATGAGAGGCCTGATGGCATAGAAAGATCTGTGATCAGACCATTGGAGTGGACCCGGTGGCCCGTGGAAGGTGCCAGTGGTGGCGGTGCCACCTCGGGCGCTGTGTACGGGATGAGAGGCTGACTCTTGACGGCCGCACAAGAAAAAGTGGTGCACTCGGTGCACGCCATGTAGAAGGGGGATGCTGCGGACTGTCGGCCGCAACGCCAGCTTGGCGCCGCGTAGGAGGAGTGGCCCGCTCCCTGCGGGCCACGCGCTGTCAATCGGGGAGACCGACTGACTGACCGTGCACGCCCCAACCAGACCGGCTAATCTGGTCCTAACTGAATCGGACCAGCTGACCCATTAGGCTAGGATGAACCAGCCGGTCCACCAGGCCAAACCGACTAGCCCACGGGACCGAACGGGCCAACCGACTGGGCCGAATCAGCCGGCCCACCGGGCCGAGCCATGCCAGCAAACCGGGCCGTCTGAACAGCCTGACTAAATTTTCAAGATGGTATGATTTAGCAGACCAGGATGATAGGATAATGCCAGGCCGTGTGGTGGCCCGAGCTGGGAAAAGAGACCATCCCACCAGAGCGGGCTGAGCATGATAAATTTCGGGTCGCTAGGTGACTAAGTAGACTGGACCCACGACCAACCTCAAATGGGTCCAATAAGGCCCAATGGGCCAGACAGACAAGATCAGGTTATGCGGGACCCCAGGTTGGGTTGGTCGGGTCGGTCCAAACCATTCGGACTGGGCCCAAACAGAATCGACCCCTATTTACAAAAAGGGACATATCTCCCAGAACATGCATCCAATTAACACGATGTCTATTGTTTTGGGACCCATGTGGCGAGGCGGTACTTACGAAATCATCTAAGTAAGATTTCATGTAAGTTGATCCAGTGAGGCTTCGTGACTCAGATACCCAGTGAGACTCTGTGAATTAGCTATCAGGGAGACTTCATGACTCAGCTATCCAGTGAGACTCTGTGACTCAACTATCAATGAGACTCTGTAACTCAGCTACCCAGTGAGACTGTGTGACTCAGCTATCAGTGAGACTTCATGACTCCGCTACCCAACGAGACTCTGTGAATCAACTACTAGTGAGACTCCATGACTCAGCTAACCAGCGAGGATTCTCAACTCAACTATTAGCGAGACTTCATGAGTCACCTACATAATAGGACTAGGTGACCTAACTAGCCTAAAGGAATATTTGGGGATGAGTGCCTTTGCAATAATTGATGTTTAGTGTTTTTAACTGTTGGTTTTTCTATCAAAACTTTAAGTTATACCTATTTCGAGTTGACTATAGTGACTTTATTCTTTGCAAATTCTTTTTGTGATTTCCTTTGTGGAATTATGCGAGACTCGAGTTGGTTTCAAGTTCCCTATTGAGTATTGTTATGATCACACCTGCACGGACTTCACCTAAACCTATTTTGTCTTGTACAGATGACAGACATCTTTGACTGGGATCTTAGAGAGCCAGGGCCAGGTGGTGCTCGGAGGTGGATCTACAGATGTAGTACGCTTCAGCAACATCCGATAGTGATCTATACTTCCTTTTACTATACTTTCCTTTTTTAGTTGGGTTTGTATTCTGGTCCCTTTTTCCTTTCATTTTCACCTTTACTTGTGTGGTTACTTTCTCATATGGCATACTTATTATTGGTATCCCAATTTCATCTTTAATTTCCACATTATGGGATGTGTGTGCGCGTACAAGTATAAAGGAAGTGACTTCCCTTTTTGGGGATATGCCTTTTGGTGTTAGTCGCTAGCCCCTGACCTATGGAAGGCGGGCTTGGGGTAGTCACAGAATGGGCCTAGGGGGATGGGTCATGATAGAAAGAACACCCTCATGAGCTCAACGGTACTCTCTAATTTCCAATCAAAGTTACTGTTTACGAGTTATAAATATTTGAAAAATAAAATAATTTTATTTACAGTCACGTCCCAAACTACTTTCTATAGTTGAACCGTACCGGCCAATGTTAGGCTTCGCCTAATGAAAGAATGACCTCAATAGCTCAATGATGGACTTGGATTTTTAATCTGAGTCATTTTTCGTGAGTTATAAGAATTTTAAAAATAAAATAATTTTATTTAATTATTTTATTTACAGGTATTCCATTTTTAGGTTTTCTTGTTGGAAGCCCACACCGACTAAATTTAAGCCATGCCTAGGGTAAACCCTCCATCTTAAATGCAACAGTTTCCTCATATTTCTAATATGGGCACAAATTTAAGAGTTATTCCACTTTTTCAATAAAACCTATCACACATGCTATTTAAAAACTTAATAATTTTTGATAGACCATTTCGGGCACATCGGGACTCGGAATCGCACGCCGTCTCAACGCTTGGTCTCATAATTTTCCCAAAAAATTTCTAAAAAAACCAAGGAAAATATGAGTCATTATAGTAATCATAAAAAACCCATGAAAAGGAAATGAGTTACATAATGTTTTCTTAGAGAATAAACAAATAGATTATGATAAATATTCCCATAAATTAAGGTATTAAAACATTATTGAATGTTAATAAATGAATAAAAAATCATAGTTCATGAAAATAAAGTTCAAGTGAAGTGAATACATTAAAAACAGTGGAGAAATAAGTTTTTAAATGAACCACTTAAGTGGGGTTTTATGAAAAAGGGTAAATCATCTTTAAAGAGGGTAAGAGAATAATAATTTCATTAAAACGAATAATTAACCAAATTTTTTTTACATAAAAAATGAGAATTATTATAAAACATATAATGTTAAAACCATTAGATATAGTGGTACATGAAAAGAGATAATAAATAAAAAACTTCCATTTAAATGGGTTTACTTAAAAGAGGGAATTGAAAAGGGAACTTGAATAACATGTATTGTCCATAAAAAATAAAGGTAAAGTAAAATAAGTATATATGTAAGGAACATATAGAAAGAATATATAATAATTACATAAGAAGATGATAAAGGAAAAGGGATAAAAATAAAGAGAATGTGTAACCCAAAAGTAATGAGGGTGGTTGGTAGACCCCCTACCTCGAGTCCTTGAATAGTTTAATACATTCATATAAAATCATAAATATTCAAATATAAATTATTAAATAGTTGATTAAAAACCATTTTTATGTATATTTAATTTGATAAGATCCATTTATTATCATAAGTTATTCATTTATTATATAGTTTTTTTCTCACATCGACCATGATATCAAATTCCCCTCTTTTGAATCCAAAAAATCAATTTTCATCCTGATTTAAATACCCTTTAACAATTCCTTGATCTTCTTCATCTATACAAAATAATGAGGTTGTTTCTTTAGTAAATTCATGTGGGGTTTTTTAGAAACAAGAAACATCATATAAGGTTATGGAAGGGATAGTCAGTGTAGGGTTGGGTTCCTGATCGTACCACGATTCACTGTGTCATTTTCACCCTTACACCATTGTATTAAACCGAATTTGTATTGTAAATTCCAAATATAATAAAAAAATAAACTTTATTTTTTATTCAATTATTTTGTTTTTATCACTATTAAAAAGGGAAATGTTACTTTTTTTGAAAATTTCATTGAAGGTCGAGGTGATTTAGAGGACCCATGATGAAGTCCAAGAAAAATGGGCCAAACTGCGCAGGATCCATGCACAATGGTGGATTAATCCACACACTGCTATTAGAACGTGCATCAAAATGGGATAAAAATTTGTGTGATGGTCCAATATTTAATAGGATACATTTAATCTCAAGGAACCCAATCCCAATTAGTATTTTAAGAGGCCCATCCGAACTGATCTATCCAAGCCACCAAATATGCACAAAGTCAAACGTGGTGTTCTATAATATATTAATATCTCAAGCTGTGATTGTCCAAATGGTGCCAAAATTTTGGTGGAGATATTCATAAGGTGAGGATACAAATTTTTAGTTTTGTCAAAAGTTAGATAAGAGTTTCTAAACCTCTAAAACCATGAACCAATTAGTTTTTCAAAATCAGGATGCTCAAAACCACCTTCCACTTTGCCTATAAAATGGAAGCTTGGGATCCCCATTTGTAAGTTCGAACCAGAAGTGAATATATACCATTTTGGAGTCCTATAGGAGTGTTCTTCTCATCCTAGAAGTTCTAGAGGCACCTATCCTCATAGGTGGATCAAGAATGAAGAAGGAATTCCAACTGAGCTTCCTCTTCCTCCCGATGTCGAGCTAAACGGTGGGTGATCATTGCGAGGGAGCTACACACTTGAAGAGGGAGTTACGACACCTTATATTGTACTTGTTTTGTGTAAATTTTGTGTGAATTATTTAACTTATGTTTAATATTTATATGATTCTTCTCTGAATGCATTTATTTGGTTTAATTAAGTGAAACATTTCTCATTTCAATACTGATTGGGTTGAGATTCAAGTGGGAATCTTGGGTTGTTCCGATTGGAAAACACAAGAATCCTCTTTATCTCAAATATAGATGATATTTTAGTATGATTTGGTAGACCTCACTCAATGCTTTGGATCTAAACCTTGACAATGTGATTGTTGTGTCAAAGGGTGGTTCTTTGTGCATCATTTTAAGAGGAAAGAGGGGAACCAAGATCTTGGTCATCCCTCAACCAAAGGATTACAACAAAACCTAATAACCAATTGAGAACAAGTAACTCTTCAAGTGATTTAGTAACTTTGTAATGATCACTTATTTATCTCATATTTTTCAAAATCCACTTTGTCTATCAACTTTACAACTCTTTACATTAAGTTACTTTCTTAAAATTTTTAACAAAATCACCCCCTATTTTGTTCTTCTTATTAAAAATACACTAAAAACCTATCAACTCTCCTTGAGAGACAACCTAGGGTCTAAAATATACAATAAATAAACCTTAAAAACATAATCAATTTTACATGTCACGACAACACAGTCAAATTTTGGCGTCATTTCTGGGGAGCGCTTTGGTTTTTAGTGCATGTTTTTGATAAGGTTTTTGTAATTTTTGTGAATATTTATTTGTTTTCTCTTATAACTTTTCAATCCCTTTTTTGTTCTGATATATTTGTTATATAGGTTTGATTCATGATGCGTTCTACTCCGGTAGATTTATCACCTTTCGAACCCAAACCGGAGAGGACCCTACGTCAATGACATTGAGACACACAAGACAACACTTTGAAGGAGGACACAACACACATTGTGGTGAACTAGTTGATAAGACCCAAATTTCTGCAAGAACCCTAATTGATAACATGGAACAGAACACCCAACAATTTGGTACAAGGTCCAGTGTACCCATTTGAGGTGTCCATGAGGTGAAAATTACTAAATTTGAGAAGAAAGTGGACACAAAGTTTAAAGAGGTAAGTACCCTTTTACGAAAACTCGCTCTCTCCCAAGGGAAATCTCAATCTCCTCCTCACATCCATTGTGAAATCTGATCATATGACACCCATTATTCTGTAAAATGCCCCCAATTGAGAGAAAATTCTGAGAGTTATGAGGCAATCTTCCCAGGACTCCCCTATAACCAGCCCTTTAGGCAAGAACCATTCTATCGATCCAACTCTGGGTAAAAAGAAAACCAACCTTATAGGCAAGGAGGGTATTCAAACTAGACTCATCAACCATGGAACCAACAAGGGAAGAGTAGCCATCCACCACCACCACCTAGAAATCCTTAACCACCCCAAAGGCCTTTCCAACCACCCCCTCCAAAACTCGAGGCTAGACTAGAAGATATGATGAAACAAATGGATTCCAACAATATCCAATTCCAAAAAACCACCCAAGAAGCCATACAAGACCTCAAAACCCAATTAGGCCAACTAGCTAACTTGGTGGGGGAAATTCAAAGTCATGGGTCAGGTAAGCTACCTTCTCAACCAGTAGTTAACCCCAGGGATAAGGGAAATGTTAGTACCATTTCCATTAGGAGTGGAACAAAACTTAAAAAACAAATTAATCTTCCATTAGAGTCAACCCCTCCCGAGGAAACCTCCATCCCAACCATTGAAAATGTTCCAAATGTTTAAAAACCATGTCTTGAGAGAAGACCTTCCAAAGGAAAGAGTGTGCACGTCGATGAGTCTTCTAGCCAACCCATTCCACTTACATTTCCCCAAAGGGCCACCCAAACTAGGAAATAAAAGGAAACTGAACTAGATAAGGAAGTATTAGAAACTTTCAAAAAAGTACAGGTAAACATCCCCTTGATTGATATTATGAAACAAATTCCAAGATATGTAAAGTTTTTGAAGGAGGTGTTTACACACCGAAGGCGACTTCATGGAGATGAGAAGGGGAGCTTGTGGAGGAATGTTTCAGCATTGATAGATCCATCACTTCCCACCAAGTGCAATGATACTGAAACATTTTCAATTCCGTGCACCATAGGGGAGTAGTCTTTTTCTAATTCTATGATTGATTTAGGTAATTCTATAAATGTGATGCCTCACTCCATTTACTCTACATTGCAGGTCAGGGAACTAAAGCCCATTGGAATTGTTGTTCAACTGGCTAACCGGAGTACCGCACACCCCTTTGGTGTGTTAGAGGATGTTCTTGTGAGGGTTCAAAATTTAATTTTTCCTTCCGACTTTTATGTGCTTAAAATGGAGGATGATAGGATGAATGGACATTCCCTAATTATATTGGGGAGACCCTTCTTGAAGACCTTCAAAACTATAATTAATGTCCAAAATGGTAAATTATATATGAATTTTGGTGGTGACATTTTCCACTTCAATATCCTTGATGCCATGAAGCACCCCTCAGAAGAACATTCATCTCTCTATGTTAATTCTATATATGTACTCCCTTCCCATGAAAAAACTTCATTTCATTCCCTTGATCCCCTTTTTGAGTTTTGTTCATTGATAGAAATTCTAGGAAATGATTCATGCATTGATTGTTGTAGTGTTCTAGAAAAGTTTCATGCAAGTTTATTTATTGATGATTTCTTGAACACTGAGGATCCAATGACCATCGATGATACTGCTAAGATTGTAAAAGCTCATTCCTCATATAAGGATGATACCATTGAGCAATTAGATGAGATTAGTGACCTATCACTTTCATACACACTTCCATCAATCAAAAATCCACCTGAATTGGAACTGAAACAACTACCTCAAGATTTAAAATATTCATATCTTGAGAATGAAAACAAGCTACCCATCATCATTGATAGTTCACTCCCTCTTGATCATGAATTGTGATTTCTTGAACTTTTGAGGGAGTATAAACAATCTTTGGGATGGACACTTCCTGAAATTCCTAGTATTATCCCATAAATTTTCACACATCAAATTTTATTAAATGGCGAGGCTAAACCGGTGAGGCAGGCACAAAGTTGACTAAACCCAAAACTCTTAGAATTTTTGAAAAATTAGGTAACAAAATTATTGGCTACTGGAATCATTTACCCCATCTTTGATAGCCAATGGGTCAGTCCCATTCAAGTAGTTCTTAAAAAACTGGCCTTACAATAATCAAAAATGAAAACAATGAATTAGTTCCAAATCGTGTGTAGAATAGTTGGTGTGTCTGCATAGACTATCTCTGACTAAACCAACACACTAGGAAGGACCATTTCCCTTTTCCATTCATTGACCAAATTCTAGAGAGGCTAGAAGGTAAGTCCCATTACTATTTTCTTGATGGGTATTATAGATATTTTCAAACCCATATTGATCCAGAGGACCAGGAAAAGACTACCTTCATTTTTCCCTTTGGCACATTTGCATATAGGAGGATTCCATTTGGTCTTTGCAACACTCCAGGTACTTTCCAACGATGCATGGTTAGTATTTTTTCAGATTACCTAGAGAATTGAATGGAAGTATTCATGGATGATTTCAATGTTTATGGTTCCTATTTTAATGAATGTTTAAGTAGTATTGGTTCAGTTCTAAGTCACTATATTGAAAGTAATCTTGTATTAAATTATGAGAAATTCCATTTCATGGCGCGACAAGGTATAGTTTTGGGGAATGTCATTTCTGGGGATGGTATCCAAGTAGATAAATCAAAAGTGTATGTCATTTCTTCCTTACCATTCCCCAAAAATGTATGGGATGTGTGGTCTTTCCTAGGTCATGATGGATTTTACCATCATTTCATTTGTGACTTTAGTAAGATTGCACTCCCACTCTCCCAGTTACTCCAAAAAGAAAAAGAATTTTTTTTGATAAAGAATGTGAGGAAGATTTTAATAAGTTAAAATGAAGTCTTACTTCACCCCCTATAATCCAACCACCTTGGTGGGATTTATCATTTGAGCTCATGTGTGATGCCTCTAACTATGAAGTTGGGGTAGTCTTATCACAAATGGTCCTTTGAGCTCCACATGTCATTGCCTATGCCTCACATACTTTGGACCCTGCCCAAGAAAACTACACCACAACTGAAAAATAATTACTTTCCATTATGTTTTCCTTGGAAAAATTCAGTTCATACCTTTTGGGGTCCAAATTCATTGTGTTATTAGACCATGAATCCCTCTGGTATCTCCTTAAGAAACTAGAATCCAAAACACATCGCATTCGTTGGATGCTCCTCATTCAAGAATTCAATCTATAAATTAGAGATAAAAAGGGAGGAGAGAATGTAGTGGCCGACCATATCAGCAGGATTCCCCCATCCTTGGACATTGACTCATCCCCCTGTATTCCTATTAATGATATGTTTCCTGATGAGAAATTGTATTGAGTGAAATATGCTATCCCTTGGTATACATAAATTGTAAATTATTTGGTAGCATCTAGCATTCCTACTGATTTCAACAAAAACCAGACCGACCGTCTAAAACATGAGTCTCGTTGGTATATTTGGGATGACCCCTACCTCTGGAACACATGTAGTGATCATGTCCTTAGGCATTGTGTTCTCGATAGTGAGTTTCAGTCTGTTCTTAGATTATGCCACAATCTTGCTTGTGGGGGCCACTTTGGTCCCCAATGGACTGCTCGCAAAGTCCTTAATTCTGGTCTCTTTTGGCCAAAAAAATTTTGGGATGCCCTTGAATTTTGTAAATCTTGTCCTCATTGTCAAAGAATTGGTAATTTCTCTAAAAGAAATGAAATTCCATAACAACCATTTCTCTTTCATGACATTTTTGATGTTTGGGGTATTGAATTTATGGGGCCATTTCCCAATTCCTTTGGTAACTTGTACATTCTTCTGGCAGTTGATTACATGTAAAAATGGGTAGAGGAACGAGCCATAAGGATTGATGATTATAAAGAATTTGTATAATTTTTGAGAACCCAAATATTTTGTAGGTTTGGATTATCTAGGTTCATCATCAGTGACTAGGGTTCTCATTTTTGCAACCAAACAATGCAATCACATTTGCATCGGTATGGGGTCGGTTATAAAGTGTCTACTACATATCACCCACAAACCAATGGTCAAGATGATGTGTCAAATAGAGAGGTGAAATAGATTCTTGAAAAAATGGTTCAACCCAATAGAAAATACTGGAGTCTTCAACTTGATGATTCATTATGGGCCTATCGTACTACTTTCAAAACTCCCATTGGAATGTCACCATATCAGCATGTGTTTGAAAGAGTTGTCACCTGCCTGTTGAGATTGAGCACCGGGCCTACTGGGACATCAAACAATGAAATTATAATATTTCTGGTGTAGGTTCTAAAAGGAAGTTGTAGATTCAGGAGTTGGAGGAAATGAGAAGAGATGCATATGAGAACTCCAAGATTTATAAGGAGAAAACCAAGGCTGCCCACGACTGTCTTATCCTTAATCGCTAGTTCTACATTGGAAAAAAGGTCCTCTTTTATAATGCAAGGCTGAAGTTGCATCTAGGTAAGATTAATTCCCACTGGTTTGGAATATACACTGTTACTAATGTCTCTCCATTTGGTCTTGTCCAGGTTCAAAATGAAGAAACCAAGAAAACCTTCACTGTCAATGGGAAGCGGCTGAAGCACTTCCATGAAGCCCTTCCAGAGTCCCCAATGGAGGAACTCCAAGTTCAAGAAGCAGTCTATGAATAAAACCCATTAGGTTTTATCCTTTCTTACCACATTATATTTTATTACATTGATTACACTACACACTCTAGGTGTGGGGGGATGGGTATATTCCTGGTTTAGTTAGTAATTTTTATCACCTTTCTTCGTTTTCTCTTTTTAGATTGTTGAATAGTATTGTTACTTTCCCCCTTTCCTTCCCACTCACCTTTGTTCTAGAATATTACTTTTTTATTCCCACTTTATCAGGGAAAATTATTCCCATTTAATCATGGATTTTATTGAAAATACATGTGGAATTTTCGTATTTCATGTTGTTTTACCATTCAAAAAAAATCTAATGCAATGTGCATTTCAGCAAAAATTCAATATTATGGTGTGAATTTATTTTGAAATTTAGTTCTTTGTGAATGATATAAATGGTTGTATCATTTTGAAACCTTTGAGAAGAATGATTCCCCTTTTTGAGAATAGTTTAAGGGAAAATTGTGTCACTTAATTTATCCACACAACTTTGCACCCAACCATGAAGTGTGAAAATTTATACTTAATAAAAGGTAAATATAAGTTAGGTTGATTTTTCTCTACTTTACAAAATCATTTTTCCATACATTCGTTCTTTATCTGATCTATTTCATTACTGTACCAGATTGACCTATGCGTGTGTACATGTTATCCGACTATTGTACACCCTCAAAAAAAATAAAAGAAATAAAAAAGGGTTGTATATTGGGTAGGTAAAAAACCACCCTTCCTAGACCTTTTATCTTATTATAACTATTACAATTAGTGTCGTGATGAGATCAAACATGGGTTAGGAGAAGAGTGTGAGATTTGTTCCAAGTGAAACTTTTGAAAAAAAAACAATAAATGAGGGGAGTGATGAAATTTACAACATATGGGGATCTCTAGGCCAGGAGATTATGGTTTGACTTCTAGGAATGATTAAGTGAGTGGGTCTTGAAATTTTATTACAAAGGATGTGGGGAAAGTTCGGTAGAAAAGATCTTGTAAGTAGAAAATTATTGAAATAAATTATATTTACTTAATAGAAAGTGGAAAGAATAGTATGAAATGGTTGTCACACACACACACATGTAGAATTAGTGACATGATTAACTTTTTAATTATTTTCTTTGATTTCTATCATGAATCTCTTGGAATTTCATTTAGATACAATTTTTGAGATGTCTTTTTCAATGATCGTTGAGAATAACTCCTTGGTGTGATTTTTTCTTTGATCACATGTCTATCAAAAATTAATTTTCATTTAATGTTAAATATTTATGAAGTTGGAAATATCTACATGCATAATTTTTTTAAATATGACTTTTACCAGGAGTGTAAATGTTTAGGTGTGGGGGTGTGATCGTACCATGATTCACTGTGTCATTTTCACCCTTACACCATTGTATTAAACTGAATTTGTATTGTAAATTCCAAATATAATAACAAAATTAACTTCATGTTTGATTAAATTATTTTTGTTTATCACTGTTAAAAAGTTCAATGTTACTTGTTTTGAAAATTTAATTGAAGGTGGATGTGATTTGGAGGACCCATGATGAAGACCAAGAAAAATGAGCCAAACTGTGCCGGATCCAAGCATACTAGTGGATTAATCCGCACATTTATATTATACCGTGCATGAAAATGTGCTGAATTTTTTTGGGATGGTCCAATATTTAATATGATACATTTCATCTGAAGGAACCCAATCCCGATTCGGATTATAAGGGTCCCATCCAAACTGATTTGTCCAAGCCACCGAATATGCACAAAGTCAAAAGTGAAATTCTGTAATATGTCAATATATCGAGATGTGATTATAAAAATGTCTCAAAACTTTTGTTGGATATATTAATGAAGTGGGGATACAATTTTTTAGTTTTTTATAAAGTTATATAAGACTTTTTGGCCATAGAAAACCATGAACCAAGTGGTTTCTTAAAATCATGATGCTCAAAACCACCTTCCACTTTGACTATAAAATGGAAGCTTGGGCTCCCCATTTATAAGTTAGAACCAGAAGTTAATCTTTTCCATTTTGGAGTCCTATATAAATCTAATCTTAATCCTATAAGTTTTAGAGGCCCCTATCCTCATAGTGGGATCAAGAATGAATAAGGAATTCCAACTAAGCTTCATCCTCCTCCCGATGTCGAGCTAAACAGTGGGTGATCATTACGAGGGAGCTACACACTTGAAGAGGGAGTTATGACACCTTATATTCTACTGGTTTTGTGTAATTTGTGTGTGAATTATTTCACTTATATTTAATCTTTATATTCTTCTTATCTGAATGCATTTATTTGGTTTAATTAAGTGAAACATTTCTCTTTTCAATACTGATTGGGTTGAGATTCAAGTGGGAATCTTGGGTTGTTCCGATTGGACAACTAAAGAATCCTATTTCTCTCACACATACATGAGATTTAAGCATGCTTTGGTGGACCTCACTATATTCTTGGTATCCAAAACTTGACAACATGATTGTTGTGTCAAGGGGTGGTTCTTTGTGCATCATTTTAAGAGGGAAGAGGGGAACCAAGATCTTGGTCATCCCTTAACCAAAGGATTAAAAAAAACCTAATAACCAATTGAGAACAAGGAAATATTATAGTTCTATAGTAACTTATCAATGATCACTTATTTTTCTCATATTTTTTAAAATCCACTTTTCCTTTCAACTTGACAACTCTTTACGTTAAGTTACTTTATTAAAATTGTTAACAAAATCACCCCCTCTTTTGTTATTATTATTAAAAATACACACTCAAAACCTATAAATGATCCTCAAGAGATGTCATAGGTTCTTACCTATACTATAAATCAACCTTAAAAACATAATCATTTTGACGTGTCATGACAGCGCGGTCAGTTCCTCACACGTCTCAATGCTTTGTAGTTTTATTCTCAATGATAAACCTTTAAAATTAATTTTATCCATTTGTTCACACAATTGTTCAAGAATTTGTTGTGGATTAGGATGTATAGAATCTTGGAAATCATGTAATTCCCTAATATTTATCTCTTCAACCATCCTTGAGAGGGATGGAAATTTATTTTTTGAATATTCATTATCCCAATGATTGTACATGTCACCAGGTGTGTGGTAATTCATCAAGGGTTGATCAAAGAAAATTACTAATTTAGGGGATTCCCAATATTTATTTTCCATTTTATTCCATAATGGGTTTGTGACATGGTAATTTTGAAGATACTCCATTGGATAAGACTGAAATTTGGATTCTAGATTCTCAGGACACACACAAATAGAAATGGGTAAAGATAAAAGTGATGGGGGTGAGAATAGAGAATATGGGGTGAGAAAAGGATGCTAGTGTCCAAGATAACTTACTTAGGTCCCCAGAAACGGTGAAAAAATTTGTTCTCTCCCAAATTTACCCAAGATTTTAGGGTTAACCGGTCTCTTGTAGTTTATTTTGGGTTTTCAAATCCTTGGATACCTAAGAAGTAACCTACAAACACATACATTCTATGGATTATTTTTGGCTATGAAGTGGCCAACTTGGGTTGATTTTAGATGGGTTTAAATTAACACTAATAGGTATTTGTGAATTAAAATTAAGAGAATGATTTGATCCTAGGTTATCGCTTGGGGGTGAATTTGATGAATTTCTTTTTTAACGATTTCAATTTCTTATATTTGAGATGGGTTCATAAGAAGATCAAAAAACTTCATCACTGCCTGGTTTAATTCTAAAAAACCATAATACTAATCACCTATACACTTTGAGGATCATATTTATGAGCACTCCAAGGTAAATTTTCATATTATCACTTGAAGTGTGTGGCCTTAAAATTCAACAAGGAAGAAGAAGTTTAAAGACCATCAAAAAAAAATTCTCAATTAAAAGAAGTGATTAGAAATTAATGGAGTGAGAAATAAAATCCAATCCACCACCTTGATACTCACTTGGATCAACCCATAAGTGGTTTATTTCTCCATTGATGATATGGTTTCAATGGAAGTGGAAATTAGACTCATGAGGGAGGAATTGAAGAAGTAAAACAAATGAAATAACGATCACTCCACCATTGTGTGATAATTTCACAAGGTTTAGTGTGAATAAATTCACATATTGATCCAATAGTATAAATTTGGTAAGAATAATTACACAATAAGAGAATAAGAAGAAATTTTATTAAGAAACTAAGGTGAATTGAACAACTTACATGAGAAATACAAACTCGAGGAAACAAAATCGAAGAATAACATTACAATTAAACAAAGAACCAAAGATTATCAACTCCTTCACCACCACTACCTTAAATATTAATTTCAAGAGTCATGGGTATAACTACCAATAGTACAAATAATCCCACTTGAGTATGGTAGTCCTAGGGTGGTGGAAATTAAGGGAGAGTGGACTTCTTAATCCTTGACACAAAGTGAAAGCTAGCTTGCATCCACTGAACAGAAGCGCCGAATTAACCTTCTAGATGACCTAATTTTAGTGGGACACAAAAGAAGAAAATAAAGATACAGATGTAGAATAAATATATTTAATCTTTTATACCAAAATAGGTTCTTGTTTGAGAGATATTATTAAATTGGTGATATGTTTTTCTAGGCCGTAGAATCTGCTCCATAATTTTGTCTCCAACTTGGGATGCCTGGAAATCCATTAAAACATCCAAATTAGATCTTGTCACTGTTGTATTAAATGATCCCCATGATTTCATCTATATTTAGTTAATATTTTAGAATAATTGGGATTGGATTTTGGCCACTACAGTCTATTTATTGGGTTTCTATCCAGTTTACTTTTCCCAGAATGTGTTTCCATGAAATCCCATTTTGGTGGTCTTCCAATGTGAATCTTCATGTACTCCAAAAGTATAAATTGTTCCTAATGTAGTGAGGAACCTGAAAATTAAATATGAAAATAAAATCAATATCATTGGGTATTTTATATGGTGTTCAAAAATTTACCATGTAATAGTGCATTTTAAGAAGGAATTACAATTATAATATGAAATATTGTTCGAAGTGTAAAATGAACTAAAAATGGTGTTTATGATTAATAAATAACTTGAATATTATAATATAAAAAATTAATATTAGACTCTTTTAGTGACTAATCACTAACCTATATCTCATTTTACCCTCATATATAACATATCATCTCATCCATAATGTCTTACTCACCAATATCCTGAGCCATATCTCAAAATCACTAGGCTCTCTCACCTAGCCCATAGATCATATCTCACACAGGTCAAAAATCAAAGGAAACACATATTTATTCCCATATCAATTATATCAAGGAAACTCACATAAAAACACCCACTATAGGGTCTCATATATATACCAAACAACACATGAAAGTCACCATCCTACTAAGGAATTGGTCCTCACTAGGCATCCATATATGATACTACCCCTTAAGAACCCCGATCTTAGGCTGATCCTCACTGAGTCACCATATATAGGATCCACCCCCATGAGGATCACCATCTTATTGATATGTATTTAGGATGGAATCATATTATTATGATCCATGTCAAGTATCCCATATTAATATGTTTTAGTTAAGTAGAATGACACTAAGAATCTATATGGGAAAAATACTCTATAAGTTATGATTAACACTTTAAATAACCAAACATATTTTATTTTCAGAACTAGTAACATAACCATCAAAAAAGGGTTTATTACTAATGAATTAAATTCATGTATCAACCTACTAAGGGTCACTATACATCCCTTACAAAATGCACTTTATATCCACCATCAAGGATCATCCCTCCATAAGATCCACACAACCTATCATTTGAAGAAAATATAATATGGTCTAGATGAGTAGAATTCCACTGGAAAATTATATGGTAAAACACTATATAATTTTTTATTTACACTTTAAAAAACCAAACCCTTATATCAATGATATTAATCACACACAAATAGGTGTATGTCATGTGATTCCTACGTGCCAAGAATGATGAATGTACTAGACCTCTTACGAATGGACCATGAGATGAAAACCTATAAATCATAAATCCAAAATTCAAGTGTCACTCTAGGTGAATAAATATAACCATAATAGTATAAACCAAGAACAAAAATCACATATCCTAGTTAAATTGTAATTCATATAAGAAAATATGTTCACAACACATCAGTACGATATCAATCACAAGCTCCAACACATTTCTATCTCACCTATATACCATCTCCCAAAATATTAATACAAATTTAAAATGATCTAATACACTTTGATATAAGTCACATATTCTCTAATACCACTTTGTAACATACTCATCCTAATTAATTCTGAATAGTAAACGGTTTAGGTCACCAAATGACCTTGGGAACACCTCCCTATATGCCAGCAACTTCCAATTGACTGAAAATTATCTTTTTTTAGTTTCAAATATCTAATTTGTAGTTGAGAGGTAACTAAGGATTAAATAGGTTTACACAGATTCCAATTATTGATTCAAAATTCAAATTAAAGCAAAACCATCATCACGCCTCGATCCACATACTTCCATAGATCATACACCATCAGGTCTCATCTCGAGCCATGAGTCACCTCGAGCTGCGCCCCAAGATAGATGATTTTTCTTGCATAATTTCCACCACACCAGTGAAAATCCAACAAACTTCATCCTACCTCTGATCAAAACACCATCATATAAGCACCATCAGCCCTACTAATCTATCAACAACACATCACCAGCATAAACCAATCACCACCACACCAGTCACCAAACCCCATTGACACTAAAAGAACACAAAAAAAGATCGAGATCACATAGAATCACCCACAAACCATTTCTAATGACTTTGAGGAAAAAACCCCAAACAGATCCTTCAAATGAGTAAATGGAATCACTAGGGAAAAAAACAAAGGATGTGCCTAAAACACAAACACCCACCGAATAACACCTCCAAAAACCTTAATGTTACCTCTGATCCATATCTGACTGGGAGAAGAGCATAAGTACCTAAGGTTAGATAATGATTGAGTGTCTGAGGTATTAGTAATGAATCATCAATGAAAGAAAATTTTACCGCTAACCCACAAACCCTAAAACCTCATAATTACCACTGTTCTAGATCTGTCTTGGAGAAAAGTAGAGGAACGAAAGGCCAGAGAAGGGTATGAGTGTCCAAGGGAAGAAATAACAAGAAAACTTTAAAGATACCACCAAAACCTCCCCATGGAAAATTAAACATGAAAATCACCTTGAAATCTTCGTCGATTGGTTCATCACCAGCCATCATCCCATCACAATCATGGAAATAGAGCATCGTCGAGAAGGAGAAATAAAGAAAGAAGCACAACCACATAGAAGTTATAAGAAAGGGAAAAAGAGTGGAGGAGAAAAGAGGAAAAGGGGAAAGGGGATGTGGAAGTCACTAAAGACTCCCCCCTACAAATCAATGGTGATAGAACCTTAGAGTGAGAGGGAGAGGGAGACACTGATGCTCAGAGGTTAGGATTGAGTTTTTCCAATGGAATCTAATTAGCAGTAGAGGTCTAGGGTGTTATCATGGGGAGAATATAACCCCATATTAGAGTGAAAAATAACAATGAAATAACCAAAAAAAATTCATAACAACAAATAAGAGTTAACAAAACGATAGAAAATAATAATTCTATAATAAATGTACATGTTGAAGCATACAGTCATATAGATTCATGGTTATGCCAAAACACACAAACTAATCACCCACTAGTTAGACCATATAAATGAGATAAATAAAAGAATAAAATATATGAGGATATAATAGATACCTGAGTTTCACCTCATCCTAGTCTCTAGATCCTGTCCAAGATATCCCTCTCGATCATGTAACTTTGGGCCTCTTTCATACCTGAACCTGTGATCAGTTAAATTAGCTTGATTACCCAAGTGCCATGGATACCCAAGTAGGGTGTGAGTAAAACTCAGTATAAAATCATCAACATGGTCCCATATATAGCTAGTAAACATAGTGTATGTTCTTGTGAAATGATTAGTTGAATAGATAAATATAGCATGGAAGAATAAGTAAAAAATCACTATCGATCCTTGGGATCTAATGTGGCACATGAGATCAACCCAAAACTACTTTAACTAGTTCCAAAGTGTCTATAAGAATTTAATACAAACATGAAAACTATATTAGGACCATGGATGATTCCTAGGATAACTCCTAGGTATTCCATAAGTATCAGGCTCAATAGTCGGATCCTGGGAGTAATTCCCAGAAATCCACTAGTATATTAATCATTTAGGGGGTAGTGCGTCCCTTTAAAATCATATCATGTATAAATCTCATCAGGGGGGAGGGGGGGATGCATCCCTCCCACAACATATCATAGCTTACTGATCACTAAGGGGGAATTACATCCCTCCTTGACCATCTCACATATACTTATCATCAGGGGTAGTGCATCTTTATCATCCATCTCATTATAACGGGCACAAAGGCCAAATCCAAGGAAGTCATCCAAGGTGTCCCATGTAGCTCAATACATCTCAGTGTCTAGTGAATCCCTCCCAAATCATATCATAATTATAAATAATAAAATCTAGATCTAGAGATAACATCCAAGGAATCCCCTATTTTTAGTACATCTCAATGGGAAATGCGTCCCACTTGTATCATCTCCCATAATTCATCTCGACGAGGTCATCCATCCAATCAAACTCATCTCACAATCTGAGTTAATCCTTTCTAGTGAATGAACTATCATCATAAAAACCATAATAATATCACATAATTGATTTAGGTTTTAAGGTGACACCCATACTCATCACTACCCATTACCATATGCACCCTCTCTAGATTCAACATGTCATTGGGCTCCCACTAGTGTCCCTTAGGTCAACTCATACATACACACCCTATGTAGGTTCCTTATACTCAGTCTCATTTATCAGGTCAACACTCATCACTAAAATGGAATAAAATACCTTGAAATATTCATTAGCACATCACAACCTCATTGGGATCATAGGACAAGCCTCACTAGTATTGGTCTCAAGAGATGAGACAAGGCATGTCTCGCTTTCTAGGTTATGTCATGTCAGTTCTCTCACTCAACACATCCACAAAATACCCAAGAAATACCCAACCAATTATCATATACTAGAGGTGGAGAAATACTCTCCCCATGACCATCTTAACAATCTCTCATTCTATAAGTAATCTCACATCCCCATCATGGCCTACTTGGGCTAAAAAGATTGGTCCAACACTCTCCACTACAAGGAGGTGTCTAAATATCCCAAAATAGGGATAATATATTATTATCACTTCATTTAATATGCACCTCTCATGGTCTCAGTTCCACATGACATACATTTATAATCATGTCCTCAACTATCGATGATTGAGGTAATCAAGTAAGTGCACAAGGATCTATCATGGTCTTTAACATATTGTTTAATCTTGGAATTTAATTTTTAAATTAACAATTATTTTAAATAAAAGGTAAATTTCCCTTAGTGGAGAGACCATATATCACATGAAAACATAAATAAAATTAATTTACAAAAGGGGCAAGTTAAAGGGACCACTTACCTCAATCGATTCAATACCCTTTTGATTATAGATTGAATACTCTCGTTTAAGTTCATCTAAGTTAAAAAGGCCATAATAAACTCAAAAAAGGACCTAAATAAATCCAAAACATCCAATTTAATTAATTATATTAAAATTATAATTTATTTCACAATTTAAAATGATTAGGTATAATCACAAAATAACTCACCAAGTGACCACATCACATTGAAACAATGACCAAACACAAGAAAAAGGTCCATAGTTCTCTCCTGACACCATCCCATTAAGAATAACTAACATGAAACACTAATTAAAACACTAATTTAATCTAATTTTACAAAAGAAATCCAAAAATAATCCTTTTGATGATGCGCCTTCAATGAAATGGTATGAAATAACACGTGATCATACTTATAGGACATCCTCTAGACACATTGAGAAAAATAACAAACATGTTGAGATTATTTCACTATGATATGGTGGAATAATCTCAAGAACCATAGTTTCCAAAATCTAAAATTATCATTTAATTTAAGGAATGAAGAATTAAAGAATCAAAGGATAGAACTCACCATGAATTGTTATGAAAACACACCAAAACAAAATCAAAATATATAAGGATTGAAGGAAATGAATGGAGGACACCCTCCTAGTTCATGAAAATGAGTGTAATGGGGAAATAAAGGATAAGTGATGATTTAAAAATAAAAAATGAAAAAAATGGGGTTTCTCCCATTTTAAGAATATCAGGGTACACCACGACTTGTGTTACATTGTGGTGCATCCCCATGAGGCCCTGGATGAGCCCGATATTCCCGTAACCACAACCAAGCTCCTCCTCGATTCCTATGGTGGATAGAGATATCCCCTCATAACACTTGGATATCTATAGTGTGATGGATATTCCTTTCCATTCTATCCACCCTTAAGCTAAAATAACCAATGAAATCCCCAACCTGAGCATTTCACCCACCTTGGGTGTTTCTCCCACTTGTTTCCCATAGTTAGACCGCTTAGGTTCCATGATACTCAAAATTATAAGCTATGATGTTTTTCCTTGATTGTTTTACACCATAATCTTCCCCATGCACCATATCCACCAAAGGAACCAAGCCCTAGAACTATGCCCTTGACCTAAGTGTTTATCCATCCACTATGGTGAAAACTCAGCTATGGTTCTCCTTATTTCTGATAAGGATAATCCCCAAGAACCACATGCACACCAAAAATATATTTTACATCCACTAAAATAATCATAAATCATCCCATATCTCATTATAAATTAAAAAATTACTCCTTTATATATTCTAAAGATCAAAATATTTATTTGAATCCCTATTCTAAAAAAAACCTATCACCAATATTAATAATTCAAATTTACTACGAAAAAATCCATAAAATTGATGATCTTTACAAACCAATATCCTTCTCAACTTTAAGGTAACGTTATTTTTTTTCATATCTATCAAATACTGAAATCACCAAGTTTTTTCAAATAATTTCCTTTAGTCTACTAAAGAAGTTGTCAGTCTTACTTTTGGGGTCAATGAAAAAGTGGGAGGCTTACCATGAAAGCCTTGTGAAGTTTTCTTCATAATACATGATATATTTATCCTTACTTATTTTGAGCCTAAATAATTCCCTCTCCATTTTAATATAGACACTATGTGGAAAATATTTATTAAAAAATTTCTTCTTGAATCCTTCCCATTCTATGGATTTTATGTCTCCCTTGGGCTTGGTATTCTTGATTAGTGTATACCATAGATCAGATTCTCCCTCCATGTTATAAATGATCAATGAAAATTTCTATTACCCATATCACTAAAGAATAGAGAATATATTATCAATGGAATCAATACATTGTTCTTCGACCAGGGATCAGAAGATCCACTAAAAGTAAGAGGCCTTTTTTCACATAAAGGATTTAATTGAAACTTGATCTTTCTTAGGAGGGGGGGGGGGTGTTTAACATGATTAAAATTTTTATTCACAACTTGAGTCAGTTGATCGAGTACTACCATGAAGTTCTCAACTCAATCTCTCATCTTGTTATACATCTCATTTGGGGAATTATAGTATTTCTCATCACATTGGTTGTTGGCATGATTTATCCTATTTATATCCATTAACTAAAATAAATGAAAATTAGGGACGAGGATACCAAAATTAATAAGAATATAAAAGAGAAATTATGAACTTATAAGGAATAACTCATAAATGACATGTTCACCCTAACTTATGAATTTATAGGTTTCAATAAAGGTTATCCATGGCAGTCTTCGTATCAGTTTCTCTAACCTAACTAGTTATATAATATATAATTAAATTCCATAAAAATATATTCAATCCTTTATAATATTTTATAAGTATCATATGAATCATCCAAAGCATATCTAACTAGAGTGTTAAACTAGGTGAGAAGTTATTCCCACTTATTATGAACCAAGTGAATATTGATTTAACACCCAACCAACCTTTTTAGGGGTTTTACCCATAGGAACATATGTTCTAGATCCTAAATCCACTTTTTTTATCCAAACAGGGATACCATTTCTAGGAAACCACATGCCCGATACTTTACCAAAATTTTATAATGTTTCCATAAAACTTATCCCAAGGTTTTTAAATAATTCATTCTTATCCTAATCCCCAAAATAACTTAATCCTTATCCGAGAAAAACTATTTAAACCTAAGTATCATATACATATTATTAAATAATTTTTAATATAAAAATCCACAAAATGAAACCTAGAAATCTATAGGTCTAGGGAATTTAGGTGATTAGTTGTGAAATACATCAACTCAAACATAAAATATATCATCATTATTTTAATATATATAAATTTATCCTAAGTTTATTTGTTATTTTATTAATTAATATGATAATTTGGGGACATGTATAAAGAAAAGGGTCTAATCTATAAATCCTAGTAAGGGAATATTCATAGTAAATCATAGTGAAGAGTAATATATATGAGATAAGAGGAATATCATGATAAAATAAAAGTGAATGGTCATATATGTTTTCAAGAAATAATTTCATGAACAATATTATATCATAGGATCATGTAATCATAATAATATGTAACTAAAACATGGAATCTTAAGCATAATTCAAGGATAACTTCGAAGACAACATAACCTAGTGTTCTAGGCTCACTGCCCAAGCACCATACATTGTATCTCATGAGATGAAAAACATTTAAAAATTAATTGGGGGGATTTATAATTCAAATACGTCCCATCACATTAAAAACATGTACATGTATATGTGTTCCACATAAAGAAATAATACACAGAGAATAAGCATCAGAAAATCCCATGAAAAGGAAATGGGTTACATAATCTTTTATTAGAGAATAAACCGATTTCATATCATAAAAATTACCATAAAATAAGGAATTAAAACATTATTGGGAATTAATAAAATAATAATGAATAATAGGTAATTAAAATTAATTTCAATTGAATCGAATACATAAAAAGGAGTGGAAAAGAGAGTTTGAAAATGAACATCTTAAGTGGAGTTTTGAGAAAAAATGAAAAGAGTCTTTAAAGAGGGTAAGAGAATAATAATTTACTTAGAATAAAGAAATGGAACCAGATGATTTTACATAAAAAATGAGTGTTTTTAGAAACTAATAAAGTTTAAAAACATTATATGGAGAGGTACATGAAAATAGATAAGAAATATGCAGGTTACCTTTACACAATTTTCTTAATAGAGGGAATTGAGAAGGGAGCTTAAAGAACATGTAGTATCACCAACAAAGAAAGGTAAAGTAAACTAGGGATATATGTAAGGAATATATTTATAGAATATGGAATAAGTTTATGAGTAGTGGATATAGGGAAAAATGAAAAAAATAAAGAGAATGTGTAACCCAAAAGTAATGAGGGTGGTCAGAAGATCCCTTAATATGGGTCCTTGGATCATTTGGTACATTCATATAAATTCAGGAATAAAAAAATTTAGTTTATTAAATAATTTATTCATAATTTTTTAATTTATATCTTATTTTTTCTAATTCTCATTTATTATCATAATATACTCATTTATTATATAGTTTTTTCTCACATCAGAAACTTGAGGTTGGTCAATTTCTCAAAAGCTTCTTTGTTAAGTTGATAATATTCAAAGGTCCTATTAATTTTTAGCATAATATATATAATTTTATATTCATGTATTATTTATCATTATATAAACACAAAGGTTATATAGTTCAATATATTTCCAAAATAGACTTAAATTATAAAATATATCCCGTTATGCTCATTTTGGGAGGTAAAAATTACTATGATAATTTTTGGTAATATAATTAATAAAATTACCAATTTATCTTTATATAATATTAATAATTACCTAAATTTTATATTTATTCATTAATTACATCCTAAAAACTTACCATGTAAGGTATTGATGATAAATGAGACATGTTATCCATGGAGGCGTTGAACCGACCATAACACAAGCAACATTTTCACTATATAATAGAATGAGAGGAGGTTAGATAGTGGATATTACATTTATATAATAATATTAAATTAAATTAATAATATTTATGTTATAATACTAACATGTATATAATAAAATTTAATAGGTATAAGAATAAAATAATATAAGAGAATTCAGTTGAGAATATTACCTCTTCCTTTGGATGTTCACTCTTATGCTACAAATTAAGGCTCATTAGTTTGGTATTTTAGTGAGAAAAAGGATTTTAGGGTGTGGGAAAAGGTTTTGGGAGATATTTGGGTATATTTTGGTAAAGATAAAGAGTTTAAAGTGAGAATATAGGTGAGGTTGTGAAGGGTGTTATTTATAAGTGGAAAAGATGAGTGTTTTGGAGTAAAATGTTGATCATTTTCCCATTTAGGATAAATAATTTTGAATATAATTGATTACAAAAAAGTTATCAAGTTTATTTATAAAAAATAGGTTTATTTTACATTATAATAATTCCATAACTGAATTAAATCATTAGACCACTCAAATAAAAGAAAATATCCAAAAAATAGTTTTTTATTTGAATAAAATATAACCCATGCCCCAAAATTTTAAATATAGGTTTCTAAATTCAAAATATATTTTTAAATGAATAATTATAATCTTTAAATACATTTTACGTCAATAAAAAGTTTTCATAAAATTTTAATTTATATTTATCTAGTGATGATTTCATAAAAGTAACGATATTCATAAAAACTGTATTTTTACTATTCACTAAAAAATCAACCTTTTTAAAAAAAATCTCAAAAATTCACCCTAAGAAAAATTAGGAATCGTGATTCAAAAAATTACATCCATTTTTTTAAATTATGATAAATTTAATCTTTAAATAAATATCATTTTTATTGAAAAATACTATTTTTTATGACATGATCAAATTTCGAACCCTTAGGAAAATTACTTATGATTTCATAAAATTATATGATAAAATAACCAGTGTTTAATATTTTTTTATTAAAATAAATTTTATTTAAAATCCTTAAAAAATATATTTTAATAAAAATAAAACATATAAGTTTTACAAAAAATACAAGTATGATTTCTTCAGGCTAAAAATTTATTTCATCATATTTAAAACTTGTATATAATTGTATTATAATATAAATTTATTTTATATAACATTATAAATTAATATAATGAAGTTAATTTTTTTAATAATATATTCCTAAATATGAAACACATGTTAATTCACAAGGGGAATTCTATTTATAAAGTTTCAGGTCATTACAGGCTATTGCCATGGTGATAAGTAATTAAAAATTTAAGACACCATTTTGTTTCAATCCCATGATTAGATTGTTATTTTACTATGCCTTTACCACTTTAGTGCCACATGTTTTATTAATATATATATTTATATATTGATATAAATATATATTAAATATTTTAATTATTATATATTCATAATTACTATATTTAAAACATGTAATTTGATAGATCCTCCACAAAGAGACCCCTATGACCATGGTAAATTATGATCATGGAGGTAAGGGTCTCTACGTGGGAAACCGAAGGACCCTAGAACACCCATAGATGGGAGGAGTGAGTCAGGGTGTCAAATTCTTCTTTTAAACTAATGGATATTATTCCCACATTGGTAGGAACCTATTAAACATGTCTGATGAGAAAGAGAAGAAAAAACAAACATATGCATAGCGAAGACACATCAATTTTACTTGGTTCGCTACTAAGGGATACGCCTATGAAGCATACATCAACAAGTTTTTAATAGTGCCAAAGCATACTAATCTTCACTAGTTGTGGAGTAAAAAGGTTTAGTATAGTCACTCTATTCTAGGCACATTTCCTCTATAAGATTTTAGGGATAGTATACTGCATCCCTCATATCATTTCCATTGAATTCCCCTTTCTCACTACATTGGAAAGAATCTGAACTCCATTTATTGACTTGAAGGTTGCTTCAATGGGTTGGAATTAAATCACACATCCTCAAATATATATATATACTCTGTTGAAGTATCGTTTTCCCCTGACGATGTAATCTACTGTTCTGTGTACTACTCATTTGTGAACTTATCCTCTGTGAACTGGCCATCTTCCTTTGCTCACTAAACTGATCTGTGTACTGTGAGTGCTCCGCATACTGCCTCCATGAACTGGAAATCTTCCTCCATGTACTTCACTACACCGCGTACTGCGAGTGACCCACATACTGCCTTTGTAAACCACGATCGTGTACTACCTTCCCAAACCGTGTCTGCATGCTGCTTATGCACACCGCATTTGCGTACCACTTTGGCATACCGCTCCTACGTACCACTTTCGCATACCGCTTCCGCATACCGCTTCCACATACCGCTTCCGCGTACCTCTTCCGCGTACGGCTTCCGCATACCACTTATTCTCTGTGGAACAAATCCTCCTCCATGAACTGTCTTCCATGAACCGTATTCTGTGAACCGTTTTAGACTTCACCAAATTCCTTCCAAATTTCTAATCAAAGTCTTATTTATGGGGTTGTCTTCCTATGAACCACTCTAGAATTCACCAAATTCCTCACCAGATTTTTAATCTCAGTGACTTTCTCTAATAAAGGGATTAATTCTCCTTTTATAGGCAAATATATCCACATAATCTTCTAAACCTAGATTTACCAAATCTTCGATACGATACCAGCTTTACTGCGTACCATGCATCTCCCATGAACTATATTCCCTATGTTATCCACGTACTACCATTCTCCCTATGCGGTGGAACAAATCAACTCTTTGTTTCCACAAATGAAACCCTTCATGGTTTCTCAAAACTTCGCCTCATTTTCAAAAATGACACACCATCCTAAGAACCATCATGCCTTCCGTGTACTACGAGCCTTCCCGTGAACTGCAAGTCTTCACTGTGAACCTCCTTTTCCTAGAGAACTATTCCTCCTACGCAGTCTGTGTACCATTTTACATTCCACGAACCATTCCAACTATGTGGTTCGTGGTTCACCATTCTATGTACTATATTTCATGATCTGCGAACTGTTCTCAAAAATCCCATTCCACATACTGCATTTGCGGAAAACCTTCCTTTTCCAAAAAAACTCCCGATTTTGAGACCCAAAAATTTGGAAAACACTAGGAAACTATGTCACCTTAAACACTTGCTTCAAAATATACTGTAAGATCACTTAACTTGAAAACCCCTTGATCAACCCAAAGTAGATTGACAAGAAATACAAACCACACTCCATTTACAGCAAATAACAGTCGTGGTTCCAACAATCTCCCCCTTTGGTTTTGTTGGAAATCTATAGATAAATTCAATGAAGCACCAAATGAAATCAAAACCTGATATGTGAGAAACAAATAATCCAACACTCTAATTATATGTAATCAAATCTCGGTGTAGAAAACAAGAGGAGCATGAATTGGGTTCTTGTGTCTTGGAATACTTAAATATGTCCAAGCTCAGCTCCAACTATTTCCTTATAACACCAAATTGCTTTTTTCCATTCTCATTTTATCCCTTTTGTAACACATCATTCTCTCCCATTGTAACATTTTTGAATTTATCTATTCTCCATATTTCTATAATCAACCAAAAAAACATTGCATTATCATTGAATTTTTCCATTCTCCCCCATTGGAAATAAACCCAATGAATCAAATTTTTACTTGTAAAGCTTTAAACACCCCCTGGATTGTATGTCCCCCATAAAACTGCAATACATCACAAAATAGATTAAAACAGTTAGCACAACTAGGTAGAGGGAACTTCATAACCTCCTCGTGCATGGGGATGTGGCCGAACACCGAGGTTCAACCAATGCTTCTTGAACACATGTGATGACACTAACTTGGTCAGTATGTCAGCCACTTGATCATTAGTTCCAACATAATCCATTTTAATCATTCCTTATTCCACTTTTTACTTGACAAAGTGATATCTAATTTCAATGTGTTTCGTATGAGAATACTGAACATAAATCTTCATAAGATCAATTTCACTCTTGTTTTCTTAGTGAATCACCATTGGTCGTTTCACCTCATCACCAATATAAATTAGTTGTTGCTTCATCCAAAGTAGTTGAGTTTAATTCTTTGTATCATAGATATATTCAGATTCAAAATTACTAAGAGAAGTGCTTTCCAGTTTCTTACTCAACTATCCCACACATTTATTAAAAATCAAGAATGCTCCACCACTTGTAGATTTTCTATCCACCACATATCGAGCCCAGTCAGAATTAGAAAATGATGAAAGTTCATTATATTTTCCTATAGAAAAGTATAATACATAATTGTGAGTACCTTGAATGTAACTCATGATTCTTTCCACTACTTCCATATGTTCTTCCTTTGAATTAATTTGAAAGTGAGACACTAAGCATGTTGCAAAGACAATATCTGTATGTGTCATAGTCAAGTATAATAAGATTACAATGATTCTACTATACATTGTGGGATCAATAGATGTCCCATATTCATTCCTTCATAGTTGTTTCCAAACCGAAATCAGATTTTAAATTGATTTGGAATCATGCATATTGAATTTCTTCAAAAAATTGCTTTCATAATTTTCCTAAGAAATGAAAGTGCAGTCTTTCTTCTGAATCACCTGCATCCCCAAGAAGTTTTTGAGTTCACCAATCATATACATTTCAAATTTTGATTTCATGTGATTGGAAAATTCATCAATCAATCCCTGCCTGATTCTACCAAATATAATATCATCTATGTACACCAGAACCATGAACTGGTATTTTTGATAATTCTTCACATATAGATTGTAATCCACTCCCCCTATTTTAAAATCAAGCTTCCATATATAAGAATCCAATTGAGAGTATCATGCTCGTGGTGACTTCTTCAGACCATATAGAACCTTATTTAATATTCAAACCTTCATTTCATCATTACCAAGAAGAAATCTCACTGGTTGTTCAATATAGACTTCTTCTTCAATAAAACCATTTAATAAAGTTTTCTTGAAAGCCATTTGATACACTTTTTATCCACTTTGAATTTCCATGGAAAGAAACAGTCTAATTAACTCCAGTCTAGCCATTGGAGAAATTTTTTCTTCAACATCAACACCTTCAATATGTGAATAGCCTTTACACACCATACATGCCTTATTTGTTTAATCACATTTACATGATCATCAAATTTATTTTTGAAAATACACTTCATACAAATCACATTTTTGGTTTTGGGTCTCTTAACGAAATACCATGTTTGGTTCTTATCAATTTGATCCAATTCTTCATTCATGTCCTTAACCCATGATTCATCCTTTGTAACTTATTCAAATTAGGATGGTTCCACAATTAAAAGTAATGCAGATTGTGCACTATTCCTCATTATCCTTGTATGTGTGGGAGCTTTCCAATCCCCAATGATGTTGGATTGATCAATTTATCCCCTTTGATTTCCCATGTAAGGTTTAGAAGAATTTTCTTCAGCCATGGTTTCTTCTTCTAATTCTTCTTCTAAGTAAACATTATTATGTGACTCTTATATGTTTTTCATGCCTTCCTCTACTTATAAATTTGGATCTATTCTATGTCCACATTCTTCCTCATCTTATATCACATCGAAAGATGAATTACTTGAGCGATTTGTGGTTTTATCTTCAATGATCTTCACATCACTTATTTCCATATTTCTTCCAAGACATTTATTAAAAAATTTGTAGGCTTTGATACTCATTGAGTATCTAAGGAAGATTCCTTCATCCATAGCATCAACATATTTCCTTAATTTTCTTCTTTGTTTCAGATAAAATATTTACTTCCAAAAACATGAAAATACTTCAAAGAGGGTTTCCTTACTTGCCATAATTCATAGGTTGCCTTGTTTCCCCCCATATAAATCCCTATTCAATTTTGAATATAAACTGTATCTTTAACAACCTATTTCTAATAATGGTGAGAGATACGAATCTCAGTCAGTATAGTTCTAGTTATACTGTTCACCTATCGATTTTGACGCTCAACAACTCCATTTTTCTATGGAGTTATCACAATAACCACCTCATGTTGTATCCTATGTTTTTATAAGTAATTTTCAAACTTAATGGATGTATATTCTCCACCATTGTAATAATTATGAACATTGATTGTCCGTCTAGTATCATTATCATCTATTTGGTGATAAGTTTTCATGCAATCAAGAAATTTCTGTTTCCTACGTATAATCATAAAACAAGCCATTCAACTATAATCATTAATGAAAATAATAAAGTACCTTTCTCCATGAGTTCTAGAAACATTTATTAAAACACATATGTCTGTATGAATGAGATAAAGAAGATTTGACGCCCTTTTCTTCTTTGGCCGATATGAACTGTTGACCAACTTCCCTAGAATGAAAGAATCACAAGTCATTTTCCATCCACACTTCAGATTAGGGACATCCATGATTATCTTTAGATTAAATATCGTTTCCATGTCTTGTTGATTGATGTGACCCAACATTTGGTGCCACAATTTGTTTTCTTCTTCAATAGTCATGTAGAAAATGTTCTCTTTACTATCAACTTGATATAGGTTTCCATCTATTCTGCAACCTTTCATGAGAGAATCCTCTATTCTTCCTTTTATAGTGCACCCCTTTTGATTGAATGTAACTATAATTCCTAAGTCACATAGTTTATTCACACTTTGGATATTGTGATTCAACCCATCCACATAAAGAACTTTAGTCTTCTTTGGCTCGCCATTGTCTAGGTCAGTAATTTCACTGCCTTTGATCTTCAAAGAACCATTATTACCGAATCTCACTATTCCATCAAACTTTTTCTTAACATTAATTAATAGGTCTGAATTTCCCATCATATGGGATGAGCATCCATTAACAAGAATCCAAGTACTGATATTCTTGGTAGCTTGATGGCTACTTCTACAAGGTTGGATTTTTCAATTTTATTCTTTTCCTTCCATGAAATATTAGATTGAGTGAAGGATAAATATGGACTTTCAAATATATCTTCTATGTGAGAAGGTTATTCATATTTATATTCTTTTTCTAGTGAAGAAAACATGGTTTTTAGAGAAACACCATCTGATTAGTGAGTGTTGACTTGTCTCTGGGTTCTTTACGAAATGTTCCTTCCATTCCTCTACCTTCAATCAATAGCTTTATGGACAAAGTTAGAATAATGAAAACAATATCTATAGAAACTATTTATTATATAAGAATTAGGATATGAATTATTTCTCCTTTGTTGACTTCATAGATCTTATCAATTGAAATAGTTCCTTGCCTCTTCACAATATGACATGGTATGGCCCAGATAGCCACAAAATTGACTTTTAATAAGTGGAAATGTCTTTTCACTTCTATTCCTAATCATGTAAACTTATTTAATAGGATAGTTTAACTATTTATAATCTCGGTAAACTCGAGAATAGTTTTCAGTCCTCCTTTCAGTTTGATTTGATACTTTCTTTGTTTGAACTTCAGGAGTCTTTATGATATGTTTGACTTTAATCTTTCCTTTATTTTGGTCTATTTTACTTCTATCATTTGATGTTTCAACATAATAAATAATTCCTATGTTTCCCATGCATGAGGATCATTTATTATTCAGATCCTTTTCCAATCCATCAAAACCACACTTAGATCTCTCTTGCAGTTCAACATTTGATAATTTCCCAAACTGAATTTTCTTCTTTGTTTCTTTTAGACTTGATTCACTTTCAAGTTTACTCCTAAGAGTAACAAGGTCTTCTTAAAGTCCCTAAATAGTTTTTAACATATCCTCTAATATCAATTTAAGTTCATTAATTACCTTTTCTTATTCTTCAATTCTTATCTTTATCTCAACAATATCTTTTGACCTTTCAAAGTTTATTGAATGTTCCTTTACTACTTCCTCAAGTTGATCAATTTTAGATTCCAATATATAAACATATTCTAATGAATTCCACAATTTCTTTACACTTTTTTCATCTATTGCATTGATTCTTAATCTTACCAAAATAATCTTTAAGTTACAACTTGAGTTTGAAATCATTGGTCAATTGATTATCTCTTGATTTATCTTCTGATGGTTCTGATTTTTCAACAGTATCCATCATTGATGCATGGGTTCTAGATTTAAATTTTGGTTCTTCTTCCTCAAATAATTTACTATCATCATCTTTTTCTTCACAAAAAAACTTTTCTTTTTTAGTTTCTTACTAGAATCGAAGTATTAATTTTTGAAAACCCTTTTCTAAGGCTTCTACATGTATCCAAATTTTCTTTCTTTTTCATCGAACCTTCTTGTGCACCAAGAGGAAATGTTCCCAACTTTGCCATAATGAAAACAAGAAAAAGGTAAATTGACTTCAAATTTACCTTTTCCCTTCTTGAATTTCCTGCAAATGAGATAAATAATTTCTTTTTCCTCATTATGTTCATTAATACTATCTCCTAAAATTTTAAGTTTGTCTATGGATTTAAATTCCATTTCCTTACTTACTCTAGCCATTGCATCTTCTGGTTTGAATATTATCTCATATGCCTCCAGGATGCTTAGCAGATCATCCAGAGAAAGTTTAAAAATATCCCTTTCCTCAAGGGCTAACACCTTTTGATTATAAAGAAGTGGAATTCTTCTCAAGATTTTATTTACAATATAAATGTCTTTTATTTCTTCACCAAGTCCTCATATTTCTCCAACAACTTCAGTAATTTGATTGAAAAATATATCTACATTTTCTTCAGGATGTATCTTCAGATCATCAAACCTATTGTGAAAAAATTGTAGCTTCAACTCCTTCAATTTTCTTTCACATTCATAAAAATTCTCTAGTTTCCCACATAAACTTTGTTGACGTAAAATTCATCACCTTTAGATATATCTGATCAGAAAGAGCTAAAATGAGGGAATTCTGTGTTTTGGCATCTACATCAAGAATTTTCCTATCTGTATTAGTCATAGATATACCATTTGGATCAATGACATATATTCCTTATGTAGTGAAAAATATAACTTCCATTCCAAGATATATTAGATGATATCTCATCCTATTATTCTATATCTGAAAGTTTCTTCCATCAAAGAGGGGTACTCCCCTAATATTTACTATACTCTTCATTGTAGAAATGAAGGAAATATTTAATACTAGAAAACTTTACCCTTTGATACCACTTGAAGGACCTAGGAACACCCTGAGAGAGGAGGGGTGAATCAGGGTGTCAACTTTTTATTTTAAAATGATGGATCTTGTTCTCATGTTGGTAGGAATCTATTAAAATTGTCTGATGAGAAAGAGAAAAAAAACAATCACATGTAAAGTGAAGACACACTAATTTTACTTGGTTCACCACTAAGGGTTACATCCAAGGAGCATACGTTGATAGGTTTTGGGTCATACCAAATTAAACTAATCTTCACTAGTTGTAGATTAAAAATGTTAATCATAGTCACTCTATTCTAAGAACACAACCTTTATAAGGTTTTAGGGATATTACATTGAATCCCTTAGATCACTTCCATTGAATCACCCTTTCTCACTATATTGGGAAGAATCTAAACTAAATTTAATGACTTGAAGGTCCCTTAAATGTGTTAGAATTAAATCATACACCCACAACTATAGATAGATTCTTTGTTGAAGTCCTATTTTCCCCTATAGATGTAATCTACTATTCTAAGTACTGCTTGTTTGTGAACTTGTCCTCCGAGAACTGGCCTTTTTCCTCTGCATACCTCATTACACCTCGTACTGTGAGTGCTCCGAGTACTGAATATGCAAACTACCCTTCTTCCTCCGCATACCACACTGGATTGCATACTATGAGTGATCCACATACTGCTTCTGCAAACCACGACCATGTACTAATTCTACGCACCACGTCCACGTACCACTTTGGCATAACACTCCCGCATACCGCTTCTGCGTACCACTTCTTCTCCATAGACTAAATCCTCCCCCACGAACTATCTTCTGAAAACCATATTCCATGAACCATGTTCTTTAAACCATCTTCCACGAACTATTCCAGAATTTACTGAATTCCTTATGAATTTCTAATCAAAGTCTCCTTTGTGGGGTTGTCTTCCTGAGAAGCACTCTAGAATTCTACAAATTAATCCCCAGATTTTTAATCTTAGTGTCTCGCTATAATGAAGGGATTAATGCTACTTATATAGGAAAATAGATCAGTATAATCCTATAAACCAAGATTTACTAAATCTTTAATACGACACCGCTTTTACCATGTACCACACATCTTTTGCAAACCATATCCTCTGCATAGTACGTGCACCACCATTCTCCCTACGTAGCCACACAAATCATTGCCTTGTTTCCACAAAAAACACCCTTCACAGTTTCTTGAAATTCTGCCTCGTTTTTTTGAATGAAACACCATCCTATAAACCATCACGCCTTCCACGTACTGCGAGACTTATTACGAACCAAAATTCTTCACCACGAACCTCCTTCACCCTGTGAACCATTCCACCTATGCATTATGCATACCATTTTCCATTTCGTGAACCATTACCAGTGCGCGGTTCATGGTTCACCATTTTGAGTACCATATTTCATGATCCGCAAACTATTCTCGGAAATCCCACTATGCATACTGCCTTTGCAGAAAACCTTTCTATTCCAAAATCAAACTCCCGATTTTGAGACCCAAAAATTTAGCAAACACTAGGAAACTGCACCACCTTAAACACATGCTTCATCCTGTACTGTAAGATCAATTGAATTGAAAACGCCTTGATCAACCAAAACTGGATTAACAATATAAACAAACTATACTCCATTTTTAGAAAATAACAACCTCAGTTTCAACATAAACCACCACAAGCATAATTTCTCGTGTTCATGGGTCATCCAAATGGCATTACCACTATGAGTAATTTTTCCCATGGTGGTAGGGTACTAAGGCCATGAAAAATACACCAACGGTGGTATCTATGTTAGTTTATGGACATGGTTGTAATTTAAAATTTCTACACACAAATCAATGTGGGGAACTATTTCCACATGCTAATTGCCTATAGTGATACCTTTATGGGCTTATCGCCACAAACATAATGGACCGTGGTGGTAGTCTTCTCTATGTGTGAGTACTTCCATAGGTATATTAGACTGTGGTATTATGGGAATGACAACCATGGTCAAGTCCATACATGGATATATCATTATGTCATTACCACCACAAGTGTCATTTCCTATGGCTCTACATACTTCCCACTATGTTTTCACGCTCTTCCCGTATAGGAATTTGTTTCCCATCTATTATTATGGCCACAGGTGATGAAGCCTATGGTAGTATGCCCCCATATTACCATAGGAATCCATGGTTTGTGGACTTAGCTTGACCTATAACCAGAAACATTTCTATTTTTGGCTATAGAACCATTGTCACAAGTTATTTTCGTATTAGTTCAATTTCATAAATATTCATTCTTTAAGGGTAAAGAATGCATTTTTCACATGGAAAGTGGATCATAAATGGAAAATAGAAGATATTTTTGAGCATGTATCATTATTATATGACTTATGGCAAGGATTTATTATTATTTTATTAATTTATATTTTTTTAACATAAAATCCCATTTAAAGATACTTTCAGGGCTATTCCTATAAATTGTGTTTAAAAATATCTGTAAAACTATAGAATTAAATTTTTAATATTTAAATAATTTATTAACTATAATATTTATTCTAAAAAACTATTATAATATTTACTTCATCTAAAATTTATTACTTTATATATTTTAAAGCCTTAGTTTTAGAATTTTCTTCTCCTTGCCCAAGCGTTGTGTCTACACTGCGTAAGTATTTTAGAAAATTATCCAATTATTTTATTTTAAAAATAAATTATTAACATAAATAGAATTTATTATTCATAATTATTATAATATAAAACTATTAATAAAATTATTTATTCACATTCATATCATGATAACAAATTTAGGATAAGAATTTTGACTTTTCTTGCATTGAACAAACACTCGGTATGGATTCAGATAATTATCATGTTATATTCTATTAAAATTATTAAAAAAACATAAAAATAATTAAATAATAATCATATTTATCTCTTAAAGTCTAGTATCACCATATTATTTCTCAATATTATCTCTAATTCACCATTTTTTTGTATTTACTATGCCACACTAGCATTACTTCAACATTTTGTAAGTATTTTAATATTTATCTTGACATAAAAATTATATTATATTAATTGGAAAATATTTGTCTAATATTTTATGTATATTATCATGTAATAAATTTTTCATAGGTTTCTATAATTTTCTATATCATTTTAGATAAAAATATAAGAATAGGGACTAAAATTCCATTTGAACTCAAACTCTTATTTTAAAAAGGAATTCAAATGATTTACTCAATATTTAACAAATTAAAATTAATATTTTGAATTTTAAAATTAATATTTTATGTATATTAGGTATTTAATACGTTTATTATGTTTTTTAAAGTTTCCATATCATTCTAGATAAAAATATAATAATACGATGTATATTTCCACTTAAACTCAATTTTTTTTAATTTTAAAAGGAGTTTAAGTGTGTTACCAAAACTCTAACAAATTTGAACCCATCTATCAACTATAGAAATTGTTATTTTCTTTATTTATATATTTATAAAAATTTTATAACTTTTTTTCTATAATATTCTATACACATATTTAATAATGGGTTGTAAAGTTCAATTCAATCTTGAACTCTTATTTTTTAAAAGGAATTCAATTTTATTACTCAACCTTTTTACACATGGAATTTGAATATTAATCATTTAAATAATATTTTTTATATATGAAATATTCTAATATATTTAATATATTTCTCAATTTTTATAAAACGTTCTATATATTTATAAATTAATAATTAATATAATTTAGTTTGAATTTAAACTCATATTTTTTTAAAAAGAATTCAAATTAAAATGAACCACTCAACTTATAACCACGTTGATTTAGACTATTGACTTCGAAAATAAATATTTTAAATATTTAAAAATTTAAATTAATATAAAAATATCATTTTTAGGCTTTTACTATGTTTTTTTATTAAAAAATTTGATTACAAATCATATTTACTACTTACTATCATATGTCATTTTTTATAATTTTTTAATAAAATAATTTTCATTTATTTTTGAAATGTATATTTAAAACATGATATTGATTTTATTAAAATTAATCTATAATTATTAAATATTATATTTTAAAATAAAACTCATAATATATTTAAATAATTTATTTTTTTGAACAATAAATATTTATTTTTAAATCAAAAACCACATTTTATTTCATAAAAATCCATAATAATTTATAAAATATTAATAATGATAAATATTAATATAAATCAATTAGAATAAGTCCCCCCTTATATTTAAAAAATATCAACATAAATCAATAATATTAAGATAAATTTTCATTTATAAAATATTTGATAATTAAATAATTATTAAAATTATTAAAATATGAAATAATTATATGGAAATATATTTAACCTTTAAATAAAATATATCTTATATCATAAAGTAAAAAAATAATTTTAAATGTATAATGATAATTTTAGCGATAAGTTTTATTGATGGGGAGAATGTTAGTTAGTTAGTTAGTTTGTTTTGAATATTAAAAATACCTTACATTGTTTACATATACTTTACAATGATAGTTTAATCATTTTATAAATGGATAATTATAATTTCTCAGATTATTGTTACACCAGATCTTGTTTTTTCTATAAGTATCTGTGTTGTCTATAGTTTCTTATTCTTATGAAGTTTATTTTTTCAAATGGAAACAATGTTTGCCGTATGTTTTTACATGATAGAATAATTCTTTCACAGACCAAATTCATATATGTACAAGAGATAGTTCATGCTTATAAAGAACGAGAATCATGTTTACACAGATGATAAAATGATTCTTATAGATATTTCATGCTTATATAGATGTGTAAAATGATGTTTATATAGCAATGTTAAATCACGTTTATGAAAATGATAAAATTGATGCTTACACAATACTTGATTTATCATTTAAGAGTGTTTTAATACTATGGTTTTCTATCATTTTAATATTTCTATCTACTGTAAGTTCATATGACTTATTTTATCTATTTTATTAAATTGAAAATACATATTAATAATAATGATGTTGTGCCAAGTGGATTTTAATTATTTAATTAAGGAGATGCATGAGAATATTTTTTCAAAATGTGCTTAATATTTTCCACACACAGGTAACAATATTATTCCTTATTATTATCACTTCTAACTAGGGATATTTAATATTTTTTTCAAGAAATAACCATGTGATGAAGATCATGGAGTTATTTTTCTTACCAATGGATAAGTTTCCTTTAAAATAAAGGCTGAGATACTCAAGTAGGATAAGAGATATGAAATGAAATACATATTATGATATTATTCCTTTACTACTAAAGCATTGAGAAAGTTCATGTGCGACATTGTTAATTATTTTTTGATTTGAATTTTTGAGACTTACTGATTCACCTAAAACTTCAACATTCATCATCAATCTTGAAGGGATGAAATAACTTGTTCTACACCAGTATTCCTTAATTTATTTATTCTCTAGTTTAATATTTTCATTATATCCTTATATTGTATTGTTTTCATATGTATTATTTTAATTGAGTTTTAACTCAACCCACACATGGTTTTGACTCTATTAAAATGCATTGACTTGTTTATGTTAACCTGATAAAAAATAAATATCACACAAAGGTTATTATTGAACCTTCAAAAAGAATAGGTTGATTCTCCTTTAAAAATATCAGGTTCTTCCTATACTCTTAAAAGGTTGTGTTAGGTTTTGTATGATCCTTTATAAAAGAATCTATGTTATACTAGATACCAGAACTATTTTTGAGTTAGAGATTTTGGAAAGATTAGATGTTGGATCTCTTAATATAAATTTCTATAAAAGTGTTGGTGCTCTTATTATTTATTTTATTTCTACTACATTGTCCTCTTAAACGCTACAATTTCACTATTCATTCTTCATATATTGCGATTACATGTTTTAATTTACCTTGATTTAGTAATTTATTTAAAAGTTTTGAAAGGTTTATTCACACCCTATCTAGAACATCATTCCATATCTCACTGGGCCAACAATTGGTATTAGATCCCATTCCTTTAGGTATTATTATTTGTTTTTATTTTGATTGATCTTATCTTTGTTTTTTATTTGTTTTGATCTAACACGTATCATAGTCCTTAATAATACTAAGGGAAGATCTATTTTCAGATATGGAAAGTTAGGAAAATGAGTTTTTGAATCCTCTTAGACCACTCCATTTCAATAGAAGCGATTATGGATATTGGAAGGAACAGATGAAGGTATTTATAAAAAATATTGGTATTGAATATTAGACTATAATGGAAATAAAATATAAATTACCTAAATTTGAACTTGATACTTTAACTAGTAATAATTATACCAAATATATTCTAAATTATAAGGTTATAAATTTTATTTATTATCTTGAAGTAGAAGTTTTTATGGAAACATTTCATCTTGTAAATCTGTTAGTGAAATTTGGAGGAATTTTAAAGTCATTCATCAAGAAAATGATAAATTTTAGAGAACCAAGTTAGGTATTCACAAGGTTGAGTTTCAATAATTTAGAATTTTTGATCAAGAAATAATCAAACAGTTGTAAAATAGATTTAGTAATATTGTGAAAATCATGGTTACTCTTGGAATACCATGAATAATAGAGTCTTGATCAAAAGAATACATTGAGCCTTAATTAAAAATTTAAATTACAAGAAGGGAAATTAAAGAAAGTAAAGATATTACTAATTATACCCTGGATGAACTCAATAGATATCTACTTAAATATGATGTGGAGTTGAAGAACAATGAAATTAAAGGTTATGAAAATATAAGGGATTTGCTTTTAAATTATTTAAACATGTTTCTTCTGAATATTCTATTGAAAGTGAACAAACATCCAATTTTGAAAAATTATATGAACTAAACCATATTTAAAAATACATACAAGGACTCATGGAAAAGAGAAAGTTGTAAAAGGAAGGATGGAAGAATAATTATAATAAACATATCTTAAAAAATAGGAATAATATTAAATATAATGATATTTCTAATCTAACTTATTATGAATTCACAAATAAAGGACACATTAAATCATAATATCCAAAGATAAAGAATCTATGGAAAGATAAGAACTATAGAAAGAAAGAGAATAAATATATTTTTGGTGGATGGATTTTCATGGAGGAATCTGATTCAAGTGATGAGTATGGAAGTGAGAAGAAAACCAATAACCTTACTTTAATGGAAAAATATTCTGAGGTAATTCTATCACCTCCTCACTAACACTCTTCAAGTGATTTGGGAAACCATTCTAAGGTAAAAAATCACCTTTCAGTGATTTTACAAATCCTATTAATATGAATTTAATATATTCAAGTGTATGTAAGGCCAATTCTGATTCTAAATTTTATTCTTATTCTAATTCTGATTCTAATTTTAATAAATATATAATTAAAGAGTATAATAAAATTTGTGATAAATCTTAAGAGGAAATTGAAAAACTTTATGAAATGTATGAGAATATGTCTAAGTATTATAAGAATTTTACTAAAGAAAACAAGAAAATGGTTCTATAAAATGTAAAGTTAAAAGATGAAATTTATAAGTTTGATGATGAAAAAGAAAACTTCAAGGTTATTAAATATAATTTTTATAATTTTTAAAAAGAGAATAATGGCCTGAAAAATTATTCTTTGTATAATAAATACAAAATCTGTGATGATTTGGGAATTATATAAGAGGAAAATTGAAAACATAAAACTAAATTTAGAAGTTTAAAAGAATATTTATCTAAATTCACTATTAGAAGTCAAAGTTTAGGTGAGTTTAAGAGATTACAAAATATGACTAAGAATAAGTAAAATAGAAACTATATTAGTTTTGATGTAACACTGTCTCATATTTACAAGAATAACTTTTTAAAAATAAAAAAGTTAGAATTTTGTATGTTACTTAATTTAAGTGTATAGATATTAGTCATTATGCATCCAATTTTTCTTTACAATATGTTTAATATTTTGGTCATTCAAAGGATTATATTTCTAAATATGTTTTCAATGGTAAAATAACTAATCCTTATATAACATGGGTACCTAAGATATTTTACTCAAATACAATTAGACATAATCTATTATATATTCCCAAGTAATTTATTTTTATCCAATAATAATACCCATTAAATTTGTAATCATATGACATGTCAGAATGATTTGTCATTTTTTTGGCCAGCGAACATGTTTTCTAAGTTTTATTTCTCATTTATTGAAATATTCTTAATAATTTTTAATTTTTTAATTCATTAGAAATACTATTATAATTCTTTAAATATCTTTTATTATTTTTTGTGGTATCATTATTTCATAAAATAATTGTTTGAAATATGTTATAATTTATTGAACTAAATTATAGAAAGAGAAATTTGATTTAGGGGGTGTTACCATTTTGAATTTTAAAATTTATAAAACCTATTTTGAACTTGTTAATCTACTAGTTTTAATTTATTTTGATATTTTATTATTGTTCTCAAATCTGTTAATATTTTAAACATGTTGATTTATTTAACTTAGGGGGTGGTTTTTTTTAACAAATTGGTAATTTGAGATTTAATGTTGAATAATTTTTTTTGGATTATAAGAAATATTATTTTAATGGGAGTTATTTAATAAACATGATGTAGTTTTAGATTTAAATATTTTCAAAATTTTTATCTTAGGTGTGGGGAGATAAGTTTTTAGTAACTCTAAAATGGGAAAATAATTGTTTATTGTTTTTTTGGGTAGATTTTTTGAGTCATTAAAAATAATATAATTTATAAAAAAAGATTTTGTTTAAATTTTAAATATCTATTAACTTTTTTATAAATTTAAAAAGGGGGATAATTTATTATAATTTCTTATAAAATCATGTTTTATTTCATAATTTAAAAAAAGTGGGAGATTTTAAGTTCTATGTTTGATTAATGGGGAGAATTTTAGTTTTTTTGTTTATTTTGAATATTAAAAATACCTCACATTGTTTACATATAATTCATATTAACAGTTTGATCATTTTATAAATGTATAATTATAAATTTTTACAATATTTTTACAAAATATTTTGTCCTTTATTTAATAATTCATTGTTTATAATGTTTTTTGTTTGATTATATAATCATTGTGAAGTATATAGTATTTTTTTGAAGTTTAGTTTTTCAAAGTCACATAATGTTTGTTTAATGATTATGTATGCTATAATGATGGTTACAAAAATGAGATTCATGTTTAAGTAGGATATAGTTTAGGCTTACATAGAACTAGAATAATGTTTAAGAAGATAATAAAATGATGCCTATAGATATTTCATGCTTACAAAAATGTGTAAAACGATGTTTTTTAGAAATGTAAAATCATGTTTACACAGATTCTAAAAATGATTCTTACACAAAAAATTATCATTTTAAGAGGATTTCAGTACTCTGTTTTGATATCATTTTTATATTTCAATCTAATATAATTTTATATGATTTATTTTATATGTTTTATTAAATTGAAAAACATATATTAATACTAATGATACGATGAAAAGTGGATTCAAATTATTCAATGAAGGAGATGTACGTAAATATTTTTTTCAAACCATGACTGATATTTTATATACATAGGAAGTGATATTATTCCTTGTTATTATTAATTCTAACCATGTCTAGTTGTTATTGGTTTTCAAGAAGCACCCACAAGATGAATATAATGGAGTTATTGTTCTTACTGTTAGAGAATTTTTCTTTAAAATAAAGGTTTAGAAACTCAGTCAGGAACAGATATATGGAATATAAGACACATTATGATATTATTACTTTTATTCTAAATAAATAAGAAAGTTCATGTACTATTTTTTTATAATTTTATAATTCAAATTACTGAGACTTACTGGTTTAACCGAAGCATTAAAGTTTATCATCAATCTTGAAGGGATAAAGCAACCTATTATACACCAACATTCATTTGTTTCTTATTTCTATGGTTTAATTGATTCATTCTTTCTTTCTATTATCTTTCACTAATTTATATTATTTTCAACCTGTTATAGATCAAATCACACATGGTTTTGACTCTATTAAAAGGTAGTGTCTTAGTTATGCTAACCTGATAAAAAATTAGGATGACAAAATGGTTGTTCTAGAACCCTAAAAAATCATAGGTTAGGGATGCGCCTTAGAAAATCTTGAGTTATTATTATACTCATAGAGTTAGTATTAGGTTGTGTATGCTCATTTAAAAAATTCTCTGTGTTATAGTGGATACTACTGCTCTCATTGAGATAGAGAATTTGTGAAGAGTATATATAATACCTCTTGATCTGAACTACTGTAAAATTCTTGGTGCTCTTGTTATTTATTTTATTTCCACTAAATTATTTGATTGAAAACTTCACTTTTATTATTCTTGCTTTATCTATTATACTTTCATATTTTAATATACTCTAATTTAATAATTTGTTTAAATGTTTTAAAAAGTTCTAATCACCCCACTCTAGACCATCTTTACTTCTATCACTCAGCCAATATAGAATCTAATTGATTATATAATATCTTTTATGACATTAAACTGGAGGAGATATTCTGTAAATCTATATCATTATATGATTCATGGCTATATCGAGTGCATGATATATAGATATGAATGCATTAAATATGATTTCATGTATGCCAATGCCTTTAATCAAATGAGTAAATATATATTAAGTGTAAATCCATGAACCCGCACTTCTGGATTCAATACTAAAATATGATGTGTATTTGTTTTATTTTATAAGAGATAATAGAAAAATACACAATACATTATACATCTGAGGACCTTTTTTAGTCTAGTTTTTGGAGAATTAGAAACAAAAAAAAATACATTCCAACATAACTATACAAAATTTAAAATTTTATAAATAATTATTCTTCAACACACTACTTCCACAATTTAATTTTATTAAATCAATATTGTTAAACCTGTAAAAGTGATTATAATATGTAGGTTGAACATTAAATATGCCTAGTACGGGGGGGGGGGGGGGGTTAAAAATGTTAAAGAAAACCTTTAAAGAATATTTTCTTGAATCAATACTCAGTTTTAAAATATATTTAAATACAAAAACTTAAATTATATTTATAAATCATTGAAAAATACATATGATTTTATAAAATATAGATTTCATAAAATAAATATATTTGTAAAATCATTTGAGAATTATCCTTTGAAAATAATAAATTTTTGGTGGATTATTCTCTGATACTTGGTAGAACATAATTATAAAACCATAACATAGGGACACTAGACATGAATCATGTGGAAAAAAGTTCCCTTAAATATTATGGGTTAACTCCCCATATCATTACATTCATCATACTAGTTCCATTTTCTAAAATAAATTCTATAGAACTGCCTTTCTGAGTTATAACCCAAAACATTTCTAAATCACATACATAAAATTATTTTCTTTTTAAGAATTTTTTTTCTTATAACACATCATAAAATTTACATTAAAAGAGTTTTATAAAACCGTTTAAGAGAACCCATGCTTGTAATAACTATTACTATTTGAAAACTCTATTCATATAGGGAATGAAATAAATGTGTGCATGATCTCATAATGTATGGAATATCATATATGAGCTAGATAATGGCCATACCTATCCATGCATGACATTTCAAGGGATAAAGATGCAAGTTTTCACATAAAATAATAGCTTTACTTATAATTTCACATAAAATGATAAGAATTTTCAAGAAACACAAGTAATTTTGTAAATAAGGTGATTATAGAAAATAAAGTTTTACATAAATTTTAAACACAATTAATTTGATGGTTTAAATACCATCTATAACTTCTGAAAAAAAATAAGGAAGATTAGCTAAACTTAAACATGTTTATATATATGCACACACACACACACATACATATGTATATGTGGATTTAAAACATTTAAAACATAGATCCCTTACAACCATAGGTTTTAGAAATTAAGTTTGAAACAAGAACCCTTAACTCATATATATATATATATACTGAAAATAATAAGTTATATATGTGTATATATTCATATATATATATATACATATATATGTAAATCTTTATTAAAAAATCTTATATTGATAAAATAAGATACACCCTTACTTCATTTAGATCAAAAGAGGGGTTGTGGGATTCTAGAAATTCAAGTAGCAAGAATTTGAGCTCTTGGGAGTAAGAGGGTCAGGTAGAATTAGGTGCAAAGAGGGGTTTATAATATAACCCAAGTTTCAATTAGAAAAGATTCTAATTGAAAAATGGATTTACTAAAGTATCAAGAAAAAGAATTAATAATTGAAGCAAAATCAAAGATGAATAGGATTGATATAAAAATATAAATATATAATTGAATCTTTTAAGGGAAGTTGAGACATGGATAGGGATTTGGATAAAAAACTAATACCATCCTTAGAATTATTTTAAAGGGGATGAATCAAAAGGGGTCCTGAAGGAGGTGGAAAGGTGCATCACGGGAAAGTGAAGAAGAAAGGGGTTTGGAGGTCAACCCACTATCCGGCATGACCTGGTGTGAGGCACGACTCAACAAGGGAGATAGGAAAGATTTGGATGGACCACTCGGATTAGATGAGGTTTGATCAGACAGCTAAAAAACGTATCATTTTTTGGATGGGGTTAAATCAGTTAAATAGGGGGATGGACATGATTTGGGAGTGGGAAATCAACAACTGGGATTCGATCCAGGTTTAGAAAACACATTCCACATTAAAACCATTCGACTTTCGGGACCACCTTATAAGACTCAGTGTGGGCGCATTGCTTTGAAATCGCCAGCACACACCATGGGGTCATTACACATGGGACCCTACCAATGGACTAGGCCCAACCCCTATATGCACTTTACTAGGACCCTACACACGATTCCATGCGTGACCTAGCCTAGATTATGCATGGTTTGCTTCTTGCGCTGCTCGAGTGGAACTGTGCTAAGTGCCCACCAGAAATTGAGGGCTTGGCCTATAAGTTTGCTCTCAGTTGTGGTTACTTAGCCAATTTTTGGTCAAAATTTATTACATATGATAAAAATTTATTATACATAAATGGAAAAATCATATATACTTATATGTATTAATTTTCCATTCTTATTTAAAAGTATAAAATCATTATTTTCTAAGGTTATATTATTCAATTAATAATTATAACATTTAATGTAGTTAATTTTACTACTACATACAAATATAAATTCATTTTAAAAATTTAAAACACTCAATTATTAAAACACCAATGGTTACTAAAAATGTATAAATACCCATGTTTTAATTTCAAAATCTAAATATTAAAAAATTATCTTTAATTAAAACCATATTATTATTTAACTAAAAATAATAATTTAAAATAATTTAAATTTTAAATGCTTAAAATACTTAATGGTTATAAAATTATAAAAGTTATAAAAACATAAACGATCACTTAAAATTAAATCCCAAAGACTATTTTTTTCAACGTTCAAATTAAGTGTTCTATAAATATCCTTTTTTATAGGTATTAAAGACACAAAAACACCAGTGTCCTTTCACCTACTTCAAGGATGGTTTTGTAGATTCCTTTTACTCAACATTCTTTCTATTCTTATAGTTGTATCATTTTTTTTATTATGGTGGATCTACGGGATGAAGGCTACACACTCGGTCTTATTATGTTGTTGGGAGGTCTTCTAGTGGTGCTAATCGGGCTTGAAATAAGTTTTCTAGGTTAGTTGAGGTATTTTGTATTGTAATAATGTGATATATTAGTGTTTTATTAAAAAAAAGGTTTCTCATTTTCTTTAGTGGATTTAAATTTAATAACACAAATTTTTATAAAAATAATAATAAGAAGTAAAAAAATATCATTAATATTAATTACACTATCACAGCATAGGTTTAGGGTGTTACATTAAGTGTGCTAATATTTGATTGATTCAAACTAATTTAAAACTACCATTCACTATATCACTTCATGAGATGAAATATATGGGAGATGAAGCATTAATTTAATGAATACATATACAAATTGGAGCATTTATTAATTTTAACACACAAATAAATACAAAAGGTTTAAGAACATATTCTACAATCTATATAAACAACTTTGATGTGATGGAAGTGGGTGTGCTTGATTGAGGCTCATCCAAAACTCCCTATAACCTATTTTTCTCTCAATTATTCCTCCTTTAGATATTGAGGTACTAGCATACCATGGAGAGAAATAGAATATTTCTTGAATGTCGAGAGATTTAGTGTAGCCCGTGGATACACTATAGAGGTGGTATGATTATGTTTTATAGTCCTATGATATTTGTAAAGAAAATTAAAATATGTTTGAAGGTGAAGGTGATGATGAAGTGGATATTCGGCATAAGGCACACAAATTTACAATATTCTTTATTTATATATATTATATATGTTTCATATTATCATGCATAAAATATCCTTGTATTTGGTTTCTAATTGTTTCTGTTGAATTTAATAAGTGTTATTTGATTTGTAAGAATCATAAAAGTAGTATAATACCAAGGTTATGATTTAGATTTATGATATATTATTTTAAAATAAATAATAAATTTGAAAAAACAAATCCTCATTTAACAAGTTTTTTTAAAAATTTGAAGAAGGGTTTACCCTTATATAGTAGGTTACGTAAAGGTAACCCATGGATTTAACCTTACATAGCATGGATACATAAAATTAAAAAAGCCCATAAATTTATGAAACTGAGATGCGTAAGGGTAACCAAACATTACCCTTACACGAGCAAGGATTTCTAAGGCTTACCCTTACAGAAATAATTTGTGTAAAGGTGATTACCCTTATGAATAATGGCATTTTAGAGTTTTATAATAACATGTAAATGTAAATAGTGGTTTTATAAAGATAGGCATTATGTTCCCTATATGTGGGAGCTTATTTAAAGGTGTTATATAAGGGTCACTACAACTTTACCCTTACGCGAGGTGTTGCACAAGGGTATTGTGTAAAGGTATTACCCTTATGCAAGGCACTATGTAAGGGTTGTTTCATCCTTACCCTTAAATAATTGGAATTGTATAATGGTCATGGGATTTATATGCTTAAATTTATCATCTATGTAAGGGTAAAGGGAGGATGCCATTATAGAAGAATGATTTTCTATATAAGGGTAACAAGAAAAGTTTTTAAAAATTGTTTTTAAATTCTTAAATGCTTGGTAAAATATTTATAAATAATTATAAAAGGTATTATAAAAATATTCAATTAATAAAGGGTCAATTAATTAATTATAAATTCTTTATAATTAATTAAATAAATGTTTATGAAACTTTTATTTTTCACAAATATTAAATGTTAATATTTTAGAATAACTTTTAAATTATATGGAAACTGTTATGATTTATAAATAAAAGTGTTTAATTAGAAATCCTAATAAATAATTTATATAGAGTTAAAATTTATGAAATATGGAAAAAATATAAAATATAAATATTTAAATTATTAATTGTTCATAATTAATTATTTTGAATTGTTTAAAATAAAATGGCACCTTATTTTGATACTATTTATGTCACATCAAAAATGTTTTGATGATTGATATGTTTAGGGTCTAAATAATAATTAAGTATATGATATTTAGATTATTTAAAGTGTTTATATAATATAAATTGAATTGAAAAATGTTTTATAACTCATAAAATATCATATATTTTAAATTTAAATGCTATATAATGATAAATATGAAAGATTTCATATTTATATAAAGATAAAATGTTTATATTCAAAATTATGGAATTCCAATTATGTTAAATCTGAAATTATAAAAGGGTTTATAGTTATATTTTATTTAGGAATTATTTATAATTATTTATATCATGTTTAAATATTTTAACTGTTTATTTATTTTAAGGCTATTACTTGTTAAATTCATGTTTAGTAAATTGTTTAATAAATTTGAATAAAGTTTATTCTTTAGTTTAAAATTTTAAACTACTTATAGGATAGATCGTTACATTATATTCTAGGAATCTCTCTATAAAAAATTTAGTTTTTCATCTACCTTGACACTATTATGTAATTAAAATTATTTTCATGAATTTTGATATTGAATATAGTTTTTGAATATTTTGTGTTAGAGTTATGATGAATTAGATTATATCTTGAGTAAATTAACCCTAGGGTTGGAAATCTATCACTCTGGGCTAACTCATGTGAAGATTGTGAATTTCATATAATTATATGAATTTACATGAAGTGTTCACATGTCTTATACATATGATGCATCTAGATATGTATGAATATGTTTGGCTTTTATTTTTGGGTGAGTGACACAAACTTGCGGGTTGTGTAAAGGGTTACACATCAATACAATTTGAATATATTAGTTTAGTGGAGGGAAGAAGATTTAAAACTAAAATACTAGAATCATGAATACATAAAAGGGAATAACATGATATAATATGGTGAGATTAAAAACCCCATTTAAAACTAAGTGTGAGATTACTTCCAAAGTGACACTTTCAATACCTCAACCATCTAACCAGGTAGGTTCTTCCATAGATGGGTGCCCCTGTATTATTTTGTGTAAGGTAAAAAAGTAATGGGGGACATTGTGTCATCCTTGGGTAGGTTCTACTATAGTAGGGTGACCTTGGGTTGTATTTTGGTAATTTGTTTTTAACATTTTATTTGGGTTACACTTAGCTAGAAAACCCTTAGGAAGGATACTAGATGAATGGAGTTGAATTTATCCATATGATGGATTGAAAAAAGGGTTGTTTTCTCATCTATCCAAGAGTTATATATTATATAATTGGGAAAATTACCTACCTAAATAATTAAGTTATGAGAAAAAAACCCTAGTAGACTCATTACTTAGTGAAATATGTATCTTGTATCACTAAGGATATGATGAATTTTAAAGGTGGTCATTGTTTTAGTGGGAGACCATTTAATAAAGGTCCTTATTATATGGTTAATTATGCTTGATACTAATCTAATACAAGATTATATTTTATATAATATCATTATCATCATCAAGATAAACTTAGTGATCAATCCTTAAAAAGAGAAGATTAAAGTAATCTAATCCTAAGAATGGTAACTTAAGAAAAGTTATTAATCTAGATTGGTGATTTAAGAAAAGTTGTTAATGAAAATTTTATATATTATAATAGTTCCTTCCTCTATAACCAAGTGTTGAAATTATTCAACAAGTGAATCTTGATTCTTATAGAATCATAGAGTGATTCATTTAAGGTTTCAGAGGAATTATATGAAAAATGACCAAAGGAAACTTAGTCTCCACTCATGTTACTCAATATGATTGGATACACTAATGATTTTAGTCTCATATACTCAACATTATTGGCCATATAAAATTATATTCAATATAATTGAATATTCTAAATGACTTAGTGAGAATAAAGGTTTCCTTAAAGATTTATTTTTTATAGAAATAAAATCTATTATTATAATAGATATATGATATCATATATATATTTTAAGTGTTGTAAATATACATAAGGTTGGAAGATAAAAATAATTGAAGAATGATTTTTTATTTCAAGTAATGGAGAAAAGGAGTTACTATATTGATAACTTGGATGCTTCAATATTGGACAAAATCATCATAATAAGAGAATTTTATCTCATTTAGATCTTGATAGGTACATGTAAACAATAGCTGTTTAAATGAAATGAGATAAGGTGTTTTTGATACACATAGTTATGATTTGTTTAATTTTATAGAATACTTTAAGTGGAGACTAAAAATAGTTTTTTTTGGTTAGGGAATTTTTACATTTTCTTCTATGGAAATATTTTGACAATATGATCAAATTAAATAAAATTTTACCCGATATTCACAAAGTGTTAAGAATGGATGAACTAGGAATATGATGTCTAGTTTCTGGTATTGTATAGACAATAAAAGTGGGAAAGAGTTCCAGTTGGAGAATAAAAGTTAGTTGAAATGTTTAAAAATGTTTCTGTGAGTATCTAATCAAGGTCATTGAAACCTAGGGTGTTCAAGAAGGATTAATAATAATTAAATATTATTGGATTATCTAAGATATACTTGAAGGAGTTTAGGAAACTCCATGGAATGTCTATGTTAGGTATGCATGTTATAGAAAATAATTCTTCAAATTTTAAAGGTATGTGATACCAAATGTATATTTTAAAGTGCTGTAAATATACCAGAGTTAAAAATCAAAGGAAGAATTTATTGAGCTTGCAATTTATATTCAAGATATGAAGTTAATAGATAATGCATTAAGAATTTTAATATAAATGATTTATCAATCTCAAATGAATCTAATTAAAAGATGTGTATCTTAACCTCATTTCTCTTATGCAATAAGAGAATTTTTTCAATAATAAATATTTTTTGTGAACAAGTATGTGATGATTAATTTTATACACATGTTTTATGATTCAAAAATTTATATAATATGTTTTGAGAAGAATATTTAGATAAAAGTGTTTATCCATGATAAAATTTTTATCCAAATTTTTATTAAAATATGAGAGAATTTGTTTCCACCACCCATCAGTAGTTAATTTTAATAACGTATACTTTTAAATGAAAAATGTTTCAAACACATAGAGTACCATATATGATATGGAAATAATAGATTATTTGTTAAATCTTCATATTAAAAGTAAATAAATGTTATTTTCTAACTCAAAAGAGTTTGTATATCATAGTAAGATATTATGAAAAAAATATACTATCTAAGAGGATAGTGGGAGTATGTTTGAACATATATAAGTTCAAAATTAATAGATAAAGGATAACACCAATCTTATGTTTAAGTTATTTTCAACTTAATATCCTAAAATTTTTAGGATATTTGTTGGTAAAGAAAAATCTAAAGTATTATATTTAGTTAGCATTTAGAAAGTGAATATCACTATTTCCTAAAATATTATACCATTTTAAGATTAATTTTCTTTCACTTAATATCCTAAAAGAGTTTAGGATATGTGACGATAAAGATAAATTTAAAGAGTTATGTTCAGTTATCATGGAAAATAAAAGACACTTTTTCTTTAAGGATTATACTAGTCAAAATGAAATTTAATTACACCTGATATCCTAAAAAATGTAATGTATAGTGGTAAAGATAAATGTAAAAAGTTACATTAGTTATCATAAAAATTGTTATCACTTTATGCTAAAAGATTTCAGGATGTGAAGGTAAAGATAAATTCAATAGTTTCATTTTGTAACTATATTAAAGTGATTATCACTTTATCCTAAAAGAGTTAAGGAGGTCTGGTAAATGATAATGTAAGTAGTTACATTATTTCAAGGAATAAATTTGATGGAATAGGGTTCCAAGGATGATGATAATGAACTTAGAAAATGTTATAAGTAGACAACATAATTTGAAATCATAACATTAGATGTTGTGAATTTAAGAATTTTGAATATGTTTAAAGAGTAAAACAATTAGAAATATGATTCCTAAGTCTCAACATTATTCAAACTGGATTACTTCATAGATGTTTCTCACTAAAGAGTTTATTTGGAGGTTTTTATCAGATGGTAACATAGAGATGTGGCATGGTCATATAAAGATGTGACATAAATTACATATGATGTAACAATTTAACAAAACCCATAAAATGTAGCCAACATAAGTTTGATATGGTATTTTATCATATATTATATGAATAACTAATTCTTATGTTGGTTTTGTTAAGATTTTTAAATATTTTAAGAAGATTAAAATGTAACATATTAAAGGAAATTGCTATTTTATCATTATTTCATGTCGGATTTAAAATGTATATATATATATATTTCACTAAGTGTAATGATAAATGACCTCTCAAAGTAATATATTGAGTTTATCCCTAACCGATGTTCATCATGTGGTATTATTGGTTATGGAAAAATGTAAAGGTTATCATGAGTATGATTCTTGTATAGAGATACAAAATACACTCATAAGGAAAAAAATAAAGAATATGATTCTTTGTGTGTGATGAAAAACCTACCAAGTATAACACATGGAGTGTCATACATAGATGTCTTTGGTATCTAGGGGTTCATGGATCATATTTGAGTCCCCATGGAATGAGGTTGGAAATATACATTTCATGATAACCTTCATCTTTAATATCCTACTTATGAAAATCTATATATTGACATAGCTAATATGGGGGTGGTTGGGTATGTTTCTAATCATGTCATCAGTTGGAGATTTACCAATATAGGATTTTTCCTCTCGTATGATGAGTATAACATCAGGACCCTCAATTGAGATAGATTATGGGAGTGTATGGCCACACCAAGATATTTTTTATCTATCACAAGCCATCCTGGGTACCCTAGTAACCCAATAACCGAGGAAAACCTAAAATGGAATGAAGGGAATTCCCAATCCATATGAGTTAGTGACTAGCACATGGCATCATACAAAATGAAATTGAGAATGATTTTTCTACAAACATCATATAAGTAGATAATAAGGCCATATGTATTTAAGAAAAATCTCCACAGGGAGAAGTGTACCAGAAGTCAAATATGTATAAAACAACCTAAAAAATTGAATAAAAGTACCAGAAAGAAGGAAAGAAAATAAACCAAGTCCCAATAGATGAAACTATCCACATCCACATATCAACATATATAACCACCTCCAAGTGGTTCTTTACATTTTCCCAAACCTAGAAGGAGATAATATACAAACACCTGAAGGCATAGGTAGGATGTGAGCTAAAAGCCTAGTAGGGTCTCACCAAGGATTGCATAATTGATGCCAACTTTTAATTAACCAAATAAAGAGATTTAAATTTTTAAAAGAACATGTTTTTCATTTCAAAAACATATTTAGAATAATCATACTTTACATTTCAAAATATGGAATACATTTAAAATGGTGGAAATAATTTAAACAAATGTCTTAAATAAACAATTTTATATAAAATAGTTTATATAAATTAGAATTCATGTAAAATAGTTCACAAAAACTAGCATACATTTATATCTCATATATAAACAAGTGAGTAACATGGTTATCTTCCAAGAGGTATGATGGTTCTAGGTTATGGGTTCCTCACACTCTCAAGTGACAAACCACAATCTATACACGTGTCCCTCGACACTGTCAAGAGAGGAATCATCTATGTCCCACTGAGGAATAAAATGTGCTAAGAAGTATTTAGATAGTGTTGTAAAGTGTCAATATAGTCCTAGGGAATTCCTATCCTAGCACGTTTGTCTCAAATAACTCACTAACTACCTAGGATTTCATGTTCTCTAATACAAATCAACGATGGAAATTTTATTTTAAGACAACTTAAAATAAAATTAAATCCCATTCCCCCATTTAAAAAATTCCAATTTTCCATTTAAAAACCAAAATGGGTTTTTAATAAAAACATTCATTTTCCAAGATAAAATCCAAAGGTTTCTATCAATACCATTTTAATAAATTTTCATCAAATACAATTTGAAATAATTTTCATCAAATTAATTTTCACAATTGTACATCAAACCAATTTCACAATTTAAATTCAACAATTTAAATTTCACCAATTTTCATCAATTTCTAAAACACACTCCAATTCAATAGAATTGGGGTTTTCCCTATTTCATGCCAAGAATCCAATTTACAAAACCAAATCTATAAATTCAATGGAATTGGGTTTTTAATAAACTGATTGAAAGTAGTTTCAAGAAATTGAATTTAAATCAAACAATTGAAATTAAATCAAGAAATTTAGGGTTAATCAAGTTTTAACAGCATAACAGAACCACCTACCTTTATCATGAAAACGCAAATCCCACAACAGAACCCACTAACAAGAACAAAGACACAAAAGATCTAGGAATTCAACCTAGAGTCAAGATTTAACAACACAGGTTTTAGATCCATCAATCCCAATATGATCAATCAAACTACAAGGAGGAAAATAGAAAGATATGAATATATGGGGAGAAAACTTCCCTACAAATTCACATTGTAACTGAAATAATGACCAATATCTAATCGAAACAACTTGGATGGTTTTAAGGACTCTAAAAATTCCTTAGAAATTCTCTTGGGTTAAGAGAAAAGAAATCTAGAAAAGAGGAAATATCAATTCATATGATCGGCCTATTAAAAAAACAGTCATGGATTTACATGATGTGTAACCCAGTTACACATCATGTAGTTAACAATTCCAAAAATTAACAAAAAAACCCGTCACCTTTTGTTAAAAATAGATTTATTATTATATTATAACTTACACATCATGTAACCACATTACACGGTGTGTAAATCCATAGAAACCTATAGAACTAATGGGTTTTATGTTGAGAATCCAAAAAATTTATGACTTCACCATCACAGGTATATTCCCAATTCCTTATTAGCCCTACCCAAACAAATAATAAGGAAAACCAAAAAAAGGTTTAAAAATTACCTGTTAGAAGAGTAACGGTATGTTATAACCTCCCCACCATAAAAATTTGTGTCCCCAGAAATCCTATCAAGAAGCTTCCATATCGAAAAGTTGAGACCACTACTCTCTCATCAGTGCCTCACAATCCCATGAATCATGAGAATCTAAACCATGATACCATAACACACAAACCAAAGGTATCACTCTCCCATGAATTACCTTGTTTTCAGAATCAACTATCTTGACTGGTCATTTAGTTATGGATAAATTTGGTTTAACCTCATGATCAATCAAGATCAGAACATGAGATGGACCAGATCAGTACTTACAAAGCTAAGATACATGGAACATGTTATGTATAAATGTCATCTGCAGTGGAAGTGATAAATGGTAAGAAACTTTCCCCTCCTGTTCAACAACCTCAAAAGGTCCCACAAAACGAGGAGCAAGTTTCCCTTTCCTCATAAGTTGTCAATGACCCAATCAAGGTGAAACTTTCAAGAATACCTAGTCACCAATTGAAAATTCCAATGGTATATGGTGATGATCCGCATAAGACTTATATAGGATCTATGACATCAAAATTCTCTAATGAATCAACTGAATCTTTTTTGTCCTCTCTTGAACCAAGCTTGGTCCAACTAAGGAACTTTCCCCAATCTCCAACCAACACAACAGAGACTTGTAAGGACAAACATACAAGGCCTAAAAAGGAGATATTTTGATTGTATACTGGTAAATATTGTTATAATAAAACTCAAAGAGCCCCAAATGACCATACCAAGCTACACCAAAGTTGATAACAAAAGAGAAAATCATATCCTCAAGAATCTATATAGCTCTTTTTGTCTGGCCATCTGACTGTAGATGGTATTTTGTGCTCAAATGAACCTAAGATCCCAACGCCTCTTGAAGGCCTCTCAAAAAATGAGAAGTGAATTGAGGATCTCTATCAGAAAATATGGTAGATGTAACTCCTTGCTGATTAAAAATCTCTTTCATGTAGAGATTTTACAACTCCTCAACTTTGGTTATATCATGAATGGGTATAAAGTGAGATGACTTAGTCATCTTGTAGATCACAACCCATATCACATTCTTCTTTCTCTGGGTATATGGAAACCCAACCAAAAATTCCATAGATATCTCCTCCCATTTCCAAGTAGGAACTGGAATTTTTTTAAGAAAACCTGATGGTTTTTAGTTTTTTTCCTTGACCTTATGGAATATATATTAATGAGAGACAAATTCAGCAATTCCCCATATCATACCTATCCACCGAAATTTCCACCATATGTCAAAGAACATCTTTGTGGTTCCTGGATTCACTACCCACTAGGAATTATAGAAATCCAACAAAACATATTTCCTTATCTTTAACGTCATATAATGCCCTCATTAGAGAATGAAAACTCAAAAACTATCTCTCCACTATAAAGAGAGTCTCTAATACCACAAAACCCATTGTCAAGATTCTTTTACTAAAGAATCATCTCTAGAAGAGTGGATTTCAATTAGACACTAGTCAAATAATCCTCATCCCCTGATTATTGGACTCTAATATGCAATTGTGCAATGAGAACCATCAATTTACACTATTCAGAAGATTCTTTCATAGCCTAAGTAGGGATTTTCTTTCTCAAAGAATCTACAATGACATCCCCTTTCCCTGGGGTATAGGAAATGTCAAAATTAAAAGACTATAGGTATTACAACCAATGCCTTTGGAAGAGATTCAAATCTTTTTGAGATAAGACATAACTCAATCTCTTGTGGTCTGAAAACATAGTAAACCATTCTCCATAACGGTAATGCTGCCAAATCTTAAGTGCGTGAATCATAACTGCAATTTTAATGTCATGGTTTGGATAATTCTTCTTGTGTGACCTAAGCTGATGAGATTCATAAGAAAAAAAATGATCACCTTTCTTAAGAAAATATCCCAAACCTAAACCTGATGCATTATAGAAGACCACATACCCCTAACCAGTCCTAAGATGATTATACACCAGTTCAGTAGTCAAAATATGTTTCAACTCAACAAAATAACTCTGACATCTTTCATCCTAAGAAAACATTACTCCCTTACAAGTTAGAGCAGTCATCAGAGAATCCAAATTTGGTAATTTCTTTACAAACCAGAGATAATACCTAGATAGACCTTAGAATCTTCAAATCTCGAAAAAAATTTGTGGTTGTTCCCATGTCAAAAGAGCTTTTAACTTCTCAAGATCAACTAATATTACATGATCTAACACTACATGTACTAATAAATTAACTTATCAAATCCAAAAATCAAATTTTAAAAGTTTGGAATAATGTCAGTGATTTCTCATCAAAATCAGAACTGTTTTCAAATAATGCACATGATCCTCATTAGAATTAGATTAAACAGGGATGTCTTCTACAAATACTACCATAAAGGTATCAATATACTCATGAAAAATCACATTCATAAAATCTCTAAAGACTATAGGATAATTGGTTAGACCAAAGAGCATGAAAAGGTACTTATAATGGCCATACCTACTCTAAAAGGTGGTTTTCAGAATGTCAGATTATTTTATTCTCAACTGATGGTAGTCAGATTGATGATAAATCTTTGAGAACCACATTCCCCCTTTAGAATGATAAAAAACCATCAATCTGTGGTAACATATACTTGTTATTTATCATAACTTGATTTAATTTTTGATAAACAACGCAAATGTGAAGTGAACCATTAGATTTCTTAGCAAAGAGAACTGGTTCTTCCCAAGGTGACACACTTGGGCATATAAATCATTTCCCTAGAAGATCATCAAATAGAGTATTCATCTCTTTTAGTTTATCTGGTTCTATGAAATAAGAGGGAATAAAAACTAGTTGAGTACTAGCAACTAAGTCAATAGAAAACTCAACCTCTCTCACCGGTGGAAAACTTGAGAAGTTAGATGGAAAAACATTGGGAAAATCAAAGACCACTAGAGGGAGATCACCAAATCTAGACAAAAAGGTTCAACCCTACTCGACCTTGGGTTCCATTCTCCTTGAAAGATGCAAAACACACCAATGGGTGAAGTAAAGGAGACCTGTCGAAGATAGAAATCAATCTAGACTTTATTGGAAATGATCCCATCCATCCTAATTATTATGTTAAGTGGTTTTATGTCAAGAACCATAAAACTCCAAGCACTCCAATAAAGTTTGACATTTGATAGAGATAATAAACAATCAGGTCTATAGAGACCCTGATCTCTCTTAATACCAAGGGGTGTAATAATATTCATGAAATAAGATAAAATTTCCATAGTAAGATTTAGCAGATTAATCATACTGGTTGAAATAAATGAATGATATGAACCTATATCAAATAAAGAAGTCAATAATGATGAATATATAGTGATGGTACCTCTCATAATCACTGGACCTGTATCCGTTTCCTCTAGAGACTCTTCCACTATGCGAAGAAGCTTTATTCCAGATGCCTGTGTATGGAACCCTTTTTTACATGAATAATTTCATTAACCAATGGTTTTAGAAGTATTTTATGATCCCATGATACTATGAGGAGTAGAAAAGATATGGAATAACATCTATAAGTTACCCGAACATCTACAGGAGCCACAATTCTTGGGTGCCTTAGTGAAAACCCACTTTTAATTCCCTAACTTACTACACTGGTAGAAAATAATAGGACCTCTTAGAGGAAATGAAGGTGGTTTAGAATGACCCTGCTATCGGGAACTACAATGAGAATCATCATGATTCTTATTTCCTTTAAACGAACCCACAATGCCAATGGGAGAGAAAGAAACTCCCAATAACCCTGACTTTCCAGCCAGGTCCATTTCAACTATTAGTGCTCTATTCATCACATCAGCATAAGAAGGCAGATTTAGTAAGAAAACCTAAGAATTAATATACTGATGAAATACAAACTCCAACCTTCAAGTGTTCATCTTCTCATTTGATACTATCTCTGGTGCAAACCTCACTAGCTCAACAAAATGATTTTCATACTATATAATGGTCCTCTCAACCTCCTCATGTTTGAAAAACTATACATCCTTGGACAAAACATCAAATCTGTATAGAAATGGATAGTGAAAAGAGTTTTGAAGACTTTAAACTCTAATACCTCATGTTTATTTGTTGTCACCATCATGTCCCACCACATATTTATTGATCATTTCAGCACAAAGGTGTCACACTTCACCTTGATTTCATCAGGTGTCTCCAAGAACCCAAACAAATGATCAATCCTTCTCAACCATTCCTCAGCCTCTTGAGGATTATTTTATCCCTTGAATTATAATGTATTATAATGAAGTAATTCCTAATAATTATTCCAAAGATTATCCCTTTTAGGTTCCACAGTCGGATCCTGAATAGGAATTGGTGGTGGTGACTGTCCCAGATCTTGGATAATACACACAACCACCTCAACTAGACTCAAGTCCACAAAAGTATTTTCTTGATGAGGTTCAATAGTAGCTCCCTCAAGGGTCTGGTTAATATGTCTTCTTAGAGGAATGATGCTACACAACATTAGTAGACAATAAGGAAGACATTAGATAACACTCAAATAGAGTAACAAGGGAAACTTAATCCCAAGAGATAGATAAAAGATTTGGATTTCAATCTATCCAAATAAAAAACATGGAAAATACTAGAACTAATCCTCAAGATGTATTTCCAAAACCACCCCTAGTGATTTAATTTTCATTGTGGTGAGAGCTATCCAAACACTGAATCGCAACTACCTCCTAATTCCCGACAATATTACAAAAATGCATACTAACTTCAAGACAAAATCTCAACCTAGAGCTCTGATACCACTTTGTCACAAACTGGTCTGGGTATCCTAGTAACATGATAACTAAGACAACCCTAACATGGAATTAATGTAATTTTCAATCCCCATGGGTTGTAAACTAGCACCTGGAATCATACAAAATTAAAATGGGAATGATTTTTCCACAAACATCATGAAAGCAGATAACAAGACAGTATGCATATAAGAAAAATCTCTATAGGGAGAAGTATACCAGAAGTCAAACATGTATAAAAAAACCTAAAGTAATACAACAAAGTACCAGAAAGAAAAAAATAAAACATCCCAAGTTACAATGGATGAAACTCTCTACATCTATGAATCATCACCTAGAACCACCTCTAAGTGGTGCTTTAACCTTGCTCGAATATGGAAGGAGATAATCTACAAACACTCGAAGGCACATATAGGGTGTGACATAAAATCCCAGTAGGGTCTCACCAAGGATTCCATATTAGATCCCAACATTTAATTAACCAAATAAGTAGATTTCAATTTTCAAAAGAACATGTTTGGAATTTCAAAAGCATATTTAATCAAATTATGCTTTACATTTTATGAGATGGAATACATTTCAAATGATGGAAATACTTTAAAAAAATTGATTAAATAATTTTTTTATATAAAACCATTTATATAAATCATAAGTCATATAAAATAGTTCACAAAAATTGGAATACATTTATATCTCATATATAAACAAGTGAGAAACATGGGAATCTTCTAAGTGGTATGATATTTACAGGTTATGAGATCCTCACTCTCAAGTGATAAACCACAATGTGTACACACATCCCTCAAGACTGAAAATAGAGGACTCAATTATGTCTCACTGGGGAATAATATGTGCTAAGAAGTATTTAGTCAGTGTTGTAAAGCATCAATCTAGTGCTAGGTAATTCCCATCCTAGCATGTTTGTCCCAAATAACTCACTAACTACCTAGGATTTCATGTGATCTAATACAAATCAATGATGTGAAATTTATTTTAATTATAATTAAAATATAACTAAATCCCATTCTCTAATTTAAAAAATTATAATTTTCCATTTAAAAAACTAAAATAGCGTTTTAGTCAAAACATTCCTTTTTCCAAGATAAAACCCAAAGGTTTCTATCAAAACCATTTTAATCCATTTTCATCAAATTCAATTTGAAATTAATTCCATCAAATCAACTTCCAAAATTTCCCATCAAAACAATTTCACATTTTAAATTCAAAATTTTAAATTTCACCAATTTCCATCAATTTCTCAAACACACACCAATTCAATGGAATTGGGGGGGGGGGGGGGGGTTTCCCATTTCGTGCCAAGAATCCAATTTCCAAAACCAAATATCCTAATTCAATAGAATTGGGTATTTAATAAACTAATTGAAATAATTTTCAAGTAATTGAATTAAAAAAATTGAAATTAAATAAATCAATGAAGGGTTAATCAAGTTTTTCCATCATAATTGAACCAGCTACCTTTCTCATGGAAACACAAATCCCACAATAGAACCCACCAACAATAACAAAGGCACAAAATATCTAAAATCTCATCCTAGAGATAGGATTCAACAAAACTAGTTTTAGATTCATCAATCCCAATATGATCTATGAAACTTCAAGAAGGAAAAGAGAAAGATAAAAAGATACGGGGAGAATGATTACCCAGAAAGTCACATCGCAAGCGCAAAAATGATCAATCACAGATCGAAATGGCTTGGATGGGTTTGAGGGCTCCAAAAATTTATGGGGAAGGATCTTGTGTTGAGAGAAAAGAAATATGGAAAGGAGGAAATAACAATTCATCAAAAAATAATATTTAAAAATAATAGTTATGGCTTTAGATTATGTGTACCAAATTACACGTTGTTTAATTGACCATACCCAAAATCACCAAAAAACCCATTACCTTTTGTTTAAAATGGATTTATTATTATTTTAGAACTTATAGAGCGTGTAAATCCCTAGTTGCCTATAGAACCAAAAGGTTTCATGCTGAGAATCCAATTAATCTCTGATTTCACCATCACATGTATCCTCCCAATTTCTTCACATCCCTACCCAGACAAAGAAAAAGGAAAAACACAAAAAGGTTTAAAAAGTACCTTTCAAAAGAGTAAAGGGATGTTACAATATCTATCTAGATAAGGGAGATGCACTGTACTTATCCATAAAAACAAATATCATGTGATGTATTCAATAATAATTTTATTCTATACTCATAGATCTAATAATAGATGGGTTTCCTATATGGGATTGATATATTCCATGTCCCATAGTCAATTAATATCTTAGACAAAGGGAAAATATGAGAATGAATGTTTTCATATGATTTAGATAGGTGGACACATGTATAGAGATACATGTGTTTAATAAAGATCATGTTGGATGCCTTTAGAGATTCAGTTTAATTGGCTCTTTGATAGAGGCCACTCTTTTCTTAATTACATGGATCCATAGATTCATATTTTTTTTCAACACTATAAAGGCCCGTAGGGTCACACATTTTGGTTGATTGAATGAGGATTGAGTCTAATTCAGAGAGTTACTCTAAAATTATTTTAGAGTTAATCCAAAAGTCTTTTGGATGAGTATTCACAAGGTATTGCATATGACATGATACAAGGTGAAGTTAATGATAAATTTTCAATTTTTTGGAAGATATCCAATTGGATTTTTAGATATGGTTTCACAAGTAATTATATATAATATAATATAAGGTGAAATGACACTAAGTTTATTAGGCTTTAGTGTAAGTGGGATATCGAAGGATATATTTGCTAAATCTATAGCTTGTATATGATGGATGACTATATTGAGTTCATGGTATATCAATATGCTTGCATGAAATATGATTTCATGTATGCAACTACCTTTAATCCAACACTATAGGAAAACGGTCGTTTCGTGGTGGTTTTTTCACGGCGGTTTTAAAAACCGCCTCTAAATGTTTTTCGGGACGCTATTTCACAGCGGTTGAAAAACCACCGCAAAATGAATTATTATTATTATTTTTTAAAATCTTTTGGAGGATTAGAGGCCGGTTTTTAAAAAACCCCCACAAAACCGCTGCGAAATGAAAGGAAAAAAAACAAAAAAAAACATGAGAAACCCCCAAATCACTAAAACGACCATAACTTTTGATCCGAGCGTCCGTTGGAGCATCAAGACCTGTCAAATCAAAGATCATGAAGAGATCTAGAGGCACATATAATCAAAACCATGAGATGGTCTAAGGTGTGGAAGATATAAGAGATATAAGAAAGTTGAAAAAAGTTCTCCAACTTCAAATGACCATAACTTTCACTCCGAGTGTCCGTTTGGGCTCTACCATATATCAAATTGAAGCCAGCGAAGAGAGCTACAGACCAAATCAACCCAAGAAAGCTTCTGTTGTGTTTTTCTACCCCAAAACCCTGTTTCCGTCACTGATGTCCCGTCGAACTTGTCTTCAAACGGACCTAACTTTTGATCCACATGTCAGTTCAGACTCCTCTAGCTGCCAGATTGTAGGTCGTTCCACGAGCTTCTGTTTGACTAGTCACGGTGCCCACATGGACTCCTGGATCATAAGTTATGACATTTTTAGGGGGTATCGGGTTTAATATGTTTTTCGATGCCTCGTTTCTAGCACCCATTCCCCGCCAGTTTTTTTAAATGGTCGTAACTTCCGATCCACCGGTCCATTAGGTCTTTTTCACCTATCAGCTCAAAGACCATTCCAGGATCTTTGATTTGACTAGTTGCAGATCTGGAATGAACTCTCGGATCATAAGTTATCTCTGTTAATTTGAGTCCAATGTTTTTGTCACTTTATGACCGTTTTGATGAGTTTTAATAGTTGCTTCATTTATTACTGTTTATTTGGGTTTCCATGACTTGTTATCTTTATCAATGGGGTTTTTGGGTTATGATGGTGATTATGTTGCATTCTTAAGGGGTTTTCCAGAGTTTTCATGAGTTTTCATGTGTTCTCATGCTTTCTAATGCTTCCTTCTTCATGCTTCTCGATATGTTTTAATGCGTTTTCATAATTTTCCATCCCTTATCACACCTTTTCGTACTTTTTCATGTGTTTCATTTATTATTTATTATTTATTATTTATTATTTATAATATACTTTCATTTATTTATTATTTATTATTTATTATTTATTATTTATAATATAATATAATATATTTATTATCTATTATTTGTTACTGGTTATTTCTTATTTCTTATTTATATTTATTTATTATTTATTATTTAATTATTAATTAATAATTAATAATTATTATATATTATATATTATATATTATATATTATATATTATATATATTATATATTATTATTAATCATAATATTTTTTACTGGTTATTTATTATTTATTATATATTATTTATTATATATTATATATTATATATTATATATTATATATTATATATTATATATTATATATTATATATTATTTATTATTTATTATTTATTATTATTATTAATAATATTTTATATATTATATATTATATATTATATATTATATACTATATAATATATATTATATACTATATACTACATATTATATATTATATATTATATATTATATATTATATATTATATATTATATATTATATATTATATATTATATATTATATATTATATATTATATATTATATATTATTATTTATTTATTATTATTTATTCTTTATTATTTATTGTTTATTGATTATTATTTATTATTTATTATTTATTATTTATTATTTATTATTTATTATTATTAATAATAATATTTTATTTGTTATATACTATATACTATATACTATATATTATATATTATATATTATATATTATATATTATATATTATATATTGTATATTATCTATTATATATTATATATCATATATTAAATATTAAATATTAAATATTAAATATTAAATATTAAATATTAAATATTATATATTATATATTATATATTATATATTATATATTATATATTATATATTATATATTATATATTATATATTATATATTATATATTATATATTATATATTATATATTATATATTATATATTATATATTATTATTTATTTATTATTTATTTAGTCTTGTTTATTCTTTATTATTTATTTTTATTATTTATTATTTTTTTTTTATTATTTTTTATTTTTATTTATTATATATTTGTTATTATCTATTATTAATTGTTGTTTATTATTTATTATATATTATATATTATATATTATATATTATATATTATATATTATATATTATTTATTATTTAATACTTTTTAATTTAGTATTTAGTATTTATTTATTATTTATTATTTTTTGTTTTTTATTTTTTATTTTTTATTATTTGTTATTTATTATTTATTATTGTTTATTATTTATTAGTTATTATTATTTATTATTTATTATTTGTTTGTTATTATTTATTATTTGTTATTTATTATTTATTATTTATTATTTATTATTTTTTATTTTTTATTATTTATTATTTATTATTTATTATTTATTATTTTTTATTTAATATTTTTTATTTGTTTATTATTATTATTTTTTATTTATTGTTTATTATTTATTATTTATTATTATTTATTGTTTATTGTTTATTATTTATTATTTGTTATTTATTAATTAATATTTAATATTTAATATTTATTATTTATTATTTGTTTATTATTATTTATTATTATTTACTATTATTTGTTATTATTTATTCTTATTTATTATTATTTCTTGTTTATTGTTTGTTGTTTATTGTTTTTTATTTATTTTTTATTATTTATTATTTATTGTATTATCACATTATTGTATTATTATTTTAATTTCGTAATTTTATTATATTATTATAATATTTTCATAATTTTATAATATATGTAAATATTATTGTAATTTATTTGTTATTTGTTATTTGTTATTGATTATAATAAACAGTAAATAATAATAAATAAATAAATAACTCAATAAATAACTAATAAATCAATAATTATTAATTATTGATTATTGATTATTAATTATTGATTATTGTTTATTGTTTAATTATTATTGATTTTATATCTATTAGTTATGTATTATTTATTTTTTCAATTAGTATATATAAGTATGTTAAATTCTGTTTATTAACCACATAGTGAGCTTGCTGGAGTGGTAAAGTCTTTGGAAAATATGCAAGAGGTTAGGGGTTCAAAAAAAAACCACCGCGAAACGTTCTACGACGGTTTTGAAAACCGCTGCGAATAGTTTCCCGACGCACAATTTAGCAGCGGTTTTTCAAAACCGCCGCCAATCGATTTAGCGGCGGTTTAAACCGCCGCGAAACGGAAAAATAAACCGCTGCTAAATAGTCATTTTGCCGTAGTGCAATGAGTAAATAAATATTAAGTGTATTAATATTTGATTTATTTAAAACCATTTACAGTTATCAGTTATTATATCATTTTATGATATGAAACATATGGGAGATGAAACATTAATTCAATGAATGTGTATGAAGGTTAGAGCATTTATTCATTATAATTCATGAATAAATACAAACTATTGAGAAACATCTTATACAGGGTATATAAATAACTACCATGCGATGGTAGTGAGTGTGCTTCCTTGAGGCTTGACCAAAAGTCCCTTGAAACTGTTCTTCTCTTCATTCTTACTCCTTTACATATTGATGTACTAGAATACCACTGGGAGAAAGATAATCCCGATCAAACATAAAGTGATTTAGCATAACCCGTGGATACACCATGGAGGTGGGATGGTTATGTTTTCTACTCATGTAGTCTTTATCAAGAACATTCAAAGATGTTTGAAGGTGAAGCTGGTGATGTAGTGGATCTTTGGTGTATGGTATACAAATTTACAATATTATTTATTTATATATATTACATAAGTTTCATATTATCATGAATAAAATATCCCAATATTTGGTTTCTAATTGATTATTCTCAATCTAATAAACATTTTTTGATTCTTAAGAAACCTAACTGAAATAAACATATATCTATTTTAAAATAAATATTTCTTAAAAATTAAATAACAAAAATTTCAATAAAACATAAAATTGATAAATTATTAAAAATACATGGGTTTTCATATCTATTCCACCCCTAATTAAAAAATGACCAAAAAACCATTTGAAACTTTACAAAATCCCAAGATAAAATTTCTAGGCCTTTATAATATACACTCCTTTAAAAAATTTCATTATTGGAAATCCTAAATATCAACTAGAAAATCTAAAAATTCAAAAAAAAAAGAGATTTTATGAACTATAATGTATGAATTTTCATAATATACACATCTTTAAGTATTTTTTATCTTTGAAATATCAATAATAATCACAAAGGAATACATGAAAAAACCAAACATAAAAAAAAATACCATGACCTCCATCCCATTAAAATACTTATAGACACAAAATCAAGATCAAATTATATTTATGGGGAGAAAAAGAAACAACTAAAATGATCTAGGTAATGAAAACCACTTCTTGGGCCCTCTCCCCCAAGTTCCCTCCTCCACCTTACCATGTGTATTAACCAAAAGACACACATTAACATCATCACCTCTCTCTTAAGATCCAATCTTATGGTAGTTAAGGGATTAATCATAAGGTCAAGAGTCCCCATAAGTTTTTTGTCCCTTATGATAAGTGGTTAGGTTTCTTAAATGTGATTAATTTTACGATACACCTACAGGAATCTCATCTATCAAGATGAAGTGATCATTACTTAGGTGCTCATTTCCAGTTTCAACTCTCATTAACTACCCCTAAACCTCACCTTTTTAATCATATAACTAATTTATAGTCAATTATATGAAATAATAACGAAGAAAGAATATTGAAAAAAGGTTCCAAAAGGTATAAAACATGAGAAATATTCAGATCACCCTCATCTCCCACATACATGACTAGACTAAAATTCTTAGAACAAAAAAAATAAGGAATAAAAATATACTCCCTCATAGAAATATTTCTCATCCTATACTAATCCCTAGGATCTAGATGCTACAAATCTATAAACTAAGATGAATGGATGAAGGTAAATGGATGGATCTTGTATGGTGAGTAGAGTGAATGGAGGGGATGAGATGATACTCTGTAAAGGGGAATAGAATTGGAGTCTAGAAGTTGATATAGAATATAGAAAGGAATTAATCCCCTAAATTATTAGGATCCCTCTCATATAAGGTGAATTTCTTAAGTTTTAATTTAAAATTTACTTATTTGGGGTTGTATCTTAGTGGTAAATCAAACCTATAATCCTATATCAAAACATGAGTTTGAGTATTGGCAGTAGTGAATTTCAATACGTGTAACACCTGATGTGGGCTAACTAAGGTTTGTAGTATCTGGTGTGTAGGATGGATTGGGGGTCCCATCAAAAGAGATTGTAATGGTCAATGGCCAGTAGGTTTTCTTAGTAGTAGGTGATGCTGGCTGATGGCATTAGTGGGATCTCAGTGGCAATGACGTGAGGGGTGACTGATGGCGTCATTAGGTTACCGGTGCATAGGTGGCATCAGCGTAGGCGATAAAAACTTAGAGGGCCCGATGGAGGCAACATGAGGAAAAATGGCCACATGATGGTGTTGGAGGTATCCAGTGGATAGGATTGGAAAATCTCCTAGCTGCAGATGGCTAAGAGACAACTCGAGAGTAAAAGGAACCCAAAAGAGAAGGGGGGGGGGGTAAGATACCCAAATATATCCCCAGTATGAGGTAAGAGTATGAAACAACACGGATAATGTAGTTCATATTTGAATAAATGAGATGGTATGTCTTTTACATTGATACCAGGCCCCATGAATTCCTACTTGGGGATTACTTTCTGAGTATCATTGCATGTTAGATACTTTGGAGAAAAAAAATAAAGTATCACTTGGGTGGGTCAGTTGGGTGTCTGGTCTTTGGGCCTTTAATGGTCATGTATTGTACCTAGTTCATTGGGATTATGGGCCATGTAAGGTTACCCCTCAAAAAAATTAAAAAAGTGGATTATCCAAAAATAAATAAAAATATATGGCCTTCAACATTTCAAGCCTTTAATATTTATTACTAAAATGGATGGATTCTACGAGGCATGATCTCCTTCATTTTAATAATGTTCTAGGATCTTCCAAAATATTCTCTCACTTTGATATTGGGGGACCAATGATATTTAGTTCAAAATTTATCCTTCAATTAATAACTTTAACTTGGTAGTTTTCAAATAAATTTCTCAATTTGAGAAAAAAATAATTAAAAACAATTCTCCTAGCTTTCTCGAACCCTATGTGTAGATGAGATGAAATCTCTGGATCAGATCATAGATTCTAGGTTACCACTTGAATTGTATTTAATTTAATTCTTTATGGGAGAATATTTTATCTATTATATATTGGGAAAGGTTGAGATTACATTGTCTAACCTTGAATCTATATCGGATCTTATGATGGAGTTTGTAGGACTTGAGAGGGTGCTAAATCTCAAGAGTAATTTGGGTAATCTTGAAGAGGAATTGGGGGCTGAGATAGTGGCGAGGGAGCTCAAGGATGTGATAACCAATGAGAATGAATTGGGGAAGCTTAAGAGATAATCAAGAATTATGATCAATCCTTACATGAAATGTTCACCCTAGTTAATCACACATTCCTAATCACTATTATTATGTGAAATGATTGATTCCCCACTTGATTCATTCAAGAGAGGTGTGGACTTTGGGATACTAATTTAATCTAATAAATCCTAGAAAACCTCACACTTATCCTTATATGATCCCCTATCCTCACCATTTAATTACACACATCCCATAATTATTTCATTTAAACCTTACACAATGCCTCATTCTGCACTTTAACCACATATAACATAGATTCTTCTCATTTTTTTCATACTAAACCCATTTTAATTTCATTTTAATTTTATAAAGTAACTTTTTATCCACCATTTCTGTTGAGTATACACTAAAATGATTAATGGAATATTTAATTTAAGGGAATTTATCTTCCACACAGTTCCATTAATAATAATCCGTTATAAATGGATTAAATAGATTGAATATTCATTGAATATGATTCAATAAATTAATAAAAATGGGAATAAATGTATATGGATACATTAAATATGGACAACATGTTTCATTAAATGAATCCCATCATGGTGGATATATAATGCAATGCAATCACTCCAATTGTAAACAACTGATTATCTATAATCCACTCTAAACTCTCCTCCTTTTTGTAGCTTGTTCATCACCTTTAGTGAATAAACTAGAACCTATTTAAGTGTACGAGAGTCCTCTGATTGTAATTGAGATCCACAGACCAGTGTAATCCCTCAGAGGTAGGAATTGTTTCTTTTCTTTTTGAGTGATCTTTATTAAGGAAAATTATTAGATATTATTTCATTGGCTATCCAGGTATGCAAATTTATATTCTTCATTTATTACATATTGATTCCATAAAAGATATATCATATATTTCTGGGTTTTACTTCCACTACCATGTCCATATGATGGAAAAAAAACCCAAAAAATGTTTTAAAGGGTAGAATTCTTTGAAAAATCAACGTGTTCATTTTTAATGAAGAATGCATTTTATAATATATGAAATGGGATATTTCAAGCCTAGAAATATATATAGAAAATCATATTTATATTTAATAATTAAATAAAAGGTTTATTTAATTATTTATTTTTATTTATCTTTATAAAATGGTTTATAAAAATTGGAATGACATTAATGATCGAAGCTTAATAAAATATGATTTATTAGCCTTTGTCAAATATGAAATGTTCATATTTATTACAATTTTTTATGAAAACAAATAAATTATTTATTTTAATCAAGATAATTAAATTATTAATTGAATTATATTATTTATAAATTGTTTATAAATAATGGAAAATATATTTTGAAATATTTATTAAAATTTATAAAATTGTTTTATAAATTAATTAACTATAAAATGTTTATGGTTAATTGATAAATATTTTTAAAATATGTATGGTTTATAAAAGTTTATAAATCATAAAAAATGGTATTTTGGAAATATTTTAATTTATAAAAAGTTTATAAATTAATTAATTATAAATTAATTATAATTAATTATATAAATATTTATGAAATATTTATCAACAAAATATTCCAAATATTAAATGTTAATATTTTAAATACCTTTTACCAAATTATTTAGCTTTCCGCATGATCTAAAAATAAAATTTTTATTTAAGAGTAATAAGGGTTAATTTATAAAGGGTTATAAATTATAAATTAAAGCGAAAATATATATAATTTTATATTATAAATTATGAATAGTACATAAATAATTAATTTTAAGTTAATAAATTTAAAATGGGGCCTTATTTTGTGTGATTATAAAAAAAATGGTAAATAAATAAATTGTTATTTATAAAGAAAATTAAATTGAGAATTGAATTATACTATTTATATTTTTTGAAAAAATAATGAAAAATCTTTTATGGAATATTTTCAAACTTTATAAAAAATGTGTTTTATAAACTAATTAACTATAAAATGTTTATAGTTAATCAATTAAATGTTTTTGAAAAATTTATTGAAAATAGTCCTTTAATATTAAAGAGTTAATATTAAGAATATAGATTGATAGGCCCTATAATAAATAATATGAAAGATTTCATATTTAATTGAGTATAAATGAGTTTAAATTCAAAATTATGGAATGTCTGTAATGTTTGATAATTTATAAAAGGTTTTATAATTAGATTTAATTTATGAATTGTTCATAAATATATATCTCATGTTTAAATATTTTTAATTATTCAATTATTTATATTTTATTCAACACTTTATTCATAGTTATAATTTTTTTATATTATGAATGTGTATGCTTTAGTTTAATTGTTAAACTGCTTCTAGGAGATAGATCCTTACATGAAATTCTAGGTATGAATTTAGAAAATTTACTTTTAATCTGCCTTAACCTCAATTTTTAATTGATTTTATTATCTTGAATTTATTTTTAGGCATAAATTTTGCATGTTAGGTTTTAGAGAAGTCATGAATTGAATTCTCACTTTAGTAAAGTCTCCCCAGGTAGAGGGATTTGGGGTCCGACCACCTACTATCCTAGAGGTTTATGCATTGTCTAGAAAGGTGAATGAGGTTGGATATCTATTTATACAGGATAAGTCATGTGGAGACTATCAATCTCATGGTTCCATATTCATTTACATGAAAATTTCTTGAAAAATATGCATATGATGCATTCATATATGTATGAATATGTTTAACTTATATTTTTTGGGTGAGTAACACAAACCTGTGGGTTGTGAAAAAGTTACACATTAGTGTGGTTTGAATGCACTAATTTGGTGGTTGGAATAGGGATTCCAAACTAAATCATTATAATATTTCATACACAAAACGGAATAAAACATGAGATGATAATGATTATATATGATGTAATAATTATGAATTTACTATAAATATGATGTATATTACATTGGTGATACCTTAAAAGAGAACCCCAAAATAATAAGTGTGATATTCCTTATAAATAAATAGTTATAAATTCCTTGATCATCCAACCAGGTAGTTTCACACCAAATCGGGGTGCCTTTGGATTATCTTGTGCAAGGAAATAAAGTGATAAGTACCACTTGAACATCTTTGGGTAGTTTCATGCCAAAGAAAGGTGACACTAAATTATCCTTTATAGCTTGTTTTTATCATTTTATTTAGGTTATGATTTTCTGGGAAACCCAAAGGGTTTGGGTACCCATGGAATATAGTTGAGTATTTACATGTGATGGATTTGGATAAAGTGTTATCCAATCAATTATCCAAGATTTGTAACTATTTTGATTGGGGTTAATCCCTACCTAAATAACTTAATTAAGGATATTCACACTAAATTGTGTCCATTTGTTAGTGAATTTTGGATCTTGGATCACTAAATCAGTATGATGTTTGGGGTCATCAATTTTAATGGGAAAATTATCATTAAAAGTCCTTAATGAAAAGATATAAAAACATGATATTAATCTAATAAAAAAATTTATATTATAGATAAATGAATAATCATCATCAAAATAATTTATTAAATTAATCCTTGAAATGAGAAGCTTAAAGTAAGAAACTCCCAAGAATGGTATTTTAAGAAAATTTCTTAAGAAATAGGAGTATTCGATGTGTTTGAATAGTTAATTCATTGTTCAATAAGAAAATAAATATGGTTATGGAAACATGGAATCAATCATTTAAGGTTTCTAGGGTACTAAGTTATAATTTCCCTAAGGAATTATAGTATCATATATTAAATATGATTGGGCATGCCAATGACATTCAATATGATTCAATATGATAATGACATGGAGATATTGAAGAGTTCCAATAAGGATTATTCTAGTTAAGAAATTTATCCTATTTTAATTGATGTAAATTGTCTAAAAATATGAACATGTTCAAGAAATGTTTACCTAATATACTCAAAATATTGAGAATAAATGAACTAGTCATACAATATCCATGTTTTGGTAATGCACAAACAATACAAGGAGTAAAAAGTTCAAAACTAGAAGTGGAAAAGTTGGAAAATCTAATAACGTTTATTTAAGAATTTAGTTAAGGTTATTTGATACATAAGGGTGTTATTAGAAATAAGTAATGATTACATATAATAGGATTATCTATAATACCTTAAGGGGTTTGAAAAATTCATTTAATATCCATATTAAGTATTAATGTTAGAAAAATTGATTTTTGGATTTTAAAGGGAATATGATATCGAGTGTATGTTTTACAAGTTTTGTAAATATATAGGAGTTAAAAATAATAGGAAGAATTTAAAAGAGCTTATATTTTTCATTTAAGTGATGAATAAAATAGTTTCTACATTAGAAATTTGAAGGAAAAGTAATGTATCATTCTCGGATGAATCTAAGTAAATGATGCGTATCTTCATCTCACTTATCTTATATGATAGTAGGTGTTAACAAAGAATTGTTATGGAAAAAATGAAATGATTAATTGTATACAATGTGTTTATGATTCATTGGATTCAATTACCCATTTTTAGAAAAAGATTTGGATGGAAGTTTTTTAACAAGTATAAAGTTCTTTTCTAGTTATTTGTTAAAATATGATGGAATGTGATTCCACCTAGTCATGGTTTATTTTAATGAACAAAATATTATTTTCAAGAAAATAATCTAAACACATAGAATGGAATATGAGATATGGAAACAATAGTTTATTTTGATAGATATTCCCAGTAAAAGGAAATAAATGTTATTTTCTAAAACAAAAAGTAGTTTGTGTTGTGTCTTAGAAAGATACTCTAAAGATAATATAGCATCTAAGAGGATATTGGGAGTATGTTTGAACATAGAGAAGTTCCAAGGTAACAAAAAAATATTTTTCCAGTTTAATTTCAAGTGATTATTCACTTAATAACCTAAAAATTTGGAATATATGATAATAAATAAAAATTTAAATAGTTACATTTAGTTATTATGATAAATTAAATATCACTATTAACTAAAGGAGTATAGTAGTCTAAGATTAAAACTGATTATTTACATAATTTCCTCAAATGTTTAGGATATGTGATGATAAATAAATGTAAATATTTATATATTTTTTATTATGATAAAGTATTATACTTGGTATCCTAAAAAGAGTTTTTAGGATATGATAGTAACGAAAATGTAAATAGTTATATTTAGTTACTACAATAAAGTGAATATCAATATTATTACAGCTCATTTACAAAGTGAAATTCACTTGATTTCCTATACAGTTTAAGAAATAATGGTAAAGAGAACTGTAAATGGTTACATGTGTTTACCATAATGAAGTGTATGCTACTTTATCCTAAATTTTTTTATGCTATGTTGAATAAAAATGTAAATGGTTAAATTAACCTCAAGGTTAATGTTTGATGGAATAATTTCATAATAAATGACGTTGTTAAGATTAGAAATCATTCTAAGTAGATAGAATAAGATAACATTATAACATTTTATTTTATAAAGTTATGAAGTTTGAATATAGGTTCAAAGATTTTAACTTAAGGAATATGATTCTTAAGTATTAATATTATTCAAACTATATTTCTTCATAAATTTTATTCACAAAGAGTTTAGGGGTAGTATTTCATTAAATGGGTGCATGTTAATGTGAAAGGAATTATATATAGTTATAATATTCAAAAACCATTACCGAAGTAACAACATAAGGGTCATGTTGGGTCTCTAGGGATTTTATACTTGAGAGATTTATGTAATGGATGTAAATGTATCATGTATTTATAATAAAGGAAAACTCTATTTATCATTCATTCATGTGTGCTACAAATTTACTTTACATGAATGGTTGAATGATAAATATCCCCTTAAAGTACAAACTTTAAGTTTTCCATAATCTATGATCATCATGAAGTATTATGGGTTGTGATGATATGTTAATATTATCTTGAATAGATTCTTATACCCATTAAAAAAGGTGTATAAAAGATATCAAGGATTGATTCATGAGGTAATAAGTAGAGACTTATTACTTGGAATGATCCATGAAAGTATATCTCATGGAATGTCAAGGAATTTCATACGATCATAGATATACTTAGGGGTGTGTGCTTACTATCAATCATTATTACCCGAGATTGGAGAGATACCTAGCATGTAACCTTTGTACTTTGATACCCTACACACGTAAGTCAACATATTAACTTATCTAATATGGGGTAGTTGAGTATGTTTCTAATAATTTCATCAGTTTAAATGAAACCAAGATGGGATTTTTCCACATTTATGAAAAGAAAAGTCCTATGGACCTTGTTATAATTATACTGATGAAATGCATGACCATGCTTAGTTGAAATACAAGAGGTGTATTTAACTACTTAGATGAGGTATATGTGATATAATCATATGTTAGATTAATGACATGTGATGTATTCATTGACTTTGTCTGTCTATTTTTGAGAATAAAGAAAAGATGATTTGGCTATACTAGATGGACATGTTTTATGTTTAGTGGTCACTCAATGTCATAAAAAAAAGATTATATAGGTATATATATGATGTATATGATACATCTAGTGGTGTAAATGTTCATATAGAGATATGAGTATGTTTTATAGAGGTCACACCAGACCCCTTAGTAGTTTGATTTTCACTAATTATTTTCTAGAAGCTTCTCTTTGCTTATATGTATGAAATATAGATTTCATATTTGTTATTAACACTATTAAGGCCAAAAGGGTCTCACAGTTAGGCCTCTGGATAAGGATTAAGTTTTGGAAAAAAATTTGTTCCAAAATGAAGAGAGTATAATGAAACTATATACAAAAGGAATTTTGGATGGATTCACAAAGAGTTGTGAAGTTTTTAGGGTCCTTATGGATTTTATTTAAAGTGGGAGATTGTTGAATATGAACTAAAATAATTAACATAATATTTAATTTAGGTGCATTTATCTTCTATGCAATTTTATTAGTAATAATTTTCTATTAATGGATTAAATGGATTGAATATTCATTAAATAAGATTAAATTAATTAATTAAAATGATAATAAATATATATTGATACATTAAATATGCCTGACATATTTCATTTAATAAAACACATCATTGATGGATATATAAAGGTACATGATCCCTCCTGTTGTCAAAAACTTTTTATCTACAAGCCTTTATAAACTCTCATCTTTCCCATAACGTTTTCATCACCTTTGGTGTAGATTCTAGCACCTATTAAAGTGTTCAAGAGTTCTCTAACTGAGATTGGGATCCACAGACCGGTGTAATCCCTCAAAGTTATGAATCATTTATTTTTTACTCCAATTATCTTCATCAATGAAACTTATTGGAGACTATTTCATTTTCAATCTAGCTATACACATTTATGTTCTTCATTTATTATGCATTGATTCTATCAAAGATAGATTGTATATTTTTGGGTTTTACTTCCACTACCATTTCTATAAGATGGTAATGAAAACCCAATAATTTCTATATTTAAATTCCTTTAAAACATGAATTTGAATTTCAAATCCTCCAATTACAAAAAAAAATTAATTTTCAATAATTTTCATATTTTAATGATTTAAATGAATAAAATGTTTAAAAATAAATGATCATTATAAAATAATCCAATACTCTAAAATATATTATATTCAAGTAAATAAACAATAAAACTAGAAAATATATATAAAAATTATTATATAAAATAAAAAATAAAAAATGACTCACCAAATTCTTCAATACTTGAGTGATAATTTATCCTCAAGTTATTTCTCTCAACATGTTTCAAAAAGAACATAAATTATTTCATGTTTTATTCCTTGCTCATTTAAGGTTAAATAAAGATATTTTAGTCGACTAATTTCTCTTAAATGAAACACATTCACAAATATTACTCCTTCAATTTTATTCTCCTCTTCCCGGTTTCTTTTTTATTTGATATATCTTAAATGACAATCTTACAAGTCAATTGCCCCTTTATTCACTTGATTTCAATATTATCCTTATTTTCCACTCCTTTTTATAACTATCCACTCAAAATTATTTTGATATTTTTTGTGCTAAGGCATGTTATTTTTACTAATTGATTAATTTTGATTACTTTAGAACTAAACCAACCCCTATATAAGGCATCCACTAAGACTAATTTTGATATTAAAGGCATGAAAAAAGTATAGGTTCACCTGAATGTTAGAATTTTATTTCATCATTTATGAATTTTCTTTTTTAGTCACACTCAGTGCCTAGTCATCTCAAAAATTTCAAGTGGGATCCCAATCTACCATTTTACTCCAATTTTAATGGATTTATACGATTTTATATTAGGCATGATCTCTGAGGTGTTATTCCCTTACATTGAAAATTACACTCAAAATCGAGTTCAAATTCTGCATGTACACATCATATTATGATCCCCTAAATCCTTTCTTTTTAAACATCATTAACCAAATTCATAGACTAGGAAACCAATGATCTAAAATTGATCTATCTTCTAGAGGACTGATGGATAGAACTCTCAAGTTCAATTTCAAATTCATAACACACTACACTCTCTTCTTCCCTATTCAACATTTTATGAACGTTTCATCAATGAATGTACATGTATAAGGATGTATAAAATGATTTAATAATAAATTCATGTATGATGGAAATATAAGTGAAGTAAATTATAAAACCCCACCTACATTAAAGCTCCTTATTTGGTAGTGTGTGTGGTAATTTTTGTTTAAAATGTTTTTCCTTATTTTCAATGTAATCTCATGCAGGAATATAATAAAACTCAGTGTGGTATAAATTATTTCAAGAAACAACTTAAAATTAATTATAAGGAATAAAATAAAAATCTCAATGTTTGATTTTCCTCCTAAGTAGCACTTGTTTTATAGTCACAGATCAAATCTTCTCTTAAAACTCATCCATAATGCCATGGTAAATGGTTCTTCACAAGTGGAAACCTATGTAGTTCCTATATCACTATTTTATCTTTTATATTAAATTTTTTGAGCTCATTCACATGCACCATGAATCTATTTTCACATGAATCCAATTCAAGGATATAAATTGATTCTTTACTCTTCCTCCCTTGAACTCAATCAAATACAAATTGAAACAAATCAGTATCTTTTCCTTTGATCTAGACAGTCTTTTCACCCTATAAATAGAGTTTTTTACTCCTTATATTTTTCATTTCATGATGGGTGTTTTTCAATTATTTAAATTCATCATTTTGGGGATTAAATCCCCAAATTTTCACAATTGTTTATTCTTATTTTATAGGTGAAATTGGAATTATAAGGCTACTTGGAACTTTTTTATCCACTTCCAAGATTACTTAAAGTATATGAATAAGTGGTTTAAATTTATCCATATTATTCTTGAAGAATTTTATTTATTCCCAACCTCATTTTCATTTAATTTTAGGATGTTTATCCTCTATATCTTCAATTTCAAAACATTGTTTTATATTTATAAAATTAATTAATTTTCCTTTATTTTATTCTAACATGGTATTTCTCTATTGTTCTATAAATCTAATGGGCTCTTCCACTTTTAGTAGATCATTTTTAGCTTCCTCAAGGATTCCCTATTCTTTTTAATCTCCTTAAATGAAAACCTACTTCAAATATGAAATTTTAGTGTGATTCTATTCTAAAAAAATTATATACACCTTTAAAATGGGTTATCTCTTTTAAATTCTTCTCACTTATTGTTGTGATGTTTATTAAACACTAAATTGGGATGAACTCATCATTGTTTATCCCCATTTAATTCTACCTTTAAATTTCTTCTATAAAGTAGCTCCACTTGAGCTTTAAATATTTAAATGAAGTATTGATTATTTTTAGAGATATTATCAAATCTTTCATCCATTATTGATAAACTGAATTCAGTGGGCTGGATGTGATCTTGGGTGGTTTGGATGAAACCTCCCACCCTTTATTCATTCCTTAAAAGATTGAATTGGATTTTCTTAATATACTCTAATATAATTTGTGTTAAAAGGTACTTATATAGTGATTATAAAGGTTAATACTTATAAATATCTTTAAATATAGGATAGTAATGTCTTCTTAGACTAGAATCTTTAGTTTAAATGATACACTCTTTCTCCCTTAGAGATATTTCAAATTTATCTCTAAGATCAGGTTGAAGAGTCATTGGAAAAGGTTCAATATTATTACTAATTCCTTACTATAAAACCATTAATTTTCCATAAATTCTAGGGTTTATAGCTTGATTTAGGTTCCCAAACTTCCCCCAAGTTCTGTCGGTTCTTTATTCCCAATATGGATGGACTTCACTTGAAAGTAGAGAATTTAAGGAATAATTTTCTAAAATCACAGCATGCTAGAACCGGAGTTTCCCATAAAATTCATATTTAAAGTTAATATTTTTATTCTCATTGAATTTTTTTCTTGAGTTCACAACCAACCTATTTAATATATCCTTGAGTTTCAATGTTGTCTTACTTCTATAGAAACATCTAGTGGCATGGTTGACTAAAAGTTTTCCTTCACAAGTCAATAAATTATAGAATTTTATCATTAGTAATGAAATATAGAGTTGGTGGGATAGGAATTATTATACATATCCATGTTATATCACTCATGATTAAAGTTCTATTCACACCCTTGAAGTAATCTAGTGATTCTACTACTCAATTTATTGGTCTGTGGGATAGAAAGTGTCTTCTTAAAAATTCACCTTGTAGAGCCTCCCATGGGTCAAGTTCATCATATTATTGTTTTGTAAAACAATTTATTTCCTTAACCTTCATGAAATAGGAATATCATCTCAAAAACAACTCCTCTTCAGTTAATCCATTAAGAGGTAAATTATTCACTCTCCTGATCAATTATTTTATGTACATGAAGGATTCCTATTATGTTGCACCATTGAATACTGGAATAAAGGAAACTTTGTGTTTTTTGAGAACATAATATATTTATCTAGGTGAAATATTGATGCATTATGGACTACCCCATAGTTGTGGTATTTGTAAGTCATCCAACCTTGGTAGAACATGAGGAAATTTTCCCATTTGAAAATGGAAGTGTTGTCATCCATAGATTATAGACCACTAAGAAGGTTGGTTTTACTCTCCTTTAATGCTTCAAAGTGTGTTAAAGCTTTCTTCCATGATTTTTCCTTCAAAACCTATAATTATTGTAGAAAAGTGGATGAAATTGTATTTAACACACCTCAATTTTTACCTAAAAATAAAAAATACAGCATTGAAAATCAATGATTATGAATATGTTTTTAAAAATTATAAAGTAATTAATTCTAGATTTGGGTATATTTTTGGGGTATTCAAATTTTTATATTACTAAATGGATGAAAATAAATTAATAAACCGCACCTATCCCTATAAAAAGTGAAAAATTTTATTTATAGAAAAATTAATCAAAAATACCAATTAATACTAGGAAATCTCCACATAGACAGGTTTAATTAATTCACTAATCTATTTAAGAATAAAAATTTTAAAACTCAAATGCTATGGGGTTTTTTTTAATCATGTAAGAAATGAAATTATTTTTAGTGTTTATATATTTACGCATCTTAATATGTGGTATAAGATAGTGGTAGTGAAATTGATATTCAATGTTCCAAGGAGTGTTAATTCAATTTTAGATGACTGGGGAATTTGGGTTAGTGATCATATTTATGATTCTTACCAAGTATATTAACTAATATAAAATCATTAACAATATCACCTCTCCCTTAAGTTTCACCCTCATATTATTTAAGGGTTGGTTAGGTTCTTTCACTGTGATTAAGTATCCACTACACCTTTAGGTCTCTCATCCATCGAGATAAAGTAATAATTACTTAGGTTATTGATTCAGGTTTCAACTATTATCACATCACCCTTTGAATAATATAACTAATGACCAATAAATTAGAAAAAATAATAAAAAATCACGAATAATGTGAAATCTAGGTTCTTCAAGGTATAAAACATGATAAATAGTCCCATCACCCTCACCCCTACATATAAGACTATCCTATATTACTTAAAACAATAAAAAATAGAGGAATAAATAGTGTCACCCTCATAGATGTGTTGTGTGGCCTCCAATGATCCTTGGGATCTAGCTGTTGAAACTCCATAAGCTAATATTAATGAAAAAATATAGATATATGTCTCTAGTATGGTTAGTGGAGAGAATATAGCGGATGACTTGATGCTCTTTATATGGGAACATAATGGGGGTATGTAAGGGAATATAAAATATAGAATGGAATTAATCCACATAATTATCTAGATCTATTCTGTATAAGGTTAATTTATCAAATTTCCCTCTAAAATTTCCTCTTGTAATGGATGGATTCCATATGGTAGGATCAACTTAGTTTTAGCAATTTTCTAAGAGATTCCATTATATTCCTACACTTTGAGAGTGGGGGGATAATTTTATTTGGAAAGAAACTTCTCCTTAAATCACCATATTCCACCTAATGGGTTTTAAACAGATTTAAAAATTCTAGAAAATAATGATAAAAAATACTCCCCAAATTTCATGGTCCCCCTTTGTATAGGAGATAAAATCCATGTATCAAATAACAGCTTCGAGGTCCTTATTTAAATTAGATTTTATTTGTTACTTTATGGGAGTATAAATTGATTAATTTTACACTAATAAATTTTGAGATTATATTGTTGAGCCTTGAAATTACATTTGATTTCAAGATATAATTGGTATAACTTAAGAGCGAATTGGGCTAGGTTAAGGAGGAATTGAAGCTCAAGATAATGTTGAGGGAGCTCGTGAGAATGTGTTGGATAGTCTTTAGAGATCATTGGGTAATGTGATAAATTCTTACATGAAATTTTCTCCACTTCATAGATCCAAAATTATGAATTATTCCCACATTATTCATATGTGAGGGATATGCTATTTGAGATATGTCTAGGGAAAATCTAATGGAGATAATGTCTAGCTTCCTAGGTTGGTGGCTAGTGCACCAACCGTACCCACCATAAAAGATTGGTGTTGCATTCCATGTTTAAATTCCAATGGTTGGTGGGGATTTTTTCAAACATGAAACCTCCCACAATGGTTATAAAATTAGGGTCAATATATCCTTACACAATTATTATTTTGATCTAGAGAGCCATTTTATCTAGGAGAGAGCATTGATAAGATCTCAGAGAGAGAAATGGGTGGTGCCTTTTGGTAATTTTTGTAACCTTTTTTCATGTTGAAATTAATCCCATTTTCTTCCCAATTTCTTCATAAATTACCTTTATATGTGATTAATAAATCAAAAAAATTGTTATCAAATCTATTTTTAGTGAAACAATGTCAAGTGGAATAGATTTTTTAATGTTTGGAAAATTCAAGTAGCTGTGATTCATCTTTTGAATCCAAATTCTAAAAGTTCACATCAAGGAAATTTCAATGGAATAAATGATGTCATAAATGTAGTTAAAAAAATATATCTAGTATCAATAAAATTTTGGTCAAAGTTTTTGGTGCTACAACACTCCTTACTAGAGAAGATGACACTATTCCAGCACTGGTGACGATTCCAGCAAATTTCCAGTAGTTGTTCTAGCGTGCCACATCTGTGTTATGTTTATATAATGTAATTAGTCAATATAATCCATTGACACTAATTTTATCATATTAGGATCAATAAAAATCTTATTTTGATGACACATTAGTTTATTTCACCATTTTAGATGGTTTTATATAGAACAATAAACTCTATTTTTAAAAATTATTCTCCAATTTTTACATAGTTGAAATTCAATAGAGGGTCTATCCATGGGAGGGATTATTATGTTGATTTACTCAAACTACTCCATTTAGAAGTCTCAAATGGAAGATCCACTTACTGCTAATGATATTTTGGTCCCCATTGAGAATAAGGGAATCAATCCTAATATCACTAAGGAAGCTGAGTAGAATAAGTTTTACAAAAAGGAAATCGATAAAATCCACCAATAGATTGATCATATCTTATACCACCACATTTCTTAAAATATCGACACATATGAACTTTGGATGAATTTGGAAAATATATACTAGTCAAATACTACTCGAAAAAAGATCCTATTATCAAAACAATTGATGAATGTCTGGATACAAAGTGGAAGCTCTATAGTTGAACATACTAGTGAGTTCCAAAGCCTTGTGAAACAATTAGTGGCTCTAGGTAAGACTCTGACTGATGCATATAAGTAGAACCACCTACTATAGACACTTATTGATAGTTGGGATACACTTGTGGTCACCCTTATAAATTCAGTTCTTGATGGAAAACATACCATTAAAATGGTAAAGGATTCACTATTCAAAATGGAGTTCCAAAGGAAGTATGTGAGTTACGACAAGTTACAAGCTATCATCTTGGATAAGTGAGTGATACAATAAGGAGGTTTTTGAGGGTTATATTGCATAGGAAGAAGAAAGAACATAGAAAGTTACACAAATGGTAGGAGATCAAAATAAAAATTCTACCATTGTGGAATAGAGGGAAACATGAAGAAAAAATATCAAATTTTTCTAAAAGAAAATGGGCAAAGTAGAAACCAAAAAATAAGTAATGGAGGAATTCATGTGATCATCACTGGAGAATTTTTCCTTTACTCCAAAGATGAAAAAGAGACTTTCTTTCACACATCGGGTCAATAAATGGAATGGTTTCTCACTATTTCAATGTCATACCACATCACTCTGCATCATGATTATTTCTTGAATTATACATCTAGTGAATTTTGTGTAGTCAAGATATGGAATACTAGTTTGGTGAAGATTTTTGGTATAGGTGATATCCAAGTCAAGACGAACATTGGATACAAAATCACCATGAAGGATGTTCGTCATGTTACAAGTCTTTAATTCAACAAGTTATTATGAATATAATTTTATCAAAAAGTCTATGAAAACATATACAAAAATGGAGTATATAATATGAAAAATAATCCATCATCATCTCTATAGGACACATGTGTGGTATGTTGTATAAAACTCATGTGAAGATATGTGTAGGTGGACTTAACACGGTGGAAGGAGTGACATAATCCAATATATGTCATAGGAGATGATTATCCATTTAAATAGGCTAATGTTAATTATTTATAATATAATATTCATTTTATTTAATGTTTATAAACACTGACATTAGTGAATTTTACAATTTAAACTCCATTTCTCTTCATTATTTCAATTATAACTTAAAATTCACTAATAATGGATACATTTTTCATTGCTTGTTTAAAAAAAATCTCATTCATAATTTTGTTTTGATATTTTAGTAACAGTCCAAACATATTTTGTGGAACATTATTTTCTTCTAAAGCAATAGGATATTGAATTTGGATAATGCTCAATGTGGGCCTTGAATCTATAAAATTTCAGGTGAAGTGAACTAGATACTAGTCCACTGGATCCACTAAAACAACCATTATACATGTCCAATGAAACTAAAATATCATATGTTTATATGGTAAATCCATATTAAAATTTCATTAAAAATATTCTAGATCTAATTATGAGTTTTAATGGGAGTTCCTGACAGCCCAAGTCGAAGATGAAATTTAAGGCTAGATTCTGTGGCCCAGAATTACAACCTACTAATTTGATCATATATCCATAAAATAGAATTAATTTAGTATTACATTTCACAATATTATATAATAAATTCTGAGAATTAATTTATTATTATATTTACCACCCAAATTCATTCATCTAAAATCTCGTTTTGGCACATCTATCGAAGGCATGCTAGCCAGATCCCATTTCAAGTCAAGGGTGGAAAATTACACATTTCACAAATTTTCCACCCACCTATACCTATACTCATTAATTGGTATGTCTTTGAATATGGTTTTATTGAACCAATGATTCCAAAATTCTTATTTAAGGTAGTGGTGTTGAATTATTTGATAGAAATTTGTGTATGTTTTCATTATAATATTATGTTGTCTGTTTGATGTTGTAATCACATTTCTTTAATTGTATATTATTTTATTTCTCTATAGTTTCTTAATAAAATTTCTTAATATTATCTTGTTATGTTCTTATTTATATCACATTGAAACTTTTTTGTCAAGGTGTGAATTCATTCACATCAAAATTTGTGAAATTCTTTACACAACTGTGGAGTGATCGTTATTTCATTGTTTTCCTCTCTTCAATTCCACCATTGTGAGTCAACTTTCATCTTCGGTTGAGATATTTGCATCATTAGAGGGATGAATCTATTATGATTTTATCTAATGGAGTTTCATGGGTTTGGATTTGTTTTTATTTCATTTCATTTAAGTGTATAATCATTTCTTTTTATTTGAGATTCAAATTTAATGATTTTCTTTCTTCCTCTTCCATATTGAATTTTATCGCCACCCTTTTCACATGTTTATCCTTTACCTTGGAGTGATTATGAAAATTATAATCCCAATGTATAAGTGATTAAAATTTGTATGTGAAGGTATTAAACTAGTAAGTAACGAGGTTAGTTTTATTTCATTGAATGAATCCCTGTCAAGTTAATTAAATTGAAATAATCTAAAAATAAATTCATCTAATACACTATAAGAAATAACCTAAGATCAGCTAATTATCCCAAATTGAAACCACTCAGGTATTTTAATTCTATATTTATCCAACTAAAATCAACCCCAATGTTTTCCACTTCATATCTAAAAATCACTCTATATAATTTACATGTATTTATGTTTCTTTATAGGTCTATGAGGATTCAACAACCTAAGCTACAATAAAAGTGACCGATTCAACCCTAAACTTGGGTAAATTTGGGTGAGACCAAGAGACTTGAACACATGATTGAAATAGGGTTATCTACCCTAATGAATAATAATTACATCAGTTTTTACAAGGATACATCACTTGATCCTTGAAAACAATGCTTATATGTGAAGAAGCATAGAGTCTCATTAAATATTGCTTCATCAAGGAGACCATAGTTGCTTGATATGGAGCACTATGATGTATGTGGTCCCATGGAGGTGGATTAAATGGGAGGTAACAAATATTTACTATCATTTATTGATGATTCATCTCAAAATTTGTTGGTAATATTCTTTCAGACCAAGTACTGGACTACTTCAATAAATTCCATGATATAATGGAGTATGAAATAATAATGAAGCTAAATTTTCTTCATTCAGATAACAGAGGACAATACATATCTAATAAATTTGATTCTTATTGTATGAGTTAATGAATTAGACATGAGAGGATGATCCCATGAACCCCACAACATAATGGAGTTACAGAAAGGATTTCCAGAACCATCATGGAGAAGGTCATGGTCATGATGAGTTTGGCTAAGCTACCTAAGACATTCTTGGGAGAACCTATTCCGGTCACATGATGACTCATAAAAAAATCACCATTGGTACCATCGAATTTTGAGATTTCATAGAGGATAGGGTCTGGTAAACACCCCTCTTACTCATATTTATGATTATTTGGATGTTTGAAATTTTAACATGTTTACAAATATCTTAAGTAGAAGCAAGATGATAGTTCTACTCAATGCATCTTCATTGGATATGGAGATGAGGAGTTAATATACAAGATTTGGGACCCAAAATAGAATAAGGTGATCAAAATTAGAGATGTTGTGTTCCATGAGAACCAAATTTTTTTGGAAATCCAAAATACTAGAATATGTAAAAGGGAATATGTCGAGGAATAAATTCATAATCCAACACTTGTACCAGCACCACCAATCACTGAAGAAAAGTAGGTGAAATAAGACTCATTAAAAACAAACCAGGAGGTAGTGGAGGAGGATATTGAGTTGAGGGAGACTCAATCCTCTCCACAATAAGTTGTAGAACCATCACTGGATCTAGGTGATGTTATGCCTCCTGAACCTAACATTCCGTAGGTTCAAAGATATTTATGAGGAAGGACTCCATCAAAAAAATATTTAGAGTTAGAGTACTTATTTCTGATTGATAATAGGGAGACAAAAGGATAACTTGAATAATATCTACATTCTCTATCATTAGATACATGAGGTGATGGATCAACAACCACTATGACTTTTAAAGATCAATATAAAGGATAACCCCATGAATATATTGAAAAATGTGGTTGATCGAGAGAAGACCGACCTTTGTAGACATTCTAGTGGATTGTGGATACAAGGAGAAAATTTATAGAGATAATATTCACCTACCTTGGTTGGTTGTTGGTGAACCAACAACACCCACCATGGAAGTCTTCCATGATGGCTATTTTATTCCATGTTTTAAGTCCAATGGTTGGTGGGGATTAGTGGGAGTTGTGTCAAACATGGAACCTCCCACCATGGTTATAAAATGAGGGCCATGAGAGACTTCCAAAATTATCATATTCGATCCATAGATACATTTTATCTAGGATATATCCTTGAAGATATCTAAGAGAGAAATGGGGGTGGTTCTTTATGGGAGTTTTTATAATATTTATTTAAGTTGAAATAAATCATATTTATATTCCCATTTTATTCTTCAATTTACTTTCTCTATGATTAGTGAATCACAATAAAATCTCCCCCTTATCCTCATTTAATACCTACTTCACCCTATCTAATCACACACAAGCCATAATTATTTAATTTAAACCTTACGTAGCACCTCCTTTAACCCATCCTTATTTCATTTTAATCTAATCAAAAAACTTCTCAAACACCATTTCATCATTTAAATTCATTCAAAAACATGAATTTGAATTTTATATCCTCCAATTGCAACTAAAAAAATTAATTGTCAATAAAATGAATATTTTGATGATCTAATTGAATAAAATGTTTGAAAATTGTTTTTTAATCTAAAATAAAACAACACTTTAAAATCTAATATATTTATATAAATAAACCTAAAAACTAAAAAAATATATTCAAATTATTATTGAAAATAAATGAAAAAATTTACTAACCACATGGTAATGAACTATAAACTCTAATGGCCTCTACCTCCAAACAAAATAATACTTTTGTATACTCTGTTCCATCCTCATGAATTCCTTGATCAACTACACTAACTCCACCACACTTTGTACTAGGTCATATCTAATAATAGTTGACACTAAAATATTTGTATAACATAATGGTGAATGAAAATTCTGATCATACAATGATTCATTTGATATAATCCAAATAAATGAATGGTAACTTCTATTTTAAGAAAGATACATCCAATATATATGTTTGAAAACTCAAATACCCACGTTTGAAAAATATTCTCTAGAGTTTGGATCATCCTCTTGATCTAACCATATATCTATTTTCAAAATGGTGTACCTAGGAAAAATTGGGAACCAAAATCATACTATAAACCTCTATACATCCTTAGTGTTATCCAAGCATCATGATCAAATAAAATCAATTGAGGAACACCACAGAACCTCACCACTTCCATTAAATATAATCAAGATAAGGATTCCTCCAACCTCTTCTCATTTATAATAATGAAATGTTATAACTTTATCATCCTATTTACCACCACCTGTATAGTATTTTAACCTCTATATACATGGGGGACCTATAATTCCCTGGCTTGAACTTCCAAGTTTGATCCAGAGAGTCACATGACCTCATGCGATCATCCTAATACACAAGAGTCTTCCGACTAGCAGTGAGGGTATAAGTATTCAAATATAGATACTATACCCTCAATATCACGTCCTTTAAAAAATAATAATATAATAAAATATAATAAAATATAATAATTAGATTAAATAGGAAAAAACTATGTATTTGGAATACTTGTCATACAAATAAGTAAACAGAGCTCCTAGTGTGGTGAGACAAAACCAAATATATTGAGTACAAGTAATAAATAAATAAAACCATAGTATCCTTTGGAGTACATCCCAACATCACTCCCAATGCCATGATCCTCAGCTCAACCATCTTCCATATGCCCCTTTCCCTTGCTTAAATCCCTATACATGAAGTTTGCATGCACATAAAAATTCCTATACATGGTGTGAGTAATAAAACTCAATAGGACACCACCAATACAGTCTTAACAAATTTTCACATGTATAACAGGTGTATTATATGTTAATAATAAATTCAGAAGAAACCATAAAAATCACATATTGAGCTCACATGTTCTAACCAAGACACCATGAACCCCAATCATACCTGATTCAGATCCATGATAGAAAGATGGTCAAGATTTCAGGAATGATAAAAAACTATCCAAAAGTTTATAAAAATGATACTTGGTATCCTCAAGGCATCAAGTCTCGAGTCAAGACAAAATGCTGACTAGTGAACATGTTCTCGAAATCTGCATGACATCATGTTTTCTAAATCCAACTCGATATCCACAAGGTATCGAGTTTCGGGCTGAGACACAATGCTAACATGATTCTATCCTATGTATGGGTCCACCATAATTATATCTGCACTTCATTTAGACTCCCCCTATATGGAGAATCATATTACAATGGTCCACTTCCCACAAATTACCAAGAAAAATATCCAATGATATGGTAATACACATAACACGGTAGACCATAATAAGACAAGCATAACATGAAATTATGAGAATATAGTAGTGTCATAAAACAATATGTGATCTACATAAAGTATGGTAATAAGATACTCTAGAAATACTCATAGAAAACAAGGATCATATATGGGTATCATGAAAACACCCACACCCAAATACAATAACCAACAATAAATAACAACAATTCATTCTAATAAAATATGAATCAAGGAATAAAGAGTATACAAGGGCCTCAAATGATAAGGAACTTCCTACCTTAAGGTTGTTGATAGAGAACATCAAGGTTCATCAAGGAATCGATGGATGGACACATCACACATCCAGAGAGAATAGATAAAACATCAAGGATGTATAGCTCCAGTTCTAGTTCATCAAGAAATAAGTTTAGAATAGAGACTCAAGAGAATTCCAAGTCAAGAATGTTGTTCTAGAATCATATAACTTAAGTCATCCATCAATTGAACCAATCCTGAGTTATGTTGAAGGAATTAATTCCAACTCACTTAATCCATCATTGATCAAAGAAAGGATTGTGAATTTTTTTGTCAATTCTAGAATAGGTCTTGGGGTCTATCCAATGATCATTTATCCATCATAAATATGTAAATGGAAAGGAGATTCAATATGATATTCAAAAAGATAATGTCTCATTATGATCATTCTATAAATACTTACTTGGAAACGTCAGCATTCTTGAGAATTATAACTTCAGTCAGAGGGGTTGTAGTTGAGAAGTCAAAACCCCCACCAATATACCAAGATGTCATCAATGGATTAAGATTTCATAACTAATCAACCATTAATAAGAGGTTTTTTAAGTTGATTCAATAACAATTACCCATTGAGTTCTCATTGTCAAAGGTAGGTCTCAGTTTGATCAAGGAATGATGCCAACATGTTAGATCCACCACCAATTGGTCAAACACCACCAAATTGATCAAAGTTTGATGGATCAAGGGGATATGGATGGGAGAGTTTTAGATACTAATAGATAGATCAATAATTTGAAATATTTTCAAGGTTTTATAATTTAAGTGTTATAGGAGGTAGAAAAAAATGTACAATTAAAACACATAGGGTGAATTAATTACACTCCCGGGATAGGTGCACTAGTGACCCGGTGGGCTGTATAGACCATTTGGCGGGGTCTATATCAATTTTTAGACCTATTGGATCCCCACAATATAACTGGTAGTATATTTCCATCAATCATACACTCAAAACTCTGCACCACTACCAAAATTCAACCCCAGACCCTTTTTCACTAAAAACTAGTCTCTTTAACTACCATATCAGAGATGAAACAAAAAATAAGTGAGGAATTTATAATATAAAAGTATCTTATACCTTGAAATAAAATGACGATGTTATAATTATCCCCCTATAACAAATTATCATCCTTTATAAGTACCTTCAAAGGTTTTGATCAAACAACTCGGGCCACATATCCTAAACATCACCCCTCGGTCCAAAGTCTCATCCTATATTTTTCTACGATACCATAGAATATGGAAAAGTGATGCCATATCCCCTCGAATAAATTTCTAACTTTGGTCCATGTTCTATCCTGGGGGATTAACATATGTTGTATTAGGTTCCAAATCAACATCCTTGTAATCGATGTCATTCATAGGATATGGATTTTATCTATGGAGCTATGAAACATAGAACACATCGTGCATACCATGATAATGAGAGGGAAGATACAAATGATACAATAATGTCCCAACCCACTTATTGATATCTAAGGGTATAACATATCATGACGCAAGATTCCCATACTTCATCAAATGTCGGTGGCCTAATCAAGAATCCACTCTCAGAAAAACTTGATCGCATACAGTTAATTCAAAATTTCTCCTCCTATGGTTCACATACAACTTATTCCAACTTTGAGTTATGATCAGCCTCGTCTAGATCTGCTTCACTTTATTAGAGGTCTCCTATACCACAATAGGCCACAAAATTGTTGCCTCACCATCCTCATGTCGAAAAAGTGGTGAACAACATGACCTCCCATAAAGAGCCTCATAATGCACCGTATGAATCAAATCTTGGTAAATATTGTTGTAATAAAACTCAACCAAGACTAGATGAGCATCCAAAACTCTACTGAAGTCTTGGAAACAAGTTCAAAGTATATCCTAAAATATGTGAATCATCTTCTCAAACTATCCATCTTTATGAGAAATGTACACTATGCTCAATCATAGTTGTTTCCACAAGGAATTATATTGTAACATAAAATGAGTGTCTTTATTAGATATGATGCTCAAGGGAACTCCATGTAATCATAATATCTCATAAATATATAATTCTCCCAGCTCATATACTAAGTGAGTCTCACAGATCAATAGAAAATGATCAAATTTCATCATACAATCAATAATCAACCAGACAGTGGTATGAATCCTCAGGGTCTTGGGAAACCCCATAAAAATTCCATAATAACATCCTCCCACTTCTACATGAGAATAATAAGTGGCTAAAGGAAACCACTTGGATGTTGTTTCTCATCCTTCACACTCTGTTAGGTAAGGTATTAGGGAACAAAACCAGCAACATCCCTCTTCATCCCTATCTACTAGAACATTTTCCCAAATTCATGGAACATATTTGTTGCTCCAAGATATACTAAACACTTATAAGTATGAAATTATCTCATATCCTCTTTTATAATTTAATAAGGGACTACACATATCACATATACAACGATCCCAACATCATCATCGAATGACCTCCAAGGTATCAGGTCAACTCTAGCTAGCTATTCCCACATCACAGAACACTATGGGTCTGTCTCCTATCTAGAATTTACCCAATATACTAGAGAATTTGTGACCACTAAAAGAACACATTTAATCAATCACTAGTCCTCAGATGCATCCATACTCAAGTTAACTAACATGTTCATCAGGTTCCATTGTTCCTCTGAAGGTTTCTTACTAAGTTCCTAAGTAACCTGGGTCTTATGAATTAGAGCATATGAAATGAAATTAACCTTACCTAGTGTATAATCCACCTTGAAATCGAATTTCTATAGATACCCTACCCAACACCTCTACCTAATATTGTGGTCTTGCTATGTGAATATATAATTAAGGATATTGTGGTCTGTGTAGATAAAAAACCTCTTACAGAAGAGATAATGTCACCAACAATTCAAATCATGGACCAAAACTACTGGATAAATTTCATGAGTAGGATAGTTCTTCTCATGGAGGTGTAGGTTATGTGACCCATAAGATAATAACCACTCATGCTACATCAGTACTACTCTCAAACTAACAACTAATGCATCATAATATACAACATAACCAATACTAGGATCTACAAGTATCAATACTGGAGCTATAGTCAACCTCTTATTCAGATCAATAAACACCTATTCACACTTGTACAACCATTATAACTTCACTCCCTTCTCTATCATCATAGTCATGGGTGATGATAATTGAGATAGTTCATGGATAAAACACAGATAGTATCCAAATGAACCCAAACGATCCAAATATTGAACACATTCCAAGGATGTGTCCAAGAAATCACTACCTACACTTTCTCTATTTACATAGATATACCTATCTCAAACACCACATGCGCCAATAATTTCACCTCATGAATCCAAAATTTACACTTCAATAACTTGGCATAAATCTGATGTGCTTGAAGTGAACGTAGGACTATCTTGAGATGTCTAACATGCTGCTTCGGGGTCAGTGAGTAGATGGGTATGTCATCAACAAACACCATGATGAATGAGTATATATATGGGTAGAATATCATGTTCATGAGATATATGAAAAATTTAAATGCATTAATCAGTCCGAATTACATCACTAAGTAATCATATATCCCATATCTACTATAAAACACCATATTCAAGATTTCCTCCCCACTAACCCATAACTAATGATAGCCTGATCAAAGGTCAATATTAGAGAACCACCTAGATCCCCTTAACCGATTGAAAATATCATCAATCCTAGGAAAAGGATATCTATTCTCCACCATCACCTAGTTCAGCTTCTGTTAATCTACACAAAGTCAAATATTAAAATCACCCTTCTTGGTGAACATGATAGGTACACCCTACAGTGAAGTACTAGACTTGATAAATCCTTTATTCTTAAATTCCTCGAGCTACACTTTTATTTCCTTCAAATCATCTAGATCTATATGATAAGGGGGTATCAAAATGGATTGTGAACCTGACACAAGATCTATCTCAAAATCAAGTCCTCTCTCTGTGGGAACACCAGTGAAGTTTTCTAAAATGATATCATGATAGAGATATATAACTGGTGGAAAAGATGTGGGGGTGCCACTGATCATGCTGAAAGAGACAATCCTGAAATCTACCCTGTGATTTTCCCTAAATGAATCAAGTTTGGACCAAACGCACCTACTCATAGTGGCCAATATCTTTTCATCACATAAATGTCTCCCTTTGGTGAAGTAAATGAAACCCATTTTTGGTAGAAATCTATGAGAGCTTAAAAGCTGGTCAACCATTCCATGGCAAGAATCTCATTGAAGATCATCTTCTCTATAATCATGAAATCCCATAGATTTACATAACTAGTAATGACTATAGAAAACTCTAGACATCATTGAAGATATTCCACTTTCATGATCAATCGTGTATCAAGGGAAAGTAACTCAAAGGATAACTTGAATAACAAGTTAAGTCCAAAAAAACGTAAGTATATATAAATGAATGAGAAGAATCAGTATCAGGAAAGGTAGTAGATAAAGTATAGGTGATCAAAAACATACATCAAACTATTGATGGGCCCTTTCTACCATCTTCTGGAGCCTGATCCACTACATAAACACAGCCTGCCTAAGCTCCCTGATCCTATCCTTGAGACACATAAACAATCTGATTCATCATTTGAGTCTATTACTGATAATCCCATCCAGATCCTTGTATAATGACCCATACTTTACATACATGGTTATTACTTCAAAATTTAAGCATACTTATTACAACATATAACAAAACCATGAAATGACCGTATAGGTATAGTGTCTTTAGAAACTGGGAAACATAAACAACTGGTTCATAAAGAATCTACATTGCCTCTCATTTATTTCATCATATCTAGAGTCCCTTTTGGCGTATCCTACTTAATAACCTTCTTACTGACCTGGGGAAAGAAAACATACAAAAGGGTGAGCTCAAATGCTCAGTAAGGGTAAACAAAAGAAATATCAATCACATCATATTCATAAGAACATAACATTTTGGAAATCTTAACCTCCAAAAGAGATCATAATTTCATAACATGGGATAAATCATAGTAGTGAAATGTAATCCCAATAATCATAACTTAAAACATGAAACTTTGTGGCATACACACATAATCATATAGAATCATTTCTTATTAGTCAAGACTCATTTCCAAGACTATCTTAGTGGACAAAGTCCATTTCTGAACCAAGTTCATTCCTCGTTTCAGTCCTGTTTCACTGAACCGGTTTAACCTTCTGTTCCAGCCATGTCTATATCATGAGATGTAAAATCTTTACCCAATGCATTGGAGGGAGATATAGGTCCCACCCATCTCATAATGATACCATTCTTATGTGTTCCACAAAATCAAAAAAAAAATCATACATCATTGCATAACCCATGTAATAAAAATGGGATTCTTAAACATCGTGATATCATAAAACAATTCATATAAGATAAAGGAATTCAAAAAAAATAATTCCATCACAACATAATCAAATCAATGTAATAATAGGGATAGAAACAGAACCCTATATTATCTTAGATGGAAAATAATTTTGATAAAACACTTGAACTCCATTCTTGAGGAAAATATCCTTTCTACTTCAAAAACATTTTTCCTTTCTTAACATGTCATAAAAGTTTAAACTAAAAGAAGTTGATTAAAAATAAACTTGAAAACTTGTAAAGGAAGCTTCTTGGAAATAATGTTTTAAAAATCCATTCATTTCGTATAAGTTAAAAAAACATTCTTCTCGTAATTTTGTCAGAAAAGTCAAAAAGTACCTCGTACGAAAAACGACAAAAGATTCCTTTCATATCTTTTACTAAAAACTCACCAAAGGGTAAAATTGGATATAAAATATTGTATAATGATATAAATATTACATATTGAGGAAACATGGATGTGGATGATAAAATACACCCCAGTAAATTCCAAATTATAAACAATCTCAGATAAAAATGAGATTGTGATATTTCCCTTACCTTAGGTCCGATTTGCTTAGTAAGTGTACAAACCTCCTGTATAATGATTTAAATAATGTCATTGACTTATTCCAGAATCATACTCATTGTTATTATATCATATATGGTCATATTCATAGCTTATTATTAGTAATATTTCATTGCTACTTGTTATTCAGGTGTTTATTACTTTTTGTTCTTATGCGTGTTTTGTCGAATAAATTCTTATTATTCTTTTTAGGTTATAGATACCTCATTTATAGAATGGTATTGGTTTAATATATATCATATTTATTCACTCAATTCATTTATGTAATCATTATGCAATGAAGATCATGTAGAACGAGTCGCATCACATCGTGGAGACGATAGGCCGTACGTACGCACGAGCGATGATATCGTTCCCATGATCGTGGAATTGTATTGCAGTGTATGTATACTATTTCAGAATCAATATAAATTTACAATAATTATATATAGTTATTATTTACACCATTATACCCATCCAAGTAAGGTGGTGGTGGAAAATAGATTACACCACGGCATGGAGACGGTATTCTGTACGTACGCACGCGTGGTGATTTTGTTTTCCGTAGGATGGATAGATGGTGAAATAGGGTTATTTAATAATTATAATAACATATAAGTATATGAGTGATACTTATGTTATTACTTCATAATGAAACACCTAAATAAGAAGAAGTGGAAGAAGAAATAAAGTTGAAAGAATCGGTAACGGACATTACCTCTTCTTTGAAGCGCCTCTTTGAGACCTCCTTTTAGGGAACTAACATTGGTATTTGAAGAAGACAAGAACCTCTAGGATGTTTCTAGGGAAGTGGAGAGGAGAAATTGGTAGGGTTTGGACGAGCTTTAAGGCTCAAAGTGGTGTGAGGAAGAGGGGGAGGAGGTTCCCTTTTATAAGGGAGGAGAGGGGAACCTTTGGAAAAACTAAAAATATTATTTTATTATAAAGCCATATTTGGTTTTAAATAGCTCCAAATTGATTTATTTTGAATATAATGTGGGTATGGGTCGAAATAATCTCATCCAATATAATTTATACAAGTTTAGGTTCCTATTTTAACCTTATCATTTAGATTTAACTTTAAGTTAAATAATTTTACTTTTACCGTGTCTTCTTGTTTTCTTACATTATAAGGTTAATAAACTTACTATAACAAGCCAAAATAACCCCAAGTTGTTTATTATTAATATATATAACCTTATATAAGTCATTTGGCAGAACCTTAGATTTTTAGGAATAAAATAACAATTAATAATATAATATTTTTTTTAAAAACTATTTTATGTCAATTTTGATACTATTTGGTAATTTATTTTTGTGAAAATCATAACAGAAAGATTAGTTCTAAAAAAGTAAATTAAATCAATAATAACATGTCATATTAACATATAAAATTATTTTAATTCATAAAAAGTCTCAAATTACATTTATTTGGGTATTTATAACATCAATTATGTCAATATTTCATTAATAAAATAATTACTGCATCATCATTGTGTCATAAATAAATTAAATTATTTAATGTCTAAAAATTAAAAATAAAATATAATTATGTATTAAATATTTTTATATTTCTAATGAATATTTATAGTCGATTTTATCTTATGTATAACCCTATATTAAAAATGATTTACTTATTAAACTTTGATTTTAACTATTTTAACCCTTCTTTAAATAAATTAATAATAAATGTCCTAATCTAATCCAAGTGGGCCTAAATGGTCATATTTTATCCCTAAGGTTGTTTTTGGTCGAATTACACTTATCCAATAGAGCTAGGACATGTGTTAGGGTAATAATAATATCATTTTTACCCTTAATTACCCTATTTACTTTTAACCGTGGTAAAAAAAAGTAAAAAGTTACTATTCACCAAAAATTATTTTCATCTCATTGAACTACATTTTACTTACTGACATCAACCGTTTCTCTCATATTTTTGAAATTCCACTTACAGAAGCGGTAAAATTAAGTTTTATGTAAATTTGCAAATTCTCCTAGGAGGTGGGTAAAAGACGGTGAAAAGTTCAATAAAATTTTTATATATCTAAAATTCTTATAAAATTACTCCAATGAATTAAATTAAACTTATATAGGTATTATGTATCAATTTTGACCTAAAATAAATTTAAATAAAATAAATAATTATTTAAATAAAAAGTCGGTTTTTAAATAGTAATCCAGTGTTTTCACTATTCATCAAAAATTGAAAGTTTTCAGAAAAATACCAAAATTTCACCCTAGGCTAAATTCGATATTACAAATCCAAAAATGAAGTCCATTTTGAAAAATTAAATTTATAAAATTTCAAAAAGTGGTTATTACTATTCATAACTGCTAGTTTTAATAATATTTTAATAGCATATCGTTGTTTAGTGAAACTCAGTATTGCGTGCGACGCAAGCTATCAAGGAAGGTCACGATTGCGTGTAAAGAAAGACAAGATAGTATTGTGTGTAGTGAAAGATTCCTTTGATGATTTATATAAAATAAAAACAAAATATTTATTATAAAAGTCTTGGGTGTTAGACCTTGGGTCATAGATCACTTCTTTCATCCACCCCTCAGGATACTCAGCCTCACATCCTTAGAATAAAATTACTAGAGATACCCCAACTTTCCGCACTGTCGATAGGTGATCTGAGTTACTGTACTAATCTTGAAATAATTTCCAACCTTCCTATAATTGAATCACTATGGGACTTCTTCATAAGGGGATGAAGAATTCATACTCTGCTCAACCTGCATACCACTACCCTTCTTCACATTACTAGTCTTCCTCTTCCTGTTACCTGAGGTGACACTCATCACAATAGTTGGAGGTCCACTTCCCCGAGTAACAAAGGATGAAAGAAGGAGAGATACTTGATCCTAATTTTGAACCTTCTCTATGGTCAAGGACTTGTGTAAAACATAAGGTTATGTCACTAGGTCAAATTTATGAACCTTTCATCTGCTATTAGAGTGAAGACCAATATCTAACATCCTATACTTTTGTGCCTCATTTCCAACCAAGAATGGAGAAAAGAGGAAAACATATTCGAAATGATCGGAGTATAAATATACTATCATGGAACCCTATTATATCTCCATAAAATCCTTTTCTCTTAATAGATTCACAGTATTAGGAAGAAACTCCTCAAAGAACAAGTCCTTGAAGGCCTCCCAGGTGAGACCATCATGTCTTCCATCCTATTTCATGACGCCCCACCAATGTCTGGTAGGTCCCTGTAGCATGAATGTTGTTAGCTTCAGTTTTTGGTCCTAAGGTTTCTTAACAAGGTCAAATACAACCTCTATGATATTTATATATTTCTCTACATACTATGGTCACCTAGTGCTCTAAAAGGATAGTGGATATTAGAACTAGAAGTATTTAGCATAGTCGACCATGGACCTCAATACCCCTTCATATTGGGCAAGAAAAATTGGAAGGACACCTAACTATACCCTAGAGTGGACCCTACTCTAATTAAAAAAAATTACAACATCAAGGATCAATACCCTTTTTCCATTACTCAATCAAAATTAGGCGTCTCACACATTTCCACTATTGTCTCTTATCTAATCACTATCCATGAGTGATTATCCACCGAGTCTATCGATAACCCTTGAACTAAATCCATGTTGTTAGGGAATTACGGAATCCTAGACCACACTATAACACATAGGAACTTATCAAGGTCTTATTCACCAAGGGGTATCAAGTTACCAAGCACATACATCCCAAAATAGCCTACTCAAGCACTAGGAAGGAATGATATGAAACTATAGTGAATTTCCACTACTACAAAACATGCCTTTAACAGCTCCAAAAATGGAATTTATCAGTGCTAGAGAAGCGCTAACTACTGGAGTGAGATTAAAATCCCTAGGCTTTTATCAGTACTAAAAAAACACTGACAAAGGGGAACTTTATTAGTGATTTTAGAGGAGCTGATAAAAGACGACATTTATCAACACTTTTATTTAGCACTGATAATGGGGCATACTATAGTGTGTTGTAATAACACACTACGACACTAGTGTAGTGTGCTCTAAAAACACACCATAGCACCAGAAACACTGCCAAATATCAACAAAATCAAGTACTAATACAGAATTTAAATAAAATGAAACAAAATTACAAGGGAAAAAACTATATTATATAAATTTCAATCATTTGTTTATACAATTACATAAGTAAAAATTATTTCCTACATTCAAAAAAATCAATCTTATTTTTTATTTTGATCCTGATCCTGACTCATGATATTATCAAACAAACCACCCCTTCTTATGAAAAATAACACAAATGTATAAGAAAACAATTCTTATGTTAGTGATAATATAAAGAAATAAATTAACAAAAAAATTAATTTTAAACTAAACTTTGAGTCATACCAGGAACATGATGTATTAGATTGAGTTGCGATTGATTCTTGCACGACACACCATTTTTTGTTCCTCTTCAAACATTATCTATATGAAAATTAATTAAATAATTATAAGATATAAATGATAAGTAAATAAATTAAGCAATAGAATATAGAATGATGAGAAAGAAATCTAGGATCGTTTTCTTGGTTTTGGTGATGTGATGTCTGTTTTAAAATAAAATGATGCTTATTTTTTCAAAAGACACACTTAAAGTCATACCAGTCACACTATGTGATAGATTGAGGTGAATATAATTCCTAAAAATCCCAAATGACTTATGGATCATTTTATTAAAATATCAAAAAAAATCCTAACTTGTTTTCTTAGTTTTGAGTACATCACTTATCTGTTTTTATAAAATGTAATTTTAAACTTGAAACACACACTTTGACTCATACCGGTCACATCGTGTGTCAGTTTGATGTGTGACTAATTCCTACACATCAAAAAATATTTAGGAATATTTTTCCTAAATTATTAATACAATCTGAGCACATTTTTTTAGTTTTCAATGAGTGAAACGTTTTTGAAATAAAATAATGATTTTAAATTGATAACAGACATTTTGATTCATGCCGAGAACATCATGAATCATATTGAGGTAATTATGATTTAAAAATGACAAAAAATTACTTATGGATCATTTTTTATAAAATATCAAAATAACCCAAATGTATTTTCTCAGTTTTGAGTATATCAATAATCATTTTTACAAATATTGTTTTCAATTTTAAATAAGAAGATGCACTTGGAGTAATACCGATCAAACAGTGCATCAGATTGAGGCGAGTCTAATTAAAACACATCAAAAATTAATTATGAGTCATTTTACTAAAGTATAAAAATAATCTGAATTTTTTTCTTGGTTTTGAGTAGGTCAATTTTCATTTTTACAAAAATTAAAGTCAATTTTAAATAAAAAACACGTACTTGGAGTCATACCAGTCACACCGTTCATCCGATTGAGGCGAGGCTGATTCCTACACATCAAAAAATACATATGGATCATTTTTATAAAGTATAAAAACAATATGAATGCATTATATCATTTTTGAGTAGGTCAGCTGTCATTTTTACTAAAATGTCATTTTAAACTAGAAACACACACTTTGACTCATACCGGTCACATCGTTTGTTGGATTGATGTGATACATATTACTACATTTCAAAAATTATTTATTAATTATTTTCATAAATTATCAATACAATAAAATTTTGTTTTCTTAGTTTTTAATGATTGACAATTTTTTAAATTTAAACTGATATTGGAAACTTTGAGCCATACTGGGCACATTGTGTATTGGATTTATGTGTGACTAATTAAAAAATGTGAAAAATGAATTATGAATATTTTTACTAAAGTATAAAAACAATATGAATATATTTTCTTAGTTTTGAGTAGGTCAGTTATCTTTTTTACTAAAATTTATTTCAATTTTAAATAAAAAGATTCACTTGGAGTCATATCGATCACAATGTATGTGAGATTGAGCTGAAGATGATTCCTAAATGTCACAAATGAATTATGGATATTTTTTATAAAGTATCCAAATAATTTAAGTTAATTTTATTAATTATGATTATTTCACTTGTCTTTTTTACTAAAATGTTATTTTTAACTCGAAATATGCACTCTGACTCATACCAGTTACGTCTTGTGTCAGTTTGATGTGATAATAATTCCTACACATAAAAAATGATATATTAATAATTTTACTAAATTATCAAGAAAATATGATCATGTTTTCTTGGGTTTTAGTGAGTGAAACTTTTTGAACTAAAATACCGATTTTAAACTGATAAATAGAACTTTGAATCATATTGGGCACATCAAGTATCAGATTGAGGTTAGGATGAATCCTACACATCAAAAATTTCTTATGGATCATTTTTCTAAGGTATAAAAAACAATATGAATATTTTTGATCAGTTTTGAGTATGTCAGTTTTCCTTTTTACTAAAATTAATGTCAATTTTGAATAAAAAGAAGCACTTTGAGTCATACTAGTCACACCATGTATCAAATTGAGGTTCAGATAATTCCTATATGTCCCAAAGTCTAAAAATAAATCTTAACTACCAATGTTACCATGATTTCAATTGGATTTATTTGTAAAACTTCCAAAAAAACATATTGACCTGATGTTCTTATCCCCAAAAACTTTTTTGGATAAGAACATCAAATCAATATTCGGTGTTACAATTGATAAATAAAGACAATGGAAAGCATGGTAACATTGGTAGAAAGGAAAATTTTATATCTTTTGTGGATTTTTGCAAATAGTTTAAAGAAAAATTGGACTTAAAAAATATCTATGAAACAAACTAAATAAGAATAAGATAAAAATGAAAAGTAAATTAACCTACAAATAATAGATAAAATGATTAAAAATTAATTTAATAAGTAGTATCAATTCACCTTTTCATGATGGTTGTATACATTCTTGATACATTTCCTTTTTTTCATTATCTCTGTTGCAGTATTGAAATCCAATCTTTCACAAGCATGATTAGCTTCGAAAAAACCACCCTAACTCAAATAAAAGAATCCACCTATATAAAAAAACAATAATTATATGAGTAATACTAAAAATAAATAAATTAAACATAAATATAAAAAAAATATTAATTATCTGGATACTGATTATATTGTAAAAGCATCAAGATTTCCCGTGTGATTGAGAAAAGGTAGCATCATTTCTCTTTATATAAATGTAGTGGAGGGAAATTGATGGAATGAGATAAATTCCAACATTGTAGGGGTGAAAAGGTTTTGGGGGAGAAGAAGTCTATGGAAGTTTTGGTGTAGAAATGCATGAAATATGGAAAGACTACCCTAACTAGAACAAAATAATCCACCTATATAATAAAACAATTCTTATGTTATTAATACTAAAAATAAATAAATAAAACATAAATATGAAACAATACATAAATTATATGGACACTGATTTTTCTATGAAAAAATTAACATTACCTATTTGATTGATTAAAGGAAGCTCCGTTGCTCTTCCTACAAAGGCATTGGAAGGAACTTTAAGGAAAGTGATAAATGCCAACACTATAGGGGTGAATGGTTTTTGATGGGGAAGAAGTTTGTGGGATTTTTGGTGGAGAAATGCATAAAAATGGCCATAAATCTTCTAAAGTAAACAAAATCTACAAGTAATAATGAAAATTATATCACTGTTTCATTATATAATTTTTTGGTAAAATAGATAAAGTATATCGTGACATTACCTTTACATCTTCTAAAAGGATTTCCTTTGTTATAGTTTTTTATTCCAAGGGATTGGTAACATCATCATGTTTAGGGATAATCAACATATTAATGTTTTCTAGATCTAAGATATAAAATACTTGAACTACTTGTTATTCCATTATGAATGGATCATCTTTTTCCCCTTCCATGCTAAAATTCACCTTCATGAAGTCCATTTCATCAACTTTCAATACACTCATATTGTCAACCCATTTGTAATGGAAAATCAACACTTGAATTTTTTTATAATCAAACTCATATATCTATTCGATAATTCCAAAATATGACATATTTGAAAAAATTGGATTTCTATCCTTAGAACCAATTATGTGTATTGCTTCCTTCACAAGTGTAAAACCACTTTTTTTCATCATATTGTAGTCATCATGTTATTTTTTATAGAACATATAACCATCGATTACAAAACTAGTATAAGATATAACATTTTCATTTGGTCTTTTATCTATCCATTGAAGTCATTCGATAATTGAATTTGGATTTTCAGATAAATCCTTACAAATTTGATCTCAGAACCATCCTATAAACTATTGATTATGTGTATTTGATATCTATACTTCATCCCTTGATGGATTCAAATATCTAATAATTTCTTTATGGGATTAAATTTGTGGATAAAAATATTCACTATTATGTTAAATGTAAAGGTGTTCTTGCTCCCTCTCTGTCAAGATAATTGTAACAATATCTCTTCTTTAAATCCCTTCACCCACAAGGCTTCCACTATGACAATAATTTGGGAGATCGATGTTGTCAACTCCTGATAGGTAATCAGTATAGAATTCAACAACTTCTTCAACAATGTATCATTATAAAATACAACCTTATTGATGACTTAGATTCTTAGCATACCCTTTAAAAATATTCATTTACCATTTAATAGGGTATATCCATCTGTAATGGATATGACCACATAGTTGAACCACACTAACCAAGTGAACCATTAGGTGGGCCATTATATCAAATAATGATGGTGGGAATAAAATCTCTAATTCACATAATATGACTGAAACCTCCTTATCCATGATTTTAAAATTTGTTGGGTTTATAAATTTACTGTATATGGATTTGAAAAAGAAGCAAAGTTTGGTTAATTTATGCCATACATTTTGAGGTAGAATGAAATAGAATGAAACATGCATCAAATATTACATCAAAACCTTACAGTCATGATATTTTAGTCCCTGTAACTTCAAAGTAGTCCTTGACACAAAATTCTTGATATTTGAAGAATACCCCTCTAGAAATTTTACACTATTAAGGAAAAGGGAAAATTGAAAATTTTCCTACCTGGATAGTGTGTAAGCTACAGGAGAAAGAAAATTTCACCCTTTACCCTTCACCAGTTCCAACTCTTACCTTATCCCTATTTAAATCATGTCCAACCTAGTCTTGATGCCATATTTCATTTTTCTAGGAACATTTAGTAATGCTCCAATAACACTATCAAATACATTTTTTCTGCAGGCATGATATCAATAAAATTTCTAACATATAAACAATTATGATATGATAATTCATAGAAAATTGATCACTTCTTCCAACATGATTTTTTATTTTTTTTTGAAAATGTGTAATGACCCGCCAATTCTCATTGTCTTGAGAGTGAAACGAGTCATTACTAGGCCTTAGTGACATCCCCAAGACGCCAAAGGATGGCAATAAATGCCAAAGGGTCTCAAGAATAAGTGGGGGACGATTTACCCTTTAAGACATAAACCCATCCAATAATAATTCACTATATGATGCATGAATGAATGAAAGACCAACCAACAACTTAATTTATGTTAAACCACATTAGAGTACATAACAGTGGATTACCAAACCAAACATCAAAATACACAGCGGAAGAACAACACAAGACTCTCAAAAAACACCACGACTTAGTGGTCCACAAGCTCCAAGCTCCATAACATCTCCCAAACATCACCACAAGACACTAGTTATGAGATGATTTACCTTTACCTGTGTCTCAGATTACAACATCTGCAAAAGCACCAAAGTGACAAAGCAGGGGTGAGTATAAAACTCAGTAGGTTTTCCCCAATGACTTCCCTACTCACACCACAAGGATAGAAGAGTTAGCCACATTTATATAAAAACAGTTTATATAAAACATTTTCACCAGAGTAGTTTATAACTAAATATAAACTAGTTTTCCCAGAACATCCATGCTCAAAAGCATCAAAGTGAAATTTAAACCAGCTTTTCAAACACGTTATTTCCCCCAGAAAAATAACCAACAAATTTCCAAACCATTTCATAAACATCCCGTTTTGGCATACCCAAACATTTCACAAACCCATGAAATCAACCATGCATGCATCGTTATGACAGTTCCATACTCATGAGTGGTCTCTCTTCGATCTACCAAGTCATTAAAAGGTAATTATTTCCCATGTTCCATTACACATTTGGCACTGAGCACAAGTTCATATTTCAACCAAGCCTCGTACATATAGTTACCATTGTGCCATTAAACGTTTGGCACCGAGCACAAGGTCCTATTTCAACTGAGCCTCATACAATGAAATATGAACACACACCACACATTCCCAACAATCATGCCAAAATAATCCTTTCAATAAAACACCTTTTATTGAAAACCATTTTCAATCAAAACCAAGTGTGTTCAACCAATTCAAACCATTTCAATAAAACTCCCCTTTTATTGAAAACCAAATCCATTAAAATCATTTCAATCACAAACCATTTCAATAAAACACTCTGTTTTATTGAAATCACATTTCTCATAAAAAAAATTACAATTTCATAAATTTTATAATTTAAAATCAACATTTTAAATTCAAATAGCTAAACCACTTTGCACAACTATTCACCAAGATTTCACAATTTTACCAAAACCATAAATCATCACTAAAGAAGATTTATTCCATGCTTTTCACAATCAATACCATTCAAATAACCAATTTGAAATTAAGCCAACCAATTCTAACAAGATGAGTCGAGATTGAAGCCACCTACCTCAACAAAAAGGTGAAACCAAGCCACGGATGAAGAACGCTCAAGAACACTGGGTCAAATCTTGAAAAACCCACCTTATATCTCTTCTCCTAACACAACCAAGACCAAATCTCAACATATTTGGAATCCACATACTTAGGTATACCCCTAATGGGCATATATCTAAGAAACTGAGAGAAAGAGAGGAGTAGATCTAAGTAGATCTAAGAAACCATTCAAGAACGAAAGAGAATGATCACATACCTCAAGAATCTGGTTTCAATTCACCAAGAGAAGCCTTCAGATCACCTCCATAATGATGGGAGAACCCTCTTTGACCTTAGGAGAACTAAAATCCTGAGTTAGGTCCACTTAGGAGCTTTAATGAGGCAATTAGAGTTAAAACGAGTTAGATCCACAATTTAAGGATCTAATTTAAGTGACCGCACGGTTAGTCCGCATGGTTTGAAAAATCGTGCGATAACCATGCGTTAGATACTGCCTCGGACAACCTTCTTGCACAAACTCATCGCACGGTTTTCCTTAACCGTGCACTGACCGTGCAGAAGACACTACCTCCTCAGTCAGCCACGCATGGTTTAGACAAACCGTGCGCCGCCCGTTAACCTTCTCCTTTACTTCAACCTTCAATCCAGGATCTCCCGACTCTCCCATACATCACCCTTAACTTTTAAAACCAAGAAAAGAATCAAGTAAGGGTTACATACCAGAAACTAGGTGTATTACATTCTACCGACCATTGGCCTTTCCGTCCCAAGAAAGTAGAAAACCAATGCTTTTATGAAAGATTTATGGACACTACTCTCTCATTTCTTTCTCGTGTTCCCAAGTCTCTTCCTGAATATGACCATGCTTCCATAAAACCCGCACTAGACCGATGCTTTTACAGGAAAGAATTTCTCTTGCCTATCCACAATCCATACCGGGATATGTGTCAATGATGCATCCGGCTCTAGGTCAACGTGATACCATCTGATCACATGGTCAGGATTAGGTTGATACTTTTTCAACTGAGATACATGGAACACATTGTGCACCGAACTGAACCATGGTGGTAATGAAAACTGCTTTGCCACCTCTCCAACCTGTTCCAGTATCTCAAAAGGGCCTATATAACGAGGAGATAATTTTCCCTGCTTCTGAAAACGACGATGTCCAAGTCTTGGAGATATCCTCAAGAAGACATGATCACCCACAATGAATGCCAATAGTCTGCGATGGTGGTCTGCATAAGATTTCTGATGACTTTGAGCCATCTACATCCTCTTTCTAATCAACTAAATCTTCTCCATTGTTTCTTGGACAAGGCTCAGCCCGACTAGTGAAGTTTCACCAGTTTCCACCCAGTATAATGGAGAACGACAAGGACGCCCATACAGTGCTTCAAACGGAGCCATTCGTATCGAGGCTTGATAACTGTTATTGTATGAGAACTCCACTAAGGGTATATTCTCCTCCCATGATCCACCAAAGTCCATTACACAAGCCTGCAACATGTCTTCCAACATTTGTATCGTCCGCTCAGATTACCCATATGTCTGAGGATGATATGCTGTACTCATCGTTAACTGAGTCCCCAAGGCTTGCTATAATGATTTCCAGAAACGAGATGTGAACCTAGAATCTCTATCTGAGAATATAGGCACTGGTACACCATGCCTCTTTACCACTTTTTGGATATAGATTTTTGAAAGATCTTCCACCGTATGGGTTTCACGAATAGGGATAAAATGGGCTAGCTTGGTTAGACGATCCACTATCACCCAAATGGAATTGTTTTTCCAGACCGTTCTTAGAATACCTGTAACAAAATCCATTGCTATGTGATCCCATTTCCACACTAGGATAGGTAAAGACTGTAGCATACCAGCTGGTCTCTGATTCTATGCTTTAACCTACTGACAAGTTAAGTATCGTGAGATGAACTCGGCCACCTTCCTTTTCATACTGCTCCACAAAAACCGCACCTTTAGCGCCTTATACATCTTCTATGTACCGAGATGTACATCCCATCTTGAATGGTGGTAAGCATTAAGGAGTTTTTCCTGACAAACTATAGGTACAACCATCCGATCTCTGAAACACAAAACTGAACCCACTTCCAGTTTCCAGCCATCAATGGTCTCCCCACCATTGATTTTTGAACTCATTACCAGACATTCTGCATCAGATGTTTGTGCCTCTTTGACCACTTTTACAAGATCAGGAACAAGCGTAGCTAAAAAGAAAACCACAACATCACCTTAGTTTTCACATTCCACATGCATGTCGGCTAAAACTGACATCAACTGCCATTCATCTGAAGCTTCCTTTTTCAAATGAGCATACGACTTCCTACTTAATGCGTCAACCACCGAATTTCCCTTACCTGGTGTATACATTAAGTAAAAGTCGAACATTTGAAGATATTCCATCCATCTCCTCTACCTCAGATTCAAATCTCACTGTGAGAAAATGTGTTTCAAGATTTTGTGGTCTATAAACACAGTAAAGGTAGTGTCTCCATGTTTTCAAAGCATGGACGACTACAGCCTACTCCAAATCGTGTGTTGGGTAATTCTTCTCATGCACCCTCAACTGCCTTGAACCATAAGCGACAACATGGTATCCTTGCATGATAACACAACCCAACCATGTTCCCGAAGCATCACAATACACCACATAGCCCTGTCCTGATTCTGGAAAGATCAAGATAGGTGTCGATGTATGCCGAACTTTCAACTCTTGAAAAGTTGTCACACATTCCTCAATCCATTGAAATGCACTATTTTTCTTTGTCAGTGCTGTCATGGGAGAATCTAGTCATGAGAAGTCACACACAAAGCATTGGTAATAACTAGTTAGACCAAGAAAACTACGTATCTCAAAGACATTCTTCGGCGGTTGCCATGAAAGAACAACTTCTATCTTTTCTGGATCCACTGAAATACCTTTCTCAGAAACAACATGGCCCAGAAAGCGTACCTCTTATATCCAAAAATCACACTTTGATAATTTGGTATACAACTTATGGTCTCTCAATATTTCCAACACTATCGTCAAGTGTTGATCATGCTCAACCCTTGTTCTTGAATACACCAATATGTCATCCACAAACACGACAACAAAATAATCTAGATATTGATGAAATATCTGATTCATCAAAGCCATGAATACCACTGGTGAATTAGTTAGACCGAAAGGCATGACTATATATTCGTAGTGGACATATCTGCTTCTGAAAGCTGTCTTAGGAATATCCACCTTTCGAACTCACAACTGGTGACATCCTGACCGCAATTCAATCTTGGAGAACCACTGAGCTCCCCTTAATTGATCAAACAGATCATCAATGTGTGGAAGTGGATATCTATTCTTTATCGTAACTTGGTTAAGCTTACGATAATCAACACACACCCAAAGAGTTCCATATGACTTCTTCATGAACAAAACCGGTGATGCCCATAGAGACACGCTTGGGAGAATAAAACCCTTTCTTTCCGGCTCCTCTAACTGCACTTTCAATTCCTTTAACTCTGTTGGTGCCATCCTATAAGATGGAAGTGAGATAGGACTGGTCCCTAGAAGGAGATCAATCGTAAACTCCACTTCTCTTATAGGTGGTAATCCTGAGAAGTTTTCAGGAAAAACGTCAGGAAATTGATCCACCATAGATGGAAAACCATTTTCCTCACTCTCTTCCAATGATTCCAAAGTCAACACTGATAATTAGTAAGAGATCGTTCCCACCATTTGTGCCAATAGGCTCTTTTCACCTTTCTTTACCATTATATATCCTCTGAAGAGATGCTTCATGCCATCCTCAGTCATGAAACTAACCATTCTCCTATAACAGTCGATGTGAGCCTTAAACCTTGTCAACCAATCCATACCCAGGATTACATCATAGAAATCCATATCCAACATAGAGAAGTCCCATCTCAACTCAGCTCTATCAACAGTTATAGCACATTCTCTACACATGAAGGCTTGACATTCTCTTTCACTAAGAGGAGTTTGTAGTTTCAAGACAGAAGGAATCATTTCCAGTTTTAAGTTTAGTAAATCATAAATACGAGAAGCAAGAAAAAATTTGATGCACCAGTATCGAACAACACTTGCATGAAGGTAGAATTCAAAAGAATCATACCTCTCATCATAGATGGTCCATCCTGATCATCGACCATCATCTTCTCAGCTCCATACAATTGCTTTGTTGCTAAACTTTTCTCCTTATTTCCTTGTTGATATTTCCCTGCATGAGGAGTCATGGTATTCCTAGAATCACCATAACTAGCTCTATTCTGCTAGCGAGACAGATTTTTCTGTCCTCGCCCTGTCGAAGCATATGATGCTTGTGACGCCTGGTAAGTGTCACACGCACCCGAACTCGGAGAATTTCTACAATAGAGTTATAGATGCCCCATTTTCTTGAAATTGTGGCATGCTCTTGGTGGTGCTTTACATTCTCATTTCATGTGATCAGTCAAACCACATTGAAAGCAACTTGCTTTGCTCTGGCGTTGTGGAGGAAGGTTGATTGATCCCACCGTCTGGTTCTGATTCGCACTCCCACCTTAGAATTAGGTGCCCCTCTTTTGCTTGTTCCCAGCATTAAAGTTCCCACCCATTCCTATGGGTATCATCATGCATCCTCCTATCGATCTCAAGATATCACATTCAGAAACTGCTGCTCTATTCACCATCTCTATATAATCCATAATACAGAGCACTGCAATCTTCGATCGAATCTCCTGCCTTAGCCATGATTCGAAGATGCGTGCCTTCAAAGAAGCACTTACCGCAACCTCTGGTGAAAAACGGACTAAATTCATGAACTTAGCCGCATAATCTGTGACAGAGAGGCTCTCTTGTTTCAAGTTGAAGAAGTCCATCGTTTTATGGATCTAGAACGTGTGAGGATATAATTGTTTGTTAAACAATTCTTCAAAATCCTCCCATGTAAGGACTTCATCCAATTTAGCATGAATCGCTAAATCCCACCACTGACATGTAAGATCCTCAAGAATATACGTTGCCAGCTTTACTTTTAGCTCTATTGGTGTGCTGATGAAATCGAATATATGATTCATCCTTCTCAACCACACATTCACCTTCTCGGGTTCAGCATCACCCCTAAATTTCGGTGGATTCTACTTCATGAACTGGATGGTATGATCCACATGTCGTGGCTCATTCCTCCGATTCCCCGTATCCATAGCTTGAAAGGCTTGGACAATACTCTGAACCAGCTCTTGGTTCACATGTGGTTCAGGTGCAACCACATTATCCACAACTTCTTCAGGTTGTTTTCGACGATGCCTACCAGGTGCCATTTTCTAAACCAACAACAAACTCCGTCAATCTCACTCTCTAGAAACAGTTGGCTTAGCATTTCAAATTCTATCACATCAACTATCACAACATTGTTCTCAAACAACCTTTTTCCTTGTTCAATCATTTTTTAAAACATTCAACATACTTTTTTGAAAATCAATCCATTTTCAAAATACACCAAATACCCTGTTTTCAAAGTTTTTTGGTTGAAAATAATTTCCACATTTTTCAAAAATTGTCACCTTTCACAAAATTCTTACTCATTACTCACAATGAGATATGAAATCCTAGTGGGAAGTCATTCCTCTACAATGCATGTCATGCTCCTCTCATTGGTGAAACCCATGGCAATGATATTTCCATAATTATAGAAGTGTATCCAAAACACTTATGTACCCAACACCCTGGTAACTGGAAGTTCAGCATAAACGGGTTAGCTACGTCCTTTTTATGCTATACCTTTCAAGTTCTGACAATCCTACTTCTGTCAAAGATTTTAACCCAAAGAATAGAAAAGAATTAATTTTAACTCCAAGACCAAGAACATCGATGACTACTTGTTTGGAAAGGATTGAACAAGCTGATACCATTTGTAATGAATCACCAATTCTCATTGTCTTGAGAGTGCAATGAGTCATTATTAGGCCTTAAGTGACATCCCCAAGATTCCAAAGGCTGACAATAAATGATGAAGGGTCTCAAGCATAAGTGGGGGATGATTTACCCTTTAAGACATAAACCCATCCAATAATCATTCACTATATGATTCATAAACGAATGAAAGACAAACCAACAACTTCATTTATGTTAAACCACATCTGAGTACATAACAGTGGATTACCAAACCAAACATCAAAATATACAGCGGAAGAAAAACACAAGACTCTCAAAAGACAACATGGCTCAATGGTCCACAAGCTCCAAGCTCCACAGCATCTCCCAAACATCACCACAAGACACCGGTAATGAGATGATTTATCTTTACCTATGTCTCGAAATACAACATCTGCAAAAGAACCAAAGTGCCAAATCATGGGTGAGTATAAAACTTAGTAGGTTTTCCCCAATGACTTCCCTACTCACGCCACTAGGATAGAAGAGTTATCCACATTTATATAAAAACAGTTTATATAAAACATTTTCACCAAAACAGTTTATAACTAAATATAAACTTGTTTTCCCAAAACCATCCATGCTCAAAAGCATCAAAGTGAAATTTAAACCAGCTTTTCCAACATGTTATTTTCCCCAAAAAAATAACCAACAAATTTCCAAACCATTCCACAAACATCCCGTTTTGGCATACCCAACCATTTCAAAAACCCGTGAAATCAACCATGGATGCATCGTTATGAAAGTTCCATACTCATGAGAGGTCTCTCATCAATCTACCAAGTCGTCACAAGGTAATTATTTCCCATGTGCCATTACACCTTTGGCACCGAGCACAAGGTCATATTTCAACCAAGCCTCGTACATATATTTACCATTCTACCATGAAATGTTTGGCACTGAGAACAAGGTCCTATTTCAACCAAGCCTCGTACAATGCAATATGAACACACACCACACATTCCCAACAATCATTCCAAAATCATCCGTTAAAAAACACCTTTTATTGAAAACCATTTTCAATCAAAACCAAGTGTGTTCAACCAATTCAAACCATTTTAATAAAACTCCCCTTTTATTGAAAACCAAATCCATTAAAATCATTTCAATCAAAAACCATTTCAATAAAACACTCATTTTTATTGAAATCCAATTTCTCATCAAACCATTTACAATTTCAGAAATTTCATAATTTAAAATCAACATTTTAAATTCAAATATCCAAACAACTTTGCACAACAATTCTCCAAGATTTCACAATTTCTCCAAAACCATAAATCATAACTAAAGAATATTTATTCCATTATTTTCACAATAAATACCATTAAAATAAACAATTTTAAATTAATCCAACCAATTCTAACAAGAGGATTCGAGAGTGAAGCCACCTACCTCAACAAAAAGGCGAAACCAAGCCACGGACGAAGAACACTCAAGAACACCGGGTCAAATCTCCAAAAACACACCTTAGATATCTTCTCCTAACACAACCAAGACCAAATCTCAACATATTTTTCATCCACATACTTAGGTATACCCCTAACGGGCATAAATCTAAAAAACCGAGAGAAATGGAGAAGTAGATCTATGTAGATCTAAAAACCATTCAAGAATGAAGGAGAACGATCACATACCTAAAGAATCCGTCTTTGATTCACTAAGAGAAGCCTTATGATCGCCTCTAGAATGATGGGAGAACCCTATTTGACCTTAGGAGAACCAAAATCCCGAGTTAGGGCCACTTAGGAGCTTTAATGAGGAAATTATAGGCAAAACGAGTTAGATCCACAATTTAATGATCTAATTTAAGTGACCGCACGGTTAGTCTGCATGGTTTTAAAAACTGTGCGCTAACCATGCTTTAGATACTGCCTCGGCCACCCTTCTCACATGGACTCATCGCACGGTTTTCCTTAACCGTGTGCCGACCATGCAGAAGCCACTACCTCCTCAGTCAGCCACGCACGATTTGGCCACATGGTTTAGACAAACCGTGCGCCACCCGTGCACCTTCCCCTTTGCTTCAACCTTCAATCCAGGATCTCCCGACTCTCCCATACGTCACACTTAACTTTTAAAACCAATAAAAGCATCAATTAAGGGTTACATACCTGAAATAGGGGGTACTAAAAAATGTTTTACTGAAAATAGTGTCAATATCTTTTAATTTATCAAATAGTTTATCACCCATTACTAAAGACAGTGTTGTACCTTTTCCGATATTCCTATTGAATGTTTTTGTCTAGGATCGGTATTTATGTTGTCAAGGTAAAAATTTTAATTTCCTAAAAACACATTCTTCGAGGAATGTTTCCACCAAACTGAGTGTGTGTGGTTTTCACAAATGGGGAACCCCAATATTCTTGTAATTGTACAACCTAATAAATTTCCATAAGCAGGGAAGTCATTTATAATCCCATACAACATGACCCTCAATGTGAATTATTCACTTCTATGAGCATCATACATTGTAACACCAATATCCCACATGAATTATATATCTCCAATCAATGGATCCAAATAGACATCAATATCATTACCGAGTTGCTTTGGTCCAGATATAAGAAGATCCAACATAATGTATTTGTGATTCATGACTAACCATGGAAGCAAGTTATAATTTACCAACATGATGGGCCATGCACTATGAGTACTAATCTTTACACCAAAAGGATTTATTCCATCTATAGATAACACAAGATAAAAAATTATCAGCTCATTTCCAAATCAAGGATACTCGTAATCAATTTTATTCCACTAAGGAAATTTACTGGATGATGTGAGTTTCCATATATAATTATTATATCTACATTCCATGTCAATTTTCTTGTGGTTTTTGACATCCATATAGTATTCTAAACCATGGAATGATAGGAAAGTACCATATAGATTTCAAAGGACTTGATTCATATTTCTTGTATTGATCTGCACCACACTTAGGGAATTTTATGAGGGATTCATGGTCCTTGCGAAACAATATGCAGTCATTTGGATAAGCATGTATTTTTTAGATATCATGCCCAACACAATGTACACGTTCAGTTTTCCCCATGTTTAGTCCAAAATTTATTGTCCTGATATATTCTATGACAAATTGAATGTTCTTCCAACTCTTCTGGACTAATTTGTCTTGAATAACAACAATGTAAACACGAACAAAGGATTTGAGAAGGTTCTGATGCATATTCTATTGAAAAATTGATGAACTCTTTAACTCCATATATATAATTTTTTTTTCAAATGATTATCATACATCCATTTTTTATTCATAACCATCCTTTTGGGTTCATAAAATATTAATTTTGTAAAATAAATAAATAAATACACACAATATTTTCATTATAAAATGTGAAAGTTATAGATAATTATAATAAGGGAAACCCAAAATTTTATTGTTTCAAATAATTTCATTATGCTTTGAATAAAATGGGTAATTAAATTTAATAAAAATAAATACTCCAATCTAGTAGGTGTTATCCTCTTAATTCATTCAAATCTGAAATTTATAGACAACTGCCATCCTCATCAACTCATATCTCGAACATTTATCATTGAATTTTGTTGTTTGACACACATCCTCCATCTCTTGTGAACATGAACCTATGTTACTTGAAATACTCTAAGCAGTAGTCATCCATGGGATGAAAACTGCTCAGAGTATAAAAGAAACATAAAAGAGATGGGGGATGAGTCTAAAGAAAAAATTGCAATAATAACTATTCAAGAGATGAAACTGACGAGGATGACCGTTGTACTAAATTGTGTTCTCTAAAAGGGGTAATGCCTCTTATTTATGAGAATTACACCATTGTAACTAGTTATCAAATTGTATCCTATTTAAGGTGATATTTTGGGGGTATAAAAATTCTTTTATATGATTCAAGGGGTCTCAGTGGGGACATGTTATGATATATGAATCTTTGGGGCCTCTATGAATTCTATACTTATAGGATAAATCCCAATTTCAATACTTTCAATCCTCTAACAAAGACTAGTCCTACCTAAATTAAAATTATCTATTAAGTATTTCTTAAACCCCCCACACAAATGAAAATATAATATAGGCAATTAAGGAGTAATAAGAAACCCAAAAATGATAAACAAGAATAATAAATTCTCATTTAATCAACTAGAAGATATAAAAATGTATTGATAAAACATCTTAATAAATAAATATTTCTTTTATATACATGGATGGTAATCAAATATTCCTATGGGTGAAACCAATACATGTAGACCTAAAATGATGAATACCTAAAAGTAATTTCTAATAATTATTCCAACATATATAGAATTTGATAACCTCCATTCTATTTTTTTGGAACAAGTGATGTAACAACTTAAGGAATTATTACACTTAATATTAATGGTATATAACATATTTTAAAAATATCAAAATTATAATTTCAATTAAAAATAAATAAGGAATAGAAAAAATAATTTTAGGAAAATAATATACCTAATAATGATAAAGGTTTTAAACATGTAAATTTTTTTTGTTGATAAACTAATTTGAGAATTATATCTAGATAGGTTGAAAACAAGAATTATTTTCAAGCAGACAAAGAGTAGGATTCATAAGAAAATTTCATTTTCATGTATATTATGGGTTCTATGGTGATTTTGGGAACATAGTATAAAATTTTAGTCATAATGAGATAACTAATACTAATTATGGATGATATTGAGGTTTTAAGTTAAATGGGAGATGACCCATTCTTACAAAAATAGTTTCGAAGTGAGATGAATCTTTATAAGTAAAATTAGATGATGAATTTGAACCATTGAATGAAATCAATTAAACATGTGACAAATTAAATAGTTCAATGAAGGATTCTCAAAATTTTCTAAAAACATAGATGAATGTGAATAAATAATTAGAAATGTATTACATGAAAAAGAATGTAATGTAAGAGGAATTTATACTTGATGTAACACTAAAAGATTTACTAAAGAAACATGCTTTCATATTAGATATTGGTTTTTCATATCACGTGATTGTTAAATAGATGTAATTAAAGTTTTTTGAAAATTTCGAAGGGTAATTAATATTTTAGAAATGGTGGATCTCTTAAGATAAATTGTTTTCATTTAAATGATGCTGGAAATAAAAGGAAATGTTAAAGAATAATATATTTTTTAGATGGATTAAAGTAAAACATGAATAATGTTTATTAGAGGTGTGATAAAGGAAATAAAATGATTTTTAGGAAGTTTTAATGAGTGGGTTATCATTTAAAATATGTTTATATTTTTACAAAGGTATAGAAAACTAGTCGAACCATATTCTAATTTGGGGTTGGTAAAAATTTATGGTAATTATGTTTAAAAGGGAAAATTGATTTGTGGTAGTGAAAATTTGATTATATTAGATAATGATACATTTAAATACTAACTTCAAAAGGGTGGGTTGAGATTCTTTTATGATGAAAATATAAAATCAATAGATATTTTTTACTAATTAGAATGGGGAGATTGTTAATAATTAAAAAATTAATTAGATATTTAAATGAAATAACACTTGGGATGCCCCTAGTGAGACTTCCTCTTGGATATTCTCTATTAGGTGGCTGTAGACATTTGATGAAACTAGAGATCTTATTATAGTTAAAAAATTACATCAATGAGAAATCCTCCATAATGGAAAATGAAACCGAGGATCCTTAATAGGAAGTGTTTGGATAAATAAGTCCCTTAGCCTTTATGTACTATAACCGAGACTTAATCTCACAATGCTCCATAAAATCCATCTTATAAGGTAGATTATAAATCAGATGAGCTCCATACATAAGCTCCATAAAAAACCCAACATATCTCTTAGGCGTAAAAATAAATAGTTCATCAATAAAAACATCTTCAAACCATTAAACTATGGGAGGAAAAATATCTCATGATTTTTCCCCATTGTCCATTATCAAGTTAGAAAGATGGGATATAATCCCACCTAGTTCCCATTGGCCAGGTCATGGACGACCTACAAATAATCCCCATTCTCCAATGTGAACATCTTCATCACCCTTAAGATATATGAAAGATAATCATCAATTGTAATAGTAAACTTGAGCGTCGTATGGAATTAATCAATAAATCCTAAGGATCAGGTCTAAAAAATCATTTCAAACATGAAGAGTTCTAAGAGAAAGTATATTTATCGAAAACCCAGAATTCATTCAATCCTTGGATTCGTTCGACCCTTGAATCATTTGATCCTTGGATTTGAGACTTGGAATTGTTCAATCCTTGATTCAAACCTTGATTCAAGCTTCGATTCATTGAAAAGGATCATCGACAGAGGGTGAATTTTGTAGAAAGCTTTAGATATCATGATGAGTTCACAACTAGTTAGGGTTTTTGAAATAGATCGGGGAAAATTTATTAACACTTTTAAAAAAACACTAATAAAGATTCCTTTTATGAGTGATAAATTAATTAGCACAGATAAAATGCATCTTTATCAGTGCTGAAAAAGAACTAATAAAGATGCCTTTTATCAGAGCTAATTAATTTAGTGTGGATAAAGGATTTATAATTATAATTATTATATTTTTTTGTATATATATATATATATATTAAATATAGATAAATATAAATATAGTAAATTTATTCTTTATTTAAATATATTTATTATAATTTTATAATTATTTATATATATATATATTTATAATTATATAAAAACTTTTAAAAAATAATATTTATATAATTATATATATATATAATAAATATATATAAATATAAATATATTAAATATATCCATTATTTAAATAAATTTAATATAAATTTTATAATTATTTAAATATATAAAATTATTTATTTATAATTACATAAATACTTTTTTAGAAAATAATATTTATTTATTTATAATTATAAATATGTAAATGTATAAATATAATAACTGTACATTTATAAATTAAATTATTTACAAATATTTTTTTATAAATATTTTTTAAACATTATTAATGAATTTTTAATCTGAAGTGTATGCATGTTAAAAATGTGTGAAATTGAATAATTAAAAATGAGTACACTTTAAAAATATTGAAAAAACAAATAAGTTTTATTAATTAAATATAAATTATTAAAAAAATATGGATATATATTGAAATAAAGATGAGTAAATATTGAAAATATTAAAACATATTAAATAAATATATATAAAATAAATAATAGAAATTGATTAAATTTCCAAAAAAATAAAAAAATAAAATAAAAAATAAAACCTAGTAAAAATGAATTAATACCAAAATGTAATAAAATTAAAAATAAATAAATAAAATTTACCATGATTAAAGACATTATGTATTAAATGTATCATGTTATAATGAAATTCTATAATTAATTCTAAAATTTGAATAAATTATAAAAAATTTAGGTGTATATGTTTCTATATAAGATTTCATTAATTAAGTAAATATTTGTGTATGTGCATTGTATATAAAAATTCATTAATTACATATAAGTGGAATCAATATAACACACGTTTTGTCTATGTTAAATTGAAAAATCAAACAACATTCAATTATGTCCATTACTCGATGTAATTTGTGAATATTTTTAATTCATATTAATTTTTAATTATAAACCATTTTTTACTTAATATATGACTATTTAATGTAAAAGATAAATATTTTGTATTATATAAATCATATTTATATACATTCATTGTCACAACCCGTCCTCGTGGCCTGTGTCGTGACTACCCCAAGCCCGCCTTCCATAGGCCAGGGGCTGGCGACTAGCACCAAGGCGTAAATCCCGATAACAGGGAAGACATTGCCTTTGTAAAGTAAACAACCATCACAGAGTAACCAAGCGGAAAGAGTAAAAGCTAAGTAAAAACTGTAACAAGCTCTGCTAAAAGTAAAAGGGGTCGGAAATACAAGCCCAACTGTAAAGTACAACTGAAAGGGAAAAACAGCAACTGAAAAGAAAAGCCGTAGCGTCGAGCCGTCCTCTGGAAGTCCCACCTGAGGGGCGAGCACAGATAGCCTCCACAGCTCCTCGGTCCAGCCGTCCGCTCCGAGTACGTCCCGCCCAGTGGTCCACCTCCAGGTACCGTCCTGCTCCGCAAGCCTCCACCACGATCAGCGCTGTCCGTCGTCTGCAACCAACACAACGAAGTGCGAGCATAACCTGTGCAGGGTGAGTATAAACTACTCAGTAGGGACCCCGAGACCCCCGAAGGTCTCCCGAAATCCACAAAGGATAAACCAAAAAGGAAAGATACAATCACGAAGTAACAACCGACACTGCTTAGGTATAGGACCATACATATACCTAAGTCATCAATTCCCGTTCGGCTCCAACATCCGAGCCCAAGCACAACCCAATCCACACAGGAAAGAAAAACGTATACTCACACAGAATAGCACAACACAATCCATGAAGGAGAGCAAAAGTAATCCACATAGGATAGCTCAACACAATCCACAAAGGAAAGTAAATAGTAAATCCACCCAGGACAGTTCAACACAATCCACAAAGGAGAGTAAACAGGATTCAGCTCACACAGAAAATACTTCGTCGAAAAAGGTGAAAGGGATGATCAGATAAAGATACTGAATCATCTAAGCTGGGACCCACTGAGGATGCAAGACCAGTTGTCTTCACTGAATCATCTAAGCTGGGACCCACATAGGATACAAGACCAGCACAGCTGGGACCCACATAGGATACGAGACCAGCATTCTTCATTGATTCATCTATGCTGGGACCCACATAGGATAGAAGACCAGCACTGAATCATCTATGTTGGGACCCACATAGGATACAAGACAAGCACTGAATCATCTAATCTGGGACCCACATAGGATACAAGACCAGCACAGCTGGGACCCACATAGGATACAAGACCAGCACTCTTCATTGATTCATCTATGCTAGGACCCACATAGGATACAAGACCAGCACAGCTGGGACCCACATAGGATACAAGACCAACACTCTTCATTGATTCATCTATGCTGGGACCCACATAGGATACAAGACCAGCACTGAATCATCTAAGCTGGGACCCACATAGGATACAAGACTAGCACAGCTGGGACCCACATATGATACAAGACCAGCACTCTTCATTGATTCATCTATGCTGGGACCCACATAGGATACAAGACCAGCACAGAATCATCTAAGCTAGGACCCACATAGGATAAAAGATCAACACAGCTGGGACCCACATAGGATACAAGACCAGCACTCTTCATTGATTCATCTATGCTGGGACCCACATAGGATAAAATACTAGCACAGCTAGGACCCACATAGGATACAAGACCAGCACTCTTCATCGTCGCAGTCCACTGAGGATCTCTGCACAGTCGTCGTCGTCGAAGTCGCAGCTAGCACTAGGGTTCCCGCACACAACAAGCTCGTTCGGGAGGGTCCGCTCCACAAGCCGAGAGGCTGATACATCAACTGACACAAGGTCCAGAGTTGATGTATCCAAAAGTTCCGTATTGTCAACAGGAACTTCACGTCATAGACGGCGCGTCAATCAGATGCCCGGTCTGAGAGTTATTGGCTTTTTCGTCCCAGGGGCCCGGTTGGTTTTTAAGGAAAAACCAACCCGACCGTACTCCACCTGCGTCCAAACCTCGGGCGGAGTGAGCCAAAAGATCCGTCTCACTTAGAGGAATTCTACAAAGTCGACGGCACGTCAATCAGACGTCCGAAGCTCAAGATATGAGCTTTTCCGCTCCGAGAGCCCGGTTGGTTTCGTGTACGAACCAACTCGGCCGAACCCAAAGTATTCCGAAACCTTGAGTGCAGTATACCGAAATGACCATCTCGATCCAAGGATCGCGTTTCCGCTGACGGCGCGTCATTCGGAGGCCCGTAGGTCAAGTTATGGGCAAAAGACCGAAAACGGGTCCCGTTCTTCACTACGGAAACATCAAATCGCCCTTGCGGCACGTTTTGTCGTCGCCCGCCAAATCCGCACAGCAACGAAGAACTGTAAAGGGTTATCGGGCCGTGTTCGTTTGGCCCGCACCGTCCGCGTTATGCGATAACAATCGGGAAGAATAATCAACACATAGAAAACATAACAAATAACAATTTTAATAAATTAAAATTGTTCTTATGAAACCAGGTTCTTTATTTTAAAAGAAACAATCACGGGAATATAAATTGTTTCAAAACAAACCCCTACCTCGTCAAGTCGTCGTACGCACATTCTTTACAGAATTGATCACCACAGAAGGAGGTGATCGTCGCGTCGCGGAAGGGCATCACATCTTCGCGGAAGGGCGTCGCGTCGTCGCGGAATACGGTGTCGTGTCGACGAACTCCGAGGTTCAAGAACATATAGATTTAATTAATAATAATTAAATCCATATTGTTGTTATAATCCAAAAGAATTTAAAAAGGGGCGCAACCCCCTACCTTTTCATTGTTGATCGAAGGTTGTCGCGGGGATGGATTGTCACGGAAGAACGTCGCGGAAGAAGAATCGCCGGTGTCGCGGAACTTGGCGTCGCGTCGTTGATCTCCGAGGGCTCGGCGTTCTTCGCGTTCTTCGCGTTCTTCACGTTCTTCACGAAGGAGGATGAAGAACTTGAGGTTTCTGTCAAATCTTCTCAACGAACAACACTTAAGAAGAATAGCGTTGGTCTTATTTTATTAACATGCCAACAAACGAAAAAAAGAGACAAGTTAAGTAATGACCCATTAATTCATAGAATTAGTTCAACTAATAAAACCACCCAATTAATTGGTGCGTTATGAATTTAAGAAAACGTGTCAGTTGACTTTCATAATGACGGGTTTTCGCGGGTGCGTTACTTCGCGGAAAAGAAACGGTGGGGCTCGTGTGGGCCCCACCTCACAAATATCCTACCAAGAGGGTAGGATATTTTTGGATAGCACCCTATCCGCATCAAGTCAGCATAAGTAGCTTTAAGTGGCTTTGAAGTGGCTTTAACTGAAATAAAAATAAAGTTGTCGCACCACTTTATTTTATTTCTTAACTTAAAGAGAAAAAATTAAAAACCACACCCGAGCAAACACAACTCTGGAAGAGGAGTTTCTAAGCAAATACCAGTGATGCTATTCCATTGGTTCCCTCAGAATTCGAATCCGAGCACCGGTTCAAAAGTTAGAAATACCCGCTCGTTCGTTCACTGAACGTACCCGAGCCAAACTTCGGAAAAAGATTTCGGGCACACCGGGCCTCGGAATTCAGTGCCGTCAGAAGCTGCGTTCTTGTAAAATTCCAAAGAAAATTAAGAAAAAAATTTCCTTGAAATTTAAGTGTCTTTACATTACTCACACCACAGGGCTTTATGTCCCCGTAAAGCTTCACCACAAACTTAGGGATACAAAGGCGGTACTGAGCATGCATCTGAGCCTCCCGCTCCCAAGTGCTCTCCTGGAGGTTCCCGAGCTGCCATCTGAAGCACATTAGAGGAATCGATCATCCACGTAGGACCCGCTCCTGTCGATCCTTGATCTCCACTGGGACCTCTGCAAAAGTCGCCCCATCATCAAAGACCAGCTCTCCATGGTCAAAGATTGGCGTCGGGTCGTGCACGTATCTCCTCTGCTGAGATACGTGGAAGACATCGTGCACCCGGCACAACTGTGGTGGTAGAGCCAGGCGATAAGCCACCTTGCCAATCCTGCTGAGGACCTGGAAGGGTCCGATGAAGCGTGGAGAAAACTCGCCACTTCGGCCAAACCTCCGTAATCCACGTCGAGGTGAGACCCGCATGAAGATGTGGTCGCCATCCTCGAACTCAAGTGGCCTCCGCCTCTTGTCAGCATAGGACTTCTGTCAGCTCTGAGCTATACTCATCCGCTCCTGGATGACCTGGACTATCTCCGATCCCACAAGAACTGCTAAGATTTCTTCTTTGCTGATAAGAGAAATCTGGTCTCATCCCCTGGATGAACCACTTCCTTTGCCTAATACAGTCAATCCCGACATGGATGTTACTAATCCACACCAAGGATGACGTCGTAAGGCCTCGACGCTACTACCAAGAGATCCAACCATTACTCTCACCTCCAAGGGTTGAGTCACACTGTCGGCATCAGTGTGTGGTAACTGGGTCTCCTCCAGTAGATGTCTCACAAGTGAGGGTCAAGTCAACAGTCTAAACTGGAACCTCTTAGTAACAACACAAAAGAGGATAGGAATGAAAACATCACAAAGGTAAGCGCCTTTTACTATTGCATCTCATAATACAAAGACACCACACAACAACGAAAAGGAACTAGAAGTACAAAGGACATATCCACTAGTTTTGCTCCTGTTCATCTGCTCCCAGAGCTCCATGATTGAAGGCCTCAGCTGCCTGAAGCTGAGCTCTCGCATGTCCACCAACTCCCTGCAGTCAGGGTGGACCTCCTAGTGGTGGTGGTGGAAACACCTCGATGTGTCGCCCACCATCTGCTACTCGCCCAGCTCCTCTGCCTCGTCCTCCTGCACCCTGCGGACTACCGTGGCCGAACCTCTGTCTGGGAGGTCCCTCTACCACCTACTGCTCATCTGTAAGACGAGTCGGGCAGTCTCGAGCCATGCGACCTCCCCCGCTACATGCGTAGCAATGCTTTCCCCTCGTGTAGCTGGCTCTCCTTCGGGTGCCCCGCACAACCGAATCTTCATCCAGAGACTTCCCAACTGATGGTCTGGCCCATTTGGACCTCTGCGTCACCAGTCTACTGCCAGCTGTAGAAGACCCTGCTACGGGTCATCCTGCGGAGGGCCCTGTCATTGGAGCCTTCTCGGTGAGAAAACTCTCCACTAGAAGGGCTCTCTCCAACACCTCTGCCTGTGTCGGAATGTTGAGGGAGATCATAGAAGCCCTGATCTCATGCCTCAGTCACTACTCGAAGGTCCGGGCCCGGAAGAATGGTTCCTGTACCATATATGTGGAGTAGCGCGAGAGATCAGTAAATCTCGCCGAGTACTGGGCCACTGTCATGCTGCCCTGCCGTAGCTGTAGCAGCTCTTGGATGCGCACCGCATGGAGGGTGGCTGGGACGAACTCGGAGCGAAAGATGCTCTCAAAGTCTGTCCAGAGGAGAGATGTATCATCGTGCACCTGGAGCATCAAGCTCCACCATCTTCCTGCTGCCGCGTGCAGGAGGCTTGCTGCGGGGATCACCATGAGGTCTGCAGGTGTCCTCACTAATCTGAAAACCCATACAACTGCCTCCAGCCAGTCCTCGGCGGCCTGAGGGTCTGTCTTCCCACAGAACCTGGGCAGTCGCTGGCGCTGGAACTCATGCAGTGCACTAAGGCGACGTGCATCGTCAGCGGCTGGGGCTGGTAGCATCGGTGGCTCGGCGGGTAAAGGTACCGTCGGTGCCTCTACTGACAAGGAGCCCTGCACCGTGGCCTCGTCGCTCGGTGGGCTATCATCACGCTCCACTTTCGAAACCCTAGCTGGCTGTCGTCATGGGGCCATCCTGAAAAGAAACAGGTGTGCCACGGTCAGAACTGTATACCTGGTGAGCTGACACAAGTAATCACAAAGAAAACTTGAACACACATGCAATTAATGTTTTCGTGCATTAAGTCGGAAATCAGAAGTCAGGGTCCTGGTTTATGGATACGTCGGTCTCCGCACCAACACTGGACTCCCTGGACTGATAACCACACGCAATACGCGGAGCACTATTGCTTCACATAGAAGAAAGATCAGAGTCAGTGGTATAACTGAACTCCTCTGATACCAATTTGTCACGACCCGTCCTTGGGGCCCGTGTCGTGACTACCCCAAGCCCGCCTTCCATAGGCCAGGGGCTGGCGACTAGCACCAAGGCATAAATCCCGATAATAGGGAATGAATTTCCTTTGTAAAGTAAACAACCATCACTGAGTAAGAAAGCGGAAAGAGTAAAATCTAAGTAAAAACTGTAACAAGCTGTGCTGAAAGTAAAAGGGGCCGGAAATACAAGCCCAACTGTAAAGTACAATTGAAAGGGAAAAACGGCAACTAAAAAGAAAATCCGCAGCGTCGAGCTATCCTCTAGAAGTCCCACCTGAGGGGGGAGCACAGATAGCCTCCACAGCTCCTCAGTCCAGCCGTCCGCTCCGAGTACGTCCCGCCCAGTGGTCCACCTCCAGGTACCGTCCTGCTCCGCAAGCCTCCACCACGATCAGCGCTGTCCGTCGTCTGCAACCAACACAACGAAGTGAGGGCATAGCCCATGCAGGGGTGAGTATAAGCTACTCAGTATGGACCCCAACACCCTCTAAGGTCTCCCAAAATCCACAAAGGATAAACCAAAAAGGAAAGATACAATCACGAAGTAACAACCGACACTGCTTAGGTATATGCCCATTCATATACCTAAGTCATCAATTCCCATTCGGCTCCAACATCTGAGCCCAAGAACAACCCAATCCACAAAGGAAAGAAAAACATATACTCACACAGAATAGCACAACACAATCCATGAAAGAGAGAAAAAGTAATCCACATAGGATAGCTTAACACAATCCACAAAGGAAAGTAAACAGTAAATCCACCCAGGATAGTTCAACACAATCCACAAAGGATAGTAAATAGGATTCAGCTCACACAGAAAATACTTCGTCGAAAAAGGTAAAATACATGATCAGATAAAGATACAGAATCATCTAAGCTGGGACCCACTGAGGATGCAAGACCAGCTGTCTTCTCTGAATCATCTAAGCTGGGACCCACATAGGATACAAGACCAGCACAGCTGGGACCCACATAGGATACAAGACCAGCATTCTTCATTGATTCATCTATGCTAGGACCCACATAGGATACAAGACCAGCACTGAATCATCTAAGCTGGGACCCACATAGGATACAAGACCAGCACAGCTGGGACCCACATAGGATACAAGACCATCACTCTTCATTGATTCGTCTATGCTGGGACCCACATAGGATACAAGACCAGCACTGAATCATCTAAGCTGGGACCCACATAGGATACAAGACCAGCACAGCTGGGACCCACATAGGATACAAGACCAGCACTCTTCATTGATTCATCTATGCTGGGACCCACATAGGATACAAGACAAACATTCTTCATTGATTCATCTATGTTGGGACCCACATAGGATACAAGACCAGCACTGAATCATCTAAGTTGGGACCCACATAGGATACAAGACCAGCACAGCTGGGACCCACATAGGATACAAGACCAGCACTCTTCATTGATTCATCTATGCTGGGACCCACATAGGATACAAGACCAGCACAGAATCATCTAAGTTGGGACCCACATAGGATACAAGACCAGCACAGCTGGGACCCACATATGATACAAGACCAACACTCTTCATTGATTCATCTATGCTGGGACCCACATAGGATACAAGACCAGCACAGCTGGGACCCACATAGGATACAAGACCAGCACTCTTCATCGTCGCAGTCCACTGAGGATCTCTGCACAGTCGTCGTCGTCGAAGTCGCAGCCAACACTAGGGTCCTCGCACACAACAAGCTCGTTCGGGAGGGTCCGATCCACGAGCCGAGAGGCTGATACATCAACTGACACAAGGTCCAGAGTTGATGTATCCAAAGGTTCTGTATCGTCAACAGGAACTTCACGTCGCAGACAGCGCGTCAATCGGACGCCCGGTCTGAGAGTTATTGGCTTTTTCGTCCCAGGGGCCCGGTTGGTTTTTAAGGCAAAACCAACCCGACCATACTCCACCTGCGTCCAAACCTCGGGAGGAGTGAGCCAAAAGATCCATCTCACTTATAGTAATTCAACAAAGTCGAAGGCACGTCAATCGGACGTCCGAAGCTCAAGATATGAGCGTTTCCGCTCCGAGGGCCCGGTTGGTTTCGTGTACGAACCAACCCGGCCAAACACAAAGTATTCTGAAACCTTGAGTTCAGTATACCGAAACGACCTTCTCGATCCAAGGATCGCGTTTCTGCTGACGGCGCGTCATTCAGAGGCACGTAGCTCAAGTTATGGGAAAAAGACCGAAAACGGTCCGAAGACGGGGGGTCTGGGCCCGGGCCAACCCGGTTCGACCCGGCTGGACCCGGTCCGATCTGGCCAGGGCGCGGCCCGGACCGACCGGCCGGCCCGGCTCAGCTCGGTCGAGCGGCCGAGCAACGCGGGGGGCACGCTGCCCCCGCGTGACAACTCCGCGGCCCCCGCGGGGGGCCGCCCTGGTCAACGGATGCGGCAAAGCCGCGTCCTGTGTGCGCCAGACCCGCACGACCGCGGGTCCGCTGGCGCCGCTACCGCCGCCACGGCTTCATCCGTGGCGGCTCCCTCTGGCGGCGCGCCGGGGCGCTGCCGCCTCCGGCCGCCGGTGACTCGCGCCGCCGGTGCCTTCCACGGGCCACTGGAGTCGCTCCGGTAGTCCGATTCCGTTCCCGTCTGCACCGCTGCTCCTCCTGGGTCCCGTTCTTCACTGCGGAAACATCAAATCGCCCTTGCGGCATGTTTTGTCGTTTCCCTCCAAATTCGCACAACAAAGAAGAAATGCAGAGGGTTATCGGGCCGTGTTCGTTTGGCCCGCACCCTCCGTGTTAGGTGATAACAATCGGGAAGAATAATCAACACATAGAAAACATAACAAATAACAATTTTAATAAATTAAAATTGTTCTTATGAAACCGGGTTCTTTATTTTAAAAGAAACAATCACGGGAATATAAATTTTTTCACAACAAACCCCTACCTCGTCAAGTCATCGCACGCGCGTTCTTCGCGGAATTGATCACCATGGAAGGAGGCGATCGTCGCGTCGCAGAAGGGCGTCGCATCGTCACGGAAGGGCGTCGTGTCGTCGCGGAATACGGTGTCACGTTGACAAACTCCGAGGTTTAAGAACATATAGATTTAATTAATAATAATTAAATCCATATTGTTGTTATAACCCACAAGAATTTAAAAAGGTGCGCAACCCCCTACCTTGTCGTTGTCGATCGAAGGTTGTCGCGGGGTTGGATTGTTGCGGAAGAACATCACGAAAGAAGAATCGTCAGCGTCGTGGAACTTGGAATCGCGTCGTCGATCTCCGAGGGCTCGGCGTTCTTCGCGTTCTTCGTGTTCTTCGCGTTCTTCGAGTTCTTCGCGAAGGAGGATGAAGAACTTGAGGTTTCTTTCAAATCCTCTCAACGAACAACACTTAAGAAGAATAATGTTGGTCTTATTTTATTAACATGCCAACAAACGAAAAAAGAGATAAGTTATGTAATGAATCATTAATTCATAGAATTAATTCCATGAATAAAACCTCCCAATTAATTGGTGCGTTATGAATTTAAGAAAACGCGTCAGTTGACTTTCATAATGACGGGTTTTCGCGGGTGCGTTACTTCGCGGGAAAGAAACAGTGGGGCTCGTGCGGGCCCCACCTCACAAATATCCTACCAAGAGGGTATGATATTTTTGGATAGCACCCTATCTGCATCAACTCAGCTTAAGCAGCTTTAAGTGGCTTTCAAGTGGCTTTAACTGAAATAAAAATAAAGTTGTCGCACCACTTTATTTTATTTCTTAACTTAAAGCCCAAAAATTAAAACCACACCCGAGAAAATGCAACTCCGGAAGAGGCGTTTCTAAGAAAATATCGGTGCTGCGATTCCATCGGTGCCCTCAGAATTCGATTCCGAGCACCGGTTCAAAAGTTATAAAAACTCGCTCGTTCGTTCACTGAACGTACCCGAGCCAAACTTTGGAAAAAGATTCCGGGCACACCGAGCCTCGGAATTCGGTGCCGACAGAAGCTGCGTTCTTGTAAAATTCAAAAGAAAATTAAGAAAAAAATTTCCTTGAAATTTACGGGTCTTTAAATTCATATATATATATATATTTAATATATACTATTTATTAATATGATCAATAATTATTTAATTAATAAAATGTTTAATATATTTATCAATTTACTTATTTTAAATTTTTATTTGTTTAATTTTCATTTTACATAAATCTATGTGTTTAATATACACCATTTATTAGTATTTATAATTTATATAAAATAGAATCAATTTATTCATTTTTATCAATAATTATTTAATTAATAATTTTTTCAATATTTTTTTAATAAAATCATTTTTATTTTTTATTTATTTCATTATTTCATTTTATTCAAACCTTTATCAGTGGTAAAAATAAAGGATTGATAAAGGTACCCTTTATGAGTGCAAAAAAATAAAGTGTAAATAAAGGGTATCCTTTATCAGCACTTTAAAAAGTGATGATAAAGGGTACCTGTTATCAGTGCTAAAAAACACTGATAAAAGGGGCCCTTTATCAGCGCTTTTTGCTTGCACTGATAAAGGCCAGTGCTCTTAAAAGTCTATTTTTTAGTAGTGTTCCGTCCATAAACATGACCTCACCCTAGGTGTCACATAACTCCCCCAATTTTTTCTCTATATCCTAAAGATTTCCCAAAATCCGCCCATTAACATGTCTCACATGTTATCTATGGCCATCCACACCTAATCAACACTAAGCTTACCTAACCAAGTTTGAGCTTAGGTTTCACCAATATAATTATAATGTAGGTTAAGAAAAAATTCACTCTGTTGACCCATGCTAAGAGAGTATCCATTTAACTATCTTACAACAGTGCTCAACAACCCTCATTACCAAAACAAAGTATACCCAACTAGAACACACTATGGTTCTACCTTGTCATACCAATTGATTCATACCTTATTGAGTTATATTCCATCAGTCATATTCTTGCTAGATTAATCCATCAACTAACCATACATCACACATGAATTCATCTCATCAATTCTAGGATCTCTTACTTAATACACCACATGAACATTCCTACCATACATTTCATACCTATCACAACAAACCACTACACATGCTTTAACATCCATAACACCCAAATAATTTCCATGTCTAAACCACATACTTTATAAAACCTCTTGTGCTAAATCCCAAACACCAAGAATCCACCCATGATTTCATTTATGAAGAAACTCATTATCATGGGCTAACTCCTCTCTTTCAATACCCTTGTACATCCAAAATCATCTCTAAAAATAATATGAAAATATCCTACTACTCAATCCTGGAAATTGACTCATAAATATTCTAAGACACATATCAATATCACTAGGATCTCTCACCTAGACCATAAGTCACATCCCACATAGGTTATAGATCACGAAGAAACATCTACAGTCCTTTATCAATTATCACAAGGAAAATCAAATGCCAATATGCCTACTTCAGGGTTCTCATATATATATATATATATATGTGTGTGTGTGTGTGTACATTAGTATTCACATACTCAAGTAAACAATCCACTCTAGGGTACTAATCCTCACTGACATCTAAGTACCCGACTACCCCCTCAAGGACCAAGGTCACATCCATGGGAATATAAATGACATCACCCTATAATGATTTATATCAAGTAAGACACATTCATCTTGTTTGGTTAAGTATAAATCCACCAATAAGTAATTTAACAAAGAAAAAAATAAGGTATTTTTGATAATTTAAATAACATAAACCTATTTTCATTCCTATTTTATTTTTTTAGAACTAGGATCCCAATCACACACAAGCATTCACATGTTACATGAACCTAAATTCATGATATGATGTATGAAATAACTCCTATTTCCACCCTGGGATAAGAGAAAAATTGAAGTAAATAAATCCCAAAATATCACTTTTAGAAATAATCAACTCAACTAAAACATAGAAAACAAGAACAAAATACCCCCTACCCAATAACATTGACTCTAGATCATGTAGGTTCTATTTAAGAACATGATATAACATCCATACCAAGTTCTTACTAGTCCTATATCCTATCTATAATATCCCAAATAGTAATAAAAATAAATAAATTCACTAATACCACTTTGTAACATCCCAACTTGGATCACTCTATAGTAACTGGACCGATTTGTTATCTAACCTCATGTGTGCCTACCTATATTCCATAGGTTTCTAACTAGAACCAAGGGTCTAAGGTGATATCATGAGAAGATTATAACATCATATAATAGTGAGGAAAATAGAAAAATAATATACAGCAAATCATCACATCATCCAAAATAATAAATCCACAATAGTCATAGCTACTAGAAATAAGTAATATACCACATTCCATAAAAAAATGAACAATTATAACAATGTTACACAATTTATGAAGACATAAAAGACCTTTTGTGGGTAGATAAAATTCATCCCAAAAAAAAAAAAAAAGCTACTGGAACTTTCTCTTGAGTCCTAAACCAGCCCCATATTCTAACTCCAACCAAGATATCCATATCAATTGTCTAAAATTGGGTTCTTTCCCTACCTACACCTATGATTATAAGTTTAGATCAGGTACTAATATTCCAGGGACATCTAATTAGAGTGTGAGTAATACTCAATAGGCTACCACTAACGGTGTCCCTAATATAACTAGTAAATACAATACATAAAAATGTGATATACTTAGGATAAAAAAATAAATGATTGAATGCAATGAAATAACCACCACTGATCCTCATGTTTTAAGGTGACACATGAGGTCAACCATACATACTTAAGCCAATTCCAAACATTTCTAAACATAATTCATTACTACCCAGGGGAACCATATCATTTTAAAAAACCTTTTAGAACGTCATTTTATAGGGGGAACACATCCCACTTTGAAACCTTTACCACACTATCATCACCCAAGGGATGCATCCTACCTTGGAACCATCATATAACAGATACCCCAGGGGGAAAATCCAACCTCAAAACTTTCATATAGAATACACCAAGGGAACCACATCCCACCTTGGAACCTCTATATATCATACACCTAGGGGCTACATCCAACTTTGGAACTATCATACATCATACATCTAGGGGTCACATCCCACCCTAGAATGATCATGTATCACACACCCATGGGGTTTCATCCCACCATGAAACTATCATATATGATACACTTAAGGGGCCACATCCCATACTAGAGCCATCACATATCATAATCACAATCAAGGTGTTTGATACTCACCCAAACCCTACATACAATTTCTAGGTTTTCTTCCCATGTGAACAACCCATTCTCAACACCACATACATGTTAATCTTTCACTAATATAGTCCCCTTGTTATACTCCTATAATTCATCAAAAACTGAGCACCGTACATGATCACATTGGTTACATCACAACCCAAATACCCCACATGGGTTCCTCTTCTCATTCCCTACTATTTTTTAGACCATCGCCTCCTTATTTTAATGATCTCAAATCTTGTTTGTAATGTTATTAATGAGTTTAATGTTTTCTATTAGTAAATGGTTTTATAGAAAAAATTTAGAAAATGGATAATTCTGGAACTTACTATGAAAACCTAATGGATGATTAATGTACTTAACTTGTGAATACTTTTATCTGACCATAAAGGTCAAGTGACCATTTGGAACCTACTACACGTTTTACTCCAACGGATTTCAAGAATAAACTTCATACCATGCATCAGATGAGAAAATTATATCTAAGTCATGAAATAATCCTGAGTTGAAGATAAAACTACAATTAATTGAATAAAATTATATGTATTTAAGATTAACTTACCACATAAACAACCAAACTACCATGTGACAGGTAAGATGAATTTTTTATAACTCTTGTACTAACTGTGTGTATATGTATTTGTAGTAAAAACAAGAACAAAAAAATAAAACATGAAGAACTATTCCTATTGTGAGTAAAAAATAAGTGACTATGAAAATTAATCAAGCTACCATGAGAAGTCATGAACCCACCACATGAAAAAATGGACTAAAAGTATGAAGAAATGAAGTGATCATTGCTTGTTTTCATGTAAAATGAACATGAGCTAAAGTGACTGTGGCTAAGTGAAGACCAATATAATATGTCTAACTTAGCAGTGGAGATTCAAATATTTAATGGATACTTTTGGAGCATTAATTATATATTCAATTCAATTAATGATACATTAAATGTTATCTAATGTCTACTTTTGGATGGATTTATTTTTAAGAAAGATAATTGATCACATAAAAAAATTACAACAGTTTCACATATAAAGAAAAATAAAGGAACACACATGTGAACCTGTGATACATAGAATAATAATTTAGAAAAATCTATGACACTATTTTCGTACACTTTTGTGAAAACTTGTTTAAAGTTTTTCAAGGAGACATTCACAGAAAACTAAAAAACTGAAGTTATTCTGATTAAGTTGCACCACATATTCATATATCTCATATATTTCTCTTTTTGTTTATTCTTGGATTTTGAGCTATGTTTTTATTTATCTTTTTATCTATAAACACAATCTTCTTCACTAAACTGAAGCGTTCTTGACAGACTTTTAAATATTTTCATTTAAACTCCCACATATAACTGTGGAAGACATTGTGTGTGACCTTATCTCTTTCTCCCATGTCAAACTATAGAAGAGGCATTTATCCTGAACTATCCTTGTATAGTAGTTTTTAAGAACCCAATCCTTGTTTTGGTTAATTGTATTAAATAATAAACTGCTTTTTAGGGGTTGATTTCCAAGTGTATGTTATAAGGTCATGGATTAATATTGAATCCCTTATTTATAACTCTATTGTTTAATTTCTTATTTTGTTTTCATATTTTTTCAGAACTGTTTAAAAAAAATTACTTTTATAGTTGGATTTAACTAGTGTTTTATATAAAAAATTTGTTATAAGTAGATTTTTTTCAAAAGTTAAACTGTTTTCAAAATTACATTAAATGATTATTGATTAAACTATCAATAATCTTTTTTAAAGATAAAATTATATAATTATACATTTTTAGTTAACTAGTCCTTTTATAAATTAGAAGATTTAAGTTTTAAATATTTTTAATATAAAATTTTAAATTTGAAACTCAATTCACTCCCTCTTGAGTATTTCACTCTAACAAAAATTTGGTATGAGAGGATTTAAAAAATAATTTTTACTATGATATAATTGTATTTAAAGATCTTAAATTTATGTTAATTCTAAATTTAAGTATTTATGGATAAACATAGACAATAAATAATGTACACTAACCATCCTCCTTATTTTAATGTAACTAAATATACTAAATGGAATATTACGATTAAAATTCATTTAGAAAGTATGGGATTTGATATCTAGACTGTTATTGAAGATAAACATGAAAAACTCAAACCTACTAGATTTGAGCTGAGTGAAGCCACTAAGGATTCATATGAATGTAATTTAATATATATAAATTATTTATATTGTGCTTTATGTGGGGTTTAATTTTATAGAATATATTCTTATTTAAGTAATTTTGTGATTTGGGACACTCTTACTATATATCATGAGAGAACGTCAAATGTTAATGAACTGTGTTTAAATATTTATACTATTAAATATGAAACATTCAAAATGAATACTGACGAATCCATTTATGATATGTATCTTATGTTCAATGAAATATTCAACATGATATATACACTTGGAAATACAATTTCTAATAAGGATCAAGTGAGGAACCTATTAATATGTTTACTTGATAGATGGAGAAGAGATTTTGTTTCCATTAAAGAATCCCATGATATTAGTAAATTACCAATGAAGGAACTCATTGGAATACTAATGATTCATGAGTGGTAAATTAAATTAAATAAATAAGAGGAATATGAACCTAGAAGGAAATTATTAGCCTTCAATACTTCTGACTCCAAGATAAAAGAGAATATCAAAGCTGATGGTTCAAGTGATGATGAATCACCTGCTGATAGTGATGAGGAAATGGATCAACTAATTAGAAGATTAAAAACATTATATAAGAAGAATAAGTTCTTCAAGAAATTTAATAATAGAGGTAAGTATGATAACATAGGAAATTAATGGAAAGAGTATAAAAAGAAAGATTGAATTGATGAATTAACCTACTATGAGTGAAAAAGAGAAGGGAACAGAAAAGAATATTGTCCCTAGCTGAGATATAAGATGATGTATGAGGTCAAAATTAAATGGTATAAAAAGGATATAAAGTCCACTTAGAGTGCCTTAAAGGAAAACTAAAGTGATTCACACTTGAGTAGAGAAGATATAAATGACAACTCTAATATGTGTTTCATGAAAAACACATATGAGGCACTGAAAATGATTCCTACATCTCCTATTCATATTTTAAAATTTTTTAAGAATGAAAATTCGGATCCAAAAAACATGATAATTGAGGATTTATTTTAATATTTCAATATAATGGAGGAAGAATTTAATGATCCGAAGTATAAATAAAAAGGTCTAAAGAAGAATCAGGCTTTTTCTGCTCATTTTAAAAATAACTTTTCTATAGTAAATGATAAAATTTATAAACTATTAAAATAATAGAATAAATTTAATATCTACATTGATCAATTAAATAAATATCTATAAATATTTATGAATGGTAGAAAAAAATCAACTCACATTCTTGGTAATAAACCCAATCCAAAATACACTATTGTAAATGGATACCATCTTGGAAAAATCAAGATACATAAGTAAAAATTTATTCCTAGTTCTAGTTCTTCTAGTTCTGTTAATAATTATTATTCTTCTAGACCTAAATTTTTTTATTTATAAGTGTTTAAATTCAATTTATTTTAAACTAATTAAAACAATTTGGATTCCTAAATCCCTTATTACTAACATTTCTATACCCAATAATATATGGGTAGAAAAATTATTTTTTATTAAATAGTTTTTGTTGTAGGAAACCTTTTTGAGGAGTACCATTAAGAATATATGGTATCTAGACATTGGATGTTCTAGACACGTGATTGGGGACTACTTGATCTTTAAAAACCTTATAAATGTAACTCTAGTACAATTTTAATTTCTAAGGTTTTTTTATAGATGGCATAAAATATAATCTAACTTGAATTTAAATTTTATGTAATGATTGTTACCATGTTAAATTTGAGAATAATAAATGTAATTTTTTTTATTCCAAACATTTTTTTAGTTTTTACTACTCTTAATAAAGATAATTTTTATGTTTATGATTTTAATTTTTTATTTTCTCAAAATATTTATTTTTTATGTGAATTTTATAAATATTATTTCCTTTTGAATAGGTGACTAGGCCATTGAAACCTAGACTCACTTAGAAATATGACTAGGAAATTATTAGTCAAGGATCTCCCTAAACTATAATTCCCTATAAACAAAGTTTTTAACCCATGTCAAAAAGGGAAACGACATAAAATCTATTTCAAACCAAAGAAATAAGTTTTAACTTATCCACTCCTAGAGTTAATTTACATGAACTTGTTTGTACCCTCTAGAGTTTCTAGATTAAATAGAAATCACTATTATTATGTTATAGTAGATGAATTTTCTAGATACACTTGGGTATTCTTTCTAGCTCAAAAAATTAAAGCTTGTTATTATTTTTCTAAGTATGAAACATCTATAGAAAACCTTAGTGTACTTAAAATTAATAAATTAAGAAGTGATCATGGCCGTGAGCTTGAAAATCAAGATTTTTAATCTATATTCTCACAACATGGCTATAGTAATAACTTTTCTACTCCTAGAACCCTGCATCAAAATGGTATAGTATAAATGAGAAATAGAAACCTTCAAGAAATTTCCCTGATCATGCTCAATGAGTACGATTTACCTGTTTAATTTTGGGAATAGACTATGAATACAAATTAATATATTATTAATAGAGTCATTATTAGTCCACTTTTAATGAAAAATCTATATGAGTTATGGAATGGTAGGAAATCAAAGGTTAATCACTTTAGAGTTTTTTGTTGTAAAGTATTTATACTCAATACAAAGGATAATTTGGAAAAAATTCCATCCCAAAGTGATGAAGGAATTTTCCTTGGATATTATACATCCAATAAGTCATACATGGTATTTAATAAAAATTCAAAGATTTTGGATGAGTCTATACATGTTAAATTCAATGAGATAGATCCACATGAACCTAATACCCCTTTAAATAACCTTGAGGTTGAACTTTCGAATCTTAACATCATTTCCAAATATAGTGATTTTTCTATGAAAAAAGTATAAAAACCACCATACAAAGAACAATTTGAATCAAAATCTATAGATGGAAATGAAGTTTCAAATACATCAAATCTTAATACTTACCTAGGCAGAGTTAATGGGTGATCATTGAGGCTCATGGCCAAGTCTATTGAATTACATTGCACGCTAGAAGGGATCTGGCCTAACATATCCTCAAGTGGGAGACTGTGCATCATAATTTGTGTCAATAGGGGCCAAAATTCCCGTGGCCCCTATCAGATGAAAATAAAAAAAGTAAAAGAAAATTAAAAAAAATACATCAAATACTAGATCTATTAGGACTCATAGAGATCATATTTTATATGTTCTTGTAGGAGACCTAGATAGAGGAACACAAATGATAGGTTCTCTAAGAAATCAAGTTGAACATAAAGATTTATTATCACAACTTAAATGTAAGAACATCACTGAAGCAATTGATAATGAATTATAGGTAATGGAAATTTATAAAGATATGAACTAGTTTGAAAGAAATAAATTCTAGAAACTAGTGGAGAGACCTAAGTACTTTTTTAATGTTGGAACTGAATTTGTGTTTAGGAATAATGTAAATGAGATAAGATCTATAATTTGAAAAAAAAAATATTGGTTATATAAGTATACAATCAATATGAAGTTATTGACTATGGGGAAACCTTTTCACATATAACTAGACTTGAATCCATCAGAATATCGTGAGACTATGCATCAAATTTGGTTTTCAAATTATATCAAATGGATGTAATGAGTGTGTTATTAAATTATTATATAATTGAGGATGTTATTGTGGTGAAACCCCATAGATTTAAAAACCCTCACTTTCTAATTAATGTATTTAAATTAAAAAAATATTTACCTGATTTAAAAAAATATCTTAGAGATTGGTATGATTGGTTCAACTCAATTTTTTTTCTAAAGGTTTTACTAAATTAATATATGACACTAATTTTTTAATTAAATAATTTTTAAATATGTTTTAGTAGTATAAATCTATATTGATGATATTATTTTTGGATAATAAAAAAACTTTGTGTACCAAAATTTCAAAAATGATAAAAAATTTATTTGAAATGAGTTTGATGGGGGAGTTAAGTTTTCTTATTGGATTTCAAAATTTTCAAAATAAGAAAGGAATAATTTTAAATAAACTCAAGTACACTAAGGATATTCTAAAATGTTTTGGTATGGATAGTACTAAAGGTAGTGATACAACCATGAGTAAAAATTGTGAACTGGATCTTGATGAAACTGAGATACCAGTTAATAAATTCACCTATAGAGGTATTATTGGAATTTTACTATACTTAACTGTTAATTTTCCTAATATTATGTTTAGTGTGTGTATTATTGATTGATTTTAATCAAATACAAAATAAAATCATTTACTTTTTGTGAAAATAATTTTTAAATACCTCAAAAATACAACCAACTTAGGTTTGTTTTATTCTAATAGAAATACTTTTTATTTAGTGAGTTATTCAAATACTTATTCTGGTGGTTGTAAGTTAGATAGAAAAAGAACCTAAGGATCATGTAACTTTTTGGTAAAGTTTCTAGTTTCTTATTGTTGTAAAAAGTAAAAATCTATTGAATTATCCACTATTAAATATGAGTACATATTTGTAGGTAGTTTTTGTGCACAAAATATATGGATGAAATATAAATTACTAGAATATGGTTATCAATTTTTACATTTCCCTATAAACTATGATAATACAGGTGAAATAAATATTTCTAAGAATCACATTTCATATTCTTTAAAAAAAACATTGTTATAAGACATCACTTTTAGAGATATCATTTTCCAAAATGTGATATAACTCTTCAATTCACTAACACTAAACACTAGAATACTGATATATTTAAAAATCCTTCGAATGTTGAGAGAATTAACTATATAATAAATTAATTGGGGAGTATTAATTATTTATAGATATTAATCTTATTTTCTAATTCTAGTAATTGATTAAATATTTATTTAAATTCTTATCTTCTATATAAAAATCTTTTCTTGAAAGTGACCATGAAGTATTGTTCACACAGTCAGAATACCAACCATTAGTTTTTATTCATATGGTTAGTATACCTACCATGGCTAGTTGGTCATGTAGTTAGTGTACTTACTGTGGAACTTAACTCACATGGTCACTATAATTACCATGAGTTCTTAATCATATAATTACTATATACCTACCATGAATGTTTCATTCACGTGGTAAGTATACCTTCCATGAGGTCATGTCCAGTATAGAAACCATACCTTTTTTTATCATGGATCCATAGTTAGTATGCCTATGTGTCTATTCTATACTTATATTCATTTTATGAAAATGTTTCAGAGGGATTTTTATTAAGTTTATTATTATATTAATCCCTAAATGATTGAAATGAAATTTTAATTAGAATAAAAATCTATGCATGTATTTTCTCTAAAATATATTCCCTACTTTTAAACCCTTTCATGAAAATTGAATCTCTCTTGTCTTAAACCCCCTATCTCTCAAACCCAAACCTTTCAAATAAACTGATTCAAATAAAAAATGTTTAGGATGAAGATTTTTTTATAATCCACATTTCATGTTCACTCACCTCTTTCAAAGAAGTCAAAGAAATATAAAGGTTTCCTGAGTACAATAGTAAACTAAAGAATCTATATATAATTAATAATCCAGTTTATATAGAAAAATAGGTTGATGCACAATGTCTATAATCAAGAAATTCTATAGTATGTAAAGCAATTAATAATTATGGATGAGTTGATTGGTTTAAGGAGAATAATAATCCTTTTTACCTAAAACATGTTAAGGAGTTTTATGAAAACTTAGAATTTTTTCTTAGATAGAATAGATATATTGACAATGATAAATGGGGAAGTTTTGAAGTTATCTTCAAAAAATTGGGAAAAGTTATTAGGTGTCCCATATAAAGGAGGATTTGAGTATTAAAAAGGATCATATCCTATCAAACATGCTCTATTTGAGTTTTAGAATGCTTTATAAGTGCTAACTAGAAATAGAAACCCTAGAAGACCAACCTATTTTGAGATTAGTGGATAATTTAGAATTATGGTCAAATTTATCCAACACCCAATATACCAAAGAAAATGATATTTTATCATCCAAAGGAACCAGGACCTGTTATTCTTCTTTTTAATGAAAAATGGTTTTCAGATCAATTTGTATAGATATTTCATGATCCAAATGTATGATTTATGTAATCCTTCTTTAAAGTTTAGTTATTTTCATTACCTAAGGATAATTTCCACCTTATTGAAGTCTAAAGGCTTAATTCCCTGAGGGGAGGAATGAATAAATTTATCAGATGGTCTTTTTCACACTCAGAATATTTGTAATCAATTTAATGTCAATTAGAACCCATGTAAAAGTAATGGGTGGCTAATCTAGAAAAGTTGTATGAGTAGTTTGACCTAGTCAAATATCCTATTAGACCAAGGTATTGTGTGTATCTAGGTCTTTAACCTAATGGGTTTTTTTTTTCTAATGATGAGGTGGTTGTTTGTGAGAAAGAAGTGGAATTTGAGAGAGTTTTATAAGAATAATAAGATGAGATGATTTATCTTAATGATGAATATAGGTTGAATCATAAGGATGACATGACATTCATACCCACTATGTCCTATGGACCACCTAAATATCCTTTAAATATACCTTCCCATGAGGAAGAGCTATATTTTGAGGACTTGGTTAATACTAAGGTATCTATTAATGTATTTTTGGATGGTCTATAATGGGATGAGTCTGATGACTCTAATAAAGATTAAGATGGCTCAGATGGATCTCCAGTAGTAAGATGTACTCCTAGATAGTCTATACTAGAACCACATACTAAGGGGGATAATTCCCCAAGATCTACTATTTTGGGATAATATTATCTAGAGTCTGATGAGGATAATGATGATGGGGGTAGTCTATCTATACATGGTGGAATTTTCATACCTTATTCTCATAGAGTAATAGATAGAGATCTAATTACTATAATATATTCTCATGAAATACTTGAGGTCTCTACTTTGAGACCATAAGTTGAACAAACTCTACAAGATATCTTTAGTTCTACTACTACCATGGTTGGTGATAAAGATAAGAAAGGTAGTGATAATAGTGGAGAAGTTAAAGTTGTTGAGAATTTTGTTCATAAATAGGATGTTGATTCTGGTATTAGAGTTATAGAATAGTTTGATAAAGCTAGACCATTGGAGGATTTAGCTGAGTTAGATAGTAGGAATTAAGTTTATGATCCATCTAATTCTATCCCTTATATATTATATATTATAATGGATTATTTGTACGAGTTCAAATCAGATCTTATGGGTGTATTCAAGGAATTTTTTATTAGCGTTGGAAATTATTTAGATCCAACTCGTGAAGAAGATATTAGAAGGATATAGATGTTTTTGATTTCTTATTTTTTAAAAAATTTCATCTTGAGATGAATTTACAAAGAAATGATGTTTAGTATTTGAGAGCACATATATGTTCTTTTCAAGAATAATTATCTGATATGATGGTGCTATGAGAACATAGGTATCTAATTTTATCCTTTCAAGATTACACATCTTCTTACCTTACTCTTATGCCTCACCATGCTCCTCCTATAAAACCATATTATAATGAAGATAAAATTATACAAATTATATGGTATGAGTTAAAAGTTGTCTTTGATGAGTTCATGTAGACCATGGATGTGAAATTTTATGGTTTTCAAAAACATGCTACTAAAACCATGGAATTAGTAAGGAAAGATGTCAAGAAATCTAAGAAATATAGAGAAACATTGAAGAGTTCTAAAAATTTATACCTTATCCAAATATTCAATAAATCATATTTTATGGGTATGTTCATAACTATTGATTTGGATCTTATGATGCCACATCTGACCCAAGTTTTTAAATATCAAGTTGAGAAACTTAAGGTGTTGACCCCAGTGTTGGAAGCCTTTATAGAAAACTGATAAGAATTTATTTAGGATTTGGAGCATGGATCTTGGGTAGTCAATGATTTTACCATGATCATGGAGCTTTACCTCTACACTGATCATATAGTTGTGCAAGCTCCTCTAACCATTCCTATTCATTAAACTCATTCTACTACCTCGTCTACCTTAAACCCTTTTAGCTTGTATCCTAGACAAGAGATTTAGAATCTTAGACCTATTTCTAGATATGTATTCATTGGTGAAACTTATTCCACTTCTGAACCTTAGACTATATATTCTACCCCTACTTTTCCTTCCAAAGTAAAGGATCCTATCATACCTTTAGACTTAAGGGATATTCTAGATTCATATTCTTAGTAGAATTTTGGGTAGCGGCTACTTGTAATCCTTTTTGTAATTTCTTTTGAAATATTAATGTAATACTCCTATTTATTATTTTTTGTGTTTATATTTTCCTATTACCTATTTATTTTCCCTTTGAATCACTTTTTGATAATCCCAAAAGGGGGATTAAGTGTGAGAAATCAATTTAATTCATTTTTAATCATTGAATAATTTCAGGGAATTGATATTACTTTAATATATTTAGAAATAGTTGTTTCAATTTATTATAAATATATTTTTGATGTATTAAATTCATTTATTTTTAAATTTCATGATTTGTGATCATTAAAAAGGGTATATTATTGGCTTAGACCAGAACCTTCTTATTTTAATCATATCAAATCATGTTTATAATATTATTAATTAATTTCACGTTTTCTAAAAAATCTTATGAAAATGGATAAGTATAGAACTTATTGTGACAACCTACCACATGTGCAATGTACTTACCTCACAAAGACTTTGATTTGACCATGAAGTTCAAGTGATCATGTGGAACCCACCTCACTTGTACTCTAATTGACCACAATAATAAAATACCTACCATGAATCAAATGATTTTTTTCTTCAAGTTATAGTCTGACTGTATGTTGAAGATTAACCAACCATTTTTTAAAGAACCTACCATGCATTAAAGATCAAATTACCATATGAACAACCAACCTACCGTATTATAGGTAAGATGATTTTTTCTAAGCATTTTACTAACCATGTGTATATTTATTTGTAGTGACTACATGAACAAATACCTACCACATGAAGAGATTTACCTATCATGAGTATAAAATAAATGACCTTGTGAAGTAATGAATCTATTGTGAGAAGTCATGAACTTACCACATGAAAAAATTTACTAAACGCATGAAAAAATGAAGTGAATGTGGATAGTTTCTATATCATATGATCATGAGATAAAGTGACCATGCCTAAGTAAATGACAACCTACCATGTATAATTTATCATTGGATATTTTTCAAATATCCAATGGCCAATTTTGGATCATTAATTACAGAGTTAGTGAAATTAAGGTAGAAATGAATGTCCTCCAATGGTAACTTTTGGATGGAGTTGTTTTTAAGAAAGAGAACCAATCATCTGTAATAGACACAAAATTTCACATATAAAGAACAACAAAGGAACACACATGTTCACCTATGCTACACATAGGACCTATTAAGAATAATCTTTGGCACTCTATTTCCTTTAACTTCTATGAAAACTCAGTTGATGATTTTTTAGGATATATTCAAAGACATCTAAACAACTGAATCTATTTGGATTGAGCTACACCACATATTCACATATTTCATCTATTTCTCTTTTTTTTACAATTTATTTTTTAGATATGTTGTGTATTTATCTATTTATCTATAAAAATGATCTTTTATACTGAAATGAAGAGTTCTTAACACTCTTTCAAATATTTTCATTTATACTCCCACATATAACTGTAGAAGATGTCATGTGTGACCAGATATCCTTTTCTCCCATATAAAACCATAGATGAGGCTCTTTTCCTATAATTTATTAGTATATTTTTAAAAAAACTCGATCAAGGGTTTTTACCAGTTTAATGTACAATAAACTACTTGCCAATGAGCGATTTCCATTTATAAGGGATCAGGTCTTGGATTAAGACCGAATCCCTTGTTTAAAATTTCAAAGCATAATTTATTATTATTTTATCTATTTTATAACTTTTTAACAAAAATTTACTTTGATAGTTATCTTTAACTTGTGTTTTATATAATGTTCTTGTTACAAGTCGATTTGTTTCAAAATTTAAAGTGTTTTCAAAATAATTTAACTAATTTTTAATAAAACTATTGATAAATTTTTTAAAAGGAAAAATTATATAGTTCTACAGTTTTAGTTAACTATGAATTTTACAAATTGGGAGATTTATTTTTTAAATATTCTTAATGTAAATTTTTAAATTAGAAACTCATTTCACCCACCTATTGAGTGTTCCACACAGACCAACACCTAATCTAGGGTCAAATAATATATCTCAATGGACATAATGTCTCTCAGCATTACCATGCTCACATCATGGTCTAATCAGAAAAAGTGGAGATACAATAGAGAATACACAATAGAGGAATGGAATAAATCCCATGTCACTTGCAAAGTCAAACCAGGTAGGTCGTATCACACCCAAACTATACACCCTTTCTTCACTACACCCACTTGGACACACATATGTCAGTGAGTAAAGAAGCACCCTCTTAATACTATAATCCATTATCCAAGAGGCTATATTGTATCCCAAGATTTCAAAATAACCCCCCTCTAAACCAATTATTCATAATCCTTCAAACTACCCTCCTTAAAGGGGCCTAAAAGAACATATCTCAAGGCCCATTATGCATATTAATCAAGTTTATAAGCCTCTAGGGTACCTATATCATGTGGTACACATGTTTATGATCAATCCATCTACCATCGGGGGATGATGCATTAAAATAGTGTCCATGGGTCTTTCATAGCCTAATAAACTTCTATTAATTTCATTGGAGTTTAAAGGAAATATTTTATAATTCCAGGTTGATCATTCCCTAGGTGTGATACCACATATCATATAGAACATAAAAAATTCATAAACATTAGGGATATGTTTAGGGATTGTCAAACTCATTTAGAGTTATTCCCTTTAAGAAAATCATGAACACTATTTTAAAATATCTTCTAATCCTACCATACATTTCCTATCAATACAAGGACTTAAATACATCTAAAACCATCCAAATTAATTATAAACTAATTTTAATTAATTTACACAATAAACCATATTTACTTCATCATTAATAATCAAGAATAATCAAAGAATATATCACCATATAAAATAATGATTCCAAAACCTAAACTAAAGAGGCATGTATTATTCTAGGAACACCCCTGAGACCATAGATAATAAAATCCATAAAACTTGATGTTGATTCTTAAATCAAATAAATTTCAATTTAAAAATCCCATAATAAATCAGAACAAGTTATTTCCTCAATGAAACAGCATAAAACCTAGTGAATTCATCTTCCCATGATCTCTTATAGCCCATCCAAGTGAAAAACCCATCATATTAGCTTGATTCCTCAATTTTCTTATGGAATTAGCCTCAAACCAAAGCCTAAAAAAACCAAAATTTGTAGATACTCAAAAGAAGGAAAAAATAAAGAAGGAGGAAAGAAATCATTTAAACCATCATGGAATCATCCAAGAACCACCCCTCATAAAGGGTAATTGAAGGGGGGATAATAAGGGGAAGATACTACAAAAAATGGCTCTCCCTTTCTAATCATTTGACTTGAAACCAAATGGGGTTCAACTATAAAAAACAATTATACCCATATAAAAAATAGGTAAATGGAGATTTCATGCTGTGACCCCAGGAATCATGGTGCGATTCGATAGTATGGGGTTTGGTCATGGCATGGTCTGAGGTGTCCCAGTGTGATGCCACCCTATGAAATCCCTCCATAGTATGACTCGCTCCTCTTGGTCACTCCTCCACGAAATGATCCTTCAAGTCAAGCTATAGGACCCTTCTCCTAGGATGATTCCAAATTCCAATGAATAGGCCCCATAGAGAGGCCTTCCACCATACAAAACACCATGATCCTCATCACAGTGTTATCCCAAGGGTCACAACATGATAATCATTCCTTGTGAAATTTTAAAAAGGAAAAATGTATGGTTCATATCACCCCATATATAAGGGTTCCACACTTTCCCAAATTCTGGGAAACTATATATGTAAGGGTCACCATCACGAAGTGATACCCTTAGCTATAATGTGTTCATAAATAAAATTTCTTAGCCAAAAATAATTATGTAAGAGTTATCACTATGGAATGATTCCATCCTCCATAGCGTGATGCCCATAAGTATGAGTCTTTACTTTTCTAAATATCCTACACAAAATCAAAATTGTTGTGATTCCCATTTTTCATAGAGTATCTTACTATCTTCATGTCATGGAACCACTATAACTATGGAATGACCCCTTGACTAGCCACTCATCATAGTGTGGCCCTCACTTAATACAATGTGATAAGTCTACTATAATAAAATTCAGCTATAGGTCCACCCCAACCCCACTTCAACATTCATATGGGCACCAAAACCACCTCTCAAACCTCAAAACATATCCAAAAACATCTTTTTGAGATTTTATAACCCTTATAATATAGATATGAAACCATATTATTGAAACATCCCCTATTTTAGAAGTAAAAATTCAAATTTCCCTTAATTTTTATTAGCCCATATGATGTGGATCGTTATAGACCACAAACATGTATTTAAAAAACAAAAAAATAGAACCTAGTGGAAGGAACTAGAAAAGAGAAACTATAGAATGAGTCCTATCTCCATGGGGTATCAAAAATATAGGAAAAACACTCCTCTTATACAAAATAAAAAAAGAAACATAAACAATGTAAAATAACAAGCTGTTAAATCCATATGGAACACTTTGATGTGTTTGTGACAATGCTTCAGTGAACTCCCGATAAAATCAGTAAATATATCATCACCTAACACACTTCTCCTATAATTTTTATATGATAATTAGTTCCCATGATCCCACATCCCAATGTTCTCTATATAGAAAGCTCAACTACTATGATAGCTAGAATCCAAAATCACTCGTGTCACTATCTCAACCACCTTTATGTTTTCCCGATTCAGACAAGAATAAAATAGTGATATTTTGACATCAAACACAAATATATATATATATATATATATATATATATATTAAATTTTATTAAATTATTATATATAAATAAATATAAATATATAGATATATATATATATATATATTAAATGTGCGCCCTTGGATTGTATTATTTAGTAGTGGAAAGTTCTCCTTCCTCCTAAAGCTTGATGCATGGAGGTATTCATCTTCAATCATTGTTCATAGAGTTGGAACCATAGGTAGTTCATAGAATAGTTTTTTCTTTTCCATCATATCCAACAATCTTGAGTGTAGTCTTGCTTCAATGGTGGTGCGATGTCAGGTATATTTTTTATTGGGTGGCACACACAGATTATTCTTCAGATGGATATGGAAAGATCTCCTCACATCAGTATGTCTTAGATCTCCTCCCTAAAAAGTTGGTGATCATGGTTTGGGTTATTGTAATCATAGAATCTTTAATCAGAATATTTCATATGATCTTGAATGAGGCTTGGCATGGTATTTCTATCAGTGGTGTGACTCATATTCAATAGCTAGTAGTGTCCATTGGTTTTCTTCTATGATAATCGGAGTATCTTCCTCAAGAAGAATTGGATCACATTTCTCCATAGTAGGCTTCAAAAATGGAAACAAATAGTGGTGGTTAATTAAAAAATCATGGGGTTTCATATTTCTTTGGGTATGGTGAGCTTCACGGGTGACCACGAGCCCTGAAATCAATCATTGGGTGTACAGTTGATTACAGTGTTGCAAAATCGATGGATTTGGATTTTCGGTCACTCCATTCATGTAGAAACTTGGTCACTTTTACAATTTTCAACTTACGGTTGATGAATAACTCAATTTAAACTATGGTCAATTAGAGGTGTCTATTTAGTCACTTCATCCAAGGCATGCTTGATCCAGTCCAGGAATGGTCACTTCAACCCTTTTCCAAATTTCCATCATTGATAGATCCAAAAATTGCATGGTTGATCTATTTGTACTTTCGGTTGATCTTCCCCATGTATGGTCACTTTCCTTCATCAAGAAAAAATAAATTTAGAAAATTATGCACCTAAAAATATGAGCAATCGAACCAAGAACATTTTGAATAAAAAAACTCAACAAAAGCTCACAAAATTTTAAGAATCAAGAAGTTATAAAAAGATATAACAAATTACACCAAGAAATATTTTCAATTAAGTACCCAAAATTGAATCCTATTATAATAATTCATGAATATAAAATTCAACTAGACTTGTTCCAGATTCAGTGATTCTATATTATAATCGCAATATTTCATTAAAAATGGAATTATTCCACCAAAATAGATGTGGTGAAGTATGATAAAATAACACCACATAAAATTATATCACACTTAATCAATTTCACATCTGGTCAATTCAACACATTCAACTATTTATTTATAATGACTCCTAAGAAAAATGATGGTCACCCTGCTTAGGTTCAACTATACATTCTCAAATTAAATAAAAAATTCAAATCTTCCCTTGAAAAATTGTCATGACTCCTATGTGAATTATTCATGCCTCCCTACTTCAACACAAGATCAATTCTACTTCTAGGAGTACATATGAGAGAGACCTAAGTGGAATTAAATTTATAAAAATTAGAACAAATAGATTTCACTATCTCATAGGTTCCTTAAACCAAATTTCCAATTTACACTTTTCTAATATAAATAAAAATATTTTCTTATAAATCAATTTCACCCTTATTAATTTGAGTTAAAAATCATCTTCACATTATTGAGTTCATTTTCTACTTAGAAACTTTATTTGATTTTTCCCAGCCATAATTTGTTTGATAACACCTTGTGATTTTTTTATTGAATTTGGATGATTTATAGAAATAAAACCAGTTCCCTTATCTTAGAGTCTCATTGTGGGATCCCAATTGCTAATTTTACTCTATATTCAGAGGATTTATATTAATCTCAATTGATATGGATCCCTAAAGTGTTCCATTTCACCAAGTATTAGTAACTAGGTTTAAGTTCAAACTCAAGCTTCCTCAAGTTATAATTCTAGTTCCACAAGAATCTAACCTATCAAACTTAATTTTTTTAGTTTTCAAATAGTATCTCCATAATGATAGTGTAAAAAATCACTCAAAAATCACTCAATTCTCATAACTTTAGACCAAGTGACATTCCTCAAAACAAGAATGACATTCCCCCTAGGTATAGCATATTGATTTTTTATTTCCCAAACCAAGAGACACACAAAAATTTTACTTATAGAAAAAAATATGATTTTATTTATAAACATATTGAAATAAATCATAAAAGAGAGGTATTATAAGAACATTTGGGGGTTTTTGATGTGGAAGTAGTGAAGCACAACTAAAGAACAATGAAAGAAATCTCTCTGATAAACATAAAACTCAATATTGTCCCAAATACTGAATCAAAATGTGGGAGAAAATTACATTAAAAAAATATAAATTTAGTAGTTCATAGATTTATTAATGGATGACATGAAAGATTAGAAATCATATTTTCTATAAATCTAAATTGATTAAAAAATATTTTTTATAAAATTTTGTAAAAGGAAAAAAGAATTTTCAAATTTGTTTAAATAAAATCATGATGAACAATAAGGTAGTAATATTTTGAATGTAGGGGCATGATGAGGGTGCTATCCAGGTTTGAAATTAGGCTTAATTTTATTTTTCAACACTTTATATGCCATCCAACTTGACTCCCATGAAATAAAGGTATATTCTCAATTTTTTAAAAGAAAATAAAGGGGAATTACCCCACACTTAGAACATAGTATAAAAAAGTAATATAGAGGAATAATTTAAACTAAGATCCCATAATGAAGAATCTTATCATCATTTCTTTAGTTTATCCAGATGGATCATCCCTATGTTTGTTTAATCCTAGTTCCATGGCTGCTCAGTTTTAGTTCCTAAAATATCTAAATAGATCAACATTATAATTCAATTATTAAATTTCAAAGTGCAATGCAACCAAGGATTGAGTTTGGGAGTTTTATCTAGTGATTTTATTGTGAATCTCCTACTTTAATTGATCGGTTTCTACATGTAATCAATGCTTGATTATTTTCCTATTGGAGAAAAAACATAATTAAAAAAACTAATAAAATGTAAATGAAATATGAATAAGAATGGAGAAGGATAATATTAGGATAACCCCCAACGGGTAATATGTGTTTACATTCCCAAGATATAAAACCTTTTTTTCAACCCCAATAATATATAGAATATGATTTCTTACTTAATAAACACTGGAGTATCTACTTATTATCCTTAGTGTTTTTTAATTTCTTAATAACCCTTTTTAGATCTTCAGACCAGTCCCAATCCATGAATTTTAATCTCTTGTATAGTGATGGAGGGGAAAATATAACATAAGGGAACTGTCACATACGTAAACTATTTTAGGGTTATTTTAAATTTATTTTCCACTCATGATTTGTTTTAGTGGTTTCCAAAGGTTTTACTGAGAATAGGCGAGTTTTCATGAATTGGGCCAAACTGCGAGCCCAATTCCAAATTTAAAAATAAATTTTGTTTCATTTATAACTTTTTCAATTTTTAATATTTTTGACTCATTCCAACTCCTAATTGTTCTCCCCTGATATATTAACTCCAAATTTAAATTTGGGGCCTTTATAAATCCATAAGCATGGGGGATTTTTGTTTTTATTTGAGAATTGGGCCAACCCGAAGGCCCATTTTCCAGTTTTAAATTGTTTCATTAATTTATTAATATCTTATTCATTAAAATGGATTTTTCGGTGATTACACCTCCCTCTCGGCCCTAAGAAGCCCAGGCGAGCTCCCATTGCCTTTTACCCCACTTTGGAGATCTATTTCATCGAGATTTGGTGCTGACATTCTTGGGGTTTCTAAAATCGGCCATATTTGAGGAGGTAAGTTCATTCCATCATAACTCTCTCAATTCTTACTCTTTTCCCCCCATTCCAATTCCTAAATTATCTCATAATCCCATTTCGAACTTCCCTTGAATGGTTGGATATTTTTAAATTCATATTATGGTGGAGTTTAGGTCGTTTTCTTCAAGATTATTTTGGGTAATGTTTCTCTTTTCAATTCTTCTCTTCTCCTTAGGGTTTCCACCCTATCTCAAGAGTTTATAGAATGTCCAGAACATAGGGTTCGAACATATGGTCTTATTAGGTATCTTTTGGGTCAATTTTTGGTGGTCTAGGTCTAGATTTATATTCCTTGATGTGCGGCGGTGGTGCGGTTGATGTTTCGCACCATGTTTTGAGGGTTTCGGCATAAAAGGTAGGTGATTCCATGTGTAATCATTTATAGATGAGTTAGTTTGCTTTAATTACTTATTATGAATTTAATAATATGCTGTGTGTTGTGCAGGAACTATTTATTTTGTATTTGGTAAAGCATTTGTTTTTATAGTTTCATTTTAGTTTAAAAAAATTGGGTGTTTTACATGTGCAACCCTTTGGGTATTGTTTGGGTGTGTTTTATAACATATGAAATTGGTTTAATAAATATTGTTTCGGCTGAAAATTATGATTTGGTAGGGTATTGGTGTGCCATTAGGTTTTAAAGAGGTTTCTTTTAATGGGTTTAAGGTGTAAATCCTTATTGTACTTCTTGAAAGTGATTTTGAAAACATGTGCTTTTCATGTGGATCTTTTGTGGTATTGTTTGAGGTGTTTTTATAACACATGGGGGTAGTTTAATAAATGTTTTTGGGGATGAAAATTCTGTTTTGAATTTGTATTGGTGTGATTTTGTCCTCGAAATATGGTTTTGAAATGAGTTTTTTTGTGAAAAGATTTGGTACACTCTTTAGAATTGTTTTATGAAAGTTTTGAATGGTTTAATGATTTATGTAAGATGTGAAACCATATTGGAAAACTGTTTTGGATTGTTTATACTTTCAAATGGACAATTTTAAATGTTAATAGTTCTGTTATGTTATGTGTATCCTCTTGGAAATGTTTTATAAAAATGTTTAATGGATTTACTAAAATGTGAAAGGGGTGTGAACGTTATATGGGCTGTTTGTGTGAGTGCGATGGGAAAAGTGGATTTTGTTTATAAAAAGGGTTTTAGGAAACATGTGAGTGGGCTGTTATGTGATGTTTAGTATATTTGTAGGTATTTTATAAAATTGTTAAAGGATGTGTTGGATTGTGAAAGTTATGCAAAAAGTGTTGTGGGCTATTTTGGTGTGGGTTTGATTTCGAAATGCATTTGAATGAAAAGTGGACTTTTGTGACTTGTGTTGTATACATGTGGGCTGTTTGGTGAATTTATGATATGGAAATGATATTTTCATGTGAAATGTATATTCATTGTCTTGTTTAAATTGTTTGAGCACAAAGGGAAAACCCGGGTATCTAGGTGGGTGGACTTGTACTAGTATGCTAGTGATCCCGTGGGGTTTGGCCTCAGTTTCACTTAGCAAGATTGACACTTAAAACTCTAACTAAACTAAGGTGATGATGATTGGGGACAACTAGGTTATGGGTATGTTCCCTACTAGTGGCTCGTGCACGAGAACGAATATTTGTGATGGTTACTCTCACCGAGATACGAGGTACCTGGGACCCACAGCTAGCTAGTGCCTAGGGGTTATTTCCCATTGCTTGTGCTCACTGGATATTTTGTGCTTACCGTCGGCATACGGTACATTTTTCTGGAAAATTCAGTAGCTTTGGTGTTTATTTTAAAAAGTGTTAATCCTTTAAAATAGCCCACTTGAAAACTGTTCTTATTCAAAGTTGCAACTTTTAGAAATTGTAACTAGCTTTTCATGTTTTTGAAAACTTGCATGCTTTTCGTCTTTAAATGCTTATTATATGGAATATCTTAGTGGTGGTATCCTATTGGGATTTGGATCACACCCTACTTACACCCTTGGGTGTAAGTAGACTTGGTTATTTTTTTGTCGCAGGTTTGGGTATAACTTTTGTGCCAACAGTTCGGGTTTCCACCAGTCATTCATGATGCGGTGTTATGGAGATGGCTTGAGGAAGATGCCTCTTGCCATGTTGAGGTTCTTGGGCTGTCTTTTCTTGGGTTTGTACCTTTGTAATGATCTTCAAACATTGTTTAAAATTGTGCAATTCAGTTCTGAATTTATTAAAAAGATGTTTCGGTTTGAAAAATCCAGATTTGGTTTCTTGGATTCATTTGATGTTTCAAGTATAAAAACTCGGGTAAATCGTTCCCAATTTTCAGTTTTTGATACCCGGGTACTTGTGCCAGCCCGTGGGGATCGGGAACGCCCTTCGGGACTTGCCACGGGTCGGGTCGGGTGCCGGTTTTTGCGGCGACCAGATTCGGTTCGTGACAGGCACTTTCCCTATTTTTCAATCCAATAAAAATAATTCTTCATTTCTAATAAAAAATGTTTCAACATACTTATTAACACCCATACAGAATTAGAAAAATTTCTATTCTTCAACAAAAGCTCTAAATAATTAATTTTCAACAAAAATTGGATGTCCCAAAAATTCATTAGCAGGAAAAAATTCAAATTACTCTTGACTCTCTAGGAAATAAAAAAAATGAAATGTATCTTCAATACATACAATAGGATAAAAAATGTTTAAATTAGATTAAATATAATTAAAGTTAAATAGAAATATAAATTCTTCCATGAAATTGTCAACTCCCTGAATATGCACAATTTTTTATTCTTTAAGATGGAACAATGATCATGGGAGTATTTCTAAGGAGGGAGTTTGGTATTCAACCTCCTCCAACCCCTCTTCAAAACAAATAACATCATTTTAATAATCTTCCATAGAAAATTAGAGGATGTATTTTACTTCATCAACCTAATCTATCATGTAAAAAATATTAGTCAGGTCACTACAGTAAAAATCATCATAATGAATATTATAAAAATGACCATTGTAAAGTTTTCCAATTTCTTCAGGTAATGTATAAACCATATCCTATCAACACTTGAAACAAATCTTAGTGTGTGGATAAAGATCTTATAATAGTGGGTCAAATGGAATTTTATACTTCAAAATTGGAAAATCCAACTTATTTTCTCTTTTATTATAAGTTTATTTCCAAAAGGTTTTTCAATGGATTACTGAAGTGCATCCATATGTCCTTGGTCTTATATTATATTATCCATAGGTTTCTAAATCATTTTTATGATTTCATTATTAGTAAACTCTCTATGTTTTACTTATTTCACCCAATGTTGACATACTGTTACATCATCCTCATGTTATTATATTGGATCAAGCAATGAAAATGAATCGGAATCATTAGATTTCATTACTTTTATTTATGTATTTTTATGAAAAATTTAATGGGAAGGTGGAAAAACCTCTAAGACATATGTTACTTCCCCAATAATGATTACAGTTTCAAAATCACACCTTTGTCATGAAGATGGTTGTAAATACAGTAAAACCCCAAATATAGAATAATGTACAAATAAGGGGTTGATATCAAGTAAGAATTGTCAAATTTCCTAGAGATCTTTCTGAAACCCTTTTTTGGTATTTATATATTTTGAGAAAAGAAAAAAATCATGGAATAGTGTTGAAAAACGCATAGGGTGTGGGGAATAGAGTGATGATACAATGGATGAATATGAAATAGAGATATAAAGAAAAGAAAAGGAGAATGAAATTAGAAATAAATTATCTCAGATTCAGGTTGATCCACTAATCTGTTACATATCACTAATCTCAAGTGGATTAGGCAATTTATCAATCTCAATCAGTGGATATTCGATCTCTCAAACCACCCACCTCTCTCACCCAAAGAAATGATATAACGACCCATACTTTACATACATGGTTATCACTTCAAAATTGAATCATACTTATTACAACATATAACAAAACCATGAAAGGACCATATAGGTATAGTGTCTTTAGAAACTGGGAAACATAAACAACTGGTTCATAAAGCATCTACATTGCCTCCCATTTATTTCATCATATCTAGAGTCCCTTTCGGCATATACTACTTAATAACCTTCTTCCTGACCTGGGAAAAGAAAACATACAAAAGGGTGATCTCAAATGCTCAGTAATGGTAAACAAAAGAAATATCAATCACATCATATTCATAAGAACATAACATTTTGGAAATCTTAACCTGCAAAAGAGATCATAATTTCATAACATGGGATAAATCATAGTAGTGAAATTTAATCCCAATAATCATAACATAAAACATGAAACTTTTTGGCATACACACATAATCATAGATAATCATTTCTTATTAGTCAAGACTCATTGCCAAGACTATCTTAGTGGAAAAAGTCCATTTCTGAACTGAGTTCATTCCTCGTTTCAGTCCTGTTTCACTGAACCAGTTTAACCTGCCGTTCCAGCCATGTATATCTCATGAGATATAAAATCTTTACCCAATTCATTGGAGGGAAATATAGGTCCCACCCATCTCATAATGATACCATTCTTATGTGTGCCACAAAATCAAAAAAAATCATACATCATTGCATAACCCATGTAATAAAAATTGGATTCTTAAACATCGTGATATCATAAAACAATTCATATAAGATAAAGGAATTCATAAAAATAATTCCATCACAACATAATCAAATCAATGTAATAATAGGGATAGAAACAGAACCCTATATTATATTAGATGGAAAATAATTTTGATAAAACACTTGAACTCCATTCTTGAGGAAAATATCATTTCTACTTCAAAAACATTTTTCCTTTATTAACATGTCATACAATTTTAAACTAAAAGAAGTTGATTAAAAATAAACTTGAAAACTTGTAAAGGAATCTTCTTGGAAATAATGTTTTAAAAATCCATTCATTCCGTATAAGTTAAAAAAAACATTCTTCTCGTACTTTTGTCGGAAAATTCAAAAAGTACCTCGTACAAAAAACAACAAAAGATTCCTTTCATATCATTTACTAAAAACTCACCGAAGGGTAAAATTGGATATAAACTATTGTAGAAGGATATAAATATTACCTATTGAGGAAACATGGATGTGGATGATAAAATACACCCCAGTAAATTCCAAAGTATAAACAATCTCGGATAAAAATGAGATTGTGATATTTCCCTTACCCTAGGTCCGATTTGCTTCATAAGTGTCCGAACCGACTGTATAATGATTTAAATAATGTCATTGACTTATTACAGAATCATACTCATTGTTATGATATCATATATGTTCATATTCTTAGCTTATTATTAGTAATATTTCACTGCTACTTGTTATTCAGGTGTTTATTACTTTTTGTTCTTATGTGTGTTTTGTCGAATAAATTCTTATTATTATTTTTAGGTTATAGATACCTCATTTCAAGAATGTTATTGGTATAATATATATCATATTTATTCACTCAATTCATTTATGTAATCATTATGCAATGAAGATCATGTAGAACGAGTCTCATCACATCATGGAGACGGTAGGTCGTACGTACGCACGAGCGATGATATCGTTACCATGATCGTGGAATTGTATTGGAGTGTATGTATACTATTTCAGAATAAATATAACTTTAAAATAATCATATATAGTTATTATTTACACCATTATACCCATCCAAGTAAGGTGGTGGTGGAAAATAGATTACACCACGGCGTGGAGACGGTATTCCGTACGTACGCACACGCGGTGATTTCGTTTTCCGTAGGATGGATAGATGTTGAAATAGGGTTGTTTCATACTTATAATAACATATCCGTATATTATTGATACTTATGTTATTACTTCATAATTAAACAACTAAATAATAATAAGTGGAAGAAGAAATAAAGTTGAAAGAATCGGTAACAGACATTACCTCTTCTTTGAAGCGCCTCTTTGAGACCTCCTTTTAGGGCACTAAAATTGGTATTTGAAGAATACCAGGACCTCTAGGATGTTTCTAGGGAAGTGGAGAAGAGAATTTTTTAGGGGTTGGCCGAGCTTGAAGGCTCAAAGTGGTGTGAGGAAGAGGGGGATGAGGTGCCCTTTTATAAGGGAGGAGAGGGGCACCTTTGGAAAAACTAAAAATATTATTTTATTATAAAGCCATATTCGGTTTTAAATGGCTCCAAATTACTTTATTTAGAAGATAAGGTGGGTATGGGTCTAAATACTCTCATCCAATAGAATTTAGACAAGTTTAGGTTCCTATTTTAACCTTATCATTTAGATTTAACTTTAAGTTAAATAATTTTACTTTTACCGTGTCTTCTTGTTTTATTACACTATAAGGTTAATAAACATACTATAACAAGCCAAACGAACCACAAGTTGTTTATTATTAATATATATATCCTTATCTAAGTCATGTGGTCTAACCATAGATTTTTAGGAATAAAATAACAATTAATAATATAATATTTGTTTTAAAAACTATTTTATGTCAATTTTGATACTATTTGGTAATTGATTTTTTTGAAACTCATAATAGAAATATGTGTTCTAAAAAAGTGTATTAAATCAATAATAACATGTCATATTAACATATAAAATTATTGGAATTCATAAAAAGTCTCAAATTACATTTATTTGGGTATTTATAACATCAATTATGTCAATATTCCATTAATAAAATAATTAATGCATCATCATTGTGTCATAAATAAATTAAATTATTTAATGTATAAAAATTAAAAATAAAATATCATTATGTAGGAAATCTTTTTATCTTTATAATTAATATTTATAGTTGAATTTATCTTATGTATAACCCTATATTAAAAATTATTTACTTATTAAACTTTGATTTTAACTATTTTAACCCTTCTTTAAATAAATTAATAATAAATGTCCTAATCTAATCCAAGTGGTCCTAAATAGTCATATTTTATTCCTAAGGTTGTTTTTGGTCTAATTAAACTTATCCAATAGAATTAGGACATGTGTTAGGGTAATAATAATATCATTTTTACCCTTAATTACCCTATTTACTTTTAACCGTGGTAAAAAAAGTAAAAAGTTACTATTCACCAAAAATTATTTTCATCTCATTGAACCACATTTTACTTACTGACATCAAATGTGTCTCTTGAATTTTTGAAATTCCACTCACAGAAGCGGTAAAATTAAGTTTTATGTAAATTTGCAAATTCTCCTAGGAGGTGGGTAAAAGACGGTGAAAATTTCAATAAAATTTTTATATATCTAAAATTATTATAAAATTACTCCAATTAATTACATTGAACTTATATAGGTATTATGTATCAATATTGACCTAAAATAAATTTAAATAAAATAAATAATTATTTAAATAAAAATTTGGTTTTTAAATAGTAACCCAGTGTTTTCACTATTCATCAAAAATTGAAAGTTTTCAGAAAAATACCAAAATTTCACCCTAGGCTGATTTTGATATTCCGAATCCAAAAACGAAGTCCATTTTGAAAAATAAAATTTACAAAATTTCAAAAAGTGGTTATTACTATTCATAACGACTAGTTTTAATAATATTTTAATAGCATATCGTTGTTTAGTGAAACTCGGTATTGCGTACGACGCAAGCTATCAAGGAAGGTCGAGATTGTGTGTAAAGCAAGCCAAGATAGTGTTGTGTGTAGTGAAAGATTAATTTGATGATTTATATAAAATAAAAACAAAATATTTCTTATAAAAGTCTTGGGTGTTAAATTCTACCCCCCTTAAAATGAATTTCGCCCTCGAAATTCGTCACTTGTAACAAACAGATGAGGATACCTCTCCCTCATCATATCCTCAAGCTCCCATGTAGCTTCTTCTAATTAGTGGTTCCTCCATAAAAATTTCACCAAGAGAGCGGTCTTGTTCCGTAGGACTTTTTCACTACGATCGAGAATCTCTATCGGCTGTTCTTGATAAGAAAGATCTTGCTGCAGCGGTAAAACTTCTGAGCTGAGTACATGTGAAGGATCAGGTATGTACTTTCTCAGGAGAGATATATGGAACACATCGTGAACTTGAGAGAGATTCGGTGGAAGAGCCAATCAGTAAGATACCTTCTCAACACAATCCAGTATTTCAAAAGGACCGATATACCTGGGGCTCAGCTTTCCCTTCTTCCCAAATCTCATTACTCTCTTCCAAGGAGATATTCGTAAGAACACTTTATCACCCACTTCAAACTCCAAGTATTTTCTTTGGTTGTCGGCATAACTTTTTTGTCGACTATGAGATGATATTATGTGTTTTTGAATAGATCGGACCTTTTCTTCCATCTCATCAACAAGATCAGGTCCTAATAGCTTTCTTTCCCTAACTTCATCCCAGCAAGTTGGAGTCCTGCATTTCTTTCAATAGAGAGCTTCATAAGGAGCCATCTGAATACTGGAGTGAACGCTATTATTATAAGAAAATTCCACCAAAGGTAGGTGTTGATCCCAACCAACTTTGAAATCCATAGAGCAAGCTCTCAACATATCTTCTAGAGTTTGAATCGTCCTCTCAGACTGACCGTCTGTCTGAGGATGATAAGCAGTGCTGAAACTCAACTCTGTATCCAGAGTATGCTGAAGACTTCGCCAGAACTTTGAGGTAAACCTCAAATCCCAATCAGATATAATAGAAAGTGGTACTCCATGCAATCTTACCACTTCCTTTACATATATCCTGGCAAGTTGATCCAGAGAGAAATCCTCTCTAATAGAAATGAAGTGTGCAGACTTTGTAAGACAATCAACTATGACCCAGATAGCATTCTTGCCTTTGGATGTTTTAGGAAGTCCTGTGACAAAGTCCATAGTGATGTTTTCCCATTTCCATTTGGGTATGGGTAATGTTTGTAACACCCCCTTAGACTTCTGTCTCTCAGCTTTAACTTGATGACAAACCAAGCATCGAGAGACATATTCAGCAACATCTCTTTTTATGCCATCCCACCAAAAGTACTCTTTCAGGTCCCTATACATCTTTTTGCTTCCAGGATGAATAGAGAATGAAGAACTATGAGCCTCATCCAGTAGCTCCTTCTTTAATTCAGGGATGGGAGGAACACAAACCCGATTCCTGAACTTTATTATCCCATCACAATCAAGGTTGAATTCAGGAACATTTCTCACCTTCTTTTGTAACTATACATCTTCTTTCTGTGCCTCTTTAATCTTCACATGTATAGATGGTTGAACATTCATTTGAGAAAGATAAGATTTTTCCCCTTCCATTATAATTCCAAGATCCATCCTTTGTAAATCCATAAATATTGGATCTTTTGTGATCCTCATCATGGATAAACTGGCATGGTCTTTTCGACTTAATGCATCTGCCACCTTGTTTTCTTTCCCAGGGTGGTAATTAATTGAGCAGTCGTAATCCTTAATCATCTCCAACCATCTTCTTTGGCACATATTCATCTCCTTTTGTGTGAAAATATACTTTAAACTTTTATGATCAGTATAAATATCACACCTTTCTCCGTAAAGATAATGCCTCCAAATCTTTAATGCAAAGATTACCACAGCTAACTCCAAATCATGAGTTGGGTAATTTTGTTCATGTATTTTCAACTGTCGTGAGGCATAAGCTATCACCATATCATTTTTCATGATAACACACCCAATCCTTTCTTGGATGCATCACTGTAGATCACAAACCTTTCTCCACTACAAGGCAGTGTGAGCACAGGTGCACTAGATAACCTTCTTTTCAACTCCTTGAAATTCTCTTCACATTCTTCCGTCCAAACAAACTTAACTCCTTTCCGAGTCAACTTGGTGATTGAATTAGATAATCGTGAAAAATCTTTCACAAAACATCAATAATATCCAGCCAAACCAAGAAAACTTCGGATCTCAGTTACTGTTGTTGGTCTCGACCATCTTTCGATAACCTCTACTTTTGCTGGATCCACAGATATCCCCTCTTTTGAGATTATGTGACCCAAAAATAAAACTTTTTGATGCCAAAATTCACACTTGTTAAATTTGGCATAAAGCTTCTCCTTTATCAGGGTCTTCAATATAATTATCAAGTGATCTTCATGTTCTTCCTTGCTCTTTGAATAGAAAAGAATATCATCTATAAAGACTACCACAAACTAATCAAGATATTCTCTAAAGACTCTATTCATTAGATCCATGAAGATAGAAGGGGCATTAGTAAGACCAAATGGAATCACTATAAATTCATAGTTTCCATACTTTGTATGGAAATCCGTCTTTGGTATATCCTCCCTTTTGACCCTTAATTTATGATACCCTGAATGAAGATCAATCTTGGAAAAGTATTGAGCTCCACGTAGTTGGTCAAATAAGTCATCAATGCACGGGAGAGGATATTTGTTCTTGATAGTGATCTTGTTAAGTTCTCGATAATCAATGAAGAGTCTCATTGATCCATCTTTCTTCTTAACAAACAGAACATGTTCTCCCCAAGGTGACGCACTAGGGCGTATGAATCCCTTATCAAGATTCTCTTGGAGTTGCTTCTTCAATTCCTTCAACTCAAATGGGGCCATTCTATAAGGTGTCTTTGAAATAAGCAAAGCACCCGGTACGAGTTCTATTGAAAACTCAACTTCACGATTTGGTGGAAGACCTGAGAATTCCTCCAAAAAGACATCTTCAAACTCCCGTACAATGGGAATATTCTTAATCGTGAGTCTCTCACCAACCATTTGAGATAAATAACCTTCATTTAGTGGAATCAAGACCCATAAGATGGAAGAAATTTCCACTAGAAGGTTATGTTCATCCTTGCATCGATAGACAATCATAGATTGATCTTGAATATGAAATGTGACTTCCCTTCTTTGGAAATTGATATGAGCTAAATATAAAGAAATCCAATCCATGGCAAGAATCACATCAAATTCCACTATAGGAAGGATCACAAGATTTGCAGGAAGCACATTCCCCCAAACTTCAATCAGAGAAGAATTATAAACTTTTGATGTGACTGTTGTGCCATTAGGGTTTGTCACAGCTAACACAGCATCTAATTTTTGAGGTAATATAGTGATACCCTTAGAAAATTATTCAGAAATAAAAGAGTGGGTGGATCCAGAATCAAATAAAACATTTGCTACTTTAGAGTGGATGGTAAGTGTACCTTTCACCACTTTGTTATCGTACTCCACATCACTGATAGAAATTGCATGTGAATTTCCTTTGTCTTTAGCCTTAAGAGTTTTTTGACATCAATCATAATCAACAACCCTTGGATTAGGGCTTTGATTGGCATAATGCCCCATTTCCTTGCACTTGTAACATTGAAGTGTAGGAGGTGCACTCTGTGTAGCCTTTTCTTTGTTCGCATCACTAGACATGTTCTTCCCATCATTTCGGAATTAAAATGCCCGATGACCTTCCTTTCCACATTTGAAACATTTAATTTTACCTTTAATACAACTCCCTCCATGTTTATTTCCACACTTTGAGCATAAGGGAAAACTCATCTTCTTTTCAGTGTGCTCTTTATATTTTCCTTTGAATTCCATTTTCCTCTTCTTATCAAACCCATATGGCTGATGGGTTACTCCAATCTCCATCTCAACTTTGAGAGCACATCAAACGATTTCCTCATAGATATTGAAGTCCCTTATGGCTAACGCCCTTCGAAGACTTGGTTTTAAGCCACTAAAGAATCGATCGATCTTACTCTCAGGTTGGATAATAATACCAGAATCATACCTTGCAAGTCTTGTAAAATTTGCTTCATAGGTACCAACAGATTGATCATCCTTTTGCTTTAGTTCAAGAAACTACTTCACCATCTTTGTTCGGAGAATAAGAGGGAACTACTTATTAAAAAATAAGTTCTTGAACTCGTCCCATTACATGGACTCAGTTTCATCTCTTGGCCTCGTATTCTTGATAAGATTCCACCATTGATTAGCATCATCTTCCAAACGATAAACTGCTAGGATGAATTTATCATGTTCAGAACATTGAAGAACTAAAAATATCTTTTCAGTAGTACTAATCCATTTTTCAGCAACTAATGGATCAGTAGACCCGCTGAATGAAGGTGGACGCTGCCTCATGAAGGATTCAATAGAATGTTTCTCCTTCCTTTGCTTGTTTGGAAGTCCTGCATGATTCATAGCTTGAGAAAGTTGTGTGAGCATGGCTACAAGATTTTTCATTACATCTCCCATAACGTTTGGTTTCTCAGGAGGACAATCATTGCATTACCCTTCGCATTCCGCATTAACACGGTTCCTTCGAGTTCTAGCCATTGACTAAAACCAAGAAGAATAGTGTAAGAAACACTAATTATAATAGGAAAACCACATAATCAAGAATAAAATTTCACACTTAAGGTCTTATCCTAGGTTATTCATGGCCATTTCTAAAACACTAATATTGTGTTCTATGCTTATACTTATCCTTATGATTCTTACTAAGGCTTTCACATCCTAGTTTCCAAAGGTTGACTATACCTTTCCTCTGATACCAACTATAACGACCCATACTTTACATACATGGTTATTACTTAAAAATTCAATCATACTTATTAAAACATATAACAAAACCATGAAAGGACCATATTGGTATAATGTCTTTAGAAACTGGGAAACATAAACAACTGGTTCATAAAGAATCTACATTGCTGCCCATTTATTTCATCATATCTATAGTCCCTTTTGGAATATCCTACTTAATAACCTTCTTCCTGAACTGGGGAAAGAAAACATACAAAAGGGTGAGCTCAAATTCTCAGTAAGGGTAAACAAAAGAAATATCAATCACATCATATTCATAAGAACCTAACATTTTGAAAATCTTAACCTGCAAAAGAGATCATAATTTCATAACATGGGATAAATCATATTAGTGAAATGTAATCCCAATAATCATAACTTAAAACATGAAACTTTGTGGCATACACACATAATCATAGAGAATCATTTCTTATTAGTCAAGACTCATTTCCAAGACTATCTTAGTGGACAAAGTCCATTTCTGAACCAAGTTCATTCCTCGTTTCAGTCCTGTTTCACTGAACCAGTTTAACCTGCCGTTCCAGCCATGTCTATCTCATGAGATATAAAATCTTTACCCAATGCATTGGAGGGAGATATAGGTCCCAACCATCTCATAATGATACCATTCTTATGTGTGCCACAAAATCAAAAAAAATCATACATCATTGCATAACCCATGTAATAAAAATGGGATTCTTAAACATCGTGATATCATAAAACAATTCATATAAGATAAAATAATTCATAAAAATAATTCCATCACAACATAATCAAATCAATGTAATAATAGGGATAGAAATAGAACCCTATATTATCTTAGATGGAAAATAATTTTGATAAAACACTTGAACTCCATTCTTGAGGAAAATATCCTTTCTACTTCAAAAACATTTTTCCTTTCTTAACATGTCATACAATTTTAAACTAAAAGAAGTTGATTAAAAATAAACTTGAAAACTTGTAAAGGAAGCTTCTTGGAAATAATGTTTTAAAAATCCATTCATTCTGTATAAGTTAAAAAAAAATTCTTCTCGTACTTTTTTCGGAAAAGTCAAAAAGTACCTCATACGAAAAATGACAAAAGATTCCTTTCATATCTTTTACTAAAAACTCACCGAAGGGTAAAATTGGATATAAACTATTTTATAAGGATATAAACATTACATATTGAGGAAACATGGATGTGGATGATAAAATACACCCCATTAAATTCCAATGTATAAACATTCTCAGATAAAAATGAGATTGTGATATTTCCCTTACATTAGGTCCGATTTTCTTCGTAAGTGTCTAAAACTCCTGTATAATGATTTAAATAATGTCATTGAATTATTACAGAATCATACTCATTGTTATGATATCATATATGGTCATATTCTTAGCTTATTATTAGTAATATTTCATTGCTACTTGTTATTCAAGTGTTTATTACTTTTTGTTCTTATGCGTGTTTTTTCGAATAAATTCTTATACTTATTTTTAGGTTATAGATACCTCATTTACAGAATGTTATTGGTGTAATATATATCATATTTATTCACTCAATTCATTTATGTAATCATTATCTAATGAATATCATGTAGAACTAGTTGCATCACATCGTGGAGACGGTAGGCCATACGCACGTACGAGCGATGATATCATTCCCATGATCGTGGAATTGTATTGGAGTGTATGTATACAATCTCAGAATCTATATCACTTTAAAATAATCATATATAGTTATTATGTACACCATTATACCCATCCAAGTAAGGTGGTGGTGGAAAATAGATTACACCACGGTGTGGAGACGGTATTCTGTACATACACACGCGTGGTGATTTCATTTTCCATAGGATGGATAGATGGTGAAATAGGGTTGTTTCATAATTATAATAACATATCAGTATATGAGTGATACTGATGTTATTACTTCATAATTAAACAACTAAACAATAAGAAGTGGAAGAAGAAATAAAGTTGAAAGAATCGGTAACGGACATTACCTCTTCTTTGAAGCGCCTCTTTGAGACCTCCTTTTAGGGCACTAAAATTGGTCTTTGAAGAAGACCAGGACCTCTAGGATGTTTCTAGGGAAGTGGAGAATATAATTTTTCAGGGTTTGGCCGAGTTTGAAGGCTCAAAGTGGTGTGAGGAAGAGGGGAGGAGGTGCCCTTTTATAAGGGAGGAGAGGGGAACCTTTGGAAAAACTAAAAATATTATTTTATTATAAAGCCATATTCGGTTTTAAATAGCTCCAAATTGATTTCTTTCGAAGCTAAGGTGGGGATGGGTATAAATACTCTCATCAAATATAATTTAGACAAGTTTAGGATCCTATTTTAACCTTATCATTTAGATTTAACTTTAAGTTAAATAATTTTACTTTTACCGTGTCTTCTTGTTTTCTTACACTATAAGGTTAATAAACTTACTATAACAAGACAAACGAACCCCAAGTTGTTTATTATTAATATATATAACCTTATATAATTAGTTTGGCCTAACCGTATATTTTTAGGAATAAAATAACAATTAATAATATAATATTTTGTTTAAAAACTATTTTATGTCAATTTTGATACTATTTGGTAATTGATTTTTGTGAAAATCATAACGGAAATATTAGTTCTAAAAAAGTGCATTAAATCAATACTAACATGTAATATTAACATAGAAAATTATTTTAATTCATAAAAAGTCTCAAATTACATTTATTTGGGTATTTATAACATCAATTATGTCAATATTTCATTAATAAAATAATTATTGCATCATCATTGTGTCATAAATAAATTAAATTATTTAATGTCTAAAAATTACAAATAAAATATCATTATTTAGGAAATATTTTTATCTTTATAATTAATATTTATAGTCGAATTTATCTTATGTATAACCCTATATTAGAAATGATTTACTTATTAAACTTTGATTTTAACTATTTTAACCCTTCTTTAAATAAATTAATAATAAATGTCCTAATCTAATCTAAGTGGGCCTAAATGGTCATATTTTATTCCTAAGGTTGTTTTTGGTCTAATTACACTTATCCAATAGAATTAGGACATGTGTTAGGGTAACAATAATATCATTTTTACCCTTAATTACCCTATTTACTTTTAACCGTGGTAAAAAAAGTAAAAGTTACTATTCACCAAAAATTATTTTCATCTCATTGAACCAGATTTTACTTAATGACATCAACAGTGTCTCTCAGATTTTGTAAATTCCACTCACAGAAGCGGTAAAATTAAGTTTTATGTAAATTTGCAAATTCTCCTAGGAGGTGGGTAAAAAACGGTGAAACGTTCAATAAATGTTTTATATATCTAAAATTATTATAAAATTACTCCAATGAATTACATTGAACTTATATAGGTATTATGTATCAATTTTGACCTAAAATAAATTTAAATAAAATAAATAATTATTTAAATAAAAAGTTGGTTTTTAAATAGTAACCCAGTGTTTTTACTATTCATCAAAAATTTAATGTTTTCAGAAAAATACCAAAATTTCACCCTAGGCTAATTTCAATATTCCGAATCCAAAAACAAAGTCCATTTTGAAAAATAAAATTTACAAAATTTAAAAAAGTGGTTATTACTTTTCATAACGACTAGTTTTAATAATATTTTAATAGCATATCATTGTTTAGTGAAACTCGGTATTGCGTATGACACAAGCTATCAAGGAAGATTGCGATTGCGTGTAAAGAAACCCAAACTAGTGTTGTGTGTTGTGAAAGATTCCTTTGATGATTTATATAAAATAAAAACAAAATATTTCTTATAAAAGTCTCAGGTGTTACAAATGATCACCTATGTTAATAATTTCTTTCAATACATAAATACTCTTCCAAAAGTGAAAGTGTGACCCAATCAAACCACTAAATCCAAGAATATCTTCATGATTGAATTAATATTCATGAGATATTAAATCAAAAAACGACTATTAGACACACTCTCTAGTTATCTAAGAAAATATGGGATAAAGATGAATGGGAAATAGTGACAAATTGTTCCTTTGGGTGGAAATAATCTCACTTCACACCCACACAGTCACTATCTAGAAAGAGTAATGAAGAAGAATGACGATCAAAATGATATACAAATATATAAGAAATGTTAGGGTTTCACTTCCTAGAACTGGACTTGCAAGTTAGCCCTTCATCTCTAAAATATTGGTATCATAATAAATTAAAGAGGGAATAATGAGCATGAACATGTATTTACAAAAAAAACATAGGAAAGAAGGGAAGAAATAGGGGAAAGAAAAACTATAGACTGAGTCCCATCTCTAGGGGTATAAAAAATAGAGGATAAAAACTTCAATTAGAAAAAAAAAGAGAATAAACATTTGATAATAAAAAATAATACGTAGTGAAATCCACATGGCATACTTTGACATGTTTGTGACAAAAAATCAATGAACTCCCATTGAAATTAAAAAATATATCATCATCTAATGTGCTTCTCATCCACTTTTTCTATGCCAAATAGTTATCGTGACCCCTCATCCCAATGTTTTCTATATGTAAGGTTCAACTTCCCAGATAGTTAGAATCCAAAATTACTTGTGCCACTATCTTATTATCTTTTATGTTTTCGTGATTTAGATAGAAATAAAATGGTGAGATATTGATATTGAACAAATATATATATATATATATATTATTTTTACTTTTATTATATTATATATATATACTTATTATATATATATACTTATTATATATATATATATATATTAAATATGAGGTATTGGGTTGTCTTCTTCAGTAGTTTCAATCTCACATTCCTACTCAAGCTCGGTACATAGGGGTATTCATCTTCAATCATCATCCATAGACTCATCAATATAGGTGGTGTATATATTGAGTTTTTCTTTGTTGTATTCTCTAACAAGATTGAGTAGAGTCTCAGTTCAATAATGGTGTGTTGTTGAGTCTAATTTCTATAGGGTGGAATATAAAACTTCTTCTTTAGATGGTTGCAGTTGGATCTCCTCACAGTGGTGTGTCATCATCCTCCTCCCTTGAAAGTGGTGGATCATGGTTTGAGTTCTTATAATCACATAAGATTCAATCGAAATATTCCTTTTTCTCTTTAATGATTCTTAGCGTGGGATTTCCATCATCAGAACTGCTTGGATTTAATAGTTAGCAGAAACCATGAGTTTTATTCTCTCGTGACCAAAGTTTCTTCTTCAAGTAGCATTTGGATTAGATTTCTTCATAGAGAGATTCAAATATGGGGGTGGAGTTTAAGAATTTTGTGGTCATGGGGGTTCATATTTATTAGGGTACAGTGAGATTCACAATCGACTATGAGGCCTACGATCGATCATTGGTTTTTAGGTTGATTGAAGTTCCACAAAATTGATGGATTTGGCTTTATGATCACTCTAGCTATTTGAAAACATGGTCCCTTTGTCAATTTTTGACTTATGTTCAATTCATCACCCAATTTAATCTATGGTTGATTAGTGGTGGTCATGTGGTTTCTTCATTGAAGGCACGATTCATTTGGTCTTGGCATGGTCGATTCAACCCTCTTCCAAATTTCCATTCATAAAGCACCGCAAGTCGATCATTAAATCTATTTATACTTATGGTTGATTTGAACCCTGCATGGTCACTTTTCTTTTTCAAGAAAAAAATTATTTAGAAAATTATTTACCTAAAATTATGATCAATTAGACAAAGAAATTTTTGAATTAAAAATTTTCAATTAAATTTAAAATAATTTAAAGAATCAAGTAGTTAAAAAAAGTTATAACAAATTACACCAAGAACTATTATCAATTAAGAACTCAAAAGATACTTTTATAATAAAAAAACCATGAAAAATAATTCAACCAAAATTATTCTAGATTCCCTGATTCTCCATTAAAAGCTCAATTTTTCAATAAAAAATCATTTACTCCACCAAAATAGATTTGGAAAAGTATATTAAAATAATGAAACATTAGTAATCACAAACAAATGGATATTTGTTGATCATTCAAAGAAAAATATTATTGAAGAAAAACCCATACCAACATCTATGATAAAGATCATAATTTCCGTTGATTGTCTTGGTACTATTGATGGTTTTTGAGAAGTAACTCACAATTTTAAAACCCACTAATCAATTCATATTAGAAATGATTAATGATTTTTTTAATAGAATAATGTGGTTAGATCTTCAAGGAGTTGAATAATAGGTTATTCCTTACACCTATACTCACACTACCCTCAAGAAGGGATAGGTTTTTGATATAATGTGAAACTTAACAGAAATTAATAGGCTATGTCCTTATTAAAATGATAAAGTGATATATTATTCCTCAATATAATTAAAGATATATTAAAAAATATAAAATGCATGATATTACGTTATTTGTGGTACTATTTTAATTAAAACTTTAGAGTCATTATCTCTATAGCATGAAGTATAAAATAAATAAATATATTTATATTGATATTAAAAGATTAAAGTATATATTCACATAAAAATTTCTTGATTACTAATGTTTTTAGCATAAATTTTAATTTAATTTAAGAAAACCCCCTAAAATTTTATAATTTATGATATGTTTCATTTAGAATTTGAATTATTGGATACTTTTTTGGAAGTGGAATTTCATGTTTAATTAGATAAAAAGTATAATTAACTAATTTCCCTAATTTTATGGAATTAATTTCAAAATAAGATCTTTGATTTTGGAAATTTTTGATGTATAATATTAAATTAGAGGACCATTTGAGCATTGGAATAATTGAAATGAAATTATAAATAAAAGGAGTGGAGATATTTTATTCAATATCATACCGATATTTCAATCAGTGATGAACTTAAAATATGAAGGAAATGGGCATTGTATACCACTATATTCACATTTCAATATTCATTATAGATTAGAAGAGAAAGATAGATCTATATCACTAGTTATGATAAAATAAAACTCTTAAGATATAACCATGTATTTATTATTGAAAGGATGTATATGTGAAGCCATGCAAAGTGATTGATACAACATGATAATATCATATTAATGATATTTCCCATGCACTAAAGAAGCTGGTGGACCTGGAAACTACATGGAGTTATCTTTTCCTATGATAGAATCATTACATATGGTGTATATATATCAATACATGTGATGAAGTCACTGGTTACAAGAAATGGATATCAGGGGATACGATATTGGGTCATTTAAGAAAATTGTGGGATATATAAAATGTAATCCAATCATATTTTATTATATATATATCATGAGAGGTCCATGATACTATGTTTCTAGATATATTAAATAGTTCTATTTATATTTTATGATATCCAGATATTTATAGAGGGGATAAAGATTTTGTGCTTGATCATTGGCTATGATTGAAGGATACCACTTACTTTGATATAGGAGTAGAGCATCACAAATTATTATTTACAATCTTAAGTGAGTCATTATAAATAAAAAAGGGTGGTGAATGAATGGGATAATATTTATCATGGTGATTGGATGATATCATACACCTAGGAGGATGTTGCTGCTTATAACATGATGTAATCATTAACAAAAATGGGGGATGAAATTCATATCATTTTTTTGATACTCTATATTATAATGATTTATATTTCACACTAAAAATGTTAACAACCACATGATTTCATTACCTGATGATTCTAGGAATTCCAAAATACTTTTAAAGTATAAGGAGGAATAATTTATAAGAGAGGGAATTTAAGTGGAATCTTGTATAGATATTGATAATAAAGGAATGAAACATGAATTATATGAATCTTATGAAATATTTCTATATGATATGATTATCCAAATATAATAATACATTAATGGAATATATAATAAGAAATAATTAGAAGAGATAGGTAGATTCCCATGGATCGTGGGACTTGTAACCAAGAGTGAAAAAAAATAAAATTGGAATGATTGAGAAGAATCCAAATATATATGGAACAAATATTCCAAAAAAACATGTGGAATAATAAAAGGGAAAAGGAAGATCAATCACAATGTATAGTTTTGTAAATAAAGTGACCAAATTGAAGGTATATTATTGATGGAGGCTGGAGATTGTGCTAAATTAATGGAGAAGCTTTTTACTCTAGATTTTATTTTTAATTTATTAATAGTGTCTAAATAATTATAGTGTGGATTAAATTTATTTAAATTTATAGAGTATTACACTTATTTTAATCCTATATTTGTATTATTCAATATCTTTTACTTGATTCTTTAGCTATTTTATAGAAATTTAGATGAACTTAGGGTGGAGAAGATGGAGTGAAAGTGGAATATGAAATCTAATAATAGAGTTTTGGCCATTGATTTAAGGGATTAAAACTATAAAGATCTTGATAGAAACATAATCATATATTATTTCTTTAAAACATTACATCTATAAGATTATAGTATCCTCACAAGTACTCTTTATCATTATATCAAGTCTAAGGTGAATCTAAGAGGATTATACTTATAATTAGTGATTTTTTAACATTTTTCTATTTTTAACTCAACTAATGTGTATTACAAAGTATTTTTACTATCTAGATCTCCCTCCTCTCTTATTTATTTATTCCAACATTATTTTAAGTGCTACTGCCTTTTATAACATGCACTCACTCAAATATAAATTAATTCCAATGCATTCATATTCTTTTCATTATATATTCACACACACATATTCATTTTATTTTAATACTTTCTACACAAGTGATAAATGGATTAACCAAATTGAATATCCTTTTAGAGATGATATGGTATCTTACTAATAGTATGATTAAATAATCTTTTTAAGTGGAAGGAGTATTTTCTAGACAAACACAACTTTATAACAATTTGTATGAGTTGGATTAGTTGAACCATTGATTTAAATTTATTATAAATCAAAAATCACAAAAATATAATTACACTTTATAATAAAATTTATAAACTATAAATATTCTTATATTATATTATAAATTATTTATTTATCTATTTAAAGATTAGTGAATGTGAACCAAGATATCACTGAGTTTATATTTTCATCCACTAATTCCTAAAATTGATAGATTATCTTATCAAATTTGGGTAAGGACAACCAATGATATAGAAGAGAACCATCCAGTGAGAGTGAAAAATGAGGATAAAGTTCCACAATTTCCCGACGATTTATTGTAGAATTAATAGGACTCACCATTGTTTGGGGATATGGAAGTTCCAGGGGTATTTGGTAATCTGTCATGTATGAGATTAACACCATACTCTAGGAATTATAAAATGAAACATTACCATTTGTAGTACCTTCCAACCTTTAATGTTATTCCATTAGAGGATGAATTATCTTTTATTAAATATTTTTTTATAATATATTAATATATTCATTTCTTTGAGTTTCATAAAATTAATTAAGAATGAGCTGTTTCCCTTGTTGAATGAATGGATAGGCTAGAGACTGGTTACTTCTCCAATGTAAGAATTCATTTATATCCTAAGATGATATCTATAATGATTTAATTAGGAGGTTTGTCCAACTAAAAAACCTATGTATTTGAGGACAAGAATCTCTAGATTTTTGCAGAAGAAAAATGAATCATTCCATGAAGATTGACATAGATTTAGGAATTATTAATACAAATTCCCCCATCACTAATTCCCACCATCAATTTTAGTGAAAATTTTATATAAAGGTTTGAATAGAATGGAATAATTTGTTTGATTAATCTATAAGAGGCCTCTATGGGGAAAACATTGAGGCAAATATGAACATTTTCAATATGCTTTCCATGAATTTATAAAAAAATAAATTATAGGGAGAATGTTTTACCATATATAGATGATAGTTTAAATAAAATAGGGGGTTTTAATAAAAAATGAAACTAGAAAATTATGTCCAACTAAAGTATTCAGTTTATCAGTAGTTATAGACTTCTGATAAACTCAAAAATTAGATTATGTAAGAATAATGAAATTAATAATTGTTAAAAATAATGTAGAAATAGTGTAAATATAATAATATATAAAACAATATAAAATACAAATAAATAAATACATGAAGTATAGGTTAACAAACCAATCACACCTATAAAGTATATTTTTAAAAGAAAATAGCCTCTAATTAGGGAGCTCTTTTCTTTAACTCAAAGAAACAAGGGAGTCTTTGGCCTGACTCTATTTAACCTCTTTCTTAGCCTGAAACATCCATGAAAAAAACTATAAAAAATAATAATCTTGATACATAAAATCTTCCTTGAAACCATGGTCAATATTAGATTCATAGCCTCATAATTTCATTATCAACCTGATAGAAATAACCTATTTCCAAGAATCAAAAGTCCCTCAATCAACATGATTGGAAAAGCCTAATTCCACACACCGAAAGGTCCTTGATCAGCATGACAAAAAAAATCAATGATTATAAGAGAAATCTAAGATATTTACAATGAAATCCTCACACAAATTAACTCTTATAAAAACACTCATTAAGAAAAAGAATTAGTGGTGCTTAAAACAAAAATCTATTATAGACTTTTAAACAATCATAAGATTTTAGAGAGTTTGTTTCTCATGATCCATAACGAAACAATACTATTTACAGATAATAATACAATGGTTGGATTTTATAAACTATAGGTTCGGTTGTAATGACATTGAAAGAATAAACTCCATATTTTGATGGATTCAACAAATATTTACATCTTCTGATGAAGTCAATCTGCACCGGTACAATACTATAACATTTGAAAAAATCAATCTAGAATGAATCCTTAGTTATTTGTAATTTCAAACTCTTCATATAAAATTTAAATTCATTGGATTTTTTTCTTACACAACACAACAAAATAAAAAAAACATCAACTTAAATAAAATTCATCTTTATGTGTATTTTGATTTAAAAAAATATGCAAAGGATTCATTGACTCAAAAATCTCCCCATTATTGAAAAAAATACATGATAATAAAATTTATAACATGATTGAATTTTTAAAAAATACTTCCTATAAATATGTAAGGAAAAATAATTTCTCCAATTTTTATCAAATTATTCATAAAATAATGTCATTAGTCTAAAAAAATTATTTTCTCAAACGTAATATTTTTTAATATTCCCCCTTAAAAATAGTAAAAACTTAGAAAAAATTAAAACATTTCCATCACCATTAAAACATATTTCTTTTAAAAAATATATCCCTTTACAAAAAAAATATTTACCAAATCTCCACCCTTGTGTGATTTTCAAAATAATAATCAAAGGTAAAAATAGTAAAAGTCAAAAAAATAATATCAATAATTATAAAAAAAATTAATTTCATATCATAAAATAGATTTAAAAATTAAATATATAGATGAAAAGGATAAAAAATTTGAACATATTAGAAGTTATATCTTGATCTCTATGAGCGATATTCTTCTTATGGAGATGGTTTTAGAGAATGTTCAATGAAGAATGTCTTATATTCCAAATTATGAAAGTAGACACCTGTAAAAAAATTCTAGAAAAAATTCTCCCTTATTAAGATATTAGTTATATGTAACTAAATATAAAATAATTAAAAGAATAAATCTTATAGAAAAATACTCAAAGTTTTGGAATTATCTAAATTAAATGAATCATGATATATAATTTTTAATATTTTATCTGAGAAAATGATTATCTTTGAGAATGTAAAATTAATGATATGTAGACTATGTAAAACATTGTATCATATCATGTATAAAAATTGAAAAAGTTTTTTGAAAGATTTTATAATAAAGTAAGTAATTCATGAAAAACGTAGTATTCATTAAGTTTAAAAACAAATAATTTCCAACGAATTTAATTCTAGTCATTTGACTTCTATAAAAATAAAAGTTACCTATATAAAGAGTTTTTTAAATTCTAAAACAAATAATGTATTTACACTTTATTAAAGTGTTTTACAATGTTAGGAGATAATTATAACAGAGAGCAGAAGTTAGGATCACTTAATGTAATAGTTCATGCCCTCTAGGTCTGTTAATTTTCCAGTTTTGGTTATTAGAGGTGTTTGAAGGAGGTTCCAGGAGTTTTCAGGGGAAGTTGGGGTGTAGAAGAACTGTTACAGGAAATACACGTCATGTAAGTGTATTACAAAATGTGAAAGTTGGTTCCACATATTTTCCAAGTATGGTTCACGATGTGTAGATTTTTGGGTTTAAATAATAAAAAGGCCACCTATTTTTTTGGAGAAACCAAACCCTGAGGATTACACAATGTCAAAGGGGATTACACAATGTGTAAATCCATGATGTAGTGCAGTTTTAAAAGTTCTTTCAGGATTAATTTTCATTCATTCGACCATGGATTCTTCTTCCTCTCATTTTGGGAAAACCCTAGGCACCCCAAGTAGTTCTTCAATCACTCTTACCCCCTATTTTATCCTTTGGTTTCATTAGTTGTTCATTGGTAATCCAGGGCAATCCCTTTCTCCTTGATGGTTGGTTTTCTTCCATTCTTCTCTTGGGGATTCAATGTGGAGACGTTGTTATGGTTTTGGGTGTATGTTGGGTTGAGTTTTAATTTTATTTGGTTTTATTTTAGTTTTATTCATGTTTTCTCATGGTGTGGTTGTGGTTTGAGGGTGTTCTTCTTCTCCTTATGGTGCCCAGTGAGTTGGAAAAGCTTCTTTGAGGTATGGATTCCATCGTTTCTCCTTATTGTGTATTATGAAGGAGGGGTTTAATTTTATATATATGGGTTATTTTTGTTATTTATTAATGAAAGATAAATAATTGATCAATTGAAATAAAAGTGTTAAATGAGGTTTGATTTTAAATATTTTAATGGTTTATTTGTTATTGTGATATGTGGATTGTATGGGCTTGATGCCTTGATGATAATTGTGGCCATTGGGGGATTTTTTTGCACTAGATATATGTATTGTGACTACTATTACTATTATGACTATTTTGATTATTGTGATATTACCCTAAATGGAAATTGGTTAATTATTTATATTTGGCTAATGAAATGGTTGCCCCAAGATTTTGGTTTGTGTGATAACACCCCGAAAATAAAGTGAAATGTGATAAAATCCCCTTTGTAAACCTTTATAAATTATCTTTATGTCTTGTGATGCATAGTCATGCTTGTGAGATGACAATTTGTGGTTAAAATGGGGTGTTGGGAAATATGTGGTTTGTTTGTCCGTTCTTTTGAGGCAATGAGGAGGTGGTTTGTTTGGCCGTGCTTTTGGGGCAGTGAGGAGGTGGTTTGTTTGTCCATTATTTAGGGAGGTGAGTAAGTGTTTTATTTAGGCTTTCTTTTGGGGTGTAAAGGAGTTGGTTTACTTGGCCGTGCTTTTGGGGAAGTGAGTTGGTGGTTTCTTTATTCTAGATGCCCAAGTAGTGATGGAATGAATAAATAATTGTTTAATAATATTTTAAATAACATGGGTTGGTTTGGATAATGGGATGAAAATGGTTAATGATTTATGAAATGGTGGATTGTGTGGTTAAACGTGGTTTATGATAAATAATAAAATAAAGGGGGTGATTTAAATGGGAATTGGTTAGGAATGTGAAATGTTGTTTTTGGATTGATGTGAGGTGTTATTCATTTAGAGGTGGCAGAGAAAGTGACGATGTTGTGGGTTGGTTGGTTTATTTGTGAACCCATAGGTTGGTCTTTAGTGTTTGATAGTATATATAATTACTTGTATATTCTTGTGATTTCTATACGCACCCCACCCACATCAAGCACTATGTGCCTACACCCACGTAGTCATGCGGGGGTTGTTTTTCCAATATTCGGTGAGGAGTACGGATGGATGGGTACCTGCTCTTTCCCACTCTCTCTTCTAGGAAAGGTAGTTATTGAATAGGCTATGACAGATGAAGGTCTTTTAGTTCATTATATAGTTGTTATGATATCCCAAGTGTTTGTGAGAGAGGTTTGACGACCCAGGTGTTTTCGGGCGAGACATGACCATGTTTTTGGGGCGGTCGCCTATGTGTTTTTGGGTGAGATATGTTGTGGCCATTCTTGTGGGTTAGTGAGCCCAGGTGTTTGTGGGTGAGGTGTGTTGTGACCGTTCTTGTGAGACAGTGTGGTATACATAATATATGAGAGCACCGAGATGTATGATGTTGGGTGTGAGAGCGAAATACTAGTGGGAAAGTGGTGCAGGGTACCCTTATCTATGTGATTCCTAATATATTATATTACTTGGTTTTTTTATTTGGTGATCATGCCTTGGTGAGGTTGGGATGGTTAGTATTCCTTGATAGGTGTTTTTTGGTTATGATGTTTTCTCACATGGGCATTAGTATGCTTATTTCACATGTACATGAGAGTTTTTTGTTTTTCTAATGAGCAAACTTGTATGTTCACCCTATGTATATAAAAATATTTTTAGGTTTATAGGAAGATTATGTGGACCATCCTGGGAATTAATAGCTCAAAACATTGGATAACTACTATGTCTCTACTTTAGCTTTACTTTTGGGTTTTTACTTTGGAGAATTTATTATATCTATATCAGTTCTATTTATACATGCATGTGGGATAGTTTTTTTATTTCTTTTTTATATAATGACTTAGAGTTATTTGTGGGTGATTCATCTTATCTCATGATTCTATATTATTATAGAGGGTAATGCCTCCCATATCATGATATTTTTATATCCTCAGTGCTAGTCGCCAACCTAGGGACTACTGGAGGTGAGACTTAGGGGTCATTATCTTTCTCCCCTCATTATGGTATCTTTGGAGGGAGGGGTCCATGATAGAGTGGTATCAAATGTGATGGTTGGGAGATAAACTGGAGTTTAGATTTAGGAATAGTGACTATTATATGGGGTGGTATGGAAATAGTGCCAGTTGACCTTGGTGCATGACATAGGTTAGGAAGACCGGATATGAAATGGGATTTTAGGGCCCCCCTAGATCTAGTGTATAGACTATGAGCTTATTGAATGAACAAGTGAGACGGACCTTCTTGGAGGGTAAAGACCTAGGAAAGGTACACGGTTTTTTAATTACTTGTGTTCTTGTCTGAATTGAGCTGTTTTGGGAAGGTTTAAATGGATTTTAAATTAATTAAATGTCTTAAAATTAATCTTAATAAAAAATTCCACACAATATGGATTAGGAAGTTACTTTTTTACCTTTCATCTATGGATCCTATTCATCATTCAAATGTGGATCAAGAAGTTGAGGTTCAATAGGCTGATTCGGTTGATCATTGTATGGTTGATCTGGTTGAAGAGGATGATTAGTGGTAGAGGATGTTTCATGTTTTCCAGTGATAGGATTTGGGAATGTATGCGGGAAGTTTTTTATATGTATAGATAGATAACACGACCTTGGATGTGGTCATTAGAAGATATTTAGAGGAGTTGGGTGTGGTCATTTTCACACAGTAGAGGCAACAGTTCTAGAGGGTCCAGAGATCATCATTGGTACAATCATTTTTTCTAGTACCATTGTTTGTGCCTTGTTTTATTTAAGAGCTTTTCACTCCTTTATTTTAACTTCTCTATCCCATGCTATGGGAATAGACATAGAGATTATTTTAGTTCCCCTAGTGTTGACTATGCTAGTCAGAGGACATACCAGCTTATTTAATGTGTTTCAAGGGTGTAGATTGATGATGGGGCCACATCAGTCCCATGGGGACCTTTTCTTACTATAGATATATCCATAAAATTCCATCCTCATCATCGACTAGTTGTATTTTGTATGTCCTTTTATCATCTAATTCTAGAAGAGATTCATATTTTTGGATGTGGATTTCCAAAGTGTGGTTTTCGTTGGAAATCAGGGTTGTTAAGTGGGTAATCGGTGTGTTGAGTCCCTTATTTTCTTGTTGGCTGAGTTATCGATGGAATCAATGGAAACTAAGATAATAGAGGTTACTAGGGTCATTGGGGAGTTCCTGAATGTTTTTACTGATGAGGTTGTGATGCTACCCCCTCGATTTGATGTTGAGTTCGAGATAGACTTTCATCCTGGTGATTCTTCAATTTCGATGGGTCCTTATCAAATGAAACATTCTGAGTTTTGGGAGTTGAGGATTTAGATAGATGATCTGATGTAAAAGGTTTTTATCTATACTATTGTGTTACTGTGGGGTGCTCCAGTGTTATTCACCAAGAAGGGGGATGATAATCTAAGGTTGTTTATAGACTACCAAAGATTAAATCATGTGACAGAAAAAAACCATTACCCTCTTCTGAGGATAAATGATCTTTTTAATTAGCTAATAGGGGTGAGTTTATTTTCTAAGATTGATTTTCAGTTTGGATATCATCGGTTGAGGGTGTTATCCTAAAGACTACCTTGAAATGAAAATATGGGCACTTTGAGTTTGTAGTCATTCCATTTTGTGTTATGAATGCACCATCCATGTTTTTGGGGTCTATGAAAACCATGTTCTATGAGTTCCTGGATCAGTTCATTCTCATATTCATCAATGATATCTTAATCTACTAGAAATTAGAGGAGGAGCATACCAAGCATCTCATAACTATCTTGCATGTTCTTAAATGCCACAATATCTATATAAAGTTGTCCAAGTGTAGGTTTTTCACACAAGAGGTGCATTTCCTCAGGCATGTGGTATCTCAGAAGGGTATGTAAGTAGACCCATCGAAGGTTTAAGGAGTTGTTTCTTGGGAAGCACCCAATAATTTGTCATAGGTTTATAGTTTTCTTGGTCATTCAGGCTATCATCAAAGGTTTGTACCCGATTTCTATTGAGTTTTAGCCCCATTTATTGCTTTCAATATGAAGGAACAAGATTTTTTTGTAGAGTGATCAGTGCTAGGAAGTGTTTGATTACGTGAATGGGAAGTTGGTAAGTGCTTCAACTACTAGAGGAGGGTGTGTTTTTTTAGGTGTTTTGTGACGCTACCCATTTTGGCTTGGGATTTATGCTGATGCAGTAGCAGGCAATAATCTCTTATGGGTCTAGAAAGTTACATCCCCATGAGTGTAATTACACTACCCATGATCTGGAGATAGGTTTGGTTTTTTTGTGCTAAAGTTGTGGTGACAATACCTCATTAGGGAGTGTTTTGTGGTCTTCACAGATCACAAAAATTTGAGGTATATCTTTTCCCAGCAAGATCTGAACTTGCAGTAGTGAAGGTGGTTGGAGTTTCTTCGGGATTATGATTTTGAGATCTCATATATCTCAATAAAAGGTAATGTTTTGGCTGATACTTTGAGTAGGAAGTCCTGGAGGGGTGTTTTCAAGAGTTTGGGGATACTTGGAGAGTAATGGAGGAGTTATAAGCCTTGCACTTAGATGCAAGAGTGGATGGTGGTGGAGGTTTTTTGTTTCAAATGATGGTACAATATTCTCTGATACAATGGGTGGAGGAGTCTCAGCGGGGAGACTTATAGGTAGAGGTGATGTACAATCATTTTGGACACGGTGAAGCTTCAAAGGGATGGTCAGAGGATGGTTAGAACTAGATGTTGGTTCATGTGAAGTTGTTTTTTCCGGTTGTAATGAAAAATTGAGTCCTTAAAAAGTTTCATAACTCACCTTTTATGGTATATACAAGAGTTTCTAATATGCATTGTGGCTTGAAGATGTAGTCTTGGTGGCCTTGGATGAAATGGGTAGTGGTAGAGTTCATGGTGAAATTCTTGGTTTTCTAGTAGGTAAAGGTTGAAAATCGTGTTCTTAGTTGTTTGTTGTAGCCCTTGGATGCCCCTGAGTGGAAATGGGATAACATCTCAATGTATTTCATTATGGGGTTACAAAAAGATTAGGGACGTTGGGATTCTATCTGGATGATATTGGTTCATTTGATGAAATCGACCCACATCATAGTGACCAAAGAGTCTGGTGCAGTGGATGCCTTGGCTAAGAGGTATGTGGATGAGGTGGTTCAGTTTAATAGAGTTATGAGGTCCATTTTATTGGACCAGGACACATGTTTTACCTCATGAGTCTAGAGTATATTGCAACATACTTTTGGAACTCAATTATACCTCAAAATTTCTTTCCACCCCCAGATTGATGGGCATATAGAATGAACTATCCAAACATTGGTTGATATATTGCACGCATAAATCATGGACTTTGATAGATCTTGGGTATGACACCTACCTTTGGTGTAGTTTTCTTATAATAATTGATATCACTATTCTATTAGAAAAGATCAATTTTAGTATTTGTATGGGAGACCATGCTGTTATACATTGTGTTGGATAGAGGTTGAGGAGATGACTATTCTTGGTCCTAATGTGGTGAAGAGCATGATAGCCAAAGTTCAGCTTGTTCACGAGAGGATAAAAGCAGCGTAGGACTAGAAGAAGTCTAATTCCGATCATTGGAGGAGTCCAATTGAGTTCAAGGTTTGTAACCACATGTTCTTTAAGGTTTCCCCTCGACATGGGCAGTAAAGGTTTGTCACAGGGAGTAATATTTCTCCTAAGTTTGTTGGGACCTTTAAGGTGTTTGGGTGATTTTGTGAGGTGGCATATCAGTTGGAATTTTCATCATGGATGGAGAGGATCCATGATGTCTTCCACATATCTCAAATTAATTGGTATATTCACGATGAATCCCATTTTATTGAATGGGGAGAGTTGGATATCGAGGACGATGCAATGTTTTTGGAATGACCAGTAGAGATCCAAGATTGCCAAGAGAAGGCACCATGTGGACAAATTATTCCGTCGATTCATGTTCTGTAGAGGCATGGTATCTTGGAGGAGAGTTCTTGGGAGTGATAAATGCAGATTCATTCCCAATACCCATAGTTTTTTTTGAGTTTTTATTTGCTTTTTTTTTCTTGTGATGTGATGTTTGGATTATTTTTGTTTAATGAGATTAACTATTTTCTTTGGTTTGTGATGTGTGTGATGTAATGTGTGATAAAGTCATGACATATGAAAAGGGGTGGACCTGATTCCTAATAGATATTAATTAACTGCAATGTGATTAAACCCATGTGGGAAAGTTAGTGATGCCTAGAGCGGATAATATCTTCACATGGAAGACAGAATTCCACAATTCGTGTGTTCGGAATGGTGTGGTTCATTGGTTGTAACAATTTTTTGATTGGATTGTACAGAGGTTGATATGGTTTCACAGTAGTTTTTTGGAAGTGTGGTTGTATAAGAGGATGTAGCTTATGGTTTTGGTGATGTAGTTGTACAGTGTTTTTTGTGGTCATTTGGGTTGGTGTGTTTTTGGTTGGTAGTAGAGTTTGAGGTATGACCAAATCCTTAAGAGATATATTGTGGGGTGGTTGTTTAAACCCCTTTTCTTTAGGTCTTGGTTTTGGATTCTTGATGGAAATAATCATTTTATAGGTATCTTATGTAACATTCAATGCCCTCCTGATCCATTACTTGTCTAGTTTTGGTTATTGGAGGTGTTCAGGGGTGGTTCCAGGACTTTTCTGTGGAAACTAGGGATGCAGTAAAACTACTACAGAAAATACATGTCATGTAAGTGTATTATACGATGTGAAAGTTGTTTTCATTGATTATATAGGTATGGTTCATGATGTTTATATTTTTAGGGTTAAATAATAAAAAGGCGATATGTTTTTTGGTGAAACCGAACCCAGAGGATTATACGATGTGAAAGGGGACTACATGTAATGTAAATCCCTGATGCAGTGAAGTTTTAAAAGTTATTTCTAACCGAATTTTCATTCGTTCGGTCATGTATTATTTTTCCTATAATTTTGGGTGATCCCTAGGAATCCTTAGGAGTTCTTTAATCCCTCTTAATCCCTCTTTTATCCATTGGTTCTGATGGGTTTTCATTGGTAATATGTGGTAAGACCTTTCTCCTTCTTGGTTGGGTTTTTTCATTCTTCTCCCAGGGATTCTATACGATGATGTTTTTATGGTTTATGTTGTGTGTTGGGTTGAGTTTTAATGGTCTTTGGTTGTTTTGTATGTTTATATGTGTTCTCTTATGACACAGTTGTGTTTTACAAGAGTTCTTCTTCACCCTACAGTGCATAGTGTTTTGGAAAATATTCTTTGAGGTAGGGATTCTCCCATTTCTTCTTATTGTGTATCATGTAGGAGGGGTTTGATTTTTTATCTATGGTTTATGGTTTTTATAGCTTAATAAAAGATAAATAATTGGTTAATTGAACTAAAAAGGGTAAATGGGGTTTGATTTTGATGTTTTTACACCTTTATTTGTTATTGTGATATTGTGGATTGTACGGGCTTGATGCCCTATTGAAAATTGTGGTCGTTTGGGGCTTTGTTTTCACTGGATATATGAATTGTGACTATTGTTACTATTTTTATTGTTATTATATCACCATAAATAGACATTGGTTAATTACTTATACTTGGCTAATGAAATGGTTTCCCCGGGATTTTGGTTTATGTAATAACACCCGTAAAATAAAGTGTAATGTGATAAAATCACCTTTATAAACCTTTATAAATGATCTTGATGTGTTTAAATGTGTGGTCTTTCATGTGGGACGACTATGTGTGGTTTAAATGGGGTGTGGGGTGATATATGGTTTGTTTGGTAATGCTTTTGAGGTGGCGAGGAGGTGGTTTGTTTGGTTGTGCTTTTGAGGTGGAGAGGAGGTGTTTTTTTCCATGTTTTTTGGGTAGTGAGGAGGTGGTTTGTTTGGTCATGGTTTTGGGGGCGGTGAAGTGGTGGTTTGTTTGGATGTTATTTTGGGGAAACAGGGATGTGGATTTTTTGGTCATTCTTTTGGGGAAGCAAGGAGGTGGTTTGTTTGGCCATGCTTTTGGGGTGGGGAGGAGGTGGTTTGTTTAGCCATGATTTTAGGGTGGTGAGGAGGTGGTTTGTTAGGTCATGATTTTGGGGGTGGTGAGGTGGTGGTTTCTTTGTTCTAGATAACCTAGTAGTGATGGAATGAATAACTAATTGTTTAATAATGTTTGAAATGATATGGGTTGGTTTGGATAATGGGATGAAAATGGTTAATGAGTAATTAAATGGAAAGTTGTGTGGTTAATTGTGGTTGAAGCTAAATAAATGAATGAATGGGGTGATTTAAATGTGAATTATTTGGGAATGTGAAAAGAGGTTTTTGGATTGATGTGTGGTATTATGCATTTAGAGGTGGCAGAAAAAGTGACAATGTAGTGAGTTGGTTGGTTTTTTGAGAACCCATATATTGGGATTGAGTGTTTGATACTGTATATAATTAGTTGTATATTCTTGTGGTTTTTATACACACTCCACCCACATCAAGCATTATGTGCCGACACCCGCATAGTCACATGGGTTGTTTTTTCTAACATCTGATGAATATTATGTATAGATGGGTACCCACTCTTTCCCACTCTCTATTCTAGGTGAGGTAGGTATTTCAAAGGTTGTGATGGTCGGAGGTCTATTAATGCATTAGATGTTGGTTTTGATAGACCAAGTTTTTGTGGGGGAGGTGTGATGACCTAGGTGTTTTCAGGTGAGATGTGACTATGCTTGTTGGGCGATGGACAAAGTGTTTTTGGGTGAGATATGTTGTGTCCATGATTGTGGGGTGGAAATCCTAGGTGTATCTAGGCGAGGTGTGTTGTGACCGTGCTTGTGGGGCGATGTGGTATTGAAGATATGGGACTGCCATGACGTACAACATTGGGTGTGAGAGCAACATACCAGTTGGAAAGTGGGGTAAGGTACCCTTATCGATGTGATTACTATTATATTATATTACATGGTTTGTGTTATTTGGTGAGCATGCCTTGGTGAGGTTGAGATGGTTAGTATTCCTTGATAGGTGTTGTTTGGTTCTGTTGTTTTCTTATAGGTTCATTAGTATGATTCTTTCACATGTGCATGAGAGACTTTGGTTTTCCTGTTGAGTATCCTTGTATGCTCACCCTGTGTATATAAAACTGTTTTTAGGTTTCTAGGAGGATTACATGAACTCTGCTGATAATTACTAGATCAGACCTTTGGATAACTACTGTGTCGTTACTTTATCTTTACTTTTGGGTATTTACTTTGGAGACTTTATTGTATCTGTATCAGTTATATTTATACATGCATGTGGGATGGTTTTTAGATTTCTTTTTATATTATGTATTAGAGTTGTTTGTGGGTGATTCATCTTATCTCTTGATCCTATATTATTATATAGGGTAATGCCTCCCATATCAAGATATTTTTATACCCTCGGTGCTAATCTCTAATCCGGGGCCTACTTGAGGCAGGTCTCAGGGGTCATTATCTCTCTCTCTCTCCGTATTGTGATATGTTTGGAGGGAAGGGGTTGTGACAACTAAAACTTATCATACCCAAATTATATTTAATATATTCAAATATATAAACAATTAACATCTTAGTGAAAATACCATCAAACTATTTGTTAGTTCCAATAAACATAGAAATTATATCTTATTTTCATGTCTAATCACATAGAAAATTATTTATTATATCTATATTCTTTTCTCATAAGTTATGTGATGATTTATTTATACAAATAAAGAAAACTTGTTCTATCACAAAGAATTTAAGTTTGAGTGAAACTTAAACAAAAATATGGGATTGTGTATTGAATGCACAAAACCTGAGTATAAAAATTTCCAACTCCTACATATTCATCTTAAATAGTAGAAATTGTTATCAAGTATTGTTTCTTTATTAACTAAGAAACTAAATCTTATCCTAGAAAATGAAATGTTTTGGAAGTAGTATTTATATCTAACCTATAATATCCAAAGGCACCATATGAGTAACTTGTAAAAATAAAATAAATTCTAAAATAATAAAACTAAACAAAATCCAAATCACCTTTTAGATAATATAAAATATGCTTAACATCTTTTAAATGTGATTCTGACATATTTTCTTAAAATATCACACACAAAAACACAAAATCATAATTTATGTTATACTATTTTTTAGGTATAGTAAACATCCAACCATACATCTATAAAGTTTTTTATCCACCGCTTTCTCAAATTCATCAAGACCAAGTTTAATATAAGTTACTAATAGAGTACTTATACTAGAATCATTATCAAAACCAATTTTTTAAATAAATCTATAATAAATTTGTGTTGAATTAAAATATTTCCTTCTATTTTTTAAGAAATTTAAAAACTAAAGAAAAATTTAAGCACACCCTTCATGAAAATTTTAAACTCGCTTTTTAGAAGTTATAAAAAACAATCAAAAGGAGAATTTTGAGTTAAACCAAAAATGATGTCTTTGAAATAAATTTGATCAATTATGGTGTCTTTAAAAACATTCTTGATAAAAAGAGTTTTTTCTTATTTCCCCTTACCAAAATTATTTTATAAAAAATACGGTTAATCTATCATACTAGGCTATTGGAGATTTTTAAGGTTGTAGAGATATTTGGTAAGTTTATATACATATTATAGAACTTTAAAATCTTCAAAACTACTGGTTTTTTCAAAAAAAAATCCTCCTAAACATATCTATTAAAAAACCACTTTTAACATCTATTTTGAATAAAGTAAATTTTAGATGTTCTGTGAAGCCTAATAGGATTTAGATAGAATCAATCCTAACTACCAGTGAAAAAGTGTCTATATAATCTATGAATTCTTTAAGAAAATAATACATATCAATAATCCTTTCTTTATTCCTTATAATTGTTCAATTTTCATCACATTTATTTTGGAAAAACACATTTAACTTGTATCATATGAGGTTATTTTAATTGTTTATCTGAGCTAAAAACTTTTTCCCATTCAAACTGATTAAGATATTCTTACTTGGAATTTATACAACATTCTTCACCCATGGAATATTATACTATTTTAGGTTCCAATTGAGATAGGAATGCATGATTATTACATTTATTTCTTAAAGAACTATGTATTTTTAATGGTTGATATATATCACTTGTTGTATTATTAATCTGATACCTTGTTAAGATAAACTAGTTTATAGGAAAAAATGAATGATGTTCCTCAAATGTTGGTTGTACTTATCCTATTGAAGTATTTTACATAATTTAAAATTCTGTTGTTATAAATTCCATAACATTTACTACCATTTTTTTAGTTTATATTTCGATAAATTAACAAAAAAAATTCTAAAATACCATCCAGAGGATTACATTTCAGATGTTTTACAAAAGAAAACGGATCTATTTCATTGAATATTTCATGATATATTTCCTCAAAAGCATTAGTTCATTGATTGAAAATTCAATAGTCCTTACTGGTTATAGAATAACCAAGATAAATACCTTCACCAGTAGTGGGATTAAATTTATTAAGTTGATCTTTAATATTCAAAATAAATACTTTAACCACAAGATTATGAAGATAGAGAGTTTTGGTTTTGTTCTAGTCCAAAACTCATAAAGAGTTTTATTTAGAAAAGGGTGAAGTAAAATATGATTTATAATATATTTAAAAATAATCATATATTTAACATAAAAATTATTAGCAATATAATATTCACTCAATTTGTTTTTGAGTAATTTCCTAAATAATTCTATTTATTTTTTCTACCACACCATTTTTTGAGGTGTCTTTATTCTAATAAGTTATGAGTAATTATTATTTTTCTACAAAAAGATTTAAAATTAGAATTTACAAACCCACCACCTTGATCAATTTGTATAGTAATCAAAATTATGTTTTTCTCATTTTCAATAAAATCATGAAAACCTTTTAGCAAATAAAATTTCATATTTTTATGTGAAAAAATATACCCAAGTAAATATAGAATAATCACCAACTAGGGATTACAAAGAAATTTTGTCCCCCAACTATTTTAGTTTGCATAGGAACAAATATATCCATGTGCACTAAATTAAAAGCTTCAAAAGTTGATACTTCACTAACTAGTTTAAATCTAGACTTATGTTTCTTACCAAATTGATATGCATCACAAATTCTGGAGGAGTTAGAATTATGTTCTAGTATATCCATTGCATTAACTTTCCTATAAATTTTAGATAAATAAAAAAAATTAGTGTCCTAGTATTCTATACCAAATCCAGGATAAATATTTAGTTTTTCTTAAATAATGAATGTTCTGATGTCTAAGGTATTCTAATTACAGTGTGTATACATTCTCATGCCTATCATTTGATTAAATGAATATACCTTGAAAACTTTTAACAATGAATTTATCATTCCTGAAGTTCATGAGGTAAACATCATCAAATAATAAGCTAAGACTGATAAGGTTGTTCTTAGGTCTTAAAAAATATAATTCATTTTAAATTAAAGTTTTACCAAGAATAGATACATCACCTATTCTGATGATTTCACTATGTGAAATTTATCCCAACGCTACTCATCCTACAATTGAATTTTTCATGTTGGGGAAGTTGGACCTATCTCTTGTCATATGAAAAGAACAAACACTATCCATATACCACTTGTTCAAGTTATTGGTACTCAACCTTTTTTTCTTGAAATAAAAAAGATTAAGTTTTCAAAATCCAAAATTTCTTGGGTATAGTTATGTTAAAAAATAAAACATTAGAAACCCACATATTTCCAACTCTACTATGTTATATATCTCCAAGCTCTTAAAAAATAAAATATTTATGAAAAAAATACTGGTATATTTTAAAATAATATTTATTTTTTAAGTGATCACCTCTTTGACATTAATAAAAAATGGTTCACTTTTAAAAGTTTAAAAATTAGACTAACAGTGTGATTATACTAAAGTAAAACCAATTACAAAAGGTGTTCTAGATGGTTTTGATTATTTATTAAGTTTATCAACATTCTCTTTACTAGAATTAAAATTTGATAAATGTTTTTTTAAAATAATGGATTTTAATTTTTGTTTAACAACTAAATTCATATCATCAAATGTTGAAATAGAACTAGATTTAAAATATAATTCTAGTGAAAGTTTAGAAATCTAGAAAGTAAGTTTTTAAATGATATTATTTTCTTCAGAAATATTTTTCTTATAATAATTATAATAATTCAACAACTTAATATTCTTGATTTTTATAAGAGTCACATATTTAGTCATTTCTTTAAATATAGGAACAACTTCCTAATCCATTGAAGAATTAATTTTTTTATGTTCTATAGAAGTTGAACAATATTTATTATCTGAATACAAAGTAAAACTAGAATTAAAAGTTAAAATTTAAAGGATTCTATTATTTCCTAATCCATGTGAAATTTATTATTTTTAGGAATGTTTTTATAAAACCCAAAAAACTTATAACTCTCGTCACTATCTTTTGAAGAACTACCAGAAGTAGTGTCTCCACCACTTTTAGTTAAAGTGTTTAAATATTTCAAGGTCTTAATTTCTATACTCATAGATGATTAAATCTTATATTTAATCTCTTTCCTTTTAAAATTTAGACAATATAGACTAATATGACTATGTTTCTTATTTTTAGGATATATCATCTTATAAGTGTCTTTCTTTTCATCACTATCCTTCAAATCCTTTATATAATCATAAAAAAAGATATTCATCCCAAAAATATTGTTCATCCTTATTGAATGTTGTGCTAGTAAATCACCACTATCATTATAATTATTATGAAAAGAATGATTCTTATATTTCATCTTTAAAATAGTATCCCTTGAAATATTATCTTTGAAATTAACATTAATGGAAGTAACATTACTGGAAAAATATAAGAAAAAACTACCATATTCTCTATTTTATCTTTTTCTACATCTATTTTCATTTTATTTTAACATTTTATTAAAATAACAATAACATCATCAATACCTAACTTAATAATATGCCTTGTGTCATTTGTAACTTCTTTCTTAGTTTCTCACTCATTCAGAAGTATATTAATTACTTTCTTCACCAATTTATCATCCAAAAACTCTTTCTCACTAAGATATTGAATCTTATTAACATGTATCATAAATATATAATTAATAAATACAAAATAATCACTGGTTATAAAATAAAAATCATGATAATAAAATATATAAATCATTCCATGAGTTTCAATAACCCTTGGAAGTCCTAAAATGAGTAATCTTCAACTTCTTCTATATTTCATTAGCTGTTCCATATAATTTTTTTTCTATAGAAATTATGATTCATAAAATAGTATTATGTTCCAAAATTTGTAATTTTATTGATATTTCATACTTTCATTAGAAAAATTATAAATATCTTTCTCTAGTATTCAGTAATTTTAAATCATCATAAGAAAATGATCTATGCCAATATTGATAAAGAAAGTCTTAATTTGGTCATTAAAATGCTCATAGCCTACACCATCAAATATTATTGTTCAACTGGAATTTATATTCTCCAGTGTTCCAACTAGAATACCTACCATATTTCTTTCTATATTATTGATTAGCATAAGGAAATTGAGATATTAAAATTCTAACAATCTTATAGAAATTAAAAAATAATAACAAATTCACTCCAAAATATAGAGTTATGCTCTAATTCTCAATGTTGTACTAGATATATATGGTAGTTAAACTATAATAGGGGTAGTTAATTATAGTAAAAAACAAAACTATAAAATTCTATCCCACTCAAGTATCCAGTTTACTAATAGTTATGAGCTTCCAATATACTCAAAAATCAGAGTAAGTAAGAATAATAGAATTTCAACAATTAATAAAATGAATATAAATATAACATAAGTTTAAAGAGATATAAATTTTTTAATCATAGTGTAAATAAAATAAAACATAGATAATCAGTTTACAAACCAATAAAAATTATACAGGATATTATTAAAAGAAACAACCTCCAATTAGGGAGGTCTTTGAATTAACCCAATGCTGTAAGGGAGTTTTTGACCAACCTATCAGTAAACCTATTACTAGACCAAAATATCCATGAAAAGAACAATTAGAGGCACCAATATTTAACCACCAGAATCTTACTCAACACAATTATTGGAAGTATATTCATATCACTAGAATCTCATTATCGACCCAATGGAAATTTCTTACTTCCAAGCATCAAAATCCCCTCGATCAACACAATTATAAAACCCCACTTTCACACACCAGAAGCTCCTTGATCAACATGATTATAAAATAAATGATTAAAAGAGAAATATAAAATCTTTACAATAAAATCCACACACAATGGAGATCTTATAAAACCACTCATAAATAAAAAGTATCAGAAGAACTCTAAATAACAAGCCATTTTAGACTTAAAAATGATCACAAGATTTTATATATTTTATTTCTCTTGATCTATGAAGAATTTGGTACTATTTATAAATTATATTCTAATATTTGTATTATGAAAACATTGAGTTCCTTTGAAATAATATTGAAATAAGAAACTACACCTTATAATGGATTAAACAAATCTCTTCGTCTTTTGATATATTCAATCATCACTATTATAGTTATCTAACATCCAAGAAAACAAATCTAACTTGAAACCTTAGTTCTATAAATTTTCATGCTCTTCATATAAACCTCAATTTCACAAAATTTTAATAATCCACAACACAACTAACTAGAAAACTTCAATTTAAAACTATTTAATGTTTAAGTGTATTCTAATTTTTTTAAAAAAATGATGCAAATGAGTCATTGAATCAACAAAGAAGAACTATGGTGAATAAATTTTCTACCACATATTATATGAAATTTATAATCAATGATCATAAAAATTAGTCACAAAATTTAGTGTTAAATAATCAAGGGAATTAATAATAATGAAATTATTATGGCATGTTTGGTTAGAGTACTATTCACTACATGAAATTTGATATGAAAACAACTACATCATCATCATCATAAGTTTAAAAGATGGATTACATGTGGAAATAATGGGATTTATCCCATTAGTTTTGAGTTATTTTTTAACACTTACAATCCATGGGAGAAAAATCATTCTAATATATCTTAGAAGAAGTAAGGTTTTTTTGAGCAATCTATACCTTTATAATTTCAAGGGGAGTAATAAAATGGATGTTAAGGGAGAGGTAATAATTTTGAACAACATGATTCAGACTCAAATAAAGATAAAAAGGGAACTAATTTTTTTGTAGTAATTAAGGGAAATTAAAAACCATCTAATAAATATGGATGGATTTTTTCAGAGTTCCATCTCCAAATTATCAAGGGTTGATCAGTTTTCTCAAGGAACTATAGAAAGTATCTAAATTTTGGAAATTAAATTGGAAAAATTATCTAAATAAAACACCTTGAGAGGAAAAGTGAAACTCCCCAACACCTTAAAAATTAATCCTAGATAGAAATTACAACAAGAAGTAGAAATATTCTTTAAGGAATTACTTCACAACTACTTGAAGATATATCTTGGAATAAAAAATAAGACAATGTTTATACAAAAGATCAAATAACTATAGGTAAAGAATTTATGTAAGAGAAAAATTTTAAATCTATAGAAATGAGAGGGAGGAAAAAGGTTAAATTCACTGATGAAGAGTTGGAGAACTATAAACTGATTATTATATTCCCAATAAGGGATCTTGAGATGGATAATCATGAAGATAAAAATTTAAATAAATTATTAAATATTTTCTGGAAGACAAAAACACCATACCTTTTGCTAAATCCTTAGAAAGGATTTATTCTAATACTAATTACTTTAAGAACATAATCTCAAATAAAAAGAGGCTTAAGGATCATGAGATTATTTTAATCAATAAAGAAATGCAGTGTATCTATACAAAGAAAAATTACTCAAAATTTTAAAGATTTGGTAAGTTACAAAATCATCTATGAGTTTAAAGGAAAGTGGGATTACACATGTCTTATTGATTTGGGAGCATGTATAATCCATTTTCTACTTGTAGTGTTCAATGAATTAAGAATTAGAGAGTTATGGAATACTCTTTTTATAAAAAAATAGGATGATAAATCAATCACTTTTTCAACTGGACTAATTGAACATGTTTTAGTAAGGATTGGGAAAATAATACTACTTAAATAGTTTTGATGATGAAAATGGAAATATATAGAGAAGTATCCATCATACTTGAATATTCATTTTTACTAATAGAAGTATCCTTAATTTATTTTCCAAAAGGGATCCTTAATTGGTTAATTTTTTTTGATAAATCTCATACCGATTTGTTGAATTAACTTCCTTGTAAATAACTTTAGAATCAAGGGGAATATATCCCTTGTGAAGGAAAGAGCTTCAAATTTTAAAGAAAAGGTTGAGGATATAAGTCCAATAAAATAACTACTAAATCCATATATGGGAAAAACACTTAAATTATAGATGAAGACTCTTCCTTCTATACTAAGGTATGTATTATTGGGAAGAGACAACACATATCTAGTGATAGTTTCATTAAAAATTGATGACAAAAGAGAAGAATTTTTTGTAAGTACTTAGAAAACACAAGATAAAATTTTCTTGGTCTATTATATATGTAAAAGAAATTAGTCATTAAGTGTGTATGGATAGTATACTTATGTTGTCTCTTAACAAGACAAAATTGGATTTCCAAAAAAGAATGAATCCCAATATAAATTAAGTGTTAAAGGATGAGGTAATAAAATTTCTTGATACCTGAATAGTATATCCAATTTTAAATACCTATTAGGTTATCCCAATAAAAGCTGTACTAAAGAAGGGATGAATTATTTTGGTGATCAATAATAAGAATTAATTTATTCTAACAGGGATTATGAATATTTGGAGATCATGAATAGAATACAATAAATTAAATGAAATAATTATAAAGAATAATTTTCACCTATCTTTCATTGATAAAATGTTGGAGAGGTTATTGGGACATTAATTCTATAATTTCTTAGATAGATAATTTGGATATAACCAAGTGGATATATCTCCATAATATTAAGAAAATAGTATTTTTACCTACCTATATAGAAAATTTTCTTATATAAGAATACCTTTGGATTATGTAGATCCCCTATAACATTTAAAAGATATATAGTGGTAAATTTCTTAGATATGGTGGAAAAAGGTATTGAGTTTTTCATGATTGATTTTTCTATTTTTTAAGTAACCTTCCAAGAATATTTTCTATAAAGATCCTCATCTTTATGGGCTGTGAAATTCAAAAGAATTTAAATTTTGGTCCTAAAGTAGGGGAGATTTTAGAATTAGGATTCATATTAGAATTCCAAGAGTTAGAATATCTCCAAGATAGGTTTTTTGATATGAATTGAAGTTTAGGAGATGTTTTGGGTGATTGGGTGACTATAAGAGTGGAGTCGAGGTAAACCCACTATAGTTGTTTTTGATTATAGGTAGCCTGCCATTATGAGACCCTTAAGTCAAACCATGAAGGCTTTATATAATGGGTGTCACTAATAGATCATTTTACTATGATAGATGAATGTGAGGAATCAAACCACGAGGTAGGAGGAGTCTACAACACAAGTTATGGGGTCCTCAAGTGTGGTTATTCTGCTTAGGGGATCATACTGTGAGACAATATGGCTACATCATGACGGAGGTAGGCCAAGGGTCGATCCCTCTACTTGGGGTAGTTGTTCCATGACCTAGGAGGGATTCACTATGAAATATCCGAGCGATGAGGCATTGCAGGATGACCCTCATGGCCATGTCATGACCATCACCTTTACTATTTTTTCTATTAGGGTTAGACTGATAATTTAACATTTGGATCCCTTTTAGTTTTTAGTATAACAAGCAATGTAGAGATCAATTTTCATCTCTATATTTAGTTCTTTCCACTTTCCATCAACCCCCTTGAGGATAAGATTTTTTTGGGGATTTTTATGGTTATTTAAGGTAGGTTTATTCATAATTTTCCCTTGTTATAGTTTTCCCTTGATTGACTTTGATTTGGTGTAATTTTGGATTAGGGTTTGGTGTTGATTCCACCAGATCATGGCAGAATAAGGAAGGGATGATGGGGATTTCACTCAACATGGATAGAGGACATATTAGAAGGAAAATAATATTTTGTTTCTCATAATTTCACTGGAGGTATATTTCCTTATTAATTTTTATAGGTTTTTTTATTAAATTATATTTTATTGTCCATAAAATTAGGTGGTAAATTGGGGATTTCGTGTGGTTTAGGTATAGGGGTGTGACGGGAGTGGTATGAACCTCATTGCTTATGGTTTTAGTGTCATTATTCTAATTTTGAGTTATGAGGAATTTATACTTATTTTAATTAAATTAAATAATAAATTATAATTGATTATATTTATTTTTTTTATCTTTTACGGCCTGATATAGTATCTTGGGTGATGATATAAGTCATGGAAGATCATGGGAGGTGATTTCCAAGCTTACTTAAAGGAAATCAATTTGTATGCGTTAGGTCATATCTAAATATATCCCTATGGTTTATATATATATTTATATATTATTTTCATGTGATATGTTACCTCACTACTGAGGGATGATTATCCTTAAATTCAAATTAATTGTTTAAATTTAATTCCATGAAATGAATTAAGTGTCAAAGGCCACGTTGAAACTGTGGACACTAGCTTGATGCCTTGATTTATAATGTCCAGGGCCATTATTATAAATGTGATCCTTGAGGTACATAGATCCTAGTAGGATATAAATTAAATGAAATGAAATAATATAGTGGGATTGAGATATGTCCCCTTAGATCCCTTGAGTAGGGGTGAGTGATGTACCAATAATGGTTGTCTTAGGGATAGGTCATAAGAGAATGTTATAGTATTGGGATAAATGATTAGATAGTGGGGTGGATGTTATTGATCCATGAATATGTGAGTAACCAAGTGGGTATTCCCTAGATATGATTATGTAAAGGGTTGGGTGAGAGAACTAACCTAGGTTTTTGGGATGGGAGATAGGCTTAGGCCATCCCTCTAGTGTGATATTGGTATAGTATTACCCATGAGTGTGATTAGATTTGGATTTGATTAAGATTGTGTTAAGTAAAACTATTCAATATGTATGACAATATTGGGTTGAGATATGATAATGAGATAGAGAAGCCCATGTAGGGTTTCCATACTATGGTTTCACATGAGGGACCCTTGGTGGGTGACTTGGTATTATGTCCACCCAGAATAGGGGAGGTATTAGGAAGGAAATATTGTTGATTTTTGGTGTCACCTTTGAACTTGAGGATCAGTGGTGAGATCCCAGAATATCCATTGTGGTAGGGATGAGTTCTTCACTTAATAGGCTACCCTAGGTTATGCATTCTAGTTTAGGGAAACATTCCAATCCATGCATCATAAAATGAGGTTCTAGGGAAGATATGCCCAATGTATATGTGGCATATTCTTTACACACACATATATAGGTGTGTGAGTGTGTGTTTGTGTGTGTGTGATATTAGAATGAGGGTTCAAGTGATGGGGTTGGATGTTTCCTTAGAGAATTATGGAATGGAACATGTTTAAGGATGGGTTGTGTCCCCCTAGGTGTATTTTGATATGATTGCAGACTAAGCTAAGTTCCCCTAGGTCATGATACTTATATGTTACCAATGATTTTTTGTATATGGTTTAAGGGTGAGTTCAATTAACCCTAGGTGTATATTTTAGTTATATTGTTGGGGCGAGATGTGTTTCCCCTGGTTTTGTAATACTTATATAATTTCAAGGAAAAATGAGTTTATATGTGGTATTTCTTTTATGGTTCTAAGGTAGGATGAGTTATCAGTGGGTGTTTCTAGTTTTGGAATAGGATAATATCCCCCTAGGTTTTTCTTATACTGTTATAGGGAAGGATAAGTTTCCCCCTAGGTGTTACTAATATAATTCTAGGGTGAGATGAGTTTCCCCTGGGTAGAGATTATTGATATGGTTCTAGGTTGAGTTGGTTTCCCCCCATTGTATGTTACCAATGTGATTCGTGGGTGAGATGAGTTTCTCTATAGGTGTAGATTAATCTCATGGTTTTTAGTTGGGATTTGGTTCTTCTTGGGTGTCATGCTTTATGCTTAGAGACATCCAACATTGGCTGAAGTAGGTATGGTCAATCTCGGGTGACACCTTAGGATCATAGGATCAGTGATGATTTGTTTTATTATTTTCAGTGGATGTTTTAATAGTTTTAGAATAAAATAGGTGTATAAACTAAATTTATTGTTATATTAGAGATAAAATTGGTGGTGTACTATAGTGTTTTACTCAAATCATGGTCAAGTGTCCCTGACACATTGGAACCCAAACATACATCATGTTTGAAGGATCAGGTATGGAAGAAGACCATTATTGGATGAGAAATCTTGAGAAGATCGATGGGATTGGAAACTAGGATGATTTGTGGATAATGGATGGTATTATATCCTCAATATAATTTATTATTTTATTTCATTGTATATGTGATCTACCTGATAGGCGATTAGTTGGTATGTATTATTGTATGAAAATATTTAAATTTTGTTATATCATAGATATTTTTATTACTTCTATGTACTTTAATTGCTTATTATGGATGTTTTTTTGGTCATTTTTATGTATTTAATATGATATAAGGGTATAATATCTCTATGATAACACCTTATACCCTCACTGTTGGTTAGGAACCTCAATCATATGGGGAGGTACGCTTGAGGTCCTATGATGCACCAGTTGGGGAACCACTGAGTGGTCTCATGACAGGGAATCAAAAATTGGCATCAATTTTTTTTTCTTTTATTATATTTGGGGTATGGTAGATATGGAATAGGAGAATGTCATAGTTTTATATATATATATTAGATCAGTGAATCCCAAATACTCTTTCGTTATAAATTCTAGCATACTAGTGATATGGGATTTTTTTCTTAGTTTTTGATGTTACTATTGAGATATATATATCTAAGAAGATGTGTGTATTTGAGATATTATTATATTTTTGGCTATTGATCCATTAACAAGAGGCCTATATACATGAATCACTTTTATCACATAGTACTCTCATGAAACTTGTGGGCTTTTATGTGATTGATATCACTAATGACATGGGTATAATTATTTAAAGTTGCAATAAAAACTTGTAATTTTTTTCCCATATAACATGTTGGATTAATTATACTCAACTGAACCATGATATATTTTTCTGATGATAAAATGGATGGATCTTATGGTGATGTGATCCTTGATGATGACTATATATTCCCTCTATGTAGGGGATGTATGTGGACCCTTGGTGGTCCATTAAAGGAATTTTATTTTTTGATAATTAACCACTTGTGGGTGATTTTTGATACTGGTTTAACTACTTAAATATTTTTAAAAAACTTATATAGTGTTTTCCCATATATATTCATGGTGGAATTCTACTTAACTAAACTAGATGTTTATGGGTTTACTTGATATAAATCATCATAGGATGGTGTAATTATATGTACATGGATGTGACCTAATCCTAAAGAGGGTATTATTGTGTACCGATTCTTGATGAGGATTGGTTTTTGAGAGTGGGTGTTTGATTTTATATGTTATGGATGAGATGTATATGTAAAAACCATAGAATTCTAGTTTTGGAACATGGGTTTCCTTGTGATATTTGAGACGAGAACATAGATGTTTAACTGTGATCTATGATATATGAGGGTAACCTGAGAGAGAGGTTATCCTTGACTTGTGAGTGTTTTAGGTGTGGGAGGCATGGGTAAATACATTTTTTTGAGATTGACGCATGAAAGGCGATACAGGGTATGTTTTAAAGGAATATATATGGTTTTGTGGGATGTGTACTTAAAATTATATACATATAATGCACATGAATTAAGGATACATTGGTTTTAATGTATCCTTAATCCTAAGTCCGCATTACTTTGGTTTGAATTTAATTTGGTGTACATGTGATGGCACCTGAGATTTCATTGCACCCAATGCAATATGAACTATAGACTAACACTAACACCGTGTAATCCACACATAGTCTTCATCAGTTATAATCCCTTCAGAATGGATTAAATATGAATTTTAAGATCATTGAATGGGTTTAATGGATTCTCTAATGGGATTCTACACACTGGGTGACACTTGATATGTTACATATGGTCAATGAATTTTAATTAAATGGAGATAATAAAATATGGACTATAAAAGGGAATGAGGTCCATTATTGGTGGTGGTAGTTGAATATCCTTTTTGATAAATTATTTTAACACAGTTTTTGTTTTTTTTTTGAAAACTAACCTTTTTATATTAGAATGTTTTTGTTTTTCCAGAATTCGATCCAATCCATCATAATGAGTTCTATAATAAATTTTAATGTTACTGAATGTTAAAATCTAATTATAAAGGGGTATAAAAGTTTATTTCTTTAAAGAAGTTGTTTTTTGGACACAGATTTCTGGACTGAGCAGCACTGGAAGTAGAAGTAGTCAGAAAGATGAATTTTTTGATCAGATTATTTATTAGATTCAGATCTATCGCAATGGATATTCATCAAACTTGGAATTTGTTAGAAAGTTATATATTTATATTTGAAGAAGTAATATTGTTCTCAAAGAGTTTTTAAATAATACTATGAAGTCAGGAGTTAGAAAGTTTTCATACTTTCTAAAACCAAATAAGAAGATTCTTTGTTGGTCATAAATTTCTCAAAAATCATGAAAAATATCATTATAAAAGGGTTTGAGGAAATATAGGAATATTAATTGTTGTAACAGTTCCATAAATCAAGACAAAGTTTTCTAATAAGTAATTAATGAGGAGGTTTGAATCTTTTCAATGTTTATGAGTAGAGTTATCATCAGATACACTTGATCACTATGAGGAATCTATTGTAATGGGAATTTCATCATTATGAAATATCCATCAAAGGTAGAATATTTAAGAAAGAAGAAGAATGGTGAAGTTTAAAGAATTTCAAAGTTGCAGAGTGCAGAATTGTATCGTTATGGAAATCATTGTAATGGGATTTCCATTATAATGGTAAAATCCAACGTAATGAGAATTCCATCGTAATGGGGATCCCATTAGACTGAATTTGAGAAGGAAACAGAATTGTAATGATCTAATAATGAAATAGAAATCATAATGATATGAGAAAGAAATAGATTCTTAATGATGTGAGAAGGAAATGTAATTCATAATAAACTATTAGGGAAACATAATTCTTAATGAGATTAAAAGGAAATAGTAGCTGATAAGGAAACTGATTCGTAATAAAATTATTATGAAGGAGACTCAAAAATAATATTCCAAAAGTTTTATGAAGAGTTGAAGAAGTCAAACATGAAATTAAATCTTGTTTAAATCTTAGAGAAATCTAAGGAGGATTGAAGAAGTTAAAGTTGAAGTCTAAATACAAGATATTTTTAGAGTTTTTAAATTTGATGAAGTGGGGAAAGTTTTCATGTTTCCTATTTTTGATTTCTGAGTAACCTATAAATACTTTCTCAGATCATTCATTAATTATGACTTTTCATGCAAGAAGAAAAGGAGGAGCGCTGAATAAATCAAATGAAATTCATTTCCAGCCAGAGAACTCATGAGGAAGATTAGACACCTGAATGTTTGTTTACCAGTTTGAGAATTTGAAAAGAGTTTGAGTTTTTCAAATTGATAATGGGTTCATAGTATTGAGTCCATCATATTGAGATAATCAGATCCAGACTCATTATATTGAGAGAATCATATCTATACTCATCGTATTGAGAGAATTGTGTCCAGAATCATCATATTGAGAGAATCAGATCTAGACACCTCAAATTGAGAAAATCATATCCAACCAAATCCAGAAAAGGATTTAGACTGAGAAATTGTGGAGTAGTTTCAACAAAGACTTTATTATTTTATTTGGATCATTTTTTTATAACAAAGAATTGTAAACTAGTGGGAGTCAATATAATCATTATTATTGGGAGATAAAAGGTTTGTAATGGGAGTTGGCACAAATTGTATTCACTTCTTCATAATAGTGGATTTTTATAGACACATGAGAGTGGATATGTAAAGGACATAGGTTCTCACACTGAGGCCGAACCTTTTAAATCTTGTGTGATTTACTTTCTTTTATAATTTTTCATGCATGAGTATTTACTAAAAGTTTATAAGTAAATAAATCGTAATAGGTTGTAGTGGTTAAGTTTCTAAAAGTTTTGAAACTCATACAAAGAGAAAAACTGATTCAACCCCCCCCCCATTATCTGTTTTCATTTGATCATTTGGAACATAAATTGGTATCATATCTAGGATCCCTTTTTGAATCCTTATCATGGATAATATCAATTATATCAATAGTATAGTAATTCCTACATTTGATGGAAAAAATTATTATGGATAAAAAATAGGATGATTTATTATCTTCTATCTCTTGGCCTAAAATTTGTTGATGCTGCTACTATCAGTTTTCCATCTATTGAGGAAGATGATCCTATGACATTTACTGATTAGAGAAATATAGAAGTTTATGGAAAGGATAGAAATTTAATCCTTATATCCTTATCAGAGAATTTTTATCATAAGGTTTTGGGTCTCAATACTTTAAAAAGTATGCGGGATAAGCTAGAAAGTATTTTAAAAGGGAATACTAAAGTGAAGGAAGAAAAGATAAAAATTTGGTGTAGTAAGTATTAAGAGATCAGAATGGGAGATGAAGATACTATTAATTAATACTTCAGTAGAGTAAATAAAATTGTTTGCAATGTCAGAGGATTCAGAGATGTCTTAGAAGATTCTAAAATTGTGAAGAAATTTATGAGAAAATTTTCTGATAGGTTTGATTCTAAAATTTCTTCTTTATAAGATATGAATGATTTATCTCTTTACAAATTGCCTAAATTTATTTTTTTATTATGAAATGAGAAGAGATCCAATATTTAAAAAGAAGATAAAAGATGAAATGTCTTTTGAATCTATGATAAAGTTAAAAATTCAAGATGTTTAAGATGTTGATACTTGTGACTCTGAAGGTAAAGAGGATGATGATTTAAATTATAAAATTATGTCTCTTATATCCAAGAACTATCGAAGAGGAAGATGAAAGTATAGAGGTAAAATTTCTCTAAAATGTTTTGAGTTTGGTGGAATCATAAACCTTTCTATGAATTTCCCATAGAATAAGGTTTAAGAATATCAATATGATTTCATTAAAAAACCTTGATGGAATAAGTGGAAGAAAAATGATAAATAAGAATAGTCATCCAACAAATACAAGAATAAGTTTACTAGAGACAAAAGAAGCATGTTGAGTAAGAAAGTTAAATCAGACTCAACTCATAACAATTATTCTGAATATGAAAGTTCAGAGAAGTTCAGAACCTTCATTGAAAAAGTTGAGAAATAAAAGATTCCTTAGATAGTGAAGAAGGTGGTGAAGAATTTTTTAGAGAGTATCATCTTAGAACAGAATTTATTTCATGTCTTGAACAAAAGAAAACTCTCAAGAAATAAATTATATTAATGAAGAAATATTTTGAATAAGTGGTTGATGGAAGAAAATATATCATCAAGTACGAGGATGAATGCATTTAGAATATCTTAAGTGAAAAATTATGAATTGATGAACAAGGAAAGATGATCCACATCCTGAGTATGATATATCAGAAAGAAGCTATCAACATCAAAAAAAATTCAATAGAGAATGATCTTATTTCAATATAAAATAAAGGTTTTATGGTTATTATTGGTTTTGTGGAATCTAAGGCCCTTGTGAATATAATATTTGGTACAAATTATCCTTACTTGGAAGAAGGTTTGAGAAAAGTGGAATAAATAGTGAAAGTAGAATGACTAACTTTCCAAACTTACAAAAAGTTGAAAAAGTGAATTCTTAAGATGTTAGAAACTTTCTAAAAAGAAATAAATTTGAATTTATGGAAGAAGATTATGGAATATGTGATAAGGCTGGTCACCATGCCAAATAATGTATGACACTCCTAGATAAAGTTTCTTACAATTTAAAAGAAAAGGAAGATAGAAATGCAAAATTTGTAGAAAGATATTTCTTTGTTGAGATTGCCTTGAAAACAAGTAAATGGAAAAAACCATGGATACTTGATAGTGGTTGTTCTTAACATATGATAGGTGATATGAAAATCTTTAAACATGTTGAAAGTCATGATGGATGAGCAGTTACCTTTGGAAATGATAGTTCCTTAAAAATCTATGGAATTAGAATGACTGAGATTGAAGTGGAAAAGTTAATATCTAAGGAATTTTTATTAGTTAATGGGATAAACATAACTTAATTAATGTAATTTAACTTTTTGATGATGGAAAATGAGTTTTTTTATAAAATATTTTCTTATCCTCAAAATTTTGAAATATGTAAAAGTTATTATAGAAGAAGAAAGAACCAGTGGAAATTTATTAAAAATTGGAGAATTCAACAACCCAGTTACTTGACTAATGAAGATTAAAAACAATTGTGGCACTAAAGACTTGGGAAAATTGGATAGGAAAGTATGAAAAAACTTTATAAGTTTGATTACATTTTAAACTTTTCATAATTGAAAAGAAGATAAGAATATGTTTTTGTAACTTGTCAAAAAGGAAAGATGGCTAATAAAAGTCATAAAAAAGTTAAGATTCAATCAACCATACCTCTTGATCTTATTTATTCTGATTTATGTGGGTAGATGAGACATCAATCAATAAAAGGATATTTATACTTTATCACTTTTATTGATGATTTCACTCAGATGAAAAACATCATGTTTATGAATCATAAGTCAAAGTCTATTGAAATGTTCAAATTCTTTAGAAAAGATATTGAGAAAGAAATGGGGGTTTCCATAAAAAGGTTGAGAATAGATAATGGTACCAAATTCACAAGAAATAATTTTGAAACTTTTCTATGACAAAATGGTATCAAACATCAGTATAGTTCTCTCTATACACCATAAAAAATAGTAATAGAAATAATGGATAGAATTTTGGTGTAAATGGGAAAAAGTATGTTAGTAGAATATAAATTTTCAAACTTCTATTGGAGATAAGCTATTAGTACTATTTTACATGTTCAAAATAGATTTATGTTGAGAATAGAAACCAATATGACTCCTTATTAAATGTGGTATAACAAAAAACCTTCATTGAAATACTTTAAAGCTTTTGGAAGTCCATGTTTTCTCATAATCAAAAATCTTAATTTGGGAAAGTTTGATGAGAAAGTTGAGTAAGGAACTTTTATGTGATATTCACTAAATGGAAGAAGTTATAAATGATTAAAAAAACATTTACAAAAGTTAGTGGACTCATATGATGTGAATGTAATTGAAAATAAAAATTCTTTAACAAAATTTGTTGAGAATACTAAGGTGGATAAACCAGGGATTTCCAAAAATAGTGAAAGTAAGTTAAAAACCCTTATCAATATTCAATAAATTCATGTGATGGGGAAATTTTAGTAGGGAAATAATAATTGAAATTTACTACTTAAAAAAACACGTTTAGTCCAAAAACATTATTGAAAATTAGAAGTCTCTAGTTCAGATAAGAATAAATTTGTGATTATATAATATAAATTCACTAAGCTCAAAATTTGACATGGAATCTATTTCAGAATCTATTCAGCACAAATAATGGGTGGATGCTATGAATGAAGATTTGGATCAGATTGAGAATAATGAAACATGGGAAATTTTTTCATGGCCATGAAATAAAAATGTTATTGGAACCAAGTGAGTTTACATAAAAAAGTTAAACAAACATTGAGAAGTTTCATGAAAAAAATCCAAGCTTGTTTTTAAAGGCTATTCATAGGTGGAAGATGTGAATTTTGATGAAAAAATTTCCCCTGTTATAAGGATATAAACTATTTGAATGTTTCTTGAAGTGAATTCTCATTGAAATTAAAAAATTTATCAGATGGATGTAAATTAAAATTTCTTAAATGGTGAGATTGAGGAATAAGTTTACATTGAACAACCTTGTGTGTTTCTACTTACTGAGGATGAAAAAAAGTTGATAAATTGAAGAAATATTTTTATGGGCTAAAACAAGCTCCACATTCTTGGTATTCTAAACTTGAATTTTTTTTGAGAATGTTGAAATTTTATAATGAAAAAGTTGATAGAAACTTATATATGAAAGATGTTGACTCCATAACTCTAATTGTAATTATTTATATGGATGATGTAATTTTTGATGGGGATAGAGAATAATTTTGTAAAACATTTTCTGAAGAAATATAAAAGGAAATTTGAAATGTCCATGTTAGGATAATTAACTTTCTTCCTTGGATTACACTTTCAACAAAAGTAAAAATACATTTTCTTATCTCAAGAAAAGTATACTAGGAAATTATTAAAGTAGTTTGGGATGGAAGAATCCAAAGAAGTTTCAAATATTATTTTAGTGAGTAAAAAATTGAGTAAAGATTAATCCAAAATAAGTGTGAATTAGAAATACTTTCGGAAGATGATAGGAAGTATTCTTTACCTTATAGCCTCAAGAACTCATATTGTTTATGTTGTGACTTTTTGTGCCAAGTATCAAAGTATTCTAAGAGAATCAAATATGTTGGTAGCAAAAATAATTATGAGATATATCAAACGAAAAAATTTACATGGGTTGTTATAAAAAAGAAATTGTGAGATGAAATTTAATTATTATACTGATGCCTATTAGGATGGATATTGAAATGATAAAAAATCAACCTCAGGAGGAACATTTTTCTTGGATGAATTTTGTGTGAGTTGGAATAGTATGAAATAAATTTTAATAACTTTGAGCACAGATAAATCAAAATATGTTTTAGCTACTCGGGATTGTATTCAAATGATGTGGATAAAAGTTCAGTTGGAATATTTTAATGACAAATTTTCTAAGCCATTGAAGATACTTTTTGATAATCATAGTTTAATTGATCTTTTTAAGAATCATATCCAACACTCAAGATCAAAACACATTGATATAAAGTTTCACTTTAAAAAATAGAAATTTTCTTCTAGATAAAGAGATATAATAACCATGGAAGGTCGATCAAATATGTTTATATGGATTAAATCCCCTTTCAAGATTATGTCATAAATATGGTTATATGAGTATGTAAACCTAACCCATTAGGGGAACTCCCCTTGTAAAGGGGGTACTTGGAAGAAGGTTCATGGTTGAGGGTTTACATGGTGTGTGCCCAAGTGTGGCTATAGGATGAAGCTAAAATGTCCTAGGGTGTATGCCTAACATGTCTTAGGTATCCTTTTGAAATGTCCAAGGTTCCTACTTTACTTTTCCTAGGGTGGATTCATAACATGTCTTGAGAATCTGGATGACATATCATGATTGTATTCCTGATGTGTCTTAGGTTGTCTTCCTGAAATGTCCTAAACATCTATCCAGAATATCATGAGTGTCTACCTAACATGTCTTGAGTGACTCGATGACATGATCTAAGTGTATTTATGAAAAAGTTGACATGTATCAAGATTCTACACATGATCAAAGATGACATGTTAATGGGATTTCACATGATTATACTGACTTGTTCGGGAGGTCTTCTAATGATCTGACCGACTTGTCTGGTATTTATTTACATGATCAAATTTACTTTCCGTGGATGTATTTACAAGATCAATTTGACTTGTCTGGGATGTCTTTGCATGATCAAACTATTTTTCCTGATATATCTTCACATGATCAAACTGACTTGTCCAAGGTTTTTCACATGACCAAGATGACACATCCAAGGCCACATGAGAGTATTTTGAGACCAGTGAAGAGTCATGCGATCACATGATCTTGAGGGATTAATGCAATGGAGTCATAACATTATTTTTCTAGGATACTTGTACAAGGTTGTGAACATAAGTATGAATTAGGATACATCAATTCATGAGTACATAACCCTAATCCCTTACGAAGTCTTCCATTATGAGAAGGGGTCTTGGGAAATGGGAACATAAGTGTTTTTCATGGATGGAGGGTGCATGGAAAAGGGTTGTCAACCCATTTTCATGCATGGGGTGTATACATTAGGTCCATGAAAAACCAAGAGAGTCGTGTGATTGAGAGAATGGTTCTGAGGCTGCATGAGGCCATCACATAACCAAAGGTGCATGTCCAAGGTTCATTGAGGAATCCTGTGTGCAAAGAATACATGTCAAGGGATGTATATCTAGGATTATTGAATTAGGGATTACATCCCATGTGACGTGGTTTGTGGGAATGATTTTCATGAAGAATTATGATGGTTTCCAAGCCTAGGTATTTTCATGATAGTGTCACATGATTCTCAAAGCATCATGTGATCATGTGATAAGTGTAACGCAATGGTTCCCATGATTATCTAGAGAATCCCATCCAAATACAGTATTCCATTATCTCCCCACTCTATTTTCCTTCTCCACTTATCCCTTTCCTTTAGTTTCCTCTATCTCAAGCATACTATTCTCTCCCTTTCCCCATCCTCTTGTGTTTTTTTTAAAGGGTTATAGGAGGTTTATATAGGTTGACACGTCCTGGTATATCACCATTTTAATGGTTATAGTGTTGTGTGTATGGAATTGAGTTGGTGGGTGGATTCACATGATCAACATCGTGTGATGATAAGAAGGATTCATGTGATGGTATGATGGATAGCTAATGAGGCTTATCAAGGAAGTTCCAAGGAAATCACATGATCAATGTTTGTTCATGTGATATATTTACGGAAAACCACTGGGGGCTTCACATGATGGCTTTGGAGGATTTTCATGATCATATGGCATGTTTGTGGAGAACCACTAAAAAATCCTTGAAATGCTCTTTTTTATGCAAACTATGTGTTATCATTAAAGCTTTGTAGGAGAATCATCATTTGATCACATGAACCTTTTTTCATATTGTGATAGCCTCTTGTAGTTCATATGATTGGATTAGTATAATTATTACTCGGAACTCAGTGAATTTCTACACCCTATATTTGATCATCATTCATTCATGCGACACGCATGAATGACTTAATGGTTGTCCACCAAATAGTCTCATGACTAATGTGGAATCATGCGATGGTATCTTGTGACCATATTAATGTAACACCATTATTCTTTGAAACACCACATGTATGAAAAAAAAGATTCATGCATTCATTAGGTATGTCGAGCGAGTCTTGGATACCTTAGTTTGATCAGTGAAGAAGGCTGAAAAACACTGGAGGTGAGGGATGATTGTATTGGGATTTAAAAAACACCATCAAAGGATATCAACCATGAATCATAACATCAAATTAGGGGTCAGCGAGTGTGTCAGGTGAACAAAGGTTGAAGATGATGTAGGTGAATGATTAGATGGATTGGAAGATTGGATCATATGGAAGATGTTTTATCCGTATATTTTTATGGAGGAACAATATGTGTGTCGTGGGTGCTATCCCACATCAATTTTCAAGGAGGAATTTCAACACTTTATCATAGACCATAAGCACCCAAAAAGCGATTACCTGGGTCTGCTCCCGATATAAGCTAGCATGACCTATACCATACCACTCTCTACAGCACCTCTAACCCACAGTGTGGATTTTATCTTCTCTTCATGGGAGATTGAGTGCCCACCCCATGCTGCTAATGCGAGTTGGTCAGGATGGATCCCTGGGTGTGGTGGAGGTAACTCCCATATATACCTAGATTGATCTGGCCTACTAGCTATCCATGGTTGGATATTTATTTTGGCTAATGGAATCCATAAAATAATTAGAATAATTATCTAAGTAAATTGAATAAAATAAGGTCCAATATTCCCTTACAAAGTGAAATCCAAGCCCAAGACTATTATTCCATAATTCCATTTCTGAGTCCTTCATGAAAATTATATTAATATTATATTCATGGGATTTTGACTTCTTGAATATATGATGGAAAAGTATCTGATGCACAATTATGGGTGCCAAAAATATGTCCCAAGCGTATCAAATGTAGAAATAAATTCAATGAAATTCATGAACTGATTATGAAGATAGAAAATAAATATTATGTAGTTTATTTGAAAATATTTTATTATGTTATTAATATCACAAATACACTCAACAACTAGATTTATAGATTTGTTTATAAATATATACATCAAAAGTAGAGGGGATTACAAACTGAAAACAACACACACACCCTAGAACCCTAATGGGTCAAGAATCACCCCCATAAGAAATTACAAGTACCCACTATACCTATTTTATTACATATTAATGTCCCATAAGACCATGTTATTGATGGCTTAAAGTCCCGAATAAATGTGGCCCAAATTCCCCCGAAGGAGATGGCTCAAGGCCCATATGAGGAGCCAAGATTTACTTCAATTCATCAATATTTCGACATCTGTCACCACTCTTTCCAATAACATCACATCATGTGTAACACCCCAAGCTTCTACGGTACACTTCTCTTTGAATAATGCAATAGCGTGTGTTGTATGCAACATCGAGTTCTAACACACACCACAACCGATCAAACTAGACGTTATGAATAGTAATACATACTTTTTAAAATTTTAGAAATTTTATCTCTCAAAATGGACTTCATTTTTAGATTCGGAGTATCGAATTTAGCTTAAGGGGAAATTTTGGTACTTTTTGGATAACTTTAATATTTTGATGAATAGTGAAAATTGCTAAATTTTAATTAAAAACAACTTTTTTAATCAAAATAATTAATAGTGATAAATTATTAATTTGAGTGGTTTTAAAGTATATTTAGAATATATTTTTACCATTTAATACAATTTTGGTCATTGTACATAATTTCACAATTAAACCGGACATAAACAAGTATCAATCTTTTGATAGTTATTATATCTTAAACACACGCTTTTTATTTTGACAGCGGGAATTAATTTTAAATTAATTTCTGCCACTTCTGTGTTTTGAATTTGAAAAAATGGATTAAATATTTGGAATAAGGATGTCCAAATTGTGTAAATAGTAACTTTTATTTTTAGACATTTTATATAATTACTTCAGTAAATATTTTATTTACCATGGTTAAAGGGTAAATCTGGTAAATAAGGGTTAAAAAAATTATATTATAATAATACTAAATTACCCTAAAACGTGTCCTAACCTTATTGGTTGATACATGTCTGACCATGGGAATCTTTGGGTCGATTTTGGGACTCCATGGAGGCACTTGTAGGTGATAGGGACACATTATTTTAATTAAGTTAAAATAAATACAAAAATGACATAAGTATATATCTTTTAGAAAAACAATTATTACATAGGGTTATATATGTTGTATTTTCGACAATAAATATTAATTAAAAATATAAAAAGATTTCCTACATAATGAGATTTTATTTATAATTTATAGACATTAAATAATTTATGTTATTTATGACACAATGATGATTCAGTAATTACCATAATAGTGAAAAATTAAAATAAATGGTATTATAAATACCCAAATAAATATAATTTGAGACTTTTTATGAATTACACTAATTTTATAGGTTAATATGACATTTTATTAATTATTTAATTAACTTTTTCTAAGTAATAAATCTGTTATGATTTTTAAAAAAATCAACTATTGAATAGTGTCAAAATTGACAAAAAAGAGTTTTTAAAAAAAATATTATATTATTAATTTATATTAAATTCCTAAAAATATAAGGTTCGACCAAGAGACTTATATCATGATAGGTGTATCATTAATGGAACACTTGGGGGTCTCTTGGATGTATATAGTAAGTTTACTAACCATATAATATAAAAATACAAAGAGACATTGTAAAATTGCAAGTAGAATGAAGTTATTTTTTATTAAGGGAGCATGAAGCTCAAGGGGTACAAGTCACGGAGGGAGAAAGTAATGAAGGACCAGTGAGTCCTTTCGGATCACATTGGAACACTCTCAAGGAAGGGAGTTAAGACTGTCATACACTATAAGAGTCTCCTCTAGCCTGCCCTTGCGAGCCAAAGCATCCGCCGCAAAGTTGGATTCTCTCACACTGTGATGAATCAACCTGCCCTGACTGGTCTCCGCTTTGCACCTTCTAAAAACATACACCAAACCTGTCTAAATACTATTGGTTGAGTGGTTTTAGACCTATACACACATTAAACTTTAAATAATCCACTTTGGAGCCATTAGAAACCGAATATGAATTTATTATAAAATAATATTTCTAGCTTTTCCAAAGGAGCCCCTCACCCCTCTTATAAAAGGGCACTCCTCCTTCTCATTAATTCACACCTTCAAAGCCTTTTAGTTCGGACAAACCCTTCCCAAATACTCTCTCAAATTCCCTCACTTCATCTTATAGGCCTTCCTTTAGTAATAAAGCCAACCTAAGGAGCCCTTTTTATCAAATCAAAAGGAAGATCCCGAAGAAGAGGTAATGATTTCACCACCCTTTTTCAAGTTCCTTTCGTCTTCCACTTCTTATTTATTTGTTATTCCCATTCTAAAATAATGAATCCAGTATCTCCTATATACTATAATATTATTATAAATATGGTACAACCATATTCAGTATTCTATCCATTCTTTGAATGACATTACACCATACGTGCGTACGTACGGCTTACCGTCTCCACGTCGTGGTGTAATTATTATTCAATATATTATTATTTGGATGAGTATAATAATGATTTTTAATTCATGTAAATAATAAATATTACATGATAATGATTCTTTATATATGATATACCATCCAATTATATATTATTTTAATATCTAAAGAATGATATTGTCGCTCGTGCGTACGTACGGACTACCGTCTCCACGAACGCGATGAGATTCATTCTCCATCGTATCCATTCAAGTATTATTATCACTTGATGATTTAAAAATAATGTTTAAGTAATTGATATAATTATGGATATTAATAAGATACAACCTATCCATGACAAACATGGCTTACGTAACAAAACATATAAAAGAAAATGAGTAAGTTAACACCCGAAACGACGATAATACTAAGATATTATTAACAAAGAAATGTTAAAAGATCATATATGATAACATGATAATATATATGATTCTTGTATAATTTAATAAAAATTATTTCACCATTATACAGGAGGTTAACCTACCCCAAGCAAGGAAAAGTACAAGGTAAGGGTTTATTTCGCAATCTATTCATTATTCGAGGTTGTTTGTACGTTATAATCTACTGGGACTTCTTTATCATCCACATCCATGTTTCTTAAAAATGTATTTCAAAACATTTTTAATATGGGTTAAAGTCATTTATACCCTTGTTGACTTTTATAAGTGGTTTATAAAGGAATCTTTTTGTCTTTTTCCAAACAAGGTCATTTTTAACCTTTTTGACAGAATTAAGGTAAGAATGTTTTTTTAACTTATACGGCGGGTGCGGATATTTTCCACCGTTATAAAATCGTCGAAGCTTCCCTTACAATATTATAAGAATATTTTCAAAGAAAATGTTTTATTTTATAAATATATGACTCTTAAATTATTTTAAAATAGAAAGAGATATTTCTCTAAAAAGAGTTTTGATTTCATCTATGTCAACATCCTTTGATGGATTTTTATGCTTATTTGAAGTTGATTTATTATGATACAAAACTTCTATATTGTATTGAAGGTTTTGTGATATGTTTGACTATGGATGTGTTATTTTTATACCATTCATGGTTTATGGATGAAGTATTTACATTCCGTATGCTATTTTTAATACAAATGTTTATGTTATGTTTAAACCTTTTCATATGGGAATGCATTGGACTTAATATGTGACGGGTGGAGTCCGCTATAGCTCCTCGATGCATCGGTAGGTCTCATGAGACAAACTAGTGTCTTGGCAGAAGGCCTTGACAAAATATTATTTGTAGTCTTGGCACAAGGCCTTGGCTATGTGGTTATGATAGTCTGGCATTATGCATTCCATCATTATGAAAGTGGTTATTGATATTGCATGTGATTATTCGATTAGTAGAATATCCATGTGAATAATTAAATGGAATTATTTCATTTTATTTTTGCCATACTATGCTGAAGTTCAAGTTTAAAAGGCGTTTGTTTTCGTTATACATTGCCTTAAATACTTATTCTTATTTATGAAAGTTTTTGCTATATTGTTATCCTTACTGGGCATTTGAGCTCACCACTTTTCTATGTTTTATTTTTTCCCAGGATGTGAAGAAGTAAATTATTAATGACCTGCAGGGATATTATGAGGGGACAATAGTGTGGACTATGGAGACAATATGTTGTTATAGTAGTTTTTCACTTTATGATGTAATGTAAACTTCATGAATGTATCTAGTTATTCCAAGGATACTAAACTAATCGTTCTTTTGAGACTTGATATTTCTTGTGATCATGCCAATGATATGTAATAATGCACCGACTCCAGGTAACTGGGGTTGGGGCGTTATAGTTGGTATCAGAAGAAGTTTAGTACAAACCTTGGAAGCTAGATTTAGATAAAATCTGATTATAGAACATAGATTTAAGATGGACTTTGAGGATTAGTAAAGAAGAACTTCCTAGAATTTTGGTATTGTAGAGATTTTGTGAGTTTTCCGAGCAATACATCCCTGTCTGTATTCGATCAGGTATAGGCAGATCTGGCACTGATGTACCTAGGGGTAAAACCCAAAAACACCACTTTGATCTAGACTCGAATAGGAACTGGTGCACAACAACGGGCCTTGCTTCACTCTTGGTTACGAGACTCCTGGGGGATATGCTTAGGATAACTCTCATTTTCTTTACAAATCATTATTAAGGGTTTATGTGTTTATACTTCCTCAAAGAAAACATTTTTATGATTATGGATTATATCCATAAATAGTTCAATTTATGTTAAGTGTTTTATAAGTATGAAATTATGTATTTTTATTCATAAACTGATGTAGTTTATGACATTGTTTTGAAATGGCGCCTAGTGGAAAAAATGGAAACTGTATCAATGAATTTACTCCAATTAGGGATTTCCATCCTGCTCAAGATAATTATAGTGGAGCTGGTGATGCAACTGGTGCTGATCAGTTAATCACTATACTAGGACAACTCACTAAGGTTATGAATAATAACCTTACCTGTATGGAGCACCCTGATCTTCAGTGTGGAGGATCAATGTTAGATCGCTTCATGAGGAAACAACCACCAATGTTCAATGGGAGTACAAATCTATTGGTAGCTGAGCAATGGATAAGTTCCCCAGAGAAAATATTTTAGGCTTTGGGATGTAGTGAAAGGGAAAAAGTTATCATGGCAGTTTACCGCCTCACTGGATATGCTGATCAATGGTGGTCATTGATTAAAAACATGAAGGAAGATGATGAAGTATCAAATATGGAATGGAGGGAGTTCAAAGATCTGTTTTTAGAAAAATACTTTCCTCGTGACCATCAAGCAGATATGGAAAGGAAATTTCTGAGTCTGAGACAAAAGGAGGATGAGAATGTTGGAAAGTATGAGGCTAACTTTACAAGGTTAGCAAGGTATGCTGGAGATTATATACGTAACCCAATAAGTAAGATTGATCGTTTATTTGATGGGTTAAAACCATTTATCCGTCAAGAATTAGTCTCACAATACTTCTCATCGTACGAAGACATTGTCTAATGTGCTATTAAGACAGAAAAGGAATTCTCTAAGTCTTATGACTTTAAAGCAAAGAAAGAGAAGAAGAGATCTGCTGATCAATCTGGGAATGGAAATAAGGGGAATAAGGGAAAGGTTGAATATCCATCCTGTGGTAAATGTGGGAAGAAACACCCCGGTACTTGCTTGAATGGAATGGGTGTCTATTACAAGTGTGGTGAAAAAGGCCACCAAGATCGTGATTGTAAAGGGAAGAGAGAAGCTACCAATTTTCAGTGCTACAATTGTAGGGAGATGGGACATTATGCAAATGAATGTCCTAAGCGTCAGGGGAACTTACCTCAGAAAAGGCCGAGGGATCAAGGCCAAGCTTATGCTATCACTACTGCTGAGGTAGAAGCTCCGAAAGACGTGGTGGCAGGTAATTTAATGGTTTCCTCAAGTTTAGAAAATTCATTATTTGATTCTACATCATCGCATTGTTTCATATCTTCCCAGTTTTCTAAGAAAATTAGATATTTCCAATTTTATTTAACAAGGGAGTTGTCAGTTAAAACTCCTAAGGGAAGTATCATTGCAACAAAGTTTTGTGAATCAGTCCCCATTAGAGAACATAAATGTTCTTTATCTGCTGATCTCATCTTCATACCTATGATTGAGTTTGATATAATCCTCAGTATGGATTGGCTTTTGGACCATGATGTGAAGATTTATTGTAAGAAGAAGGAGGTTACAATTTTTGATGATGATGATAAGGAACACCTTATCTTAAGAGAAAAATCGTCACTACCTAATTCTTATCTAGATCCACCCCCAGTAGCTCAACTAAATTCAATTATTGGGGAGGAATAGGATGAAATTATAGTGGGTGCGGAAAGTAATGTTCAAATAGAGGATGTACCTATTGTGAAAGAATATGTAGATGTGTTTCCAGAACATTTACCTGGACATCCTCCAGAACGAGAAGTTGAATTTTCCATTGATTCAATTCCTGAATCAAGGCCTATATCAAAGACCCCTTATAGAATTTCCACTGTAGAATTAGTTGAACTAAAGAAACAACTAGAGGAATTGAGTAATAATGGATTTATTCGCCCTAGTGTTTCTCCATGGGGATCCCCTGTTCTTTTTGTTAAAAAGAAAGATGGATCTATGAGGTTATGTATCGACTACAGGGAAATCAATGCTATAACAATAAAGAACAAGTATCCCCTACCTCGCATTGATGTTTTATTTGACCAACTTCATGGAGCTCAATAATTTTCAAAGATTGACCTTCGATCTGGATACCATCAGTTGTGTGTGAATAAGGATGACATTCCTAAGACAACATTTCGAACTCGGTACGGGCATTACGAGTTTACAGTAATGCCTTTTGGGCTGACTAATGCACCCTCTGTATTCATGGATCTGATGAATAGAGTTTTCAAGGAATATCTCGATGAATTTGTGGTGGTATTTATTGATTATATCTTGGTATACTCAAAAAGCTACGAGGATCATGAAAATCACTTGCGCATTATCCTAAAGAATCTGATAAGACATTAATTATATGGGAAGTTTAGAAAGTGTGAATTCTGGATTCAGGAGATTTCTTTTCTTATCCATATTGTCTCTAAATATGGAATCTCTGTTGATCCTTCTAAGACCAAGGCAATCCAAGAATGGCCAGCACCAACGAGTATAACTGAGGTATGCAGTTTTATTGGTTTGGCAGGTTATTATCGACATTTCGTCCAGAATTTTGCCCGATTGGCTAATCCATTAACGAAGCTCACACGTAAAGGAGTTAAATTTGTTTGGACAAAAGAGTGTGAAGAATGTTTCGAAGAACTGAAGAGGAGATCAGTCAATGCTCCTATATTTACTCTACCATCGGGGAATGATGGGTTCGTTATTTATAGTGATGCATCGATGAAAGGACTTGGTTGTGTCCTTATGCAGAATGATAGGGTTATTACCTATGCATCACAAAAATTGAAAATTCATGAACAAAACTATCCTACTCATGATCTTGAGTTAGCATCTATGATATTTGCTTTGAAGATATGGAGGCACTACCTCTATGGTGAAAAATGTGAGATTTATACTGATCACAAGAGTTTGAAGTATATTTTCTCACAAAAAGAACTCAACATGAGGCAAAGGAGATGGATTGAACTACTCAAGGATTATGATTGCACGATACACTACCACCCGGGGAAGGCAAACAAGGTGGAAGATGCTTTGAGCAGAAAAGATCACAGAGTTTTGATCAACATGAGAATTGAAAGGGATCCAATTTTCATGGATCTAGTGAAGATGGACATGGGAATAACCAGGGAAGGTGAAACATCAATGCTTTTTCGAATGGTTTCCAAACCATATTTACTAGAAAGGATTAAGAGTTCTCAAACCAATGATGAATAATTTCAAAAGAAGATTAAAGTTGTGAATGATGGGATATTGAGAGACTTTGTGTATGAAGATGTAATTTTGAAATTTAGGAAGAGACTTTGTGTTCCCGATATAGCTGATCTAAAAAGAGAATTTCTGGATGATGCTCATAGTTCCAATTTATCTATACACCCTGGGAGCACCAAAAAGTATAGATATTTGAAGGAACATTTTTGGTGGGACAACATGAAGAGGGAGATTGCTGATTTTGTGTCAAGATGTATGGTTTGTCAACAAGTGAAAGCTGGAAGGCAACAACCTGGTGGAGTATTGCAACCTCTTCCCATACCTGAGTGTAAATAGGATAATATCATGATTGAATTTGTCATGGGACTACCAAAGACTCCTAGAAGGAACGATGCAATATGGGTTATTGTTGATCGTCTTACCAAGTCAACACATTTTCTTGCTATAAGAGAATATCTACCACTAGAACGTCTAGAAAGACTATATATTGATGAATTTGTGAGACTTCATGGAGTACCCCTATCGATTGTTTCTGATCGTGATCCCCGTTTTACTTCAAGATTCTGGAAAAGTCTTTAGAAAGCCTTGGATACTGAACTTCATTTGAGCACTTCCTACCACCCTCAAATAGATGGACAATCAGAACGAACTATTCAAACCTTAGAAGACATGTTGAGATCCTGCTCACTTGACTTTCAGGGTATGTGGGATCAATATTTACCTCTGGTAGAATTTTCTTATAACAATAGTTTCCATTCGAGTATTCATATGGCACCATATGAAGCATTATACGGAAAGAGATGTCGCACACCAACCTGTTGGGATGACGTTGGTGAAATAAAACTTGTAGGCCCAGAACTGGTGGAGGAAACGATGGAAAAGGTTAAGTTAATCCAAAACCATATCAAAGCATCTCAAAGTAGGCAAAAGAGGTATGCCGATAATCGAAGGAAGGATTTGGAATTTCAAGTCGGTGAACATGTGTTCCTGAAGGTATCTCCATGGAAGGGATTCATACGTTTTGGTAAGAAAGGTAAATTGATTCCCAGGTACATCAGACCTTTCAAAATTCTAGAATGAATTGGGGTTGTAGCCTACCGATTGGAAATGCCACCAAGTCTCTCCAAAGTTCACAATGTGTTCCACGTATCACTATTGAGGAAATACATGTCTGACCCAACACATGTACTCACCTATGAGGAATTAGAACTGGAACCCGATATGTCTTATTGCGAAGAGCCCGTCAAGATTCTTGATACGAGAGAACAAGTACTGAGAAACCGGATGACTCATCTGGTAAAAGTCTTGTGGAGAAACCATAAGATGGAAGAGGTAATGTGGGAACCCGAGGAACTTATGATGAAGAACCACCCGAGTCTTTTCATGCGGTAGTATACTAGAAATTTTGAGGACGAAATTATTTGAAGGAGGGGAGAATGTAACACCCTAATATTATATGGTACACTTCTCTTTGAATAATTCAATAGCGTGTGTTGTACGCAACATCGAGTTCTAACACACACCACAACCGATCAAACTAGTCGTTATGAATAGTAATACCTACTTTTTAAAATTTTAGAAATTTTATCTCTCAAAATGGACTTCATTTTTAGATTCAGAGTATCGAATTTATCCTAAGGTGAAATTTTGGTACTTTTCGGATAACTTTAATATTTTGATGAATAGTGAAAATTACTAAATTTTAATTAAAAACAACTTTTTTAATCAAAATAATTAATAGTGATAAATTATTAATTTGAGTGGTTTTAAAGTATATTTAGAATATATTTTTACCATTTAATACAATTTTGTTCATTGAACAAAATTTCACAATTAAACCGGACATAAACAATTATCAATCTTTTGATAGTTATTATATCTTAAAAACACGCTTTTTGTTTTGACAACGGGAATTAATTTTAAATTAATTTCTGCCACTTCTGTGTTTTGAATTTGGAAAAATGGATTCTATATTTGGAATCAGGATGTCCAAATTGTGTAAATAGGTAACTTTTATTTTTAGACATTTTGAATAATTACTTCGGTAAATATTTTATTTACCATGGTTAAAGGGTAAATCTGGTAAATAAGGGTTAAAAAAATAATATTATAATAATACTAAATTAGCCTAAAACGTGTCCTAACCTTATTTTTTGATACATGTCCGACCATGGGCATCTTTGGTTTGATTTTGGGACCCCATGGAGCCACTTTTAGGTGATAGGGACACATTATTTTAATTAAGTTAAAATAAATACAAAAAATGACATAAGTATATATCTTTTAGAACAATAATTTTTACATAAAGTTATATATGTTGGATTTTCAACAATAAATATTAATTATAAATATAAAAAGATTTCCTACATAATGATATTTTATTTATAACTTTTAGACATTAAATAATTTAATTTATTTATGACACAATGATGATGCAGTAATTACCATAATAGTGAAAAATTAAAATAATTGATATTATAAATACCCTAATAAATATAATTTGAGACTTCTTATGAATTACAATAATTTTATAGGTTAATATGACATGTTATTAATGATTTAATTAACTTTGTTAGAAGTAATCATTCTTTTATAATTTTTAGAAAAATCAACTATTGAATAGTGTCAAAATTGACAAAAAAGAGTTTTTAAAACAAATATTATATTATTAATTTATATTAAATTCCTAAAAATATAAGGTTCGGCCAAGAGACTTATATCATGATAGGTGTATCATTAATGGACCACTTGGGGGTCTCTTGGATGTATATAGTATGTTTATTAACCATATAATATAAAAATAGAAAGAGACATTGTAAAATTGAAACTAATTAACTAAGAGTTAATACTTAAAGATAAGGTTAATATAGTAACCCAAACCTATATAAATCCTATTGGTTGAGTGGTTTTCGACCTATCCACACCTTAACCTTTAAATAATCCACTTTTGAGCCATTAGAAACCGAATATAAATTTATTATAAAATAATATTTCTAGCTTTTCCAAAGGTGCCCCTCACCCCTCTTATAAAAGGGCACTCCTCCTTCTCATTAATTCACACCTTCAAAGCCTTTTAGTTCGGCCAACCCCTGCCCAAATACTCTCTCAACTTCCCTCAATTAATCTTAGAGGTCTTACTTTAGTAAGAAAGCCAACCTAAGGATCCCTTTTTATCAAATCAAAAGAAAGATCCCGAAGAAGAGGTATTGATTTGACCACCCTTTTTTAAGTTCCTTTCCTCTTCCACTTCTTCTTTCTTTGTTATTCCCATTCTAAAATAATGAATCCAGTATCTCCTATATAATTTAATATTATTATAAATATTTTACAACCATATTCATTATTCTATCCATCCTTTGAATGACATTTCACCATACGTGAGTACGTACGACTTACCATCTCCACGTCGTGGTGTAATTGTTATTCAATATATTATTATTTGGATGAGTATAATAATGATTTTTAATTCATGTAAATAATAAATATAACATGATAATGATTCTTTATATATGATATACCATCCATTTATATATTATTTTAATATCAAAATAATGATATTTTCGCTCGTGCGTACGTACGGACTACCATCTCCACGAACACGATGAGATTCATTCTTCATCGTATCCATTCAAGTATTATTATCACTTGATGATTTAAAAATAATTTTTAAGGAATTTATATCATTCTGGATATTAATAAGATACAACCTATCCATGAAAAACTTGTCTTACGTAACAAAACATATAAAAGAAAACGAGTAAGTTAACACCCGAAACGACGATAATACTAAGATATTATTAACAAAGAAATGTTAAAAGATCATATATGATAACATGATAATATATATGATTATTTTATAATTTAATAACAATTATTTCACCATTATACAGGAGTTTAACCTACCCCAACCAAGAAAAAGTACAAGGTAAGGGTTTATTTTGCAATCTCTTCATTATCCGAGGTTGTTTGTACGTAATAATCTACCGGGACTTCTTTATCATCCACATCCATGTTTCTTAAAAATGCATTTCAAAACATTTTTAATATGGGTTAAAATAATTTATACCCTTGTTGACTTTTATAAGTGGTTTATAAAGGAATCTTTCCGTCGTTTTCCAAATAAGGTCTTTTTTAACCTTTTTGACAGAATTAAGGTAAGAATGTTTTTTTAACTTATACGGCGAGTGCGGCTATTTTCCGCCATTATAAAATCGTCGAAGATTTCCTTACAAGCTTATAAGAATATTTTCAAAGAAAATGTTTTATTTTATAAATATATGACTCTTAAATTATTTCAAAAGAGAAAGAGATATTTCTCTAAAAAGAGTTTTGATTTCATCTATGTCAACATCCTTTGATGGATTTTTACGCTTATTTGAAGTTGATTTATTATGATACAAAACTTCTATATTGTATTGAAGGTTTTGTGATATGTTTGACTATAGATGGGTTATTTTTATACCATTCATGGTTTATGGATGAAGTATTTACATTCCGTATGCTAGTTTTAATACGAATGTTTATGTTATTTTGAAACCTTTTCATATGGGAATGCATTGGACTTAATATGTGACGGGTGGAGCCCGCTCTAGCTCCTCGATGCATCGGTAGGTCTCATGAGACAAACTAGTGTCTTGGCACAAGGCCTTGACAAAATATTATTTGTATTCTTGGCACGAGGCCTTGGCTATGTGGTTATGATAGTCTAGCATTATGCATTCCATCATTATGAAAGTGGTTATTGATATTTCATGTGATTATTCGATTAGTAGAATATCTATATGAATAAGTAAATGGAATTATTTCATTTTATTTTTTCCATACTATGTTGAAGTAAAGTTTAAAAGGCTTTTGTTTTCATTATACATTGCCTTAAATGCTTATTCTTATTTATGAATGTTTCCGCTATATTGTTATCCTTACCGGGCATTTGAGCTCACCCCTTTTGTATGTTTTATTTTTTCCCAGGTTGTAAATAAGTAAATTATGAATGACCTGCAGGGATATTATGAGGGGATAATAGTGTGGACTATGGAGACAATATGTTTTTGTATTAGTTTTTCACTTTATGATGTAATGTAAACTTCATGAATGTATCTAGTTATTCCAAGGCTACTAAACTAATCGGTCTTTCAAGACTTGATCTTTCTTGTGATCATGCCAATGATATGTAATAATGCACCGACTCTAGGTAACTGGGGTCGGGGTGTTATATCATGTTACTCGGTCACACCGTTAGTAGGTCAACCTTCTATCCCACATTATAAATCCATGCAGGAACAAGGATGGTTAATGGGCAAAAAGACACCCATATCTATTTTGATATTTTTACCTAGTGGAAGCTAAATTTATTCACGCTGTACCACCAACCATTCATGTCGTATTGCCTACTTGGTCACATGAGGAATAGTGTCACCAGTTAGCCAACCACATTACCTCCCCTAATAGAAATGTTTTCACCATGCTATCCACCATGATGCCATAGTAGGGATCCCTTCCATCACACATTAGAAATATGAGTGATTAAGGGTCTAATTATAAGTTAAAACACATTCATTTCTCTTTTTATCCACCCACCCGACAATGCCTATGTGTTATCATGTTTTTTTGCATACCTAGTTTCATCGCACCATCCTTTCTAGTCCCATTATATCACCCATATACCTAAACTTAATGGATTGTAGACTCAGTGTCCTAAAGGCCCAATACATGGCATGAAATCCCAAATCTGGTTAATGGTACAACTTATTTAGTACTTTCTATAATACATACTATAGTGTTGCTTTAGTTCCTATGAAAATACTTCCCCTACCTAGTTGTAAACCGTATTTTTCATACAAGATTATGGGTTACTTCCCCTTCTTAGGTTAATATGTGAATATTTATATTGAAAATGATGTAATAATAAATGAAAGAGTTGCAGGTCATTACAGTTTGTATCATAACAAATAATAGTTATTTTGGGGTTTAGGTTAAAATTTATAATATAATAAAACATAAATAAACTTAGGTTGAAACAAAATATTTATAAGAAAAACAGAAAGTGTCATGGGTTGAAATTAAGGTGTCGTATTATATGAAATCTTAGACATTATTCCCCTTATTCGTATGACCATTTAATTTGATTTTATTAGGATTAAATTATCTATTTCTCACTCTAACAATTTTGGGTTTAGTAAATGATTAGAATTAGAATAAAATAGACATATATGCTTATTATTCATTCATGAACCTCAGATGTTTTATTTTATTATAGTTCTACAAATTTTTTCATATCATGGAAGTTCTCTATAATTATTCAAAAACTACATCATAACATAAATGTTGAGAAATTAATGAAAAAAATTAGTGTCACAATCATTATATCACTAATATATAACTCTTCCCTTATAAATAATAATGGTAAATAATCTCCTAGACAATATTATTATACCGGGAATGTATTAGTTCTATTTATACATATCAAATCAACTCTTATGAGAGAGAAATCACTTTCCACATCCTACACCATCCTATGATTCTATAAAAATTTAAGGAGAATGATGAATCTCCTTTAGAAACACCTTCTCAAACATGGATATTGTTGCCTTATAAGAAATAATATCTGTCTAAAATATTTAAGACAAACAAAAGGATCATCCTTGAGGATATTCCCATTATGATGGAATATGATGATTCATTCCCCAAAGTGTTTCTTGGTCATCCTGATAATTTAGATCTTGATTTCTCAATAGAAATTATATGTGGATCTCTGTCTATATCCTAGAGTCCCTAAAAAATAGGCCTTAATGAATTGGAATAGTTAGATGAGAAACTAAAAGGTAATTTTGATAAGGGTTTAATATGTACAAGTTCCTCACTACATGAATCATCATTGTTAATAATAAGGATGGTTCAGTGTGTACTTACATTGATTATTATGAACTCAATAAGATCATAAAGAATAAGTATCCCCTTCCATGTATTGATGGATTGTTTGATCAACTATGTGGGGATTAGTACTTTTCAAGGGTGGATATTTTATTTGGATATCATCAATTAAAAGTGAATAAATAGTATATTCCACTAATTTACTTTGATAGAAAATATGAACATTATGAGTTCATCATGAAGTTATTTAGTCTCAGAAATTTTCTAATAATATTTATGAACATAAAGAATAAAGTCTTTAGAGATTAATACAATAATTTTTTTGTGGTCAATATAGAGGATATTATCATATACTCTAAAATAAAAGGAATAATATGAGGAGTATTTGAATACTATGGTAAAGACTATGTGAAAGGAGAAGTTACATTCAAAGTATAGTAAGTGTAACTTTTGGGTAGAGGAAATTTTATTATTGGGGCATGTTAAAATATGTAAGGGGATATCTATAATCTATCAAAGAAAAAGGAAATATAGTAACGAACCTGCACTATGGGAAAAATGGGTATTTGCGACGGGTTATTTGCGATGGGAATAAATCCCGTCGCAAATACCCCTGTTAAAAACTTATTTGCGACGAAGGTATTTTCCCGTCGCAAATAAGTAGCCTTTTGCGACGAGATAACTTTCCCCGTCGCAAAAGGACTGGCGCCCTTTGCGCGCCAAATCGCGGGAAACATATTTGCGACGGGGGAATATTCTCGTCGCAAATAACCGGCGGCGGTAAAATGTATTTGCGATGGGAATATTCCCCCGTCGCAAATAGTATGTCGGCAGGTGGTTATTTGCGACGGGACCCGTCGCAAATAACTATTTAACCGTTGACCGTAATAAATGCTGGCTAAGGTATTTGCGACGGTACCCGGCGCAAATACTAGTATTTGCGACGGGTATCCCGTCGCAAATGGGCCCGTCGCAACTAATCTAACCTATAAATACCCCCATCCGTTTTTTTTCAAATCATTCTCAAATTCCATCTTCTTCTTCTCTCAAAATTTTATTTCTATAGTTCATTTTTTCTCAAGTTTAATTTTTTTCTCCGGAGTTGATATTGAAGTTTTGAAGAACGATCAGAGATCAACCTCAGATCAATTTTCAAGGTATTTATATTTATTTTAATTTAATATTTATTTTTAATGTTTTATTAGTTTTAATTATTCTTAATTAGTTGTAATTTAATTATGTTTACATTGTTTTATAACTTAATAATTAGTAATAAATACTTATAATTAGGAATAATAACATTATTTAATTATTAATATATTTTATTATTAATATTAAAATAATATAATTTTTTATATATATACAATTCTTTTTTCATCTGTGTGTTTGCTGTCTTCACATGTATTATTTGTATATGGAGATAGAAAACACACAGATGAAAAGAGAATTGTATATAAATTAGAAAATTATATTATTTTAATATTAATAATAAAATATACTAATAATGTTATTATTCTTAATTATTGGTAATTATTCCTAATTATTGGTAATTATTCATTTAATTACTCATAATTAAGAACAATTACCAATAATTACCAATAATTAGTAATAATTAGTAATAATTAGTAATAATTAGTAATAATTAGTAATAATTAGTAATAATTACCAATAATTAGTAATAATTAGTAATAATTAGTAATAATTAGTAATAATTAGTAATAATTACCAATAATTAGTAATAATTACCAATAATTAGTAATAATTATCAATAATTAGTAATACTTACCAATAATTAGTAATACTTACCAATAATTAGTAATACTTACCAATAATTATCAATAATTAGTAATAATTAGTAATAATTATTACTAATTATCAATAATTAGTAATAATTATTAATAATTACTAATAATTACCGCTAATTAGTAATAATTAAGAATAATTAGTAATAATTAAGAATAATTAGGAATAATTACCAATAATTACAAATAATTAGGAATAATTAGTAATAATTAGTAATAATTAGTAATAATTAGTAATAATTAGTAATAATTAGGAATAATTAGTAATAATTAGGAATAATTAGTAATAATTAGGAATAATTAGTAATAATTAGTAATAATTAGGAATAATTAGGAATAATTAGCAATAATTAGGAATAATTAGCAATAATTAGCAATAATTAGTAATAATTAGTAATAATTACCTGTAAATAGTAATAATTACCGGTAAATAGTAATAATTAGTAATAATTAGGAATAATTACCGCTAAATAGTAATAATTAGTAATAATTAGTAATAATTACCAATAATTAGTAATAACTAGCAATAATTAGTAATAACTACGAATAATTAGTAATAATTACCAATAATTAGTAATAATTACCAATAATTAGTAATAATTATCAATAATTAGGAATAATTAGTAATAATTAGTAATAATTAGTAATAATTAGTAATAATTACCAATAATTAGTAATAATTACCAATAATTAGTAATAATTACCAATAATTAGTAATAATTAGTAATAATTATCAGTAAATAGTAATAATTTGTAATAATTAGAAATAATTAAGGATAAATAGTAATAATTAGTAATAATTAGTAATAATTACCAATAATTAGTAATAATTACCAAAAATTAGTAATAATTACCAATAATTAGTAATAATTACCAATAATTAGTAATAATTACCAATAATTAGTAATAATTAAGAATAATTAGTAATAATTACCGGTAAATAGTAATAATTATTAATAATTAGAAATAATTACCAATAATTAGAAATAATTACCAATAATTAGTAATAATTACCAATAATTAGTAATAATTACCAATAAATTCCAATAATTACCAATAATTAGTAATAATTAGTAATAATTACCAATAATTAGTAACAATTAGTAACAATTAGTAATAATTACCAATAATTAGTAATAATTACCAATAATTAGTAATAATTACCAATAATTAGTAATAATTACCAATAATTAGTAATAATTACCAATAATTAGTAATAATTACCAATAATTAGTAATAATTATCAATAATTACCAATAATTAGTAATACTTAGTAATAATTAGTAATAATTACCAATAATTAGTAATAATTAGTAATAATTACCAATAATTAGTAATAATTAGTAATAATTAGTAATAATTACCAATTATTAGTAAAATTATCAATAATTAGTAATAATTAGTAATAATTACCAATAATTAGTAATAATTAGTAATAATTACCAATAATTAGTAATAATTAGTAATAATTACCAATAATTAGTAATAATTACCAATAATTAGTAATACTTAACAATAATTAGTAATATTTACCAATAATTAGTAATATTTACCAATAATTAGTAATAATTACCAATAATTACCATTAATTAGTAATAATTACCAATAATTACCAATAATTAGTGTTAATTACCAATAATTAGTAATAATTACCAATAATTACCAATAATTAGTAATAATTAGTAATAATTAGTAATAATTACCAATAAATTCCAATAATTACCAATAATTAGTAATAATTTTTAATAATTACCAATAATTAGTAACAATTAGAAATAATTAGTAATAATTACCAATAATTAGTAATAATTACCAATAATTAGTAATAATTACCAATAATTAGTAATAATTACCAATAATTAGTAATAATTGCCAACAATTAGTAATAATTACCAATAATTACCAATAATTAGTAATAATTAGTAATAATTACCAATAATTAGTAATAATTACCAACAATTAGTAATACTTAACAATAATTAGTAATATTTACCAATAATTAGTAATAATCACCAATAATTACCATTAATTAGTAATAGTTACCAATAATTACCAATAATTAGTATTAATTACCAATAATTAGTAATAATTACCAATAATTACCAATAATTAGTAATAATTAGTAATAATTAGTAATAATTACCAATAATTACCAATAATTAGTAATAATTAGTAATAATTAGTAATAATTAGTAATAATTATCAATAATTACCAATAATTACCAATAATTAGTAATAATTAGTAATAATTACCAATAATTAGTAATAATTACCAATAATTAGTAATAATTATCAATAATTAGTAATAATTACCAATAATTAGTAATAATTACTAATAATTAGTAATAATTACCAATAATTACCAATAATTACCGATAATTAGTAATAATTCGTAATAATTACCAATAATTAGTAATAATTAGTAATAATTAGTAATAATTAGTAATAATTACCAATAGTTAGTAATAATTACCAATAATTAGTAATAATTACCAATAATTAGTAATAATTATCAATAATTAGTAATAATTATCAATAATTAGTAATAATTATCAATAATTAGTAATAATTACCGATAATTGCCAATAATTACTAATAATTACCAATAATTAGTAATAATTACCAATAATTAGTAATAATTACCAATAATTAGTAATAATTATCAATAATTAGTATTAATTAGTAATAATTACCAATAATTGGTAATAATTAGTAATAATTACCAATAATTAGTAATAATTAGTAATAATTAGTAATACTTACCAATAATATTAGTACTATGAAAATAATAAAAAAGTTATATAATATTAAAATTATCAATATTTGTAACATGTTTTGCTTTATTCTGAACATATTTAATTCTTAAAGGGTCAATTTTTAGGTCTATCTCAATAAAAAGTTTGCGTCAGTCGTGTATGATCTAAACTCTATAATTATCCTAGCTTGAGTGTTTTTTCTAACAAATTATTCAAAACCAGTAATGCTTTTATATTTTATAGAGAAATATGGAACAACGAGGTTTTCAACAATCATTATTAGGTGACCGCATATGGATAAATCAACGTAGAAATCCAAACAGTTCTAGTTTAAATCTAGTATATGTAGAGGGTGTGGAGACTTTTTTATCATTTGCGACATCAAATCCAGAATTTGTTTCAGAAGTCAAAATAAAATTCCCTTGCAGAAAATGTGCATTGAGAACGTTTGACACGTTTGACAAAGTGGGAGAACATCTCTTGCGTTTTGGTTTTCAACCAGATTATGTATTTTGGTATCAACATGGTGAACGCAGTTCTAGAGCAGGTGATACCAACTTGATTCCGGATCCATCCCGGTTTCAAGATTTAGTACATGATGTTGCAGGTTCATCTGTTCAACATACAGAAACTTCGGCTGATATAGCTTCAAATCCTGAGTTGGCACCGTCTGAATTTTATGAGTTGTTGAAGTCTGCTGAGGATGCATTATATCCTGGCTGCAAGATGAGCAAATTAGAAGCATTTGCAAAATTTATGGCTATCAAATCAGATAACGGAATGTCAAACACCTATTTTGACCAGATATTTTCTTTGCTTAAAACACTGTTACCCGAAGGAAATGTTTTAACTGCAAATTACTATGAGAGTAAGAGGCTGGTTCGAAATTTGGGACTTACTTGTCAGAAGATTCATGCATGTTCAAATGACTGCATTTTATATTCTGGGGAAAATGAGTCATTGGATAGTTGTCCCACATGTGGGAAACTGAGATATAAAGAAGGACAACACGGGAAGTCTGGTTTGATTCCTGTAAAATAGTTGAGATATTTTCCGCTTACATCCAGACTCCAGCGTTTATTCATGTCTAAGAATACAGCGACAATGATGTCATGGAATAAAGAGAATATTTCAACCGATAAAAGCTTGAATCATCCAGCCGATGGTGATTCATGGCAACATTTTGATAGAGTGCATCCATCCTTTGCTTTAGAAGCTAGAAATGTTCGACTGGGGCTTTCCACTGATGGTTTCTGTCCGTTTGGATCTTATGGTAGTCAATATTCATGTTGGCCTGTTTTTTTAACTCCGTACAATTTACCTCCATGGATGTTGATGAAAGAGCCATATATATTTTTGACTTTACTAATTGCAGGACATCCGAAGAAAAATATTGATGTTTATTTGAAACCATTGATTGATGAACTAAATTTATTGTGGAGTACTGGTGTCAGTACATATGATGTTGCAACAAAACAGAATTTCATACTGAGAGCAGCATTGATGTGGACAATAAGTGACTTCCCGGCTTATGGGATGTTATCTGGATGGAGTACACATGGTCAGAAATCATGTCCTTACTGTATGGGAGAGAACAAATAATTTATGCTCATTAATGGAAAGAAACCTTGTTATTTTGACTATCATCGCAGGTTTCTTCCAGCTGATCATCCTTTTCACAAAAACAGATCTCATTTCAGAAAAGGAACAGTTGAAAGGGAAGGACCTCCAAAAATTCTTTCTGGTCAGTTGTACTTTCATTACCTCCCATCACTTTTGGTCCCACAATAAACCAACAGAAAATTTCTGGTTTTGGGAAAGAACACAATTGGATTAAACGTAACATATTTTGGGATTTTCCATATTGGTCTGATTTGTTGGTCCGACACATGTTAGATGTCATGCATATTGAGAAGAACTGTTTTGATAATTTGTTTCATACAGTTTTGGATATGCCAGGAAAGAGAAAAGACAATGTAAATTCACATTTAGATCTTACCCAAATTTGCAGGCATCCAGAATTGGAACTGTTTGAGAATGTCAAAAAAGAAAGGTTACTGAAACCAAAAGCAGCTTATACACTGTCTAAAGAAAACCGTTTATTATTTTGTCAGTGTATTGTAGATTTGAGACTTCCAGATGGCTGTGCTTCCAATTTGGGTAGATGTGTAAAGAATGGTCATATTACTGGATTAAAAAGTCATGATTGTCATGTTATAATGGAAAGACTGCTACCCATTGGATTAAGAGGTCTGTTTAATTCTGTGATTTGGGATACCATAACAGACATGTCTCAATTTTTTCGGGAAATTTGTGCGGCTACAGCAGATTATGATGCTCTAGGAAAACTTGAAAAATATGTTGTTGTAATTATATGTAAACTGGAAAAAATATTTCCGCCGTCTTTCTTTGACTCAATGGAACATTTGATGTTACATTTGCCATATGAAGCCAAATGTGGAGGTCCAGTATAGTTTTTATGGATGTACCCATTTGAAAGATGCATGCAAAAATTGAAAAGAAAAGTACGTAACAAAGCATCTGTTGAAGGATCTATTGCAGAAGCTTATTTGCAAGAGGAAATATCTTTTTTCTGCTCCCATTATTTTGAATCTGAGTATCCTTTAAAACACAACTGAATGGGATGGAACGAGAGGAATATTGATGAAATCGACAATCAATTATCTGTTTTCAACCAGTCAGAGCTTGGTTTTGGTGGAGTTTATGAACGATGGCTTTCAGATGATGAACATCATAGAGCTCATACGTATGTTCTGCTCAACTGTGAAGAGATGACATCAGTTGTACTGTAAGTGTTTATATCCCTTATTCTATCATTTATGTTACAGTAAATAACTTTGGTTTTTATAGGTTGTATGATAATCATATCAAGAAACAAATTCCACAAATTACAGCAGCTGCTCTCGAAGAACGTCGACTGAAAAATTTCTCTCAGTGGTTTCAAAAACTGGTAACATAAATTCTTTATCTTTTAGCAACTCATTCAATGTATAGTTTACTATATTGATAATTATTTCACAAATTTTCAGGTGTCTCGACATGCTGATAAAATTGACAAACGGTTGTGTGTATTGAGTAACCCACCTTCCAAACTTGTTAAAACATATAATGCATATGTGGTGAATGGATTTCGATTCCACACACATGCATATGGGGAATCGTAAAAAAACAATGAACAGTGGAGTTAGCTTGAGAGGATCTCATCATCAAGAAAATGAAGTTGACTTTTATGGCATACTTGATGAAATCATTGAACTCTGTTATCTTGGACAACATTACATAACCATGTTCAAATGTCGGTGGTTGGATACAGAGAGAGGCGTGCGTGTTCATCCGACTCATAGAATCATCGATATTAAATGTAAAAGTGTTCTCGCAGTAAATGAACCATTCTTATTGGCTCAACAGGCACATCAAGTTTATTACGCAAAGTACTGTGCTACATCAAGAGACTTGACTGATTGGTGGAGTGTAATAAAAATCAAAATTCGATACAATCAGTTTAGTCAAAGTGAATGTGCTTTCACTGATGTGCAAAGAATTGAAGTTTTTCAATAGAGTACTCAAAATCAATCTTTTTTGCAAAGAGACATGAGTATCGATGATGACACCCCACATTTAAGAGTCGGTGATGACGATGATGTTAATGATGTAACATATGAATTTGAAATGGTAAGAGATGAAGCAACTGTAACTCGAATGGATATCGATGATGTTGAGGAGGAATATGAAGATGACATTGACATATATGAAGATGATGATGAAGATGAACACTGATAGAATTCCATGGTATTTATATAAAATCATAATATGTATATATGTATATATAATAGTAATTATGAATTATTTGCTAACAACATTAACATTTTCTGTTTCAGATGGACGACGCCACATTTCGTGAGTTGGCGGATCCTGACCTGACTTTCGATGTGGATGAGTTGCTGCCAGATGACCCTCAGCCTGCAGGCGCTCCAGGGAGTACGCGGAGGGGGCGCGGTCTTGCACGATTGATGATTCCTGACCCCGTCCCCAAGCGACGTCCACGTCTTGGGTTTGATCCACGCACACGGAGGTGTGATAACCTATGTGATAACCTGTTGATTTGACTAAGATTTCATTAATCTATTCACATAATAAATTTTTATTATTTTTAAAGTTTTCCGCATATAGCAGTCGGACAGGGCAGCGCTATTTTGCGCAACTATTTCTCTCAACCGTGGACCACATGGGAGCAGATTCCCATTGAAGTGCAGTAGGCCATGTTCGGCCATTGGTTGGTACATACGTAAATAAATAATTTTTATTTTGAAAATTATTTCATTTCTAACTTGATATTTTGATTTATTTGTAGGGTTTATGGTATCCGATCGAGGATACCATGCGTGAAGCCATCCACGAGGCATGGGAGGTGGCCATGCGTGATCGCCTTCGTCAGTTTTTGCACAATTTAAGAAAAGCTGTGATGAAGAAAGCAGGAGTGTCAGATTTTGACGAGTCATGTAGAGCACACCGACCAGAGTACATTTCATCCCATGTATGGGATGGATTATGTGCGCACTGGTTGAGTGGTGCCTTTCAGAGGAGATCGTTGGTGGGGAGGCAGAATCGGGGGAGACAGGAGGTGACTCATCGAGCTGGGAGTCGTTCTTTCAGTACTCATAGACAGCATCTGGTATGTACATTATTTATAAATATTTTATATAACTATAAATATTAACAGTTTATTTTTTATTCTTATAGGCTGTCGAGCACCCCGATATTACGGAGTACGACGTATATCAGAGGATGTATAGTGATCCTGCTACTGGGGAGCTCAGAGGTGATCGTCAGCATCACATCGTGGTTAGTATTATTTGTTTTCAAGTTTAAAAATTAACTGTATATAATATATTCACAATTTTAATTTTAAATTGCAACTACAGGAGTCATATGAGGCCGCAGTGTCACAGGCCCGGCCTGAGAGTCAGGCCGAGTCATCAGATCAGACCACTGGCCATCAGTTTGATGAGGCGGCATGGATGCAGGCCACCCAGTATGCCTTCGAGAAGGGCCGGGTAGTTGGTATCAGCTCTCGACTGACTCCCGGAGATTATTATGGCAGTGTTGTGATGTCGGCGTCCAGCTCGAGAGGAGCTCGTGCATCTTCTTCTGCTACACAGTATAAGGATCAGTTGCGATCTCAGACTGCATTGATAGAGAGTCTCTGACAGGAGCAGGAGCAGATGCGTCAGCAGCATGAGGAGGAGCGTCGACGCCAGCAGCAGCTATACGAGGAGCAGATGAGTCGGTGGCAGAAGCAACATCAGAAGTAGATGGAGTACATGCGCCGACTCACTCATGCTTTAGGGATGGAGTTTCCTCCACCACCATCTACAGATCCCCCCTCCCCCCCCCCTTCAGATTAGATTTTGTATTTATGTTATAAAATTTGTGAAATCAAAATATGATTTTTTTTCTATTCGTAGTTTCTGTCTCATTATAAAATATTTATTAATATTCTATTATTTTTTATTTTTGAATTATAATTATATTATTATTATATTAATTAAAATAATTTATTATTTTTATTTCTGAATTATAATTCTATTATTATATTAACTAAAATCATTTATTAATATTTTATTATTTCTTATTTTTGAATTATAATTGGATTATTATTATATTAATTAAAATAATTTATTAACAATTTATTATTTTTATTTTTTTTATAGTATTTGCGACGAGATACTATTCCCGTCGCAAATAGTATTATTTTTTTTTTATTTTTTAAAAAATAGTTTTTGCGACGGGGCCCGTCGCAAATAGTTTTTTACAAATATACGGAGTACTAGTTGCGACGGGGATTCTCCCCGTCGCGGAAAAGGTCTTTAGCGACAGGCCCGTCGCAAAAAATTGTTATTGCGACACCGTTTTCAGCAATGGGTCATTTGCGGCGGGACCCCGTCGCAAAAAGCCATTTGCGACGGGATCCCGTCGCAAATGACCCGTCGCAAATACCTGTTTTTCTAGTAGTGCTGAACCATATCTATAATAGAGATCCATATTTTCCTTGGGTTATCCATAAACTATCAATGGTTTATAAGAAAATTCTCATGATTGTCAAACACACTAACCAAGATAGATTGAAATGGAGTAACTTTTTTATATATGGATGAGTGTGATGAGAGGTTCAAGGAATTAAAGAAGAGGTTAATCACTAAACTTGTACCCACACTACCCATAAGTGGAGAATGATATGATATACAATGATGTATCAAATAAGGAATTATATGTTGTACCTATGAAAAATGATAAAGTAATATCCTTTTTATCAAGACGGTTAATGGTTCATGAGAGAAATTACCCAATATATAATTTGGAGTTGGATTCAGTAATCTTCACATTAAATATTTAGATGAATTATCACTATGGAGAAAATTTTGAGATACATACTGATTACAAAAGTTTAAATTATTTATTCACACAAAAGGATCTCAACACATGCCAATGAATATGGTTAGAGTTGATCAAGGAGTATGATTGATTAATCCATTACTATCCTATAAAGGAAAATAATTTGTAAGATGATATAGAGAAAAATATTTTGTAATGTTATCCATTATATGGATTGAAAATGATCAAATATTCATAGATATATAAAGGATGTACCTAGAAATCGTAAAGGGATTTGAAACATTCAACCTTGGTCAAATTATTTCTCAACCATCTATCATATAAAAGATTAGGGAAGATCAAAGGGATAATATAGAGATGAAAAAGAAGGTACAAATAATAAATATGGTTAAAGTCTCAGAAAAAATGATAAATATGGAGTTATAATATTTGGGACATGATTATGTGTACTATTAGTGCCTGAAATGAAGAAGGAGAAATTATATGATGCTCATAGATTAACATTCCCAATACTACTAGGGATTAAAAAATTAATATAGATCTTTGAGAACACATTTGATGGTACAATATAAAGAAGAATATTGAGTAATATACATTAAATTTCTTGGTATGCCAACAAGTTAAATAAAAACAAAAAAATTTCAAGAGGATGATGCAACCATTACCCATACTTATATAGAAATTTGATAACATCATCATGAAATTTTTCACTAGTCTTCCAAATAAATCTAAAATAAATAATTCTATATGGCTTGTGGTGGATCATTTGACAAATACTACCCACATCATCACCATTCAATAATTCTTCTCTCTTAATAAAATAATAAATATATATATTATAAAAGTTCTAATGATACTAATAAAAAACATTATATTCAATGGGGTTATTTTTTCCATTAGTGGAATATATAACCCCCTCTAAATTCATTAGTATAAGTTATGGGAAACCACCATTAAGTAGCTACCGAATTTGTTAGAGGTGGTTTTATGTAAATAATGGTATTTTAAAAAAATTAGAGGAGGTTATTTTAAAGGTAGTTTTAACCCATTCTAAACATTTTAAAAAAATAATATTTTAAACCATTAATAATATGTAAGAAATTTTGAAAACCCATTTTTTTAAAAAAGTTAGCAGTGTTTTGTAACAGATACTATTTTTTTTAGAAAAAGGGGTGGATACCAACCTTTCATTACATTTATACATATTTAACAAAAAAAACTAGAGTCATACCCATCTTATATGCTTCCCCTTTCCCTAAATTTTCACACATCAACCCTCCCCCTATCCCCACTACATCCCCTTTACACAACCTATGGCCCACCACCTTCCCTAACTCCTATTGTAAAAGTGGGTTCCCTATAACCAACTTGATTAATTTTTTTTATTACTACATCATGTATATAGAGATTTATGTATGATTCACTCTTACCATAATAGTGTTGAAATTTTTTCATACACTATTCACATGCTAATTTTCTTGGATTATTTATCATATAAAAATGTTATATTAGTTCCCAACTATAATGAGAACCTTGAGATGCCATAAAAGTAATCTTTAAACACATATCATATAATCCAGTTACATCATACCAATGAGACATAAACAATGTCTCACTATCTAGTGATGGGGGGTCATAATAATTGAGACTTATTCTCTTGAATTTCTCCATTTTTCATCTTGAGTATAGTAGATCATGATGACTAACACACCAATAAGAACACCACATGTTTTGGGTGTGATTGGTTATTCCTATCTATGAGAATGTGTACTGATATCTCAAATAGAGATCATTATTATCATGTATCATTTGATCATGTACATTTATGTAATATGAAAACCATGGAATTTATGATGTGGTGAGGTATAATGAATTTAGTGCTTTAATGGTGGCATGACATTGATTGAATGACCATGATAAAAATTATTGCTTCTGGAAATAAATAGATATCTTAGGCCCAATTGAATAGGATGGTTGTACCTTTACTAAATCCGTGTACATGGTATAAAGAGGTAAGTACATCCATTATGGTCATTAAAATAATAAATAATTCATATATGTATGATGAAACAAAGTGTGTATCCCACTTTATGAGATTTTTCGAGATAAAGAGATTATATTACACAAAGAATGTTCATATGAGATTTTTATAGCTACGAATTATCCTTATCTCCTTAGGGCCCATGATTTGTTACTAGATACCACTCTTTATATATGAGAATGACTCATTCCTATTGAGATAAGGTCTTAGAGGGTCACACACAAAATATATCCACTAGTTTCACCAATTCATAAGAATAGGAATTTAAGATAAAGTGGTCCCCACATTAAGTGGAAGTGAGTGTCCCAATGTAAATGATTGAAATTAAAATAATTCAATTATACTATTTGAGAATATAATAAAGATAATTTAATTCATTTTTCAAGGTATTCACAAATTAATTAATTATAAAAGCGATCATGATAAAAATAGTTTTCGAATGAACATAATAAGTTCAATGTTTGTTAAATTATTAAGGGGATTACGAGATGTGTTAATGCTTTAAGTTTTATCAAGAAGATATTTTAATAATGTAAAATGATATTGAAAAAATATTTTTGACACTTATGATGAGTTAACTAAGCTGTAAGTGTGTTTTTTGGTTGTTTTTGAATGTTAAGTTTTCATAGAGACCAATGCACAATTTATAGAAAGATAAACTCCAATATATATATATATATATATATATATATATATATATCCCAAAATGGGGGACTATCACCTTGAATGAATTTGAGAGAGGTTATTTCATCTCCTATCCTCTCATAATTTCTAAAGAGATAAGATGAGAGAAGAACTAGGTCGATTCGATCCCACATCCTTGGATCAAGTCTATGTTCTTCACATGATCAAATGGACATTATAAAGTGAATTGATTTCCTATAATAGAACTTGGGAGTAAAATAAAAACAATCCAAGAGTTTTGGTATATGTCTATAATATTTATAGGATGCCTTGCTCGGTGCCTTCATGCTACAACATGTCGATAATGAGAAGATCATATCAACATTGTTGAACAAACAATCTACCATTTATGGTTTTATTTATTTTTTTCTTCATACATAAATTGAATTATATGCATTACATGGGAGAATACGAGAATTTGTATATGGAATTCGATGCTTCTACATGAATCAGACCTAGAAAATTTTAAAATACAAAATTTTCATGCTTTCAAAATCTCGAGGTTCCTTGAAGTGGCACAAAGCTGCCATGTATTTTTTTTAAAAAAGATACGTTCAATATCCTTTTTATTAGAAAAAGAAAATTAATACCCTTATTTTTTGGTTGGTAGGGAACCCATAATATGATACAAAAGACCATATGCACAAAGGTTTTAAAAAATGGTTGACCTAAAGGCCTAGTGGCCTGTGTAGAGACCACTTTGTATATGGATTGTATTTGTTGTCAACTCATTTTCATTGGTTGTCAATGGTGTTCAATGAGATAACAAGTTCTCTTTGCAGTCAATATGATTAAGTAATTCCAAATTTAATGGATCTTGGATGAAGTCCTCAAGTCTTAACATTCTAAGAAACATGTGAATGGTTTGAAGACATTGAGTTTCAAGGTGATTCCGGGAGAATTGCTAAGGATTAATTGGATGTCATGGCTGAATAATTCTCCTCATAAAATATGATGATGGTTTTCTGATTTATATTTCAAAAATATCATAAGTTATTTTTAGAACTTTTGATGCAATCCATATTAATGAAATGGGGATAAAATACACTATCAATGATATTTAGGGTTGATTGGAAAGAATAATGTTGTCAGAAGATAGGGAAGTTACAATACTTTCCTTTATAAATATGATCTTGCTAAGGGTGATCAATCAAAAACTATATATCATGATAGATTAGGTTTGTGATGAAATCACTTGATTTTCAAATAATCTACATGATAGCGAAGCAACATGAGTGTTCTTGCCAAAGTTGATATTTTAAGTGGTGTCATTTTTCAGTGTTTTCCAAATTTTTTGGCCTAAAAATCAGGAGTTTGTTTTTTTGGAAAAGGAAGGATTTCTATGAAGTAAAATTCACATACCACGAAGGGAAATTTGCAGACTGCATAGGAGGTATACAGAGCGATGACAGAAAATCGTCAAAGGAAGGATTCTTCATAGTAGCGCTATGTGGACTGCAAAGCATGGTACGTAGACTACATAGGGAAAATAATTCACGGGAGGCATTCAGTTTGTAGAAGGTTGTAGTTCATTGGAAGTACATCATTTGTGGATTGAGGGAGGTGATTTAAAGCACAATGAGGTCAGTTAACAAGAGTCTCATAGTTTGAAAAAGGCTTGATGTTCATGGGAGTCTCATCATTTGTGGAATTGAGGTGTTGATTTTTTTATAGAATGCATCAGTTGTTGTAAATAAATAAAGGATATACGTGGAACATAGAGGAAAAAAGGTTCATGGGAAGATCATAGTCCACAGTGAAGGCTATACCACATTTAAAATTTGGGTAAAACAGATTAGTAAGATTTTTGAATATATTTTCCAATATAATGGATCCTAATACCATCATTAAAAATAGTGAATTTTATTAGAAGAAATAATTGTTGCTAGAAGAATTCGGATAAGCATGAAAGAGTTCACGAGGGATAATTTTGTGAAGATAAGTAGTTTACATAGGAAATATTCTGTGAAGGATGAAGTTTTCCATGGAAGAGGAGACAATCTACAAAGGTGAAGGCATCTCACGGAGGAAGAAACTGTACACGAAAGGAAAGGCATCCCACAAAGAAAAGGTCATAAGTGGAGTAGGGGTGGTCCAAATAGCATCAACAATACATGGGTTATCAGTTGTCCATGAAGTAAGGAAGTTTTTAGAAGGGAAGGATGTCCGTTAAGAACACATTCCATATAGTGCAAGGATGTTCGCAGTGACAGTTTGCTGCCAGAGTTTGTCGGAATAGTTCACCGGGACAATTTAAAAAGGGAAGAAAATTTTCAAAGGATACATGAACATTAACGATGGGTACAAGGAAGTTTTAAAAATGACTAAAAGAGTTTCTTAAAGAAATTTTTTCAAACTAAAAGTATGAGGAAGAGAACTGATACTACATTCACTGCTGATATTGTGCATCAAAGAAGGAAAATCTGATTGTGATGATTCTATATTGAGCTGATCATTATTATTTTAATAATCATAAAGGAATTTTGTGACTACAATATTAATAAGAAGAATAGATCTCAGTGCAGTTGGATTTTCACTGAAGAAGAAAGTGAGAATAAGAGGAGTAGATTTTCTGACCAAATTGATTTCAGTTCATTATAATTTGGATCATAGAAAAATGATTGTTCATCAATCCACAACACATTCATATTATTGTGACTGATATAGGAAGAAGATTTTATAACTATCAAGTTTTCTTCTGGGAATAGATAAGAGGAGTTTCTTTCATGCTTCTTTGTAAGTCACAAAGTGAAGAAGAAGGTTGTGGAAGAAAAAATTAGAACTGTGACATTAGATAAGACTCAACTGGTGGAGGACTTTCTTGGTATTACAAACCATTAATAAGGAAAAGACTATATTGGGAGGCAGTATAAATATCCATCCAAGAGCTATAAAAAAAGCACTTTTTTATTGTTTTCAAAGTGATTCACGAGTGTAAAGGTATATCCTACTCATTGTAACCACACAAAAGGATTGTTTTCTAGTGGTTTGTGGTTAATATTATTTCTAGACCATACCATAGACTAGATAATCTTATTGATTAACTAACCTTGTAAACATATTGTGTTCTATATTTAATACTTTCATATACTTGCATATTATTGGGAAAATAGAATAAGAGAATCAAGATCCTAATTGGTCTAAGAGGTACATGTATAAAAGTTTAAATTGTATTAAAAAGTCCCCAACACCAATTCACCCCAATCAATGTTAGGTGTATCCCAAACTGGCCTTATCGCCCCGAAGGATGAAAATAGGGTTACCCCTTTTATATGAAGCATGCATCCTGTCACAAAAATAGTCATAATCCATGTCATGCATTTATTTATTTCAAAATTTTAATTAAATTTTCTATAATTTGGATTAATGGTTTCAAGATGGTCCCAACGCCACTTGAATCACATCGATTAAAGTTTGAATGACTAAGAAACAACCATTTGAAGACCGATTTATGTTTTTTTTAATTTATGTGTTTTAAATTTTAATTAATCAAAATAAAAAATTAAAAAAAATAAAGATATTCTATGGGTGAATAATACCCATGGATGAATAGTAAACCATGGATAGATTTTATTTCATGGGTGATAGGTAAATGAAGGGTCTTCCACACCATATAAAAATTATATATATATATATATATATATATGTTTATATTGGTTGGATGGAGAGGGGAAAACTTGTGGGTCAACCATTGAAAGTAACACACCAAATAATAAAAAGGAAATGGGTTGGGTGGCTATTGCGATTTTCCTGTAAAGAAACAAAAAATTTAACCCACCAACCACAAATGGAGGGAAATTTCTTCCCCCCAATTCAATAGGGGAGACTAAATAAAGGTGATGTATGGATCATAGGTGTAGGTGGTGTAATCAAACAAAAATTATTATTTTTTATATATAATTTTGTGGCTTTCTTATGTGGATGGAACAAGTGGTATACATGTTCCCTATATAGGCCATCCCAATATTATACCACCCAGAAGACAACTGGGTCGACCTGACTCGAGCCAGGCTAGGTTAGGTTAGATCTAACCCAACTAGCCTAGAATACCCTTCTCATGCCTTGTTTTCCTTCTAGATCCACATATATTCGAAAAAATTCTAAAAAAATAACTAAATATACCTATTAGGAATTTAAATGATTTTTTTTGGATTCCATAGAATATATCGATTATTAATCAATATTATTCGAATACAATTTTATTGAATTAAAAATCCTAAATATGATTTTTAGAATATTTAATTTTATTATTAAATATTATTGTTTTGATTTTTCATTGGTTGAGACTGACTCATACATGTTTTATTGATTTATCAATTTAATTGTAATTATTACAATGTTGTTTTTTTTGTAATAATTAATTATTAAATATCAATTTTAGATGATCTGAATATCTTCCATCCATATTTAAGTGTAGAATGGTAAACCTATCCATATCTTTAGTGATAAAAATGTATTCTTTTATCCAAAGTACCCCCTCACCTCTGCATGAGTATACGTTGTAAAATAGAGGAGTTTGAGATGATGTGGTTTGATTTAAGAGCGAACATGGAACCAAACAAGATAAACATATAAGAGTTTGAAGGGTGATGAAACTCAATCCAGTGTATGGATCAAGGAGTTCTACTAGGGTGTTAATTTATCCGTCATCCGCTTTATGGACTAATCAGTAGAAACAAATCATAATCATTTCATTCAATTTTTTCTTTCTTTTGAGTTGTGAATTATTTGTGAATGTGTGGATGATTCCAAATCAGATAGTATAATTAAAAAGAATCCATTGCATTTTCACATAGTTAAAATCATGATAAATAGAATAATATTTCATACTTGGATAAAATAAAAACATAAAATATCTCATTAAAAATATTAAGTCATTAATTCCTTCCATCACTTGAGTTTTCGAAAAAATCACAGTAAGAGGTGCTCGTCAACCATAATTAGGGGTACCTCCTCCTATCAGGGAGTTCTAGTAAGAGTGGTAGGTTGATTCAACTAAAATTGACATAAAAGAAGTAGTTATATACATCTTGGTTCAATTTTAGAGGAAATAATTGAGTTATGAAAATGTTATTATTTATAAAAGATTTGAATTCACTCGATAAATCAAGGATTCATGAGTCAATGTGGTTCACCCATCAAAATCATACCTTGAAACTCTATGTGTAGTGGAATAGCCATATCTTGGACTATAAGGATATGTTTTAAGGGATCATTTTCACTAGAATACTTAAGAAAGTGAGTATTCCAAATATATTAGTTGAGGGCTACTGAGATCTGAATTAAATAATGGGATAAATTTAATATTAATAAATCTATAAGGTCTATATTATCAGTAATCAAGATAAAATTGAAAATATGATAAAGTTATATTGTAAAAAAATGAAATGAAATAATGAGATAAATTTTGGAAAAATTATATACCCTAACCAAAATTAATTTTGAAGAGTGATATAGGTGATTACACATATTACTATGATATGAAAAATAAAATTGTACATTTTGGAGGCCCTGCTGTCTGTTGAGCCACCTCAGGCAGTGAGGGTGAAAATAAAGCTTACAAGAGAGTCATGGATGAAAAATTTCATGTTTACATGATAATTATTTCATCAATTTCTAGCGATTCATGAAAGAAACATCAAGATATGGATGGTTTTATGATGTTGACACATCTATGAGAAGTTTTTAGGGATAAGATTTAATAATAAATGAATCAGGCTATGATTACATTAACCAAATGTAAATTGGAATATAAATTGTGATCTTTTATAATATGTCCTTATTTCATCTTTATCAACTAGTTACTCTAGTGTTTTTTGTATTATAAAATGAAAAATATGGAGAAACTAATTCAATATCTTTTGGGTTATGGTTCACCAAGTTGATAAGATCTTAACAAAATTGAAATATTTATTTATTATGCTAAAAAATTTTAAATACAACGTTAAAAATACCATGATTATTTTGAAGTTAATGGAGATTTTATGAACACTTTCAAAGAAAATAAATGTAAACAGGGATCACATCAAACATGTTACTATTTGTTTCACATGTGGAAAGATAGGTCACTAGATGAGAAACAGCAATGAGTTGATGTAGAAGTAGGCATAGGCTTAAACTTCATATATATTCATCATTGGATGTGATATTTTTATCTTAATTCTTGGGTAATAGATACTATATGTTTGTCACAAATTTTTATCCAAATATAGTAACCAATTAAGTTCAAAAACATTATATGAAGTATATTGAATCCTCTAAGTAGTTGAGGAAGGAAAATTCCTATGTCAACAATGAGAAGAATACGACTTTTATTTTACCATTTTGATTTATTATAGTGGGAATATTATTTTTTATTGAGTATAACAGAAAAATTATATCATGTTTCCATTGGATACATCGAGATAATATTTCATTTTGGAATGGATTTTGTTTATGGTGCCTAATACTCAACTAATAGTTTAGTAAAACTTGAATCATTGAAAATAAATGATGAATATAAAATATCAGATTTATACCTAGTTGTGTAAATATAATTATTTATTTAGGTAAAAAAACCTTCAGAAACAAAGTTAAGAAATAAATATTTCAGAAATAGTATAAAATGACACATTTAGGTTATTTCAAGTAGAATCTTTAGGTAAATTCATGCACTTTAGTATATTACTTTAAGAAAATTATGGAATGTAAAAGGGAAGTAAGGAATATGTTTGGTAAGAATATAATAGACATATCCAGATAGTGAGATAAATAATATCTTTACCAATCATACCTCAATCATGAAAATTATAGAGTGGATTTATTCATACACTTACATTTCCTTATACACATCAGAACAATGTTACTAAAGGGAGGATAAATGATGAGTCTTACATGAATTAATTAATTATTAAAATACAGAGTGGATTTATTCCTAAACTCAAATTTACTTATACACATAAAAATCATAATGTTAGTAAAGGGAGGATCAATGACGAGTCTTATAAGTTCTGTAAAGTCTTCTATTATCCTTTCGAGACATGCTTCCAAAATAGTGGAGTTAACCCATAAACATATTCCAATTATAATACCAAATGAATATGATAATATTTAATTAATTTATAAATCCATTATGTCACAAAACATGTGTTTATATGAAAATACTTTTCTAAGGTAAAGTAAAGAAACAAACTTGAATCAATAAAAACACAAAGTGCATCCCATTAATTATCCTAAAGGTTTATTAGGATATTAAATAAATCCCTATGTTAGAAAGGTTATAGTAAAGTGAAATAATATATTACAATTAAATAGTAATGTCTCTATTTGAGATAGTGGTATCAAGATTGACTTGGATAATGTTAAAGTATGACACATAAAAGTATATGGCATAGGAATAATATTCATAATATATCATAGAAAAAATATTTTCCAGAGACACATATTGCAAGGGAAAGTAAAAAGATAATATATATTGTTTTATGAACACCAAGTCTAGGTTATATATCATTCATTAAGAATAATAAATTCTTAACCTATAAGGAACTAGTAAATGTAAATAAGATAAAACAATAAGTGAATATGAATAAAGCAAAATAGATTTCATGTACCAAAATCAAGTTTGTATTTTGGTAGTTTCCCCAATTGATGTAAATTCATTGGTGGGTATTCAAGAGAAACTATAAATCTATGGTATAAGAGTGGAGACAATAAGGATTTATTAGTTATACCATGTCATCATGATAAAATCCATTAGAATTATACTTATCATAAAAAATTTCTATGATCATTATATTGGGAATTAAATTTTATGGAAAGATTTCTTAGATAAAATCTTATGAAAAATGTCTATATGAAACAACCAGAAAGTTTTAGTGACATCAAATAAATTAAAATTTGGATAAAAGATTCAAGGATCCATTTATGAGTTGAAACAAGAACAATGATCATAGAATATTTGTTTAGAATAAGTTTTTGGGAGGTGTATATAAGAGTTTAGTGGGAGAAACAAAGTTTTACATATAAAATATGTTGCTAAGATATGGAAAATGTAAGGGTACCGGGACGACGCAGTAGAAGATGGTGGGTCGGGAATTAAAATTTTTCTACATCGCCAGAGTGACATAACCATGTCAACTCCGATGATCTTGTACCGTTTCAGTTCGAGGATCACACAAGATTTAAGCAGATCACAAAAAATAAATTAAGCATGTACCTTGTTCGAAATTAGCATGTGCAAGTCTGCCGCAGGATGCCGATGATCATTGCTCGAATACCCCGATGTCTAAGCCCTCTAGATCATCCACACACATCTCTCGAATCTACTCACACACCATTCATCAATATCCGAGTGCTATCACGGATCTTCGACGATCACTTCAGTGCAACGGTGATCACCGCAAAGGAAGAAGCTTCAATCCGAGAAGGATGAACTTGAAGATCTTCCTTCACTTGAGAGACTCTCTCTAGATTCCAGGAGGAGAGAGATGATCTCAATCTTGACACATTAATAGTATGCATAAGAGATCCTATCTCTCACTTATATATCTAGTGTTTAAAACACGCGGTATGGATTCCCGACGCCTCGTGTAATAGACTTCTTCTATATAAGTGATATAAATAATTATTCATGACAAATAAAATTATGCCATAAATAATATTTATAATTTATCACTTAATTATAATATATAAATATATTACGTAATAAATTTGAGTCTTTAACTCGACTCATTCCTCCTACTAATATTAAAGAAACCTAGGATATTTAAATCCATTCGAATAATATTAATACTTGTATTTAATATATAATTTGAAAATACATGTTATAAATAAATTCAACGAATTATTCTAAACGTGAATAATTAATGAATTTATTTATTCTATGGTGATCCATAGAACTTGGATAGTGCTCGGACCCTTTGTTAGGGCCCACCAAGATCAATATTCTTATTCCCAGAATAGGGAAGATTCTCAAGGTGATATGGTGTGTGACCCTCTAGTCCCTTACCTCAATAGCAGCGGATAATATCCACCAACCAAGAGTAGGGTCTAGAAATCCATCGAGGCCCCTATAGAGATAAGGCAAAGTCATAGCAATGACTACCTCCGTATGAGCATAGTCCATGTAATATAATATATTCGTCATCAATATCTCAATGAAGCATAATGCCCACTAGTGTCATCATTCTTTTTCTTGATTTATTTTATTTGTTGATTTGTCTTGACGGTCTTACCTTTGACTACCATGGCCATGGATTTATTGAAGGTGAAACCATCCTAATCAACCAGGCCCGAGATATCTCTTCCTGAACTCGAAATTGACAAATCCTTTCTCGATTAGTTAATCAATGCCATGCCATTAATGACGTACCTGATACAAACTACCTCACCACGACTTTGTCGCCATGGTTTTTGCCTTGCATCAAATGTACATAATTATATGACATTAATTGATAATGATCTCATGTCAGGAGACCATTGCACATGTACGTAGATAAGAATGACCAATGACACATGAAACACTTTGTGTTCCTATTAAGCGGGTCTGACCTCATGATCTCAACTACTATAGATCATCATGTGTGAACTTCATGAGAAGAAGTCTCAATGTTTATGAGCCCCCAGCACCTGATGGTCACACATCATCTATTTTCTTTCAGAATTATGTAACTGGACCATAGGACGTTACTTTAATATTACTTTCATGGCATATTAGGGTTCTCATTATAGCCTGGGACCTGCTATTACCCTTTAACGTGATAGGTAATATAAGGACATTTCCATAAAAAAAGTGGATGCAAGAGTATCTACACTATCATGGAAAGATAAAACCATGTAGAAAAACAAACTGAATACATGTAATAGTAATCAAAGTACAATACAAGTTGGGTCTAGGTTACCCACTTTCAATACTCCCACTTGCACTAGAACCAACTGCTAACTGGTTTCATTCCGCTAGATCCCACATGTGAATCATCCTTCTGTTGAGAAATGGCTTTAGTCAGGGGGTCTACCATGTTGTATTCTGTGGCTACTCTGCTAACTGTCACTTCACCTCTTTGAGTAAAATCCCTCAAGAGATGAAACTTCTGAAGAATATGCTTTGTCCTCTGGTGAGACCTGGGCTCCTTAGAAAGCACCACTGCAACAGTATTATCACAATACACTGCAACAGGGTCTGCACTGCTAGGTACAACACCAATGTCTGAGATAAAGCTGCATATCCAGACTGCTTCCTTTGCTGCATCGGAATCTACAATATATTCGGAATCTACTGTAGAATCAGCAACCACATCTTGCTTTGAGCTTCTCCAGCTCACTGCACCACCAATCAAGCAAAAGATGTAGCCTGACTACGATTTCATATCATCATGATATGTCTGGAAACTAGAATTAGTGTATCCCCTCACAACTAGTTCCTCATCTCCTCCATACACCAAGAACATATCCTTAGTACACCTTAAGTACTTTAGAATATTTTTAACAACTGTCAAGTGCAGCTCTCATGGATTGGCTTGATATCTACCCACCACACTTAAAGCAAAGTCAACATCAAACCTAGTACATAGCATGTCATACATGATAGAACCCACTGCCAAAGCATAAGGAACTCTACTCATTATGTCAATATCCTCTTATGTTTATCGACACATTTTTGTTAGAGATATTTACACCATGTGACATAGGTAACAATACTCTATTGGATTGTTCCATATTGTACCTTTTGAGTACCTTGTCAATATTTGTACTTTGACTTAGGCCAAGAAGCCTTTGAGATCTATCTCGATAGATCTTGATCCCTAGAATGTAGGCTTCTTCACCTAAGTCTTTCATGGAGAATAATTCATTTAACCAAGTCTTAACTAATTGTAAGAATTTCACCTCGTTTCCCATGATTAATATTTCATCAACATATAAAACTAGAAAAACGATAGCATTCCATTCAACCTTTTTATAGACACAAGGCTCTCTTTCATTTTTGACAAAACCAAAATCTCTTATGGCCTCATCAAAGTGAACATTCCATGATCTTGATTCCTGCTTCAATCCATAAATGGATCTCTACAACTTGTACACTCTATTGGAATTATTTGACTTAACAAACCTTATGGGTTGAGTCATATAGATGTCTTTAACCAACTTTCCATTTAGAAAAGATGTTTTGACATCTATTTTCCAAATTTCATAATCATGAAAGGCTGCTATTGCAAGAAATATTCTGGTAGATTTAAGCATTGCCACTGGTGAGAAGGTTTCATCATAGTCAATTCCTTGACTTTGTCGGAAACCCTTTGCAACCAGTCTTTCTTCAAAGTTATTAACCTTACCATCCATGTACAGCTTCTTCTTGAATACCCATTTGCATCCAATGGGATTTACATCAGCTGGAGGGTCTACCAAAATCCAAACGTGATTTTGGTACATGGACTCCATCTCAGAATTCATGGCTTCTTTCCATTTAGCAGCTTCTTTTCCTTCTACTGCTTCCTTGTAGGTTAGAGGTTCATCATCCTCAAGGACTATTGTGTCACCTGACTCAGTGACAAGAAAACCATAATGCTCTGGTTTTCTAACCTCTTGTGTAGACCTACACAATATCTGTGTCTCGAGAACAATTTCGTCTTCCACTTTCTCTTTTGGAGATTGTTCCTCTACCAACTCTTGTGCATATTGAGCATTAACTTCATCGAAGTCAATCTTTCTCCCACAATTTCCAATAGAAATTTGATACCTTTCTAGAAATGTGGTGTATCTTTCCACAATGACTTTTCTATCTAAAGGGTTTTATAGGTAGTATCCTCTAGTTTCCATAAGATAACCTATAAAGATGCACTTAGTGCTTCTAGATGATAATTTGTCACTTGGTAAAGTATTGAAAAATTCCTCACACCCCCACACATGCATGTGTGTCAAATTGGGTTTCTTTCCATACCATAACTGATATGGAATCCCATCTGCAGCTTTAGTTGGTACTCGGTTAAGGGTATATGCTACTGTCTGCAAGGAGTATCCCCAAAAGGATAATAGAAGAGTTGCATGACTCATCATTGATCTAACCATGTCAAGCAAGGTCCTATTCCTCCTTTCACTAACACCATTCCATTGTGGTGTATAAGGAGGAGTGAGTTGGGATACTATCCTACACTCCTTCAAGTGATCAATGAAAGCTTGGTTAAGATATTCTCCGCATCGGTCTGAGCGAAGTGATTTTATCTTCTTACCAAGTTGGTTTTCTACTTCATTTTGGTATTCATTAAAGAAACAAAATGAATCAGACTTATAACACATTAAGTAGATATACCCATACCTACTATAATGATCGGTAAAAGTAATGAACTATAGAAAACCACCCCTTGCCTCTACTAGAAATGGACCACATACATCGGTATGTATTAATTCCAGCACTGCGTTAGCTCTTTCTCCCTTTCTTGAGAAGGGTGATTTGGTCATCTTTCCTTGTAAACAATCTTGACATACATCTAAGGGTTCTAATTGTACTGAGTCTAGATACCCTTCTTGATGTAATCTTCGCAATCACTTCTCATTTACATGACCAAGCCTGAAGTGCCATAGGCGGGTGTTATTTGAGTTATGTTGGATGTTTTTTTCATTGATTGCCATTACTGATTTTTCTAGTTATATAATATATAAACCATTATTAAGATGTGTGATACCATAACATATGTTATCCCTATAAAAGAGACAACTTTTATTTATAAACTTGAAATAAAAACCCATAGTGTCTAAACTTGACACAGAGATAATGTTCTAGGTAACAGACGGTACATAATAGCAATTGTTTAAAATAAGAACCAAACCATTTGGTAATGTCAAGTGATAGTCTCCTACTGCCAAGGCATCTAGACTTTCACCATTTGCATCTCGGAGACCCACTTGACCTTTTTCAATCTTCTTGAACCAACTTGGTTCCGATATATGAATACAAATGTGTGAGCCACATGCCGTATCCAATACCCAACTTTTAGATAAAGATAGATTGAATTCAATGACAAAAATACCTGAATTAGAAGCGTCATCTTGCTTCTTCTTCCCAGCTCTACAATTATTATTCTAGTGGCCTTTCTTGCCACATCCAAAGCAGACAGCTTCCTACTCATTACTTTGCCTCTGAATATTTGGATTCTTTGCAGGATGATGTATTGGTGTCTTTGGACTTGACTTAGCCTTAGACCCCTTTGCCTTGCCCTTTTTTTTCTTTTTCACCATAAGGACAGTTAAATTGGTGTTTTTCATGTCCTTATCAGCTTGGAGAACTAAATCCAAGAGATCGGGGAGTGAATTTTTCATATAATTCATATTATAATTGACAATGGAAGTCGAGAAGCTTGACGATAAAGAGGAAAGAATGAGATCCACTGCTAGTTCTTGGTTCATTTTGAACCCAAGGTCTTCAAGCCTCTCAATATACCCAATCATCTTGAGTACGTGAGGACCAGCTTGGTGCCCTTCTACTAGCCTACACTTATAAAGCGCACTTGATATCTCATACTTTTCTTTCCTGGCCATATCCTCATATAGTTCTTGGAGATGTGAAAGCATCTTGTAGGTGTCCTCTTCCTCATGCATTTTTTTGAAATTGGATGGACATGGATGACAACATGATGAATTATACATCAAGTGCATTGTCTACATGCTTTCTCCACTTATTGTTTTCCGTCTTGCTTGATCCCTGAGGAGGTTCAACAGGAATTGGGGATTCTAGAACATATAAATTCCTTTTTTGGCGTAGTACTATGCGCAAATTCCTATACCACTCCTGGAAGTTATTTCCAGTCAGGATATTTTCTTTATCCAAGATTGATCGTAGTGATAAAGTACTTGTGGTGTTGGTGATTTACATTTTGAAACTACATCAGATAAACATTTAGCAGTTAGTACTTTGTCTTAATTACCTTTTGACATTTATGATTAATAAATTATTATATCATTTAATGTCTCCCACTATTTTAACGAACCTTAATTTCCCTCACTATTAGATTCGGAATACTCTATCGCTTGAGCATTCTGCTGGCAAGGATCCTTGAAACCTCCCTCATAGTCTACAAGCTAGGGTTACACCACTACTTGGAGGGTTTCATGGTAGGTGCTAAGCTAGCCAACCACTTGTTCTTGTGGTTCCTTGTATTGTTGAGTAAAGCCCCAGCTTTTGGAATCTGAACTTTATTCCCTCAACATCTTGCCTCAAAAGTGATAGCAAGTTAGCTAAGGCTAATCCTTGACTACTCACTTAAGTTATGTTGACCCATTTCTCTCATGAAAACACCCCAGTAGTAAGAGTAACTCTCAACTAAGGCTGATGAGAACCCAAACAGCCAGTTGTGTTTAGATGTGAGAAATGGAAGGCTTTTAGACATAATTTATCTTTGAGGGATTTTTAATATTTATTGAAGAATATAATTCTTTTCTATTTTTATGTTCAAACTGGGTTGTCGTGCTCACAAATGAACATGATATAGAATATTATTCATCACATCTTTATGCATTTTATCTCGTTTACCTATTCTATGTGATCACGCAATAATCATGCAGATGCATAAAATAATAAACTATGCATAAAGTAAATCATGCATTCCGACTAGTCTTGAGAATTTCTATAATGATCAATCGACAACTGATCAATCATCACCTAGAGGCATCCATACCTGAGTCGATACATGACTCATGTCGCTACTGGCCCCAGCGCAAAGCGCCCAACTCCTGTCTGGACTACCACCTCAACATGGAGGGGTCCGCCTCTCGGATCGTCACCGTATAATTACAAATATACTCACACGCATGCAATGGGGTCTGGGGTACAAAATACAACTAGTGCAACGGATGCGCATGCCCTTATAAATATTTGAATTAAAATATGATTCACAGACCTTAATTTATCTAATTAAATATTAAATTCATTGCACACATTGAATAAATAAATAAATAAATAAATAAATACCAGACAAACACAGTTCAGTCACTTTCTCAAGACCAGTCGGTGTAAAAGTGAAATAAAATTAAATTGTAATGAATTTAAATAATGTGAGGGTATTCTAATAAATTAAATGAATTTTATTACATTCAAATAATTTATTTTATCAGTTCATTTGTTTAATTTAATTTTAATTCTAAAAATTAAATTAAATCATTAATTTAATTTTAGTCTTAAATTAAATTAATATTTCAGATTAAAATAAATTTACACCCCTAAATTAATTCCAATTAATTTAATGCTGGGTTACCTCTAGCCGGAGAGAAGTCCGGCAGTACTGCGTATCGCCGCGGGGTGTCGTCCTGGAACAGGGTAACACGGATTGACCGCGGCGTGACCGCGGCGTGGCCGCGGCGTGACCGCGGCGTGACCGCGGCGTGACCGCGGCGTGACCGCGGCGTGACCGCGGCGTCCAACGACTCCCGCGACGGCTGCATCTTCCGGCGTGGTCCGAGGGGAGTGGGAGGAGGCCGAGAAACAAACCGGCCAGTCGCATGGCCGGCATCCAGCTACTCTATAAAGACAGCAAGACAACAGCTTGTTCCGGCACGGTCGAGACCAGTGCGGCTGGTGCAGTTCTCGGCCGGCGTGAGCAGGAGGTTCGGTCAGGGGCTCGGGGCGACGAAAGGAGGCGGTCCGATGCGGGACGGACCAGCGAGCTCGGGGCGGCCGGCAGGAGGCGGTCCGACGCGAGGGGTCCGGTGCGGGCTCGGGATAGCCGGCTGGAGGCGGTCTAGCGCGGGGTTACGACGTAGGCTCGGGGCAGCCAGCTGGAGGCGGTCCAGCGCGGGGTTCCGACGTGGGCTCGGGGCAGCTGGCTAGAGGCGGTCCGGCGAGAGGGGAGGACGGCACGGACTTGGGGCGGCTGGCTGGAGGCGGTCCGGTGGGAGGGGAGGTCGGCTAGGATTTCTCCTTCCCCTGTGCGCCGCGTGAAAGAGGAGACCCCAAAGGGGTCTTTTCCCTTTTTTTATTTTTTTATTTTTTTTCCTTAGACAAAAGGAGGGCAGTTTTATTTTTTTATTTCTTAAAAATAAAAGAGGAAGAACCTTAAATTGTGGTCTTGGTACTCCCTTTTTTAAATATTTATAAATTCAAACAAGACTTGACTTCAAGTCTTGAAAATAATATTTTATAATAAAATAAATTTTTTTAATTTATAATAATAGTAAAATTAACATTTAATTTTATCTAAATAAAATTGAGATTAACATCAAATTAATGAAAAAAAAGGAAAACTTGTGACGTCGATCCGTTTAAAATTTTTAAATGATCGTAACTTGATCATTTGAAAATTAAATGATGTGTGGTAGAATCTGAATGAATTGTTTTAACACCCCTCACTTAAATTTAATGCATTTTAGTTTTGCTGACTCAAAAAAACCTTGCGCTCGCTCTGATACCACTGTAAGGGTACCGAGACGACGCATCGGAAGCTGGTGGGCCGGGAATTAAAATTTTTTTTCATCGCTGGACTGAAATAACTATGTCAACTCTGATGATCTTGTCCTGGTTCAGTCCGAGGATCATGCAAGATTTAAGTAGAGCACAAAAAATAAATTAAGCATGTACCTTGTTCATAATTTGTGTGTGCAAGTCCGTTGCAGGATTCCGACGATTGTTTCTCTAAGACTCTGATGTCGAAGTCCTCTAGATCGTCCATACATGGCTCTCGAATCTAATTATGCACCATTCGTCAAGATCCGGGTACTAGCACGGATCTTCGACGATCACTTCAGCGCAACGACAATCACCGCAAAGGAAGAAGCTTCAATCCTAGAAGGATGAACTTGAAGATATTCCTTCGCTTGCGAGACTCTCTCTCTAGATTCCAGGAGGAGAGAGATGCTCTCAATCTTGAAACATGAATAGTATGAATAGGAGAGCCTCTCTCTCACTTATATAGGGAGTGTTTAAAACATGCGGTATGGATTCCTGACCCCCCGTATAATAGACATCCACTATATAAGTGATATAAATAATTATGTATGAAAAATAAAATTATGCCATAAATAATATTTATAATTTATCACTTACTTATAATATATAAATATATTATGTGATAAATTTGAGTCTTTAACTCAAATCATTCCTCCTTCTAATATTAAACGAACCTAGGATATTTAAATCCATTCGAATAATATTAATACTTGTATTTACTATATAACTTGTAAATACATGTTATAAATAAATTCAACGAATTATTCTAAACATGAATAATTAATGAATTTATTTATTCCTTGGTGATCCATAGAACTTGGATAGTTCTTAGACCCTTTAGTGGGTCCCACAAAGTTCTATATTCCTATTCCTAGAATAGGGAAGATTCTCAAGGTGCTATGGTGTGTGAACCTCTAGGCCCTTACCTCAATAGTAGCAGATAATATCCACTGACCAAGAGCGGGGTCTAGCAACCCATCGAGGCCCCTATAGAGATAAGGAAAAGTCATAGCAATGACTACCTCCCTACAAACACGGTTTGTGTAATATAATATCTTCATCATCAATATCTCAATAAAGCAGAATGCACACTAGTGTCATCATTCTTTATCTTTATTTATTTTATTTGTTGATTTGTTCGGACGGTCTTACCTTTGACTACCATGGCCATGGATTTATTGAAGGTGCAACCATCCTAATCAACCATGCCCTGATATATCTCTTCCTGAACTCAGAAGCGACAAATACTTTCTCCATAATTCAATCAATGTCATGCCATTAATGACGTACCCGATACAAACTACCTCACCACGACTTTGTCACCATGGTTTTCGCCTTGTATCAAATGTACGTAATTATATGACATTCATTGATAATAATCTCAAGTCAGGAGACCATTACACATGTCCATAGATAGAAACAACCAATGACACCTGAAACATGTGGTGTTCCTATTAAGAGGGTCTTTCCTCATGATCTCAACAACTAGATATCATCAAGTGCGAAATTCATGAGAAGAAGTATCAATTCTTATGAGCCCCCATCACCTGATGGTCACACATCATTTGAGTCCTTTTAGAATGATGTAACTGGACGATAGGAAATTACTTTAAGATTAATGTCAAGGCATCTTAGGGTTCTCATTATAGCCTGTGACCTGCTATAACCCTTTTATGCAACAAGTAATCTAAGGACATTGCCATAAACAAAGTGGATGCAGAAGTATTTGCACTATCATGGAAAGATAAACACATGTATAAAAACAAACTGAATACATGTAACAATAATCAAATTACAATACAAGTTGGGTCTAGGGCACCCACTTTCAATAGAAGAAAATTATTATTCTTATAGTTGGTTAATATTATATTGTTAATAACTCTCAAAATATTGACTTAAATTAAAAACCCAATTATGTGAAAAAAAACTACCAAGATAGATGTATGGATTTATTTGACAAGTTCAAAGTATATAAATGGAAAAGGTATTGAGAAATAAAAGTGGAAAAAATTTAATATAATTATTATATATTCCATATGGAATAAATCTCTCTAAGAAGATATGTATCTCCATTGGAGGGGGTTAATACTGTGATTGAAGATCCATATGATTTAGTGATAGATCTATTATGTGTTCCATGTTAGGTACTAGATATAATATTTTCAATACATACATTATGGTAGGATAATATAAGATAAATCCTATAGAATTGAAAAAAAAGTAATCAGAAGTAACCAATAGTACTTGAGAAAGTATGTGGTATATGTACCTAGTACATGGGGATGATAGAAAACTAGTTATTAAAGGGATATAAAACTAGTATTCTTATAGATCAATTTAACATATTACTATAATTAGGATAAGGTAATGAGAATAAGTATATCATTAAAGCTAGTGGTATCCATATATACAAATACTAAGTATGTATTAGGTTATAATGCAACTAAAGAGAAGCATAAAATATGCAATGATTTATTCTAGTTCTTGTAATCATACATAGAAAGTAAATTATTGTCATAATATAAATTATGTTAAACTTTTGATAATGGAACTAGACAATATATTAAGGTTATGATAGTGGAAAACATGAATAAACTTAGGGATATTATCTTTTGAGGGATAATTTTAATCAAATATGTTAAATTGAGGATAAAAGAGTATCTATGTAAGAAAATGTGGGATGACCAATGAATAAATCAATATATCTTTATAATAATGACTTTATCATGTGAGAGTTAATAGGTTGATAGATAACTAGTTAGTTCTAGTGAAAGTGGGAGTGTAGTAAAAGTGGGTTCCTAGACCCAACTTGAGAAGCAGTTTTAGATTACCATATCATGTATATAGTGAGTTATTCATGATATATTATTATAATAATAGTTTTGATACCATTTCATCCACTATTTATATGTTAAATTGATTAGATTATTTTTCACATTAAAACGTTATAGTAGTTCTCAACTACAATGATAACCACAAGATACTATGATAGTAATCTTAAAACATATGTCATGGGGTCTAGATACATTATACTGATGATACATACATGATGTATTATTATCAGGTGATGGTGGATCATAATAATTGAGTATAATTCTGAATAAGTTTTCACATGGTGATATCAAGTTGAGGAGATCATGAGGATTGGAACCCCTATAGGAATACCACATATCTTAGGTGTCATTGGTTGTTCCTATCCCTAAGAATGTGCATTAGTCTCTCGACTTGAGATCTTCATCAGTGTGTTTCATTTTATTATGTACTTTGATGCAAGAATAAAACCATGACATTGATATTATAGTGATGTATCTTGTGTTGGGTGCTTCATTGGTTATATGACACTCATTGAATACTCAAGATAGAATTATTCATTTCTAGAAATAAGAACATTTATCAGGACCAATTGAAAATGGATTATAGTACCTTCAATAAATCTATGTTCATGGTAGAAAGAGATAATTACATCCTATATTTTCATTAAAATAATAAATAAATCATGTAAGGATGATGACATAGTCTGTGCATCCCACTTTATGAGATATTGTGAGACAAATATTATATTACATAAAACGTGTTCATAGGAGGTTGTCATAGCTATGAATTATCCTTATATCCTTATGATTCATGATGCTTTGCTAGGTATTTCTCTTGGAATATAATTATAACTCACTTATATTGAGTTAAGGGACTAAAGGGTTATATATAAAATGTATCCACAAGTTCAACCTATTCAGAATAATATGAGTTTAGCACAAAGTGGCCCTTTGTGTAGGGGGTGGTGAATGTTCATGTGTGAATGATCACAAGTAAAATAATTCAATTATAATATTTGAGTTTAGAATAATAATAATTATATTAATTTTTCAAGGTATTCATAATCTATCTAATTATTAAAGTGAATAGGAGAAAAATATTTTTTCGAATGAATGTAACATGTTCAAGGATTGTTAAGTAATTAGGTGAGTTTACGACCTGAGTAAATCATTCACATTTTATCACGTGAAATGATATTAATATCACAAGAAAATTATAACTTATTTATGATTCTTATGATGAGATAACTAAGTAGTAAGTATGGTTTTTGGGTGTTTCTTAAGGTTAAGTTTACATAATAGACAAAGTTCAATTTATGGAAAATTAAACCATAGTATAAATATATATTATAGACCCAAAATGGGGGTCCAACCCCTTGTGAAAATTTTAGGGAGGTTCTCTCATCTCCTTCCCTCACTCAAGTTCTAGAGAGAGAATCTGAGAGAATAACATGACTAGTTCAATTCCGCTTTCTTGGATCAAGTCTGTGTTCTTCAAGCGATCAAAGAGACATCACAAAGAACTTTGATTTCCCATGATAATGCCTATGAATCAAGTAATGGTGGTCTAGGAGATGTGGTACATGTGTGAATGATCTATAGGACACTTCTCTTATTACCTTCAAGCTATGGTATACTGACAACAAGAGGATTATAATGGCGTTGATGAATGAATAAGGTCTTGTTTACGGTTTTCTTCAAATTATTTTATTCATGCTTAAATTGAATTGTATGTGATCCATGGGAGAATAAAAACATGAGTACATTGGATTTTATTCTTTGAACATGAATCCACACCCAAAAAATTTTAAAATTCCTATTTTCTACGCTTTCTCAAGCCTTTAGTTCCTTCAACTCCCACATGCACACACGCCGTGAATGAAACAAATACCCAACACCGATGCTCCTATAGGGAATCAAACCTGCAATGTGCTGTAGCCAAACCAATACACCATATTTATTTTTCATCATATATAAATGTGTGTTTGTATATAAATAAAATAAAATTTTATTCTTATAATATATTTAAATACATTTAAATATATAACCTATGTATACATTAATATATTCATATGTGTGTTATGTGTTTATATATTAATATCCTAATACATTTATATGATATTAAATACATTTATATTAATGTATAAACAAATATAAATATGGTATATATTTATAAAATAATATATATATATATATACACGTAGACATATAATGTAATATAATATCTATATTTATATATAAATACAATTTACATATATTTATATTTAAATAAGTTTTAAATATATAAATATATCTATACATATATTTATAAGTATTGTTATATTATGTATAGACAAATATATTTAATTTAATAATTTAAATATATTTATAAATACATTTATATTTTTTATAGAAATATATATTTAATATATTGATTCAAATAATTATATGAATATGAATATAAATAAATTTAAATATAAATATAAATATATAATATATATACATACATGCTTCATATAAAGTATATATTTATATATATTTAAAAAAATGTATTTACATATGTAAATAAGTATATACAGATAATCACATAAAAAATTATATTATATTTTATATAAGAACACTCTAATCTCTCATGGAAAACCTTAGTTCAAATCTGAGCGGGGGAAGGATTCTTGCAGGCAATATAGCAGTACTATAGCAGTGATTCTATTTACCTAATTTGGGATTTCGAACCATAGGGCCTCTGGGATATCAAAAACCTTTAGGTCATAGAGCCTCGAGACCATCATTAGTTGTAAACAGGTGTTATTGCAGGACCATTCGAACAACTCAACACTAAAGGCAATTGTTGCAGCATGATGACACACAAGCGCCATCGGGTGGGCGGCCTCAAAAGAGAGATGAGTGTTCTGAATCTTATCAACCAACCTTACTACCTCATGGATTTTTGATGTGGGATGTAGGGGTGCCCTAACACCTGACTATTTACATAGTGAGACCAATTGGATAATGTGGAGGGACAAATAGGCGATGTAGTGGGGTGTAATATAGGAATCTCTAGGTGGTAAGCTTGAAAGATAGATGAGTGTATCAACATCTATTAGTTTACCTTCTTTCTACATAGTTTTTTGATGTAGTATGGAGGGGTTCCCTACAACGGTGTACCATAAGGAAACGCGACAAAACAAATCTTAATGGGGGGGGGGGGGTACACGGTTTTTAGAATAGTTTCACGATGCAATGACTACTAATAGGGGGTGTTGTGGCATAAAGACTGGTGACACATCATGATGCATGATTCCCAATCAGGCTATTAGGTCATCTCCTCTAAGGGATTTTGGGCCATATTCATCAAGGCCTTTGGAAAATTAAGAACTTAGTTCTTCAGGCTATAATATATAATAAAATAGGTTTAGTGGTTGTTTTTCATTCCTTTTGGGGAGGGAAGGGTCTTGATCCAATTGAGTGTTTGAGTGTATGTGTTTTAGTGGTTTGTAATCCCTTATACCTAATATATATATAATGCATTTATATATTTACTATATTAATTTATATAATATGAAAATATATAATATAATTATATATATATGTAATATATTATAATATATATTTATATAATTATTTATATATACTTACACATTCTTGTTTATATAAAAATTTAAATACATTTATATCAAACACACACACACACTCACGAATGTATATTCGTATATTTATTTTTAAATATTTGTTTGTATATACTTATGTGTATATACTTATTTTTATATTATTATATATATATATATATAATCTATTGATATATTCAGTATATATTTAATTCATAATAAGAAATATATTATGTAATAAATTTATATTATATATATATATAATATACATGTTTATATAATTATTTGTTTATACTTATATATATAATATGTTTACATATTTAACATATTAATTTAAAATCATTTATTTATATACTAAAATCATATATATATATATATGTAATATGTTTTGTACAATAATAATAATAATAATTATTATAATTATTATAATTATAATTACTATAATAATAAAAACATTTATATTAAATGTATATGCATACACTATATTGTACATTTATATATATATAATTAAATAAATTTTTATTATATTTTATATACATAAGCCCCGACCAAGTTGGTTGGAGATTCTACCATGCATCCACTCTGGATGGGATCATTTCCCAGCTGTTGTCCACTGATCCTCCATTTTTGGGGTGAGATTTAAGGGCCTGACGTCACTATGATGCCAACATGGGGGAGACGATGGTATAAATATGGTGGGATGATGCTGACGGTGGGCAATGCACACAGACTAGAGCATGGGGATGATGGAGGTACTCGAGATGGCAGCCCAGGGTGCAGATGATGGTGGTGTTGTGGAAAGATGAGTCAGAAGGAAGGCGACCAAAAAATCCAATGGTGGGCCAAGCACGAGCACATCACTGTGAGCTGTAAATGGCAGCCTGTAGCTCGTGGTCGAGAGCTGTAAAAAACAACAGTGGGATGGTTGCAGATGGGGAAGTCGAACGGGTGCAGGAAAACGTAGGACAAGTGTGCGGTCCATATAAAAAAAGACCCAAGGGCTAGGGACTAGGTCAATGTATTAGGGCTCTCTTGCCCATTAGACCTTGGGTCTAGTTTCTAGGGCCTTTTTGCCCTTAGGTTTTTAATGTCAATGTAGTGGGATACCTCTTCCCAAAAAAATAAACTGATGTTTCTTGAATTTAAAGTGTGGGGGGGGGGGGAGGGGTGGTTCCCCCTACCAGTTTAAAAAAAATTATACATATAATAAATAAAAAATTAAATACATTTATATAATTTGAGTTTTTTAATATACATTTTTCTATAAAAAACATTATTTAAATAAGTATAGATTAAAAATATTTTTAAAACTAATACAGAAAGGCGAAAAGACCCTTATCGTCTTTGATCTGCTTTTTCCGGATCGAAAGGCGGTAAAAACCTTGATGCATTGTCTAGAAAGTTTTGGCAAAGGCGGCAAGGGCCTTGCCTCCTTTCCAGGAATGAAAAAATTAGTTATTTTAAATATATATATATATATTTGTATATTTAATATGTATATTTAATTTTTGTTTTATTATATATATATATATAACAAAACAATTTAACAGAATTTGACTACTATTTAATATCTAGCATCACTACCATTAAAAAAACTTAGAATTCTAATAGAAAAACTATTACAGGGCTCCCTTTTATAAGGGGACCGGTCCTGGCAATCCTTCTGGCTTCCCAATGTGAGATCTAGTTCCTCCCTTTCCTCCACAGAATTAATAATATATTTTTATTAATAATTATTAATTAATTAATAATATATATTAATTACTAATAAATAATAATAATACCTAAATAATAATTAGCTATTAGAATTTTCTATTAAATATTAATAATTAAGTAATTAATATTAATAACATTTAAAAAAATATTAATTAATTATTAAAAAATTCTTAACAGTTAATAGGTATTAATTAATTACCAATGAAGAAATATTTAATTACTTATTAATAATAGTAATTACAAGTCAAATAATTAATTATTAATTAATTAATAAATATTTAGAATTGTTTATTACACAATTACAAACAAATATTTAAAATTATTATTTAATTACTAAATATTAATAGTAAGGATTAAATTATTAAATCAATAAATTTTAATTAATTATTATTAAATTAGTATTAATAACTAACTAATTGTTGCTAATTAATATTAATTACTAGTAAATATTAATTACTAATAAATATTAATTACTAATAAATATTAATTAAATAATACGATTTACAAATTAATAATATTTACTTATAATAAATATTAATGTCTAGTTTATATTAATTCCTAATATATATTTAAAATTATTATTTAGTAATTAATTATTAAAAATAATAATACAATTTTTTGTTATTTATTAATTAGTAATTAAGAAATATTTAATTACCTATTAATAATAGTAATTACTAATTAAATAATTAATTATTAATAAATATTTAAAATTATTATTTAGTTACTAAATATTAATAATAATGATTAAAATATTAAAATATTAATTGTTAGTTAATTATTATTAAATTAGTATTAATTAATTAACTAATTAATGTTAATTAATATTAGTTACTAATAAATATTAATTAAATAATTAAATTTATTATTTAATAATGCTAATTTCTAAGAAATATCAATTACCAATTAATATTAATTACTAATAAATATTTAAAATTATCATTATTAACTAATAATTAAATATAATAATATAATAGTTAGTTATTAATTAATTAGTAATTATATAATATCTAATTACTTAATAATATTACATAAAAATTAACTAACTAACTATTTATTTATTAATAAATATCAATAATTATCATTATAAAATTAGTAATAAATATTTATAAATATAATTTATTTATTAAATATTATTAATAATGATTAAATTATTAAAATAATAATGATTAATTAATTAATATTAAATTAATATTATATAATTAAATAATTGATGCTAATTAATATTAATTACTAATAAATATTTAAAATTATTGTTTAGTTACTAATTATTAACAATAATAATTATATATTATATATTATATATTTATTATCTTATTATTATTAATATTATTTATTATTAATTATATGTTTTTTAATTACTAGTTAATTTCAACCTATTAATTATTAATAATCAATTGGTTTTTTTTAATATTATTAATTAGTAATTAATTGTTAATTAATTAATATTATTTATAATATTAAAAATATTAATTACTTAATTATTAATATTAAATTTTAAATGTCAATTTTTAATTATTATTTAGGTATTATTATTATTATTTATTAGTAATTAATATTAGATATTAATTAATTACTAATGTTAATAAAAATATATTATTAATTCTCTGTAGGAAAATGAGGACCTAGATCCCACATTGGAAATCCAAAAGGATTTCTAGGGAAAGACCCATTATAAAGAGAATCCTAGGAGAGTATTACTAAAAGAATTTTAGGATTCTTTAATTATAGAAATACTAAATATTAAATAGTAGTTAAACTTTGCTAAATTTTTTTGTTATATATATAAAACATAAAAAAACAAAAAAATTAAATACATAAACATTTATATTTAAAATAAGTAATTTTATTCTTTCCGAAAAAGGCAGAAAGTCCCTTACTGCCTTTGGCCAAGGAAAAAACAAACCAAAGGAAACAACTGTTGAGGTGGTATGTGAGTATGATATACTCTATAATACCAAATGTAGGATCGAAATAAAAGAGATCCTGTATGGAGTATCTAATTATGCTCAATATACAAGAGGGGGGGGGGGTGAATTGTACACTTTAAAAAATTCTTTTGGAACTTTTAAAGATGGTTATGTTTTAACAAGGTTAAACATGGTAATTCACAAAACCTCTAGTTCTACACACTTGCTTGATTCTGGAAGTATGATTCCGAGAAAGTGATTCTGGAGAAGATGGTTCGAGAAATGAAACTTAATAAAAGTTTACAATGATGAAGATTCTACCTTAAAGCATATAGAATCTTACAAAATCAGAGTACAAGTATAAGGAAGTTTAAAATAGTTATACTTTCCTCAACAATACAAATGCAGCGGAAAACTTGTAACAAAACAAGTAACAAGTAGTAAATCTTTTAACCTAAAGAGAAGGGTATCCAACAACCTTGGATAAAGGTCCCTTGATTTATACCTTCAAGAATATCTCTCTTACCCACACCAAGGTAAGCACTCGATACCAAGATCAGAGTCTGTCTTGCTATCCCTTCAAGCCCTTAACTTCTAGGTAGTCGACACCTCTGTCTTCCTCAGCAAGGAAGCCCTCAACTTCAACGTAGTCGACACCTCTGTCTTCCTATCCCCAAAATCCCTCAATTGTACACAGTAATAATTGGAGCCGCACAAATCAAATCTGAACAAGAAGTTCAGTACGCACAAAGCAATTAAAGTCTCTCTCTAGAAATAACTTCAACAGCATGTAATCTCTAGAGTCATAGAACAGTCATAAGATCTTTTCAAATGAGCTCCTATTTATAGGAACAACACCAACAGTTGGATCCCTCCTACAACGGTCATATTTGTCCTTGAATTTCGGAGGGACCTATACACGTGTCACTCAAACAATGTTCAATTAGTAACTGAAAGCACAACATAGTTTTATAGAAAAAAAGTGAAGAAAAAACATGGTTACATAACTAAAATCCAATATTCAGAATGTAAGAAAATGAAAGTTCTGAGTCTAACCAAAAATTAATTTGGAGTCTGTAATACAAGGATATTCAGATTCTTTTTTCTAGAAATTCAGAACCTTAACTCTATAGATTTTTGGAGTCTAAATTTCAAGAAAATTCAGAATATGGATTCACAAGAATTCAGAAGCTGAACTTATAAAGTTCGAAGTCATAGTTCTTGGGAATTCGGAGTCAGAAATCATAAGATTTCACAGTCTGAATTCAGAGAACTCAGAGTCAGAACTCACAAGAGTTCTAAGTCTGAATTCAAGGAACTCGGAGTCAAAACTCACAAGAGTTTAGAGTCTGAATTTAGAGAACTCAGAGTTAGAACTCAGAAAAGTTCATAACCATAATTCTTATTTATAATTCAGAGTCAGAACTCATAAGAGTTCATAACCAGAATTCTAAGAATTCGGATCCTAAAACAGAATGCTTCATATCTAGGTAATTATAGGATTCTGAGGTTTTGGTTACAAACTAAATTTTACACTTAGAAAAATTATGATATGAACAATTAAAACATGGTAAGGATAAATTTCCATGGGGAAGGAAATTTTTCCTTATAGAAGTAAAACACAGGGTAAAATGAAATTTTCCTTGAGATAAGGTTTTTGTGATTTTCAAAATAAGAAGGAATTGTAAAGTCATAGGGAAACCTTATTGAATTAACAATCTCCCTAAGTTTGAAGGAATGAAAAATTCATAAGGAAAACCTTACTGACTCAACAAAAAATTCCCGTAAAACCTTTTTGTATTAGTTTTCAATATATTTTTATCCCAAAATTATTTAGATAATTTTTTTTGTAGAAAACGGTATTTAAAAAAAGTCCCACAGAAGAATATGGATTGTCTCAGGATTACTATTATAGTAACCATATTACATTACATTTTCACATATGATATTAACATATGAATAAATTTATATGGATTTATAAGTATCCTATAAAAGGCTTATATAAATGATGTGACTAAAATATGGTGTAAAACTAGACTTTCCCAAGCATTGGTCGATTCTCTCAATCAATTTTTTCCCTCACCCTTTACTTGAGTGAGATTCTATAATGTCATGGGTGTGAGGAAAGTCCTACCCAAGTGTTGGGTGATTCAACACAATCTATAAATACAGCACAAAGAAAAGGGTTTGATGGCTACCTTTTACTGTTCTTCATGAACCCGAGTTAATAAATATAAAGCGGAGAATATTTAGTGTAAGTTACAAATAAAATTTCTTTATTTTATTTATACATGGTTTTAGCTTCAAGTATTATAGATCTTTGGTTTATGTGTATCTATTTTTTTCCACTACCTTGATTAAGTGTTAATCTCCACTAAGAAACACAATATTGGTGTCACAGTAATGGGGTGAATTTTGATTCTTGAAATCATGTTTTAAATTGAAGGAAATAGAGGTTTTTCTTATGTCATATATTGTCTTATTAAGAAAATAGTTTAAAAATTCATGGTTATATGATATGTTATGTAATATACTATGATCAGATTTTCCTATACGATATAAGATTTCATTACTAGTGGAATAGTTAAAAAATAAAATGTTTTTATCTTATTGTACGATATATATAGTCATCGTAGATGATACCACTGATAATAATTGTTTTCATATCACAACAATAGAGAATCGTATTATTATAGTTTGTAAGATCTCATTATTTTTTCAGGTATATTCCCTTTTGAGTTTTTTATTTTGTTATAAGGTTGGAAAGCACTTAATTTTTGTTTGGAAGGATTTAGAGGAGGTTATATATTTTATGTATAATTTTTGGGTTGAAAAATAGTCTGCAAAAAAATTTACATGCCATGTAATACTATTACACATTGTGTAATATTTTAATTTGGATAAATCACCTGAGGTGATGGATTTTTTGGCATAAACCATTAAAATAATGACACTATGTATAATGTAATTACACACTGTGTAATTCCCCGAGCAGCAAATTATAAGGTGTTGTCTAGTTCATTTTGGTTTCATTCCTTCCTATAGCCTTCCTTCTCTCGACCCTAGATAAACTCTCAGTAGTTTTGGAGTTATTTATTCATCTCTAATCATTGAAAATTTGGTAAGTGATTCATATTAATCCTTTTTTTCTTGGTTCCCTTATGTTCCAATTTCTTATAATGAAGTGGTGGAAACTTTTTATAGTTGTGAATTTGGGGGTGGATTTTGATCCTAGGTTTCGGTCATGGATCTCTTCTTATGTTGTAGATCCGACCATTCTACGTCAATTGAGGGTTATGGTTGGGTGAGAATTTATAAAAAAATCTTAAGTTAGGTGGTCTATTTATCAACTCCCATAGTCTTGATTGAAATTTCATGTATGTAATTATGAAATTTCAATCACCATGTTGGGAAATTGCATTCTAAACCGAATTGATTAATTGAATTCCAATGTGATAATGAAATGAGTTGAACTTGGGGCAATTAAAATTAGAATTAATAAATTTTGTGATAACGAATATTGGTTATAATTTTGATTATGTAATTGATGAATCAAGGGGATATGAAATTGAGAATAATGAGAATTTTGAAATGGGTGTTTAATGGAATTGTGAAAAGGGAAGCCACCCATAGGCTATGCCGATATATTTAAAGTATTGAATTTTGATTTGTTCTAGTTTGATAGATGGAAATTTTGAAAGTTAGAGACATCCATGGGGTGTGGCGATATGATTAATGAGTTGTGGGATAGAGACTACTACTTCAAATACCCATGGGGTTCCAGAATTCCACTCTAGGACCCAAATATATTTATGTATTGATATGTGATTATTGAGTTGTGGGATAGGGATTTTTACTCCAAATACCCCCGAGGTTCTAGACTATCTCTCTAGGAACCCATTTCTCAAATGTTAAATTTAATCAAAATGCTAAATTAAAATCATGAGATGTGATATGGTTCAGACTTTGACAAAGGTCGAATCAGGTATTAATGGTTTGAGTGACATCATGAACCTGTACCTGGGTGATTTATGTGGTCATTTAAATAATAATTAAATGTGATAACTATTTAATTTAGTGTACTTTATTCTTTATACAACTGAATAAACTATTATAGATAGGATATTCTTTTAGATGCCATTGGTGGTGACCTATTAAGTCAAACTCACACCCTACTCGGGCTTCCTGATCGGTACCTGAATAGACTTCATGTTTGTATGGAAGGATACAGAAAATAAACCAATGTTATATGGATGATTTGGGATGCATATTGGATAAGGGAACCAGACATGGGGTTGGGACCCACATGGGAGTTGGCAGTGTGTCTTTATTTTGAGTTTTTGTATATTGACACTTGACACGTATATTGCATGACATATCTGCTATTTTTGGTTTGTATATTGTATTTCTGTTTTGGTTATTATGTGATGCTGGTATTATTATGGTTATGGTTATTATAATTGGGATATTGTTAATTTATTTACACTATTGTGCTATTTTTATAAAGCGGATATAGTCTCCCCATGTTTTATATTAGACCCTCACTACTAGTCGACAACCTCTAGCATATGGGGAGGCATGCCTAAAGTCACATAGCAAACCAGATCGACACACCGAGATGTGTCACCCGGGTCGATACATTACAAAGTGGTATCAATGGTGCTTTATTTTATTTTATTTTGTATAACTATTTGGAAAAGGTAGACAAGATACTACGAGGAGTCATACCATGGTCATGAGATGCATGGGAGTAGTTAAAATATGCACGGGGAAAAAACCAAGTACCTAGGGTGGGATTGTTGTTATTGATGTTTTTTGTTATAGTTGGATGTTTTATTCATGGCGTAGTATGTAATGAAGATTGAGTATACATGCATCATTCTAGGAACTTGGGAATTATTGTGTCATGCATCAATTTTAGGAACACATGGAAAAGAAGGTTTTGGGGGAATTGTTTAAATGAAAATATTTTTCTTTAATTGTGTAATTTAAAAGAAAATGCTACCTAATAGGAAATTTACAATTTTAAAATTATTCTTAATATGATATATGAAATGGATAAATGGGATTCTAAAGAGAACTTTGAAATGTGAAAATGTTTTACCCTATGTAAACCATGACCTATGTGAAAAAAAGTTGAGGGTAGTGAAAACACCTTAGTTTTGACCAAGTTGTGGGGTATGGGGGATGATTTTTTATAGGTTTATGTGAATACCTATTATGTAAATATGATAATAACGTGTTATGAATCCTTAGATGTGTGTTTTTAATTGTAAATATACTCATCCATGATGACAATTACTGATAGGACAATAGAAGGACTTGGCTGGAAATGTGACTCCAGTACCGGAACTGGAGGATCCAATAGTTTTGAGTGAGGAAGACAAAGATATATTTTATGAGAACTTGGATAAGTTTATACAGTTTATAGAATGAGGCCAAGGAAGGGTTGTGAAGAGTATTTCTAACTTGACACAAGAGTTTCAATTGTAGCACCTTTTGACTTTTACTGGAGAGGGTAGACCTAAGGTAGTAGAGTTTTTGGTTGAGTCTATCCAGAAAATACATGACCACCTAGTGACTCCTGCCAAGAAGAGATTCAAACTAGATGCTTATATGTTACAAAGTATGGTGAAGCATTGGTGGTACAACCAGGAGAGCATGTCCATGATGGACTATGTAGTATAATTTATGGATTTGTAGTGATTTTATACAGTCTTAGAAGAGGATGATGTTACTATAACAAAACATTTTTAGGATGTGATTAAATGCAATATTAAGTTTCAGTTTACCAACTTTTATCTGAAAAACTTTTTGAAGTAGTGAATCAGTTTCTAATATTTGAGGGGAACCTAAAAGAGGCTTATAGTGGAACATAGGTGGTATCTGTTGAATGACTAGGAGGTACATCTTCAAATAGTAGGAAGTGTCTCTTTGAAAAAATTAGTTAGGGAGACAAAAAATTGGGTGGCCAGGGAGATGGATCAGTTAATTAGATCAATAACCATATATACTACCACCAATGTCATAAGTCGATGCATATTCATAGCCAGTGTCCCCAACCACTAGCAGAGTGATGAGATTTTAGTAGGATGCGTCACTTGTAGAGGTATTGTAGAATCCCTCGATATATGGGTAGTGATTGAGAAGCTAGGAAAAATCAGAGTGTTTGAAGGGGATATTCTACCCTAGATTAGTCTAGAAACTGAAGTTATATTGGCCTTAGATGTTAAGTAAGTGAACTTAATACTTTGGGGAAAGAGTTATAGTATCATCAGAGTGGTGCAGCTCAAGAGACTCATAATGCAACATAGGGAAGAGGGGTTGGACAGTTAAATTTAGTTCATCCTGCACTTGTGGATAGAGAGGCTGGACCATTGAACATCAAAGGTACTATTATTATAGCTTCTAGTATTTCTAGTGACTTATTTTATACCAGTTCCTTTAATTCATTTATACCTACAAAAATTGTGGATGGGTTGAGTTTGTCGGTGGAGTTCATTAGTGAAATTATGACAATCGATTCACCTTTGGGTGTACGGTCTAGAGACATCTGTTTTTGTAAGGGGTCTTCTTTCAAGGATTTGGATTATCATTTTCTATGGGATATTTACATTATTTATATGTAATGATTTGAATTGATTTTTTGTATGGATTGGATAGTGGCATACTGATCCCACATTGATTGTTACTAAAGTAAAATAAATTTTAAGTCTCATGAGGGTGACAATTATATACATCATGGAGAGTTGGATATCCAAGTAATCTTTGTAGGGCTAGTTTCTCAAAAACTAGCAAAAGTCCCTACCTAGGTTTCAAGTCTGTTTATAGATTATGTGGGTGTAAATAATGATGTATTTTCACCAGTAGTGGTACAATTCTAGAACGTGTATTTTGAGGACTTCTTAGGGTTTCCACCTGAGAGGGTTATTGATTTTACAATTTAGCTCTTGCCTGGGGTGAGCCATTTTCCATTAAACCTTATAAAATAGAACCAACAAAGCTTTAAGAGATTAAGAATTAGCTGGAATAGTTGATGGATAAGGGATTTATTCATCCAAGTATGTCACCATGGGGTTCTCCAGTTTTGTTTACAAAGAAGGATGATGAGACTTTGCACTTATATATTGATTACTAGAAGTTGAACTAAATGATAGTGAAGAACCAATATCCTCTTATGTGTATCGATGATATCTTTGAATATTTGAGAGGATCTTTTGTATTATCAATGATTGACTTGAGATCAAGGTATCATCAGTTGAGAGTTTGACCTTTCGATATACTACATATTTTTTTTAGAAGTAGGTATGACCTTTATGAGTTTTTCATGATGTCGTTAGGGCTAAATAATGCTCTGGCGGTGTTTATGACCATGATGAAACGAATCTTCCACCCATACCCAGATGATTTGTTGTTGTTTTGTGGATGAAATCATGGTGTACTAAAAGACTCATGACGATCATGTCAAACATCTTGACATCGTCCTGAGTACACCGAGAGAGCTTCAACTATAATCTAAGCTATCTAATGTCAATTTTGGATTGATCAGGTGCATTTATTGGGTCATATCATCTCAAAGGAAGGTGCATCAATGGACCTAGATAAGGTGTAGAAAGTTGTCTATTAAGAGAATCACAAGAATATTTTTAATATTCACTTTTTATGGGATTGATGGGTTATTATCAGAGGTTCAAATAGAAACTTTCCCTCTTGAAAACACCACTTTATGGATTTACCTGGAAGGGAGTAAACTTTTAATAGTCTAGAGCATACGAGAATTATTTCTAGGAATTTTAAAATCATTTTAAAACTACACCAATATTGATTCTATTAGAGTCGGGTGAGGGGTATACAGTGTTTTGGGATGCATCTGGGATCAGGCTTGGAGCAATGTCGATGTAGGGGGATCAAGTTGTGGTGTATGGGTCAAGGAAGTCGAGGCCACATGAATGGAATTACCCAACACATGACCTCAATTTACCTACAGTGGTTTTTTCTTTGAGATGTTGTCAGCATTATCTATTGGGTGAAAAGTCCCTACTACAAAACATGCTTTTAATTGTGCTAACTTTTACTAGTGCTAGAAAAAAGTACTGATAAAGGTGCTCTTTATCTGTGCTAAAACAAGAATTGATAAAGGTTACCTTTGATCAGTATTTTTTAGCATTGATAAACACTACCCTTTATCAATGTTTTTAGCACTAATAAAGGGTAACCTTTATCAGTTCTTTTCTTTAGCATTGATAAAATGTACTCTTTATTAGCACTTTATTTTTAGTTATGATAAATGGTACCCTTTATCCGTGTTTTTTTAGTGTTGATAAATGTCCCAAATAAAATGAATCAAATAAATAAAAAAAATGAGTTTATTAAAAAAATATTAAAAATATTATTAATTAAATAATTATTGAAAAAAATGAATAAATTTAATATAATATATATAAATTATAAATACTAATAAATAGTATATATTAAATATATAGATATATGTAAAATGAAACAATTAAATAAATAAAAACTAAAAATAAGTAAATTAAGAAAAATATTAAACATTTTATTAATTAAATAATAATTGATAATATTAATAAATAGTACATATTAAATATAGATATATAAATGAATGTATATAAAAAAATTATTTATATAATAAAAAATATTTATTTACATTAAATAAGTCATATATTAGTGAATAATGGTTTATAATAAAAAATTAATATGAATTAAAAATACTAACTAATTGCATCGATTAATGGATATAATTAATTTTTATTTTATTTTTCAATTTAACATATATAAAATGTGTGTTTTATTGATTTCACATACATATATGTAATTGATGCATTTTTATATACAACACAGACCACAAATATTTACGCAATTAATGAAATCTTATACAGAAACACATACACCTAATATTTATTTAATTTATTCAAATTTTAGTATCCATTTTATAATTTCATTATTACTTGATAAATTTAATATATTATATCTTTAATCAAAAAAATTTATTTATTTATTTATTTTTAATTTTATTACAAATAGGTGTTAATTCATTTTTAATATTTAATATTTAATATTTTTTTTATTTTTTTGGGAATTTAATGATTTTCTATCATATATATATATAGTTTGTTTTAATATTTTCAACATGTATTCAATATATTTCCATATTTTTTTTATTAATTTAAATTTAATTAATAAAACTTATCCATTTTTTCAATATTGTTAAAGTGTACTCATTTTTAATTATTCAATTTCAGACATTTTTAACATGCGTCACTTAAGATTAAATATTAATTAATAATTTAAAAATATATTTGTAAATAAATATTAATACATAAATATATTTATAAATTTATATTTACTATATTTATACATTTATATATTTATAATTATAAATTAATAAATATTTTTTAAAAGTTATTTATATAATTATAAATAAATAATTACATATATTTAAATAATTATAAAACTATAATAAATTAATTTAAATAATGAATATATTTAATATATATATATATATATATAATTATATAAATATATATAAAGATATAAATATATAAAGATATAAATATATAAATATTATTGTTAAAAAAAGAATTTATATAATTATAAATAAATAATTATATATTTAAATAATTATAAAATTTTAATAAATATATTTAAATAATGAATATATTTATATTTATATTTATTTATTAAATATATATAATTATATAAATATATTTACAAAACATTATAATTATAATTATAATTATAAATCCATTATCAGTGCTTAAGTAATAAGCGTTGATAAAAGAAATTTTTATCAGCTCTAAAAAATCGCTGATAAAATCCATCTTTATCAGTGTTTTTTTGGAATCACTGATAAAATAGTCCTAATCTAGTTAAAGAACCCTAACCTGTCCTGAACTAGTCACAATATCTAAATCCTTCTACTGAAGCCACTTGCTGCTGGCACTCCTCCTTGTCAAATATAAGCTTGAATTAAGGATGAAATAATTCCAAGGCCCAAATCCATGGCTCAAATTATTCATAGGTCGAACAAGTCCAAGGCTCAAACGAATTTTAGGTTTTGAGATATCTCTACTTTCTCTCGAATGATTCAAAGCTTCAATCCATGTTATATTATTTTTCCTTCATCCTAACTCATTGATTTCTTGTTTGGCGATATCTATTTGTGTTTTTTATCATCATTATTTCTTTTATTCATTACACAAATATTTCTTCTCACACTATAGTTTGATAAATTCTTCCCTTCCAAAATTATCTTGAATACGATAGATATTGGAGACAATATAGGTAATAAATTAGTTCCCAAAAAACATATACAATAGGGTTCTCTTTATTCATTCATCCTGATGGATGTGGAATCCAAGGGTTATTATACTAAATTAAGGTATTCCTCCTACTATTGGACTTAGGAAATAATATTCCTAATGAACTTGTGATAGTAATTCACTAGTTTCTTACATGTGATAAATAGTCAAAGGTGGTTAGGTGAATGATATTGATCATTTCTATAGAGTGATAATTAATTTGGGACAACACATTAATAAAAACATTATACATATATATATGGGAAATACCATAAGCATTGATTATTGTTTCTGATAATACTGTATTCATAATCTTATATTTTTTATTATTACTGTTATTTTTTTCATCAATTTTCAAAATCCCCAAAAAAATTTCTTTATTAAAAATATATATAAATTACCATAAATATAATAATGTTGTAGGAATAGTGAGTGATCCCAAATAAAATATTTAATGGAATGACCATGGACATCAACTTTACTGTACTAATGAGGAATATTAATATCATTTTTTACCACCCCATAACAGGTGTGTCATATACTCAACCTCATAATCTAATATATCATTCTTTACGAAATAATGAAATATTGTAACAGTGGGTGATCTAGACACAACTATGAAGTACTTTTGATTAATGTTTCATGTATACAGTTAGATATTCAGGATTTACACTTACCATTATAGTGTAGAAATTTCTATATTCACTGTTAAATAGTAATGTCCATGGATTAATTTTCATATGAAAAGGTTATAACAGATCCTAGGCTATGATGAGAAACTCGAGATACTATGACATTAATCTTAAATATATGTACTATGGTCTATATACATCATAATGACTAGACATAGTAGATGTTTGACTATTAGGTGTTGGGAGCTCAAAAAAATTTATACTTATTCTCATGAAGTTCTTACTTGGTGATCTCTAGGAGTTGAGATCATGAAGGTAGACCTAGTAGTATGAACACCACATGTTTCTGGTGTCATCGAATATTCCTATCTTATGGACATGTGTGTTGGTCTCCTACCTTGAGATCATTATCAATGTGTTCCATTTGATTGTGTACTTTGATGCAAGAAACAAACCATGATAATAAAATCATGGTGATTTATCTTGTATTGGGTGTGTCATTGGTGGTATAAAATTGGTTGAATAATCAAGATAAGATTTTTCACTTTTGGGTTGAGGAAGTAATATCTCGAGCTAGGTTGATCAGGTTGGTAGTAACTTCATAAGACCATGACAATGGAAGTCTAGTGTAAATCCTTCTAGTTAGATCAATTAATAATAAATCAAGAAAGGGAGATGATACAAGTGTACTTCTTTCTTTTTTGATATATTTCAAGACGAAGATATTATATTACACAGTGCATGTTTGTAGGTGGGTTATCATTTCTATGACTACTCCTTATCTCTTTTGGGGCCTTGATTGGTTGTTAGACTCTAATATTGGTCTATGAATATTATTCATTACTATTGAGATAAGGGTCTAGACGGTCACATAGAATAGCATATTCTAGAATCCACCCTATTTAGTTGAATAGGTATATAAAACATGGTGGACCTCACCACTGGGGTCCATGATATGTCTGAGGGTACACGATTTCCAAAGTAATAAATAAATTCATATTATTAAAGTTAAGAATAACTGGAAATGAATTTAATTATTATATGTATTTATAAGTTTTAAAGTAAATACATGGAAAATATTATTTGAATGAATATTTATTTAAAATATTCATAGTTCATTTAATATTTACGGGGAAAACCAGTTGAGTTAATGGATCAAATTTTATCATGTAAAATATTAATTATATTAAAAGAAAGTGAAAAAATATAAATGATATTTAGACTAAGTAAATCAGTCATAATATATCTTATATATTGTGTGTTAAATATTCGGGGTCCGAGGAGTCATTCAGAGTAATTTCTTAATACACTATAAATAGGAGGAGAGGATCTCACCAATAGACTATTAATAGTGAGATCTTGATAGATTCTCTCTCCTATCACACTTTCTATAGAGGGATGCTATGGATAGAGGTGATCAGATCAATCTCACCATCTTGCATCAAAGGTACATCGATGTGGTGATCATTGGAACGTCGAAGGCATCGTCAGATCTCCACACTAGAATCCAGAATTTGATGATCGACACTCCCACATATTTTTGAAGCACATGTGGACGATCTCGAAGAAGTAAAATTCATATTCTTCAAATAGTTATTTCCAATGAAAAGAAGATGTAGAGCACAGATTCAGATCAAACCAGGTATTTATGGTTTATTGTTTTTTATTCTTAAAAATCTTTAGACACGATTCTCAGGCTGATACTAGGGTAGTGCATCACTGGAAATGATGTTGTTACATCAATCTATGGTAAATTTTTGGAATAAATATTCCATTGGCTTACAATATGTTCCCCAATACCTTAAATTGGTATCAGAGTGATGCAAGAGAATTTTAATCCAATAAAAAATAAAAATTTTATTAAAGTTAGAAGATGGCATCTTTCTGTTCCCAATATTACTGATGGTGTTTCAATTCGAAACCAGATGACCAATATATGGCCATATGAAATTTTGAATATGGATTGAAATAAATACTATGAGGTTTAAAAATTAAAAGAATATATATATATAATATGTTATTTTTTAACACATGAACCATTGCCATGGACATTCACCCTTGAACCCGGACATAGGTTAGAGTTTCGGCAGCTAGAACAGTATTTTATAGCCACTATGTTTTTTCTACAGGTTAATTTTTAATTAATATTTGTTTTTATTTTAATTTTTCTAAATATTATCTATATATGAAGAGAATTTTTGAGTAAAGACAATAATTTTAAACACATTGATGACAAAGGGGTTTTGCAGCTCAAACTTTTAATTTTTAATAAACGTTTTCCAAAAGAGAATCTTCCCACAGGACACCCTTGTCCTTATCCCCATAGTGGATCCTCCTCTGAGCAACACCCCTTTTCCTGGTTGGTGTTCTTCTTAAAACATAGGCCACTCCACACCCACCAACCTCACCCAAGGTAGCTGGCTGACCACTGTGAAGCCAAGGCCTTCCATAGCGAGGCTAACACTGCTTCGACCTTGCCTAGTCGTGTTGAGCTCTAGCTCTTTGCCTCTTCACCCGATGTCATCTTCCACCATACCACTGCTACCCAAAGCTAATATCTCTTGGCATGAACTAGCGACCGAATCATCGTTGATCACCCCAGATCTACCATCCCCATCTATCAGCCTTGCGGCCTCCCTAGCGAGGTAGCACCTTCCTCCACTCGACGGTACCATCCCGAACATGTTCAATATCTTCTGTTGCTATTTGGACCATATCTAACCCTATCCACTTACCTCTACACCCTACCTTCCTCAGTCTATACGGTCATGTGCTTTTGGCCAATCATGATCGACCCCGAGCAACACCCTACTCGGTATCCGTCTGGGTGAGATCCCACACCAGAGAGTTGCAAGCTTGGGTCATCCACCCCTTTCACCCGCGGGTCTCCCATATATTGGGCACACACTCCCCAACCAGCCACCAAGGGTACCTCTGATAACCCCCATGCTAGGTAACCACACATGTCCCCCTTCCTCTGGTTCAATTCAACCAGATTCGGTCCCCAATGTGTCTGGCTGAGTCATCCCAGCCTCTTAAGGGCTTGGGTGGGATTGCCTAGCCTAGAATACCTTTACATGGGGTCTACAAGGTCTAAAATGATATTTTATGGGTTTATCCCAACACACACATGTTCTGCCTGAGGTTTTCGGGGTTCAGGTATTTTTTATATAATTATAAATTAATTAAGTTCATTAATTTAATTTTTTTTATAAATTAAGTTAATTGAATATTAATTTTTGGTTTAATTTTTTTAATACTGAGGGTAAAATTAATTTAGTTTAGGTGTTAAATTAAATTAATTAATTAACTAAATTTATTGAATTAAAAATAATTAATTAATGGGACTGAACGATGAATATTATTGAATTAAAAATTAAGAGTGGATTTTTAATTCAATTAAAATACCCTCAGAAATAATTTAATACAAGTTTAATTTTATTTATGCATTTAATTCAAATACATGATTTTAATGTGTATTGAATGATTAAGATCCATAGACCGAATAATACTTTTCTGGTGTATGTTTATTTATTTATTTAATTATTACAATGCATGGTTTGCAATAATTATTTAATAAATGATGATTTTCAAGTCGTATTTTTCATTGTATATATAAGGGTCTACGTGTCCAATTTATTTTTTGTATTTTGTACTCCCAGGACCCCCTTACCTTTGTGTGAGTATTTTTTATAACGATGAAGATGATCAAATACTTACTTCGCATGGAGTTATAGTGACACACCAGATAGGATTTTGATGCATTGGATGGGCATGCACTACAACTCGTGTCACAAGCGATGTGGCTCAAGGAGTTACCCCTAGGGTCTAGGTTGATCCATTATTCACTAAATGGACCAAACATTAGTATTCAATCATGATCACATCATTATTTTATTAATTCATGGTTTATTATTTAATGAATGTGTAGTTCATACGTGATCACATAAAATAATTAACAATAATGCACATATAAAATAAACATGTGATGCAATAGATATTTTCTATTTTTTTCATAGTCATTTGTGAGTATGACCACATAGAACTTATTTATCAAATAGAAATTGATTTCATTTAATCATTTAAAAATAATAAAACCCTCAAAGAAATATTAAGTCTAACCACCTTCCATCATTTGAATTTGAACAAAACCAGATGTTCAGTGTGCTTGGTCAGCCATAGTTGAAGGAGTCTCTCACTACTATGGAGTTCTAATGAGAATGATGAGTTGAATTAACTGAAGATGGTAGTAAGGATTATCCACATCTAACCTTATATCACATTAGAGGAAAATAATTGAGGGAATCAAGGTTTTGATTTTGAGAAGCTGATACTTCAATCAATAGATGAAGCAGCCGCGTGTTAATGTGGCTAGCCAGTCAAATGCTAACCTTGAACTCTCTGAGTAATGGTGTAGCCATATCTTACAGAATATGAAGATAAGTTCAAGGATACCTTCCTCTAGAGTACTCAAGTGAAATGGTATTCTTATTATAGTACATAGGGTTCCTAGAATTTGATAAAATAGTTGGAGACATTTAATGATTTAATTAATTAATCAATAATGTCTAAATAAATAATTAAGATAAAAGTAAAGTATTTTAGTTTTATTTTTGTATAAAAATTCGAAGTAATACCAAAAATAAACTATGATAATTATTAGAAAAATAAAATCTTCAAAAAAGCATGAATTTACAACTTTATTACTAGCACTTGTGGAAAATACTACGATACAATAAATTCATGGTGATGGTGTCCCTATACATGTTAAGCCATCTCTGAAAGCGATGATATAAAATTGATTATAGGAGACTCATGTATAGAGCATATGATTGTTATTTCATTATTCTATCATCAACGATAGATGTCAATTGTGGTCACCACATCAGGACATGGATGATACAATATGTAGTCTCATCTCTGAGAAGTTTTTATGGAGAAAGAGAAATCAAAATATGAATAGGTAATGATTACACTGGATTTGTGTAAATTGAAATGTGAATTATTATCTTTCAATAAATCCTATTCTAATATCATTTCACCCATTTTATCCAATTTTGTTTAATATTACAAAATGGGAAGTATAGAGATAAAATATTTGTTACCTTTTAGGCAAGGTTTTCTAGGAAATAAAAATTGAAAAAAAGATTAATATTGAGTTCTTATGGTGAAAAAACTAAAATACAAGGCAAAAAGGACAATGAAAAGTGTCACATCAAAGTCACCTTAAAAACACCATTCATAGAAAGAGGTATTAAACATGAATTTATTTGCTTCACATATCATAAAATAATTTTATGGAAGATAAATTCAATGAACAGAATGAAAAATCAAGTGATTTATTTTTCTTTAGTAATTATTCATCATTGTATATAATATTTTATTTTTAATTCTTGTGTATTATATACAATATTCTTCTCACATATGTGTATTGAAATAAAATAACCAAGTAAGTAATAGAAACATTTCAAGAAGTAAGGTGTATTCTCCAAGTGGCTGAGAAAGGGTGGTTACTAAGTCAGCGGTGAGAAGTACAAGACTTCTATATTTCCAAGTGAATGATTCTAGAAGAACCATAATTTTGCACAACAAAAAAATTTATCTCATGTGTACTTTATAAATAAAGAGACATTATTTTAGGTTTAGTAATGGATGTTGTTTGTGGTGTTTCATACTCAACCAATAGTTCGGTGATATATGAATCATATGCAATACATGGTGAATATAAAAATGTAAGAATTATATACCCAGTTGTGAAAAGATAATTCTTAAAAAAACTAAAATTAGATGGTAAGGATATACCCAATATGGTATTTAAACTCATTAGATTTAAACACCATAGCTATTGTCAACATATATTCTTATTTAGTTTAGACAAAGAAACCTGTAAAAATAAAGGTATAGCACAAAACATTATGAATTAGTTTAGATAGTGAGCGTGAAATATTCAAAGGATAATCAAGTGGTAAATATACTTCATAATATTCCTTTAAGCCTTTAAGGAATGGTAAATTGAAGTATGTAAAATTCATGTTCAGAATATATAAGATGCTTTGGGCTGGCATGCTAAAGAATATCTTGACCAAGCATTCATCGATCAATATAATGTAGCGTGGAGTAATTCTAAAACACGCATTACCTTATCCATATCATGAATATTATTTTTATAAGGAGGATCAATGATGAGTATTTCATATTAATATTTATCACTAAAATTTAGCATGGAGAAATTCCAAAATGCACATTTTATACATTAGAGTCATGATGTCCAGAGTATCAATGTTGCAACTTGAAAAATCTTCCATTATATTTCAAGACATGTTTCATAAATAACAGCGTTATCCCATAACCATATTATAATGAAAAACAAATATCATATGAGTCTTAGTATGATGGAAATCCATTATGTCATAAGACATGTGTTTAAGAAGCAAAAAAAGTTTTTTATGATATAAACAAACTTGCATCAAGGAAACACACAAGTTGCATCAATAGTAATTATCCTAAAGGATTCTTAGGATATTACATAAATACCTAAGATAGAAAATATATATTCAATATATAGAATATATTTTAATATAAGGATGAAAATATCTATTTGAGATAGTGGGAGACAAATTGACTTGGTTATAGTCAATTCTAAAGATGCACAAGAGGTTGGAATAGGAACATATTCCACAAATGCATATGGAAAGGAATGATCCAGAGGCTTGTACTGTGTAAGAAGGTTAAAGCCATATTAATGGTTTTATATTTATCATGGATAGTGGTAAATTATTCGTTGTGAATAATAATACCTACAATTAAGTAGTATATGAAAATTATCTAAGATTTAAAAGATCAATTCAATAATGGATTCCATGTATCAAAGTTAAAAGGGGCCTTTTATTTTGAATACCATGTTTAGTATTCAAGTGGAACTATACATGGATGGGTTAAGTGAAGGACTAATAAGGATCAATTGGTAATACCAAATCGATATTCCTAAATCCATTAGAATTTTACTCGACATAGCTAATATCTATAATCATTTTATTGTGAATTTGGTGTCACGACCACCAATTGTGGAGGGTGTATATTCAATAAAACTAAAAAGGAATGGTGGAATCATAGAATTCCAATAGGGTTGAAAGTTACTAAAATCTAGTTTAGGATAAAAGTAACCACAATATTTTAGAACATTCATTTGGAATGAATTTTTTCCATGTTTTTACCAAAGGTTTGTTGGATCGCCAATGTTTTCCAATTAAAATATGTTTGGTAACATATAGAAAAAACTATTGGTATTATCAGTTAGTTACGACTAGGAAGAAAGTAACTATCTAGAGATTGACTTAATATTGAAACCTAAGTTCTAGGGAGAAAGATCTACTGATGTAGATTTAATAATTACTTATAACTAGTTAATTGTATATATATTGAAATAATATTGAAAAATACAAGTAGGAAAAATTTGGGATATAATTGTTTCCAATGTCACTTGGTATTATTCTCTCAATGTATACATGTATAGAAAATGGGAGGATATTAACAAGGTGAGTTGAATTCTATAAACTGTAGCGATGGATCAATCACATATGATATGATATATACAAGAACTGATATTTCCAAGATATAATTTATAGTAGAAAAATATCAGTTATATCCAAGATAACTACATGGGGAGTAGTCAGATCTATCCATTTTTACTTGAGAAAGTATAAAGGATATATACCTAGTAAGTGGAGAGGAAAGGATATAAGTTTTTAGGGGACAAAAAATAGTCTTCCTTAGATCCATGTGATCTAGTATTGCAGTTAGGCTAAGGTGTTTAGCAATAAAAGATCATACAAGTCAGTGGTAGCCATACCTATAAATATCAATTATGTTTTAGCTTATGAGGTAACTAATAATAAGTCATTAAGTGAAATTATTTGTTTCATTTCTTGGAATCACACCTAGTAAGTGAAGTATTATCATAATGTAAGTTATGACATTCTTACTAGCCATGATTTCAAGTTATTATAGTGTAAACCATGTATATTCTTGGGGATACCATCTCCTGATAAGTTTTACTCAAGGATATGAGGTTGCATATAGCATAATTTCCACGTAGTGAAAATATAGAAGACCTAGTAACTAAAGTCGTGACTTAGCAGAAACATGATATGAATCATGTGAGAGCTAACAAGGTTTGTTAGAAAGTTGGATCTAGTGAAATTGGGAGTGTTGTAATAGTGTGTTCCCTAGAACCAAATATGAAATACTTCTTATTATCATTTAATGTATACAGTTAGATATAAATGATGTAGACTTACCGTTATAGTGTATACATTTTTTCATCCACTATTAAATTGTAATTTCCATAGATTAATTTTCATCTCAAAAGGTTGTAGCGGATCTCAGAATATAATGACTGACTCAAGATACTATGTCATTAATATTAAATATATTTCCTATTGCCTGGATACATTATACTCACTTGACATAATAAATTTTTGACTCTCAGGTGCTGGGGGATCATAAGCATTAAGACTACTTCTCATGGAGTTCATAGTTGGTGATATCTAGTAGTCAAGATCATGAGGAAATATCCACTAATAGGAACACCACATGTTGTAGGTGTCACATGATGTTTTTATATATAGACATTCATATTGGTCTCTTGGATTGAGTTCATTATCATTGTGTTACATTTGATCACATACTTTGATGCTAGGAAAAAACCATGATAATGATATTATAGTGAGGTAGCTTGTATTGGATGCGTCATTAGTGGTATTTCATTGGTTGAATGACCAAGATAGGATTTTTCCCTTTAGTTTTTAGGAAGTAATATCTCAAGACAAGTTTATCAGGATGGTATTACCTTCATAAGACCATGTCCATGGAAATTGAGGGTAAATCCATATAGTTATATAAACAAATAATAAATAAAAGGAGATGCCACAAGTGTACATCCTTATTTTTGAGATATGTTGGAAAAAAATCCTTCAATGTTTCATCTCAGTATGTTTTGGGTGTGGTTGTATTTTTTGAAAAATCCGTATGACCAAAAATGAGTATGGTTGGTGTTTTCCGAAGATAGGTTTTTAAGGTGGCACTGTTTCCTAGTGTTTTCCAAATTTTTGGGCCTCAAAATCGGGAGTTTGATTTTGGAAAAAAAGGATTTATTCGTAAGAGTGAAAGATATTAAGAATGTTGAAGAAAGTTGGAAAAATATGATAATTGCGTACCATAATTCATGGATCACATACCATGTTCTGGGAATGGTACGTGGAGAAGTGGGAACAGTACGCCGAAGTGGTTCACAAAACCAGAAATGGTTCGCAGTGAGGGTTTGCGGTGAAGGGTGAATGGTACGTGGAAGGATGGTGGTCTGTGGGATGGATTATTGATTGTAGAAGGGATTGGATGCTACGTAGGAACAAAAATAGTACGCGGACGAAATGAAAAATGGTTTCAAGGAGGCTTGCGATTCGTGGTGACATTAGGATCGTTATGCACTGGAGGCAGAATCAAATATTTTGTAAATCTTGGATTAATGGTTTTTTTAGATATCTTTTCCTATATAAGAATTTTTAATCCGAACTACTAATTTGGAGATCGAATATTATTAGAAAAAATATTTTTGATCTGGGATTTCGGTAAAGACTAAAGGAAGTTCGCGAAGGGTGGTTCCTGAAGGCTGAAGGGGTTCATGTGGATGAAATTCCATCTAAGATGTTTGTAGGGATTCTTAACCCACATAGGAAGTCAAGTACATGGAGGAGGAAGTCCGCTAAGCATAAGGCATTGACTCGGTATGTAGAGGAGGAATCTCTGGTACATGAGGGAGATAATTCCACAAGCGGTACGCTGAGGGGTATCTCCTGTACACGGAAGTGAAGACAATCCGTGAACAGAGAACAGTTCGCTGACAGAGGGCATTTTGTAGTGGTGGAAATAATGCAGCGATATGTAGAGGTGATAACAGTTCGCAGAAGCGGAAATAGTATGCGGAGGAGGTGATACACATACCAAACATTGTATTCAGTATGCGGGAGGAGTAGGTGGTTCGCTATTTGCACCAAGAATCTTGAAAAAGCTTCAAATCAATTTTCAAAAGAAATTTCCAGTACCTAGCAGTACCCGGGAAGGTGGAATTCATCTGTGGGTAAAAAATGGAATTCAACATAGCATCTACCAATAGTTTAGGATTAAAGAATTCATGAAAATGAAAGGATATACATGTACATAAACTATGTTTGACCTACCAGTCCATAAACTGTTAGTGGATTCCATTCCAAGAGCAGTGAGCGAATGAAAAGGAAGATGGTGACCCTTTCCCCCAGCAGTGATCTAGAGAAAGAGACACAGGGAGTAACCCTTGGGAATTTAGTGGGTAGACCCTAAACTCTTTAAAGGTAGTGATCATGGACATAAAATATCTATCCCAAACATTGTACTCATTATTGGCAGTAAGCCTTAGTGAATTTGGTACATCAGAACATTGCTGTTGTATGCTCCTTAGACGTAGCCCAGTAAGGGTGAACCAAGTAAAAGTCATTGTTCCCTATGCATGATTTCATATCTGTTCATATATTGTTATGGGAGGAAGAGATAATTTACTTTTTTTTACAACAAAACAATATCCAAAAGGAAAATGTTTCAATCTGTTATACCCTGATTCACCCCCCTCTCAGGGTATTCAACCTAGTGGACCTAACAATTGGTATCAGATCAAAGGTTGAAAGTCAGTGGTTCTCTTTCAAGAAGAAGAAATGGAGGTGTTAAATCATAAAGGAATTCCAATATTTGATGGAAATAATTTTCAACTATGGAAGAATTAGATGCAGCACTATTCTGATCAGTAGGGATGGATGCCTTCATAGAAGCTATGCACGGAATATCAACTGACATTAATAGCGGTGTTTTTTTAGAAGATAAAATAAGAGAATTGGATGCTGATGCTAAAGGGATAAATTATTTAGGTGGAGCCCTATAAAATTAAATTTATATGAAGGTTATGTCTTTTAAAACATCACATGAAATGTGGGAAAAATTGTTGAACATTTATGAGGGCGACAAAAAAGTCCGAGAAGAAAACCTGCAGGTTATATGGAATAAGTTTGAGGATCTCAGAATAAATCCCAATGAGATAGTTGATGCATTATTTAACAGGATAAATATTATTGTGGAAGACATGTAGGGTCTTGAAGAAGTCATTTAAGATATAAATATTGTTAAATTTATCTTGAGAAAACTTCCACCAAAGTTCAATCTGAAAGTTTCTGTGTTGGAAGACAAAGAACCGAAAGAGCTGACACTGGATAACCTACAAAGTACCATTGTAGCATATGAAATGAGAAACGATGATAATGATGTAGTGGAAAAGGGGAAGTATAAGGAAGTGGAATCAAAGGCCATGAAGAATCTATCTGTTGAGGATAGTCTAGAAGAGGACAATATTGATTATGTCATGTCATTTCTATCCTCCAATCTACAAAGGGGAAAATGGAAGTTCAAAGGTAAACTTCCATTTTCATGCTTTCGATGCAGAAATATTGGGAATTTCTCAGCAAAGTTTCCTAAAAAATTTGATGAATACAATAAATAAAATGATGAAATACCACAAAATAAGTATTCATCAAATGATAAAGGGAGGAAAAGTATGAGGAGAAAATTATTCAAAAAGAAGAATCTACTTTCAAAAGAGAATGAAGGCTCAGAAGAATATGAGGTAGAAGAGTTGGAGGACTGTAGAGATCATAAAATAGATTCTTTGGTGGAAGTTTTCAGATATTCAGTAATAAGAGAATAAAGTGACAATGAAGAAGGAGAAATTGAAGGAATAATTGATCTTCATGCTAAATTTGAAGCTGCTCTTAAAGAGGTAGATATTTTGAGATCCAAAACAATGAAATATAACAAAGTTGTTCGTGATGATAAACTATTTATGTTGCAGCAGGAAGAAGAGTATTCTGAGTTGAATGAAAAAATTGAAAAGTTGAGGTCTTCAATTCTAGAAATATCTGAAAAGGTGATTGAGTATAAACTCAAAATTGAAGAATAGAAAATATAAATGGATAGTTTGTCTGAAAATGGAAAAGATCAAATCAAACATATCGAACAACTAAAAGAGGAAGTCTTCAGTCTATGACGAACAGTTGAATATCTGGAGAAACTGTTAACTCTGAGTTCAATATCAGGAAAGAAGATCATACATGCCATAGAGAAAATGATATTTTAGCAGAGTGGTCCATCAGAACAGAAGAAATAATAAATTCTGAATGATAAGGTGTGTACGAGGATTAATCTAAAATAGAAATCAGTTATGGTACAAGTCAGACCACAAGAATCTAATCCAAGATTTAAGATCAATTTGGGTATGAAGCAGAATCAGAAAATTCAGACAACTCCAGGCCCAACTAGTGGTTCATCATTTCCATAGAGGAATATAACTCACATAAGATTTTATTGCTATGGTAAGACGAGACACTCTAGAAATTTATTTTCCATTTAAAAGAGGTACCAAAGGGAAAAAGTCCAACAAAGGTGGTTGTATAGAGCTCAAAATTCCAGGTCATCATCTAATGGTTTTTGTTTCAAGTGTAAAGGGTTGAGACATATGTTAAGATATTGCACATCAACTATGGAGAGGAATGTGATGAGGTAGACCAAATTTGTTCATAAGAAGTATCAAAATGTATCATCAAGAGATCTGGAAACTCAAAATCGATTTGCATCCCTACAAGTTGAAGATGGTCCATCATATATTGAGGATGATCAAGATTATCCTTCCATGATGGGTATGAAGTTAAATACTTGGGTAAAAAAGAAAAGGGCTGAGCAATCGGTGGTTGAAGAAATTACATTCAAGGCATCAGATCACACTGGGATATGGATCATTGACAGTTGATGCACTTCCTATAAAATGGGAAATAAGAATCCAGTGACCAAAATTTGGTATGGTAAATAAGATATCATAATATTTGGTAATTATGAGGGATTGAAAATTATTGGTTTAGGAAAATCCAAGTTTGGAGGAAAAGACATGAGATGAGAAGTTGTCTTGTTTATTGAGAGGCTTAGTCACAACTTTCTTAGTGTTATTCAATTGTGTGACTCAGAGATTGCCATACATTTTTCCAAGAAATTATGTATCATCAAGGAAAATTATGGTGTTATTATGTTGCAAGGAAAGTGTACGAAATGGAATCTCTACCTCATGAGTGGAGAAGAAGATATGTGTTTTCAGTCCAAGGATGATGAAAATAAGTTATGGCATAAGAGTCTTGGCCACATAAGTCTAGGTTCCTTGGAAGATCTGGTGAAATTTGATGTAGCTCTAAATCTCCCTAGATTATCATGTGATCGTACTCATACGTGTGATTCTTATCAATAGGGGAAGATCATTCGAAAGACATATAAGCTAAAGGAGAAAAGGTCAACAAGATTTCTTGAGTTGGTGCATATTGATGTGTGTGGGCCAATTTTGCCAAGGGATATTGATGGGAGGAGATATTATGTTCTTTTCATTGTTGACTATAGCAGAATGACATGGGTATCCATAGTCACCCACAAATCTAAAGTGTTTAGTTTCATTACAAGATATCAACAGGAATGTGAAAATATTCTTGGTCTGAAAATCCAGAAGATTCAAATAGATAATGGAATAGAGTTCACAAATATCCAATTGGAGGATTATCTCAAAAAACATGGGATAAGGCATCAAATTTAAGCAGTAAGAACTCCATAGTAGAATGGAGTAGTTGAGAGAAGAAATTGGATTGTCAACAACATGGACAGAACAATGCTCATTGAAAAAGTCCTTCTAGAGAAATCTTGGAAAGAAGCTGTAATGACAGCAATATACAATTCCAACAGATCTTTACTTTGTCCAAAAGTGGAGAAGACTCCATATGAATTATGGTATGGAAGGAATCCATATTTGAAGTACTTTCGAATATTTGAAATTAAATGTTTCATTCTCAATAAGGAGAAATATAGGAAATTTGAATCCTGTGGGGATGAAGGAATATTTATTAGCTACTCAAAGAATAGAAAATAATATAAATGATTCAATAAGTGGTTGGGAAAGATAGTTGAAAGTCATCATGTGACTATAGTGGAGAATGAATAGAATCTTTAGTAAATATTTGATCAGGATTAGGAGGACAGTGATGAATAGATGAGCATGTTAGGAGATGCCCCAGCTCCATAGGTTGATTCATAAGAAGAATTAGATGATGAGAACAAATTAGTGTCTTCATAAAGACTAGTAAGAAGTGATAAAATTGATAGGTAGAACATAAATGGTTATCAGACCACACCAGTGCAGACAAGGATGATGAAGTCTCTATAGAAATCATCATACTTATCACAAGTTGAGCCTAAATGCTCCAATGAAGCAGTTGTAGATTAGAATTGGGTTGAAGCAATGAATGAAGATCATTACCAAATCGAGATGAATTAGATGTGTGAAATTGTTTTGAGACCAACAGACAAGAATTTTATCGAGAAAAAGTGGGTCTTTCATAACAAAATGAATGAAAATGGTGTTTTCATTCAAAATAAAGAATTCCTGGTGTGAAAAGGGTACTCTCAAATAGAGGGTATTGATGTTGATGAGACGTTTTCACCTATTTCAATGCTGGAGACAATCATATTTTTCTTGGCCATAGTAGTGAAAAGAATGTTTAAAGTTTTCTAGATGGATTTAAAGTCAACATTTCTGAATGGAGTTATAGAAGAATAAATATACATTGAAAAACCAGATGGTTTTCTTGTTCATAAAGATGAGAATAGAGTTTGTCAGCTGAAGAAGGATTTATATAGATTGAAGAAAGCACCATGATCATGGTATTCAAGGCTCAATAAATTTCTAAAGAAACTTGGTTTCCTATGTGGTGGAGTTGATTAAAATTTGTATTTCAACAATGGAAACAATCAAAGGATTATGGTTATAGTTTACATCAATGATATAATCTTCAATGGATAAGATAAATAACAATGCAGACAGCTTTCTGAATTCATGAAAATTTAGTTCAAAATGTTAATGATTGGTGAGATAACATTTTTCCTTGGATTACAGGTGACACATGGAAGGAATGAAACTTTTATTTCTCAATATAAATATGCCAAGGAGGTTTTGATAAGATTTTAAATGGATAATTACAAAAAGATGAAGAGTCTAGTTTATACCTGGCTAAAACTATCATGGGATGATGAATTCCAGGCAATCAATACCATATAATGTAGGCAAATCATTATAATTGTATTGTAACTCACTTCGACAATGTCTGATATTGTGTTTTCCACATGCCAATCAGAAAAGTATCAAAGAAATCTTAAGGAGATCCACATTATTGCAGTAAAAATAATTTTTCGGTATATCAAGAGGACAATGTATTTTGGCCTAATGTATAATGAAAAGTATCAGCCAAAATTACTGGGATTTACAGATGTAGATTGGGTAGGTTCAGTAGATGATAGGAAATCAACATCAGGAGCAGCCTTTTATCTTGGAGGGTTGCGTAATTCTTGGTTAATCATGAAACAAGAGTGCATTTTGTTGATCAATGTATAATCTAAATACATTTCAGCTACTCAATACTGCACACAACTATTGTGGATGAAGTAGTAACAAGATGATATGGGAATTGAAGTGAAATCTATAATTGGAAGCCATTGTGATAATTCAAGTTATATAAATATTAGAAAAAATACATTTCATCACTCAAGGAAAAAGAAAATTAAAATTAAATATCATTTTATTAATGAGAAGGTGGAGTAAGGTATTGTGAAGTTGGAGTATGTGCTTATAGAACAACAGGTTGCAGACATTCTGACAAAGGCCTTACCCAAAGAAGAATTTGAAAGGAATATACTTTCTCTGAGAGTCTAGTCTACATTTCGTACTTGAAAAAGTGGGGCAATGGGACCCCCTCTCCCTAAGGAATGATATGTATTTCCCTAATGTGCTAATATGTGTTCTTTACCCTATTTCATAAAACCTTGAAGTTCCCTTCGGGTTTATTGACAAAGGGGGAGAAATTGTTACTATTCCAAGGGGAGAAAAGACATAGAGATAAGCTGTTAAGTGGAGCAGTGAGATAGGGGGAGTTGAAGTTGAGCTAAAGCTATTGGAGGAGCTATAACCTAGGGGGAGTATTAAATTTGACGATGCTATAAGTGATTGATCAAATAATAGATATTACGGAAGATGTGGTTTGTGATGAAAAAAATTTATTGGTATCAATGTAGTGTCAGCAATTGGTGATAATAAATGAAGTGATTCATTGATAAAATTTTCAATATACTCTTTTTTCTCATGCCGAGCATGAATGATGTGAGCTTAGAGTATGTGTTGAGAAAATCCTTGATCGCAATCTTAATTGCGTGAGGTGAATGGTGGTTGAATTTGGAAGGAGTATAAATGAGGTATCAAAATGTGCAGTATTATTATAAAAAGAGTTGTCAACAAACCCAAAGGGAGAGATTGTTGAGAAAAAAATCCCTCAAGGTTTCCTATCGGTATGTTTTGTTTGTGGTTGTATTTGTTGAAAAATCCATATGACCACAAATGAGTATGGTTGGTGTTGGCCGAAGAAAGGATTTTAAGGTGGCATCATTTCCCAGTGTTTTCCAAATTTATGGGCCTCAAAATCGAGAGTTTGATATTGTAAAAGGAAGGATTTATTCATAGGAGTGAAAGGTATGAATAATGTTGAAGAAAGCTGAAAAAATATTAGAACTTCCTACCGCAATTCATGGACCACATACTATGTTCCAGAAATGGTACACGAAGTAACAGAAATGGTACACTAAAGCAGTTTGTGAAACTGGAAATGGTTCGCAGTGATGGTTGGTGGCGAAGGGAAAACAATATGCAGAAGGATGGTGGTCTGCGGGATGGATAATAATTTGTAGAAGGAAGTATCTTTCGCATAGGAACAAAAACTTTATGCGGACTGAATAAAAAATGGTTCATGGGAGTCTTGCGGTTTGTGGCGGAATGAGGATCGGAACGTGCTGGAGGATGAATCGAAGATTTGGTAAATCTTGGATTAGTGGTTTTGGAAGATATCTTTTCCTATATAAGAATTTCTGATCCTACCAATTACTGTGGAGATTGAATAGAATCAGAGAATATCTTTTTGATCTGGGATTTTGGCAAAGACAAAAGGGATTTCACTAAGGGTGGTTCACGAAGGCTGAAGTGGTTCACGTGGAAAAAATTCCCCCGAAGGTGTTTGCGAGAATTATTAACCCGCACAGGAAGTCCAATACATGGAAGAAGAATTCTGGTACATGGAAGGAGTTGACTCGGTATGTGGGGGAGTAATCTCCATTATGAGAGAGAGAGAGAATTCTGCAAGCAGTTCGCGGAGGGGGAGATCCAGTACGTAGTAGCTAAGATCGTCCGCAAACAGAGAACAGTTCATGGACAGAGGGTAGTTTAGAAAGGTGGAATGAAGGAAGCGATACATAGAGGCGATAACGATTCATGGAAGTGGCAGGAGTACATAGAGCGGGTTATCCACGTACCAAACCCGGTACTCAGTACGCAGGAGGAGTCGGTGGTTCACAATTTTCACCAAGAAGCTTGAAAAAGATTCAAATTAGTTTGCGAAAGGAATTTATAGTACCTAGCAGTACCTGAGAAGGTGGAATTCATCTGCAGGTGAAAAAGAGACTTCAACATAGCATCTTCCTATCGTTGAGTATGTAAGAATTCATGAAATTGAAGGGACCTACATGTCCATAATCTTTTTTTGACCTACAATTCCATAAACTGTGAGTGGATTCCATTACAAGAGAAGTGAACGAAGGGAGAGGAAGATGGTGATCCTTTCAACTGGTAGTGAGCCAGAGAAATTGGCATAGGGAGTGAGCCTTGGGAATACAGTGAGAAGACCCTACACTTTGTAAAGGTAGTGAGCCTAGGAATAGAATATCTATCCCGAACATTGTACTCATTATTGGAAGTAAGCCTTAGTGAATTTGGTACATCGACACATTTTTGTTGAATTATCTTTGGATGTAGCCCAGTGAGGGTGAAATAAGTACAAATTTCCATATCCTATGCATGATTTCATACATGTTCGTATATTTCTATGGGGGGAAGAGAGAATTGAGTTTTGTTTTACAACAAAATAAGATTCAAAAGGAAAATGTTTCAATCTGTTATACCCTTATTTACCCCCCCTCTCAGGGTATTCGACCTAGTGGACCTAACAAGATATTTAAAGACAAAGAGATTATATTACATAGTGCGTGTTCATAGGTTTGTTATCATTTCTATGACACTATTTTATCTCTTTAGGTGCCTTGATGGGTTGCTAGACTTTGTTATTGGATTGTGAATATTATTCACCACTCTCGAGATAAGGTCCTAGAGGGTCACACACAATAGCGTATTCAATAATTTTCCTTATTCAGTTGAATAGGTATATTAGATATGGTTGGACCCTCTATTAGGGTTTGGGATATGTGAGAGGGTACATGATCACCAAAGGAATAAATAAATTCATATTATTCAAGTTAATAATAATTATCATTGAATTTATTTCTTTTATGTATTTATAAGTTTTAATGTAAATATATAAAAAATATTATTTTAATGAATATTAGTCTAAAATATTCAAGGCTAATTTAATATTTGTAGGAATGACGAGTCGAGTTAATGGCTTGGGTTTTATCTTATAAAATATATATTATATTACAAGAAAGTAATGAAAATATAAATGATATTTATGACTCAATATAACAGTCATAATATATCATTTATATAGTGTGTTAAATATTCAGGGATTAGAGATCCATTCTAGGTAATTTATTAATACAATATAAATAGGAGGAGAGGCTGTCACCAATAGAATATTCATAGAGATCTCTTGAGAGATTCTCTCACCTCTCCCTCTTTCTAGAGAGAGAAACTCTAGATCCAGGTGATCAGATCGAGCTGTCCCCCTTGCATCAAAGGTACGTCGATGCAGTGATCATTGGAATGTCAAAATAATCATTAGATATCTGTGCTAGAACCAAGAATTCGATGAACAACACTTCTCCATATTTTTGAAACATGTGTGGATGATCTAGAGGAATTCGACTTCAAATACTTCTAGCATTGATCACCGACGAAAAACAGATGTCGAGCACGACATCAGATCAGACCAGGTATTTATGGTTTAATATTTTTTGGTCTTAAAACTCTTTATGTGTGATCCTCGAGCTAATACCGGGGTAGTGAATCACCAATGAGAACTTTATTACATCGATCACTCGTAAAAAATTTTAAATCCCTGGCTCACCGGCTTCTGCTGCACAACCTAATACCTTCATGAAACTCATTCTTAATACTTATTATTAAAATTGTAATACCTTTAGAGAATTATATATATATATATATATGAATAAAACATAATAAATATGATATGATTATAATTATAAATGTGTGAAATGAAATACGTATCACAATGCATTGATTTATATTTTAAGGGTTCATATATATCATAGTGAATAAAATCCAACGGTTGTTTCATTTAAATATCTAATTTATTATTTTAATTATTAACATTCTCCCCATTATAATTAGTAAAAAAATATCTATCAATTTTATCTTGTCATTATAAAAACATCTCAACCAACCCTGTTTAAGTTAGTATTTAATTGTCTCATTATCTAATATGATCAAATTTTCACTACCACAAATCAATTTCCTCTTTCAAACGTAGTCACCATTAATTTCTATAACATGGATTTAATTTCCACTGAATAATGACCGAAAGTGGATTTACCCCAGGTAGTATTACTTAATAATATTATAAAATGTCTTGAAAAACTGAATCAATTTTTAGTGGTGTCAGAGTTCCTTTTGCTTCTTCTATCCATGGGTCAAAAAACTAATTTTTCTTTCATTTACTCCGTTGATTGATACATACTAAAACGAAGAAAGGATAGATGAAGCTCTCGTGTATTGGCCTTGAATTCATTTCTATAGGATACTATTGTCAAGCCTGCTATTTCAACTAATCCATCCCACACAGGTTATAAAAAATCACTGTTTCTTCTGATAAGAAAGTGAATCCCAACAGCAGATCTGATTCGTCAAACTCTTCTGAAAGTGATTCCGAAGGAGTGAGCATTTATAAACTATAATTAAGAGTGGTCTATGGTTCTCATTACTTGTTATGATTCTAAAAAACCAATACCAATCTTCATTTTTTTTGTTTCATTCTTTTTTAATGATTATTAAACTATGTTCTATTTTAGGAGCCTTCTACTAAAGCTTCTCCTAGTTTGAATGGGAAGTCTACTCTCTAAAAAAGTCATTTTTTTGCCTCTAAGGTTTCTGAGAGTGATTGCTCTGGTTCATCTAAATTGATTATTAAGAAGATGTGAGGGCTCTTATTAATGCTTTCACATTATATAAATAGCGCCAGTGGTTTATAGTTTGATATATTTTATATTTTTTTTGAAATTCTGGTCACTAATTGTGCATTTGAAGTTGTTGTGTAGGAAAAATTACCTAAGAAATCACTTGGAAATGTGATAAAAAGTAAACCATAAAGTCTTCTTGAAACAGAAGAGGAGTCTAGTGATGAAGAAGAAACATATAGCTTTGATGATGATGCTTATAATCTAGTGAGTACGAATGATTTTATCTTTATCTCTACTAATATTTCATTTAAAGAAATCATGCTTATAATTATTATTCTTGTATGACATGGATGTTTAAGGTGCTTTTTTTATGAGAGCAAAAACATTAGGTAGTTATTACTCCCATATTATTTAATATTCAAATTTCTATAACATAAAACATATAATAATTTTCCCAATCCTATTATGCAGGTTTTGTTATTTTTAGTAGCAGCATTAAACACAAAGAAATTGATGATCAATCCCAATATTCCAGTATTTGACACCATCAAAAAAAGGTTCAAATACATATTTAGATTATTATCACTAGAATAAGACTAAGAGTGGTTAAGTGGAATTTCTTATATTATCACGACTTCTACTATAACCTTTATATTAGGAGTGCTTACACTAGAAGCCCATACTAACAACAATTTTTACACTGAAAAAGTTTAAATATTTACACATTTAGCTTCATTAGTAGAAAAATTACACTAGCATTTCTTACAGGAGTAGTATTCACACTATAAATTTTCATACTAACATCGTTACAGTAGCAGTGCTTACATTGTTAGTTCTTAGACTAGAAATGCTTACACTGGAAATATTTGTACAAAAATTACCTGTACAAACACCTTTTCATGCATATGTCTGGAAAATACAAGGGTGAAAAATCTAGGAAACATGGGAAGAATCCTGCTGAAGCTCTATTGGTAATGACACGACTAGCCCACTCACTAGTGCTGGGGAAGAGGACAGGGGGGGGGGGTTGGTGCTGGGGAAGAGGGAAGGGGTGTGTGTTATGGGAAGGGGGTGAGGGCAGAGGGGGTGTGCTGGGTGGGGGGCGTGCTGGGGAAGAGGGAAGGGTGGGGGGTGCTGGGGAAGAGGGTAGGGGTGTGTGTAGGGGGTGGGGGGGTAGGGTGTGGGGGTGCAGGGGGAGGGAGGATATCCAAGAGTGTGCAGGGGGCAAGGAGGGGGGAAGTCTAGGAGTATGCAGGGAGGGGGAAGGGTGTAGGGGGAGTGGGACTGTCCAGGAGAGGCATGTCCAGGGGGGTTTGCAAGGGGGTTCTGTCCAGAGGGGAGAGTGGGGGTGTGAAAAGGGGGAGGGGATGTACTGTGGGGTCTGTTTAGGGGTAAGGGGGTGTGCTAGGTTAGGGGGGGGGGGGGGTTACAAGTATTCAGGGGTTAGGGGTGCTGGGGAAGAGGGTAGGGGGTGTGCAAGGGGGGAGGGGGTGTGTTGGGGGGGGGGGGGGGGGGTCTGTCCAGGGGTAAGAACCCATGAGGCATTGAAACTCGATCCAAACTGACTACATACCATTAATAGAAAGAGTGATTCTTAATTAATAGGACTCTGCTATTTGACAATATTATTTTTAAGCATGGATATGTTTCCCCCTTTCTAGTAGGAACATGATTGGACCCATGAGGAATTGTGGTTCTTATATGTTGGGCAGTGACCTATTTAATCACGAGAGAGGTATGTTGTAGTTGAGTTTTTATTTTGTTTTATTTATCACATTGGCCCCTTAGGCCTTTTACCACTTTCTATAGACGGAGGGTACTTATATTCTACGAAGGGGGGCAGAAGGGAACTGGAGGCGGCTACATGGTTTTCTTTGTAGGGGAGGGAGATCGGGGTAGTTGAGGGATTGATAGTGTGTTTCATTTTTGTCTGCTTTTACTATGTTGCTTCTGTTAATTTTCTTTTCCTTCAGCATGGATATTCGACATATGGATGGGTCATGCCAATTTTTTATTTTATTTTTTGTTGCTATTTTAATTAATTTTTTTGTGGGGGAAATCGTTCCTGAGTGGTGATTCTTTAATTCCCATACACTTGTTCCCGACTGTGGGTGTAGCTGTTAGGTCCACTAGGCTGAATACCCTGAGAGGGGGGGTGAATCAGGGTATGACTAATTAAAAATTAAAGCCCTTTCTGATCTTGTTTCGCTGTTAAGCAAAACACTCTTCTCTCTCTTTCCTGCTGCACAATATAAACAGAAAGTAAAGCAAGCACAGGACACAACAATTTTACTTGGTTCACCGCTAAGGGCTACGTCCAAGGAGCATACGCCGACAGGTTGCCGGTCGTACCAAGTCCACTAAACTTCACTAGCTGCGGATTACAATGTTCGGGCTAGATCACTTCTATGCCCAGGCTCACTGCCTATACAATGTTTAGGGTCAGCTCACTGCTTTCCCAAGGGTCACTCCCTGTTTCTCTCTCTCTGGCTCACTGCCGGTGGAGAGGATCACCTTCTTCCTCTTCCTAAGCTCACTGCTCTTGGAAGGTATTCACTCACAGTTTATAGACCTGTAGGTCTCTTCATTTTTATGAAGGAATGCATCTTCCTCTGTATGTAGATGCTCTGTTGAAGTCCAACTTTCACCCGCAGATGAATCTCACTTTGCACCGGATGTACCGGGCAACCTCAATTTTTACGCGCAACCCTTACGGTGCCTTGCGCGCAATTTCTATGATTTGCGCAAAATTCCTTTTTCGCGCAACCTCCAAATTTTACGCGCAGCCTCGAAACTGCCTTGCGCGCAATTCACTGATTTTGCGCGAAATCCACTTTTCGCGCAATCTTCCTTTTACGCGCCAACACAAATTTTCTGCGCAGCCTTAGCTTTTCGCGCAACAGCTGACTTTACGCGCAAACTTTAAGTTTACGCGCAACACCCTTTCTAACTTCAATTTCGCGCACCAGAGCTCGGGTATTTTCTATGTCTTGAACTCTGCTGAATGGAGGAGGGTCACTTCATATTTATAGGCAAAATCGACCCCGCGCGAAAAACCCTCTTTGAGCGCGTAATCCGCTTTGATCGCGAAATACAAATCTTCCGCACACAACCATTTTCCGTGCACTGCTCCATAATTTCGCGCACCTCATGCCTTTGCCATTTTACGAGCTTCGGACCTCGTAACACCTCTTGCGCGAAATACTTCATCCTCTATTTCGCGCGCCACTTCAATTTTCCGCGCACGCCTCCAAAATTTCGCGCGCCTCATTCCTTTACCGATTTTCAAGCTTTCGGCCTTGAAACATCTTTTGCGCGAAATACAATTTCGCGCAACCCGCTGTTTTGCGCGCCACACTTCAAGATTTCGCGCAACCCTCTAGTTTTGCGCGCCACGCTTGATTTTTCGCACACCTCCTTCATTTCTCTTTCCTCAACCTTTGCCAACAACATATCACTCCATTTTCCATTGGCGATTTTCAGGCCCAAAAATTTGGCAAACACTGGAAAACGGCACCACCTTGTACTGCTCTTTTGTACCGCCTCCAGATCGTCCTTTCCTTTGTCAAAGTTCTTTGTCAACATGGAATGTCAACAACTTCTTGGGAACTCGACAATTCTCCATGGAAACCTGCTTTGTCAACAAACACAATCAACCCAAAAATGCTGCAATGTTACCTTGAGGGATTTTTGCCCAACAATCTCCCCCTTTGGGTTTGTTGACAACTCTTCACAACTCTGCTCAGAAATATTTTCTGCACTTTGATACCTCACTGAGTCTTCTTCCAGCTGCTACCACCATTCGCCTCTTGCGATTATGATAGCGTTCAAGGATTCACTTAACATGTACTCTAAGCCCACATGAGCAATGCTCGGCGTGAGAAACAAGAGTAGTATGAAAAGTTCATCAATGAATCACTTCATGTCAGACCCCAATTTTCGATTCCACCCTGATACCAATTCTTAAAATAAAACCAGTTGTTGAACCACACTGATACCAATTGGTGAATTCTTAAGTTGATACCAATTGTTGATAGCTGGACACCGTCTCACACCATTCCAACACCACTGTTCTGCTTTTATCACGATCCTCAGCTGTCGTGATTTCTATGATTTGATCGATCACTTCTAGCATCGTCAGATTTCATACTCCCCCTTTCTCATTGCTCCCCCTTTCTGGCTGCTCCACCTGTCAGCTTCTCCCCGTAACAATTATGATTTATCAAATCTCCGCACTATTTTCTCTCTTGAACTAACACTTTTCTCCCCCTTTGTCAAGCACTTGTCAAGCACTTTTCTCCCCCTTTGTCAACGAACCCAAAGGTCACGCCTTTGTAGTCTGTAACATAGTAGAGAACACATATCAGCGCATTAGGGAAAAACACACCATACCTCGGGGAGAGGGGGGGGGGGGGGGGGGTGGGGGACCCACATCCACACTATTTCAAGTGCGGGGAATCGACTGAACTCCCAGAGCCAGTCGATGCCTCTCAAAAGCTTCCTTGGGTAAGGCCTTTGTCAGAATGTCTGCAACCTGTAGTTCTGTAGGCACGTACTCCAACTTTACAATTCCCTGCTCAACCTTCTCCTTGATAAAATGATACTTAATCTCAATGTGCTTTGTCCTTGAATGATGGACGGGATTTTTGCTAAGATTTATAGCACTTGAGTTGTCACACTGGATTCCGATCGGAGACTTCACTTCAACTCCCATATCTTCAAGCTGTTGCTTCATCCACAATAACTGTGTGCATGCTTGAGTGGCCGCAATATACTCAGCTTCTGCGGTGCTCAATGAAATGCAATCTTGTTTCTTGCTTAGCCAAGAAATACACAATCCACCAAGATAGAATGCACCACCTGACGTTGATTTTCTATCATCGGCTGAACCGGCCCAGTCTGCATCAGTGTACCCCAATAACTCTGTCTGAGATTTGTCATTGTATGTCAAGCCGAAGTCCACCGTGCCCTTAATATACCGAAGTATTCTTTTTACTGCGAGCATGTGACTTTCCTTGGGATTACTTTGATATCTCGCTGCTTGGCATGTGGCGAAAACAATATCAGGCCTTGTTGCGGTTAAGTACAACAGACTTCCAATGATTTGCCTGTATTCTGTGATATTAACTGCCTTTCCATCCTCATCTTTTGATAATTTCATCCGGGTAGCCACCGGAGTCTTCATCTCCTTGGAATTTTCCATTCCAAACCTTCTCAGGACCTCCTTGGCATATTTAGATTGAGAAATGAATGTTCCATTCCTTCCTTGTGTGACCTGTAGACCAAGGAAAAACGTTAGCTCTCCAATCATTGACATTTCAAACTCATTTTTCATGAATTCGGAAAACTGTCTGCACTGAGCTTCATCTGATCCACCAAATATTATGTCATCGACATAAACCAACACCATCATCCTTTGATTACTGTCATTACTGAAATAGAGATTGTAATCAACTCCTCCACGCTGAAAACCAAGCTTCTTCAAGTACTGATCAAGCCTTGAGTACCATGCCCTTGGTGCTTGTTTCAGCCCATACAATGCCTTCTTCAGCCTGCAAACTTTGTTCTCATCCTCATGAATGAGAAAACCATCTGGCTGCTCAATATACACCTCCTCTTCCAGAACCCCATTCAAGAATGCGGATTTGACATCCATCTGGAACACTTTGAACTTCCTTTGCACTACGATGGATAGGAATAATCTTATTGTCTCCAGCCTTGCAACCGGTGCAAATGTCTCATCAACATCAATTCCCTCGATTTGGGAGTACCCCTTGCACACTAGTCGTGCTTTGTTCCGAATCACTGTGCCATCTTCATTCATCTTGTTGCGATAGACCCATTTGGTCCCAATGACATTCTTGTTCGCTGGCCTCGAAACAATCTCCCATGTCTGGTTCTTCTCAATCTGATCAAGCTCTTCATTCATGGCCTGAACCCAGTTTTCATCTTCAGCTGCATCAGAAAAACATTTCGGCTCCACTTGAGACAAAAACGATGCTTGCTGTGATGATTTCATTCTTCGAGTCTAAACTGGAGCTGTTTGATCACCAATGATATTCTGCCTATCAATCTCAGCTCGACTCTTTGTCTTCCTCGCAGACACCGACTTGACACTTTCCTCTTCATCATCAGTATCTTCTTCTGAGTCAGCTTCTGCCACTTCTGCTCCCCCTGGGTTGCTTACCTCATCATCACTTTCATCCAGGAACTGTTCACTGGGTCGTTGAGCAGTCTGTTCATTTTCGACTATAGTGACATCATTACTCTCAACAATTTTTCCCAGCCTCTTGTTGAAGCATTTATATGCTTTGCTTTTCCCTGAATAGCCAAGGAATATCCCTTCATCTCCTCGTGCCTCAAACTTCCTATGATGTTCTTTGTTGAGAATGAAACACTTACTTCCAAAGATTCGAAAGTATTTCAACGTTGGCTTCTTTCCGTACCACAGTTCATACGGAGTCTTCCCTTGCTTCGGACATAACAGGGACCTGTTTGAAACATAGACCGATGTCAAAACTGCTTCCTTCCAAAATTTCTCTGGTAGGTCCTTATCAATAAGCATTGTTCTGGCCATGTTGTTAATGATCCGATTCCTCCTTTCTACCACTCCATTCTGTTGGGGAGTTCTTACTGATGAAACTTGATGCCTTATCCCATGTTTCTCGAGATAGTTTTCAACCTGACTGTTTGTAAATTCTGTACCGTTATCAGTACGAAACTTCAGAATTTTCTGCCCAAGCATCTTTTCTGATTCCCTCCTGTACTGCTTTATGCAACTGAAAACCTCTGTCTTATGGGTAATGATGAATACCCAGGCCATTCTGCTGTAGTCATCAATGAAAAGAACATAGTACCTTTGCCCATCTATAGCTCGTGGTGAGATAGGTCCACATACATCAGCATGCACCAATTCGAGCACTCGAGTTGCTTTTTGTTCCTTTGGCCTGTATGTCTTCCTGATGATCTTCCCTTGTTGACAAGCATCACACGTATGAGTGCGATCACGTGATAGTTTGGGAAGGTCTCTAGCAGCATCACACTTTACCAGATCTTCCATAGATGGTTGACATAGATGACCAAGTTGCTTATGCCACAGCTGATTTTCTTCTTCTCTGGATAAAAGGCATGAATCTTCTTCCCCACCTACCAGGTAAAGATTCCCCTTTGTTCGTTTTCCCTGAAGAATGACTATTCCATCCTTTCCTTTAACAATAACCATCTTCTTGGTAAAAAGTATAGAGTGCCCAGAGTCACATAGTTGACTGACGCTAAGCAAATTATGACTGAGACCCTCTACCACCAAGACATCAGCATGTCTCATTTCTTTGCCCCCAAACTTGGCTTTTCCTGAGACAACAATCTTCAGGCCTTCATCATTTCCAAACTTGACAACTCCTTCTTTGTCATATTTTATGCCTGTAACCAGATCCTTATTACCTGTCATGTGGGATGTGCAACCACTGTCAAGGATCCAAACACCAGAACGATCTGATGCTTTAAGGGCAATTTCAGCAACTACGGCCTTCTCAGTTTTCTTCTTCCTAGTCCATACTTTTTCTTTCATACTCGGCATGGATTGAGGCTTCTGTTCTTTCTCAGAGTATGATGGACCAGCTTCATCTTGCAAAACTGCAAATCTGTTCTGAACTTTTAACTCATTTGTCGGTTTACTGATCTGCTACTTGCGAACATTTTGATTCTGCTTTGGCACATTTTTCTGAATGGTCGGAGTGCAGTACCTAGCCATGTGTCCAAATCCTCCGCACCAAAAACAGTGTCCTTCAAAAAATGTTCTGGAAAACCGTTCTCTGTTTGGCTGCCATCTCTGTTCTTGTTCCCTTCGATATCTTTTGGCTATGGAACACACATACTGTGAATGTCCCATCTTTCCACAACAATAACACCTGATATAAGGCGCATTCCTTCGTGTTACTTCAGCACTACGAGTTTCCCCTTTGGATCTCTGAGTATTTTGATCCTTCTTTGTGCTCAAATCCACTTTCAATCTCGGGACAGGTGCTTGCGGTCTAACTTCAACTGCCGCAGATTTTTGTTTCTGATTAAGTCGTGAATCAGCCTTAACATATGAGTTCAATTGCTGCTTCTTTCCTGCTGAACTACTAGGCTCTTCTTTCTTCTTTTCCGTCTTCGTAACGACCTGATTTCCCAAGAATGTGTTGGGATTCAAAGGTTTTTCCTGGTCTTTAACTTTTTTCCGCAGACCGACAACTTCCTCTTCAAGCTCTTCAATATGCTTGACGTGATCCTTCACTTTTCGACTCAAGCAATCGATCTCCCTTTTCTGCTCTTCAATCTTGAGCTTATGCTCATCAACCTTTTCTGTGCGCTCTGGCCTGGAAGACTTAAGATTCTCAATTTCTTTCTCAAGCTCAGACTTCTCTTCTTCTTGTTGTTGCATGTAGAGTTTGGCATCACGTACTATCTTGTTGGATTTCTTTGTTTTTGCTCGCCAAACATCTATCTCTTCAAGAGCTGCTTCTAATTCAGCTTCCATGTGAACTCTCCCTTCAATTTGTTCTTCTTCTTCATCAGTTTCGGTTTCTTTATTTTCTAGATCACTACTAGCAACAGCCACCATCGCATTTTGACTATGATCTTTGCAGTTTTCTATCTCTTCAACTTCTTCACCCTCAGACTCAGCTGAACTGTCAATTTCGTGGGAAAGAAGATTCTTCTTCTTAAAGAAATTTCTCTTAAACTACTTCTTCCCTTTCACATAGGCTGAAGATTTATTTATGGGAGTCTTAACTTCATCTTCATCGCTTTCTTCTTGAAACTTTTTGGGGCATCTTGCAGCAAGATGACCAACCTTTCCGCATCGGAAGCATGCTAGTGGAAGTTTCCCTTTAAACTTTCCTTTTCCTCTTTGCAGATTTGAAGAAAGGAATGACATCACCTCATCTGACTCTTCTTCCTCCTGAGAATCTTCAATAGTGAGCCTCTTCATGGCCTTAAATGCCACCTCTTTGGATTTCCCCTTTTCCACAGCATCGTTGTCATCATTTCTCATTTCATATGCGACAAGAGTGCTGTGTAGGTTATCCAATGTTAGCTCTTTCAGATCTTTATCTTCCAACACAGAAACTTTCGGATTGAACCGAGGTGGAAGCTTTCTCAAGATGCGCTTTACGATTTTAATGTCTTCGATAATTTCTCCAAGACCCCGCATGTCTTCTACCACAGCATTTACCCTGTCAAAGAATGCATCAACGGACTCATTCGGGTTCATTTTGAGATCTTCATACTTGTTCCACAACACTTGCAGCTTTGCCTCTCTGACTTTGGTATCCCCTTCATAAATATTCAAAAGTTTTTCCCACATGGCATGTGACGTTTTGCATGACATCACCTTTGTATAAATGGGATTAGAGAGGGCTCCACCTAAGGCGTTTATTGCTTTGGAATCAGCATCCAACTCTTTGTGCTCAGCTTCTGATAATGCACCACTAGTAATATCAGCTGTGATACCATGCATAGCTGCTGAAAACACATCCATTCCCAGAGATCGGAAATAGTGTTGCATTCGATTCTTCCATATCTGAAAATTACATCCGTCGAAGATCGGAATCCCTCTATGATTAGTGACCTCCATTGAGAGAAGACAAACTGTTAACCTTCCCTCTGATACCACTTGTTAGGTCCACTAGGCTGAATACCCTGAGAGGGGGGGTGAATCAGGGTATGACTAATTAAAAATTAAAGCCCTTTCTGATCTTGTTTCGCTGTTAAGCAAAACACTCTTCTCTCTCTTTCCTGCTGCACAATATAAACAGAAAGTAAAGCAAGCACAGGACACAACAATTTTACTTGGTTCACCGCTAAGGGCTACGTCCAAGGAGCATACGCCGACAGGTTGCCGGTCGTACCAAGTCCACTAAACTTCACTAGCTGCGGATTACAATGTTCGGGATAGATCACTTCTATGCCCAGGCTCACTGCCTATACAATGTTTAGGGTCAGCTCACTGCTTTCCCAAGGGTCACTCCCTGTTTCTCTCTCTCTGGCTCACTGCCGGTGGAGAGGATCACCTTCTTCCTCTTCCTAAGCTCACTGCTCTTGGAAGGTATTCACTCACAGTTTATAGACCTGTAGGTCTCTTCATTTTTATGAAGGAATGCATCTTCCTCTGTATGTAGATGCTCTGTTGAAGTCCAACTTTCACCCGCAGATGAATCTCACTTTGCACCGGATGTACCGGGCAACCTCAATTTTTACGCGCAACCCTTACGGTGCCTTGCGCGCAATTTCTATGATTTGCGCGAAATTCCTTTTTCGCGCAACCTCCAAATTTTACGCGCAGCCTCGAAACTGCCTTGCGCGCAATTCACTGATTTTGCGCGAAATCCACTTTTCGCGCAATCTTCCTTTTACGCGCCAACACAAATTTTCTGCGCAGCCTTAGCTTTTCGCGCAACATCTGACTTTACGCGCAAACTTTAAGTTTACGCGCAACACCCTTTCTAACTTCAATTTCGCGCACCAGAGCTCGGGTATTTTCTATGTCTTGAACTCTGCTGAATGGAGGAGGGTCACTTCATATTTATAGGAAAAATCGACCCCGCGCGAAAAACCCTCTTTGAGCGCGTAATCCGCTTTGATCGCGAAATACAAATCTTCCGCACACAACCATTTTCCGCGCACTGCTCCATAATTTTGCGCACCTCATGCCTTTGCCATTTTACGAGCTTCGGACCTCGTAACACCTCTTGCGCGAAATACTTCATCCTCTATTTCGCGCGCCACTTCAATTTTCCGCGCACGCCTCCAAAATTTCGCGCGCCTCATTCCTTTACCGATTTTCAAGCTTTCGGCCTTGAAACATCTTTTGCGCGAAATACAATTTCGCGCAACCCGCTGTTTTGCGCGCCACACTTCAAGATTTCGCGCAACCCTCTAGTTTTGCGCGCCACGCTTGATTTTTCGCACACCTCCTTCATTTCTCTCTCCTCAACCTTTGCCAACAACATATCACTCCATTTTCCATTGGCGATTTTCAGGCCCAAAAATTTGGCAAACACTGGAAAACGGCGCCACCTTGTACTGCTCTTTTGTACCGCCTCCAGATCGTCCTTTCCTTTGTCAAAGTTCTTTGTCAACATGGAATGTCAACAACTTCTTGGGAACTCGACAATTCTCCATGGAAACCTGCTTTGTCAACAAACACAATCAACCCAAAAATGCTGCAATGTTACCTTGAGGGACTTTTGCCCAACAGTAGCCAATCGACCTTAGTCCATCCTAGTATTCCTATATCAGAGTCTTTGTCCGAAACATGGGAAGGCCTAGGAAACAAGGATAATTAGGGAGGTATTGAGAATGGCTAGAAATTAATTGTGAATTACCATGATTAAGAATCGAGGACATTGGAATTTATAATGAGAAGATATGGAAGACTATGCAATATATATTGATTCTTAAAATGCTATGGGTATAAAAGGTGGTGAAATGATAATGCATTGGGATTAATAAATGGAAATTCACATTTATAACCAATTTGATAATGTAATATCTGATCATGATCTACTGTACATTGTTGGATTTGATTATTATACTCCATCCCAATGCAACTATAGAAATACCTTGGTGCCAAAAATACTCTATCATACACTAGATAGTTTGGTTTGAAATTCCCAATAAAACCATCATTGAACTCATGGCAGGGCTTAGAATTTGTTATCAGATCGCAACCAGGGGAAAGAAAGTTATTCCCTTATCACATACCCTAAGTGGAGTTCCACACAACCCTAAATACAATAATATCCCCAAAATAAATATCTGATATTTTCTGAAGCTACCTTCGTTCTCTGATATAATGTTAGGAACAGGGTGAATCTTCCCACCAGTTATTCTATAAAGATTTCACTCATTCTTAGAGCCACCCACAAAGTTTTTTTCCAGGGAATTCCACTCATCTGGAAAAGGACCAGTAAATTCCTCATGATAATTGGGTTCTTTGGATTGACTTGTCAATCTCTGCAGGAAGAAACTAAATGCCCCTTATAAGACTTTCAACTTTCAAACATATCGCACCCAGAAGTAGGGTGATTAATACCTTATTCAAGACACCAAACCCATATCAATATCTCCAAATTATTAATGTCATTTCATTATCAAATTCTTCCATGCATACCTTCACCCTCGGTCCTCCTCCAAGACTTCTTATTTCTGTTAACACATTGAATGTACTCTTCATATATAAATTTTCAACACATCTTCATATAATAGATCTTCGTGCCATTATTCTTAACAAATCCCATGCCTCTTTAATCAAACATACCTCATTAATACCTCATATGTTTTCCACAAATCTAACCAATCAATCCTTGGTTACAATAATCCCCCCCTTTGGATGGTACTATTTTTGAATTAGTTTCCTCTGGTAGAGACGTTAATGGCCCTATTCATCCCATTCAAGAGAAGGTGAAAAATAATATCTTATGAGATGATATAGTAGATGTGTATCATCTATCCTATGAGGTAATTTTTTTTAAAGATTCTCTATCAAGGGTCATCTCTGATGAATAGCTTGGAGAAGCATCCAAGCATAGTAAAGATGAAATGAAATATGATGCACATGCCGAGGTGGATTCCAATTACTATAAAGAGAAATGAATGGTTTATTCAATGAACCACAAAGGTAAGTCAAATATAGTGGCCACCACTTTAGTGAAATATATTTTTCTTATTAAAAGTTTATAAATGATGCCTTATTATACTCGGCCTCATCTTTTGTACTATGCACCAGACTTCAACTTTCACAGTTTGAGCTCTGTGGTGAGCACATTGGGGGTCGTAGGGGACAACACGCCCCTACTTCAGGGGTCCAAGGGCCCTTGGCCCTTGGACATAAATTACGGTTGCTGTAACAACCCAATTATAGTTATTGTAGCAATCCAATTCAGGTTACCGTAGCAACCCAGTGCGGGAAGGCTGTATTTTTTTCATCCTCTATCAAACTTTCTTTGGAATCAATAAGAGATAAATGATTGTGATGCTTTTTAATTAAAAATTTATTTAGGACTTTTATGATAAGAACTTTTTTCTTCTTTGAACACTTTGGAGAGCTCGGATTATGTTTTAACTGGTGAAAATAATGCTTTGTGGTTCCATTTTTTTCATTCTGGTTTGAATTGTTTCAAAGTGGTTTCATAGGGGGGTGGGGACTTGGTGCAGGGATGGGGGGATGGGGGGATGGGTGTTGGGGTGGGGGGATGGAGGGGGGGGGGCGTTGGGTGAAGGGGAGGGGGGATGGGTGTAGGGGGGTAGTGGGGGTGTGTGTCGGGGGAGGGAAGGGGTTTGGGTGAAGGGGGGAGGGGGTTCTGGGTACAGTCGGTACTGGGGGTGGGGGTGGGGGCAGTGGGGGTGCAAGTGGGGGGGGGGGGCTGGGTGGAGGGGGTAGTGGGGGGCTGGGGGGGTTCTTGGCGCAGGGGGTAGTGGGGCTGGGTGCAGGGGGAGGGGTTCTAGGTGTAGGTGGTACTGAGGGTGCATGGGGGTGTTTAGGGGGGGGGGGTGGACAGTGGGGGTGCTGGTGGGGGGGGGGGGGTGTAGTGGTGGGGTGAAGGTTAGGGGTGGGGGGCAGTTTGGGTGAAGGGAGCAGGGGGTAGTGGGGGTGAATGGGGCTGGGGGTGCAGGGGGAGGGGGGGTGCCCAGTTGGTGTCCAAGGGGGGGGGGTGTCCAGGGGGTCGAGTGGGGGAGGGGGGGGGTCTAGGGGGTGTCCAGGGGGGGTCCAGTGGGTGGGGGGGGGGGGTGAAACAAGGTTCTTTCTAGAGGGGAGAGTGGGGGTGTTCAAAGGGGGGGAGTGTGCTGGGGGGGTCTGTCCAAGGGGGAAGGGAGGGACTGTAGGGGGTCTATCTGGGGGGGTCATGGGTGTCGGGGGGGGGGGGGGGTGCAAAGGGGGAGGGGATGTACTGGGGGGGTCTGTCCAAGGGGTAAGGGAGGGGATGCATGGGGTCTGTCCAGTGGGGAATTTTCTATTTCTAGGAAAGCAATATATATACCCACGGTTTGAGAACCGTCGGTAAATATGCTGCTGTAGAACCCTATATACTCACAGTTTTTAAACCGTGGGTAAATATGTTATTGTAGACCCCTCTATACCTACAGTTTACTTAACCATGGGTATCTAATTTCTGCTGTAAAAATGTATACCCATAGTTCTGTGAACTGTGGGCATAGATGTATACCCACAGTTCCCTAGAACCATGGGTAAGTTGAAATTTCAGTGGGATATACCCACAATTTCTGTAAAACCGTGGGTATAGGGCAATCCTAACAGCTCAGGAGCCTACGATTCATCAAACTATGGGTATATCCTATACCCACAGTTTAATAGGCTATACCCACGGTTTGAAACCATGGGTATAGGGCACTTTTCCAGTGGTCTTCCTTCTTTTACCTTTGTAGGAAGAGCAACGACACTGCCTCTACTTAATCATAAAGGTAATATTGATGTTTTCAAATTAAAATCATTATCTATAGAATTAATCTATTATTTCATATTTATGTTTAATTTATTTCTTTTTAGTATTACCCATATAATAAATATTTTATTATACAGGTGGATTTTTTTCTCAATTTGGGGCGGTTTATTTGAAGATGTTCATGATCGTAAGAGATTGGAATTCAAGAATGAAACTAAGATAATGATTACAAGTAAATGGGTCGAGAATTTATATAACTATCATTAAAAGGTTAATTTCTATTACTTAATTAATTGATTTTTTTTATAATTTTATCTATTATTTGTAAGTTAATTTCTTTATCATTTTTACCTATAATTTATTTAGTTTTTTTCCTAGATATTTTAAGAAGTCATATTTTTCTTGAAACTATATACAAAAAACCAAAAAAGAGATAACATATTCTTTTCTAATAATGTAACTAAACTTTCCATTTCTATTCTATGAAAAATCACTATCTTTCATCTTGATTCAATGTTATTATCCAAAAAACTTTTTTTGGCTAAGAACATCGACTCAATATGTAGTGTTTGTAGTTTAATAAATAAATTCAATGTAAATCATGGTAAAATTGGAATTAAATATTTATTTTGAGACTTTGGGATGTGTAGGAATCAGCCACACTTCAATCCAACACACGGTGTGACCGATATGAATTCAAGTGTTTCTTTTTATTTAAAATTGACATTAATTTTAGTAAAAAATACAACTAACAAACTCAAAACATAGAAATAAAATTTTTATTATTTTTATACTTTAGTATAATTATCCATAATTTATTTTCGATGTGTAGGAATAATATGAATTTCAATCTGATACCCGATGTGCCCAATATAACTCAAAATGTCTGTTATCAGTTTCAAATTGACATTTTCATTCAAAAATCATCACTCAACGAAAACTGATAAAACAAAATCATATTGTATTAAAAACATATTATAACAATTAATAAGTTATTTGTGACATGTAGCAACTAGGATAACATAAATCATATACATGATATGATCGATATGACGCAAAGTGTGTTTTTCCAATTTAAAATGACATTTTAGTAAAAAAAAAGTGATGTACTCAAAACTAAGAACACAAATTTGGATTTTTTACTTTAGAAAAATATACATAAGTAATTTAGGATGTATAATAATCCACCAAACCAAAATATGACAAAATGTGTGATCAATATGACTCAAAGTACATCAATTTATTTAAAAATAACATTAATTTTAGTAAAAAAATACAAATAGCATACTAAAAACCTATAAAAAACATTTTTATTGTTTTTATAATTTATTCAAAAATATTTATAAGTAATTTTGGATATGTATTAATTATCCACACCTCAATCCAATACACTATGTGTCCAATATGACTCAGTGTCTATTATCATTTTAAAATTGAAATTTTAATTTAAAAAGTGTCACTTACCCAAAACCAAGAAAACATGATCATATTGTATTTATAATTTATGAAAATGATTAATAAGTCATTTTTTATGTGTAGTAATTTGTCACATGTCAAACTGATACATGATGTGACTATTATGTCTTAAAGTGCATATTTCCAAAATTAAAAAGATGTTTTAGTAAAAAAGAAAAGAAACTTTCTCAAAACTGAGAAAACCCATTCATATTGTTTTTATAATTTAGGAAAAAAATCCATAAGACATTTGAGATATATTGGAATCAACCAAAACTCAATACGATGCACAGTTTGACCAGTATGACTCTGAGTGCATCTTTTTATTTAAAATTGACATTAATTTTTGTAAAAAAAGACACCTGACATACTCAAAACCAATAAAATTCATTCCAATTGTTTTTATACTTTAGGAAAATTATCTTTATTTCATTTTTTATTTTTATGAATCAACATCACCTCAATATGATACATGACGTGCCCAATATGACTCAAAGTTCCAATTATCAGTTTAAAATTGACATTTCAGTTCAAAAAGTTTCGCTCACTAAAAACTAAGAAAACATGCTTAGATTGTCTTTATAATTTAGGAAAATGATTCATGAGTTATTTTTTTATGTGTAGGAATCAGCCTCACCTCAAACCAATACATTATGCGACCAATATGGCTCAACATGTATATTTTCAGTTTAAAACAATAATTTAATAAAAAAGACAAGTGATATACTCAAAACTAATAAAAAACATTTAGAATATTTTGATACATTAGTAAAACAATAAATAATTAATTTGGGAAATGTATGAATAGAATTAACCTCAATTTTACGCATGATGTGACCGGTATGGCTCTAAGTACATATTTTTATTTAAAATTGACATTAATTTTAATAAAAAAGAAAAAGGACATATGAAAAACCTAGAAAACTCAATCATATTGTTTTTATAATTTAGTAAAATGATCACTAAGTCATTCTGATATGTAGGAATCATCATCATCTCAATATGATACATGGTGTTCCCGGTATGACTCAAAGTGTCCATTATTAGTTTAAAATTGACATTTTAATTCTAAAAGGGCCACTCATTGAAGCTAAGAAAACACAGTCGGATTGTATTGATAATTTAGTAAAAAATTAATAATTCATTTGTGATGTGTAGGAATTAGTATCACATCAAACTGATACACGATGTGGCTGGTGTGACTAAAAGTCCATGTTTCTAGTTTAAAACGGCATTTTAGTAAAAAAGATAAGTGACACACTCAAAACAAAGAAAAATAATTTGTATTGTTTTTTATAATTTATTAAAATGATCCATAAGTCATTTTACATATGTAAGAATCAGACACACCTCAATCTGATGCACGATGTGACCGATATTACTCCAAGTGTGTCTTTTTATTTAAAATTTATATTAATTATAATAAAAATTAAAACTAACATACTCAAAACTGAGAAAATGCATTAGGATTGTTTTGATATGTTATGAAAGTGATCTATAAGTCATTGATGATGTGTATGAATCAGAATCACCTCAATATGATACACTATGTTCCTGGTATGACTCAAAGTGTCTATTGTCATTTTAAAATTGATATTTCAGTTTAAAAAGTGTCACTCAATAAAAATTGAGCAAATAAACTCAACTTGTATTGATAACTTACAAAAATATTCAATAGTAATTTCTGATGTGTATGAATCATCCTCATATGAAACTGATACACAATGTGATCAATATGACTCAAAGTGCATGTTTCCAGTTTAAAATTACATTTTAGTAAAAAAGAGAAGTGGCATACTCAAAACCAAGAAAACACATTAAGATAGATTTATACTTTAGTAAAATGATCCATAAGTAATTTGAGATGTTTAAGAATCATCTTCACCTTAATCCAATGCACAGTGTGACTGGTATGACCCCAAGTGTGTCTTTTTATTTAAAATTGACATTAATTTAGTAAAAAAGACAAATAACATACTCAAAGATGGTAAAAAACATTCAGATTATTTTTCAAATTTTGAAAAATGATCCATAATTCATTTTTGATGTGTAGGAATCAGTCTTACATAAAACTGATACACAATGTGACAGGTATGACTCAAAGTGCGTGTTTCTAGTTTAAAATGAAATTTTAGTAAAAAAGACAAGTGACATACTCAAACCTAATAAATACATTAATATTGTTCTCATTCCATATTACAATGATCCATAATTCATTTGAGACATGTAGGAATTTTTCAAACCTCAATCCGATGCACAGTGTGATTGGTACGACTTAAAGTGTGTCCTTTTTATTTAAAAGTGACATTAGTTTTAGTAAAAAAGACATCCGACATACCCAAAACCAAGAAAAAAATTCATATTATTTTTATAATTTAGTAAAATGATCCATAAGTCATTTTTTATGTGAAGTAATTATCCTCACCTCAATCCAATATACGATGTTCCTGGTATGACTCAAAGTGCATGTTATCAGTTTAAAATTGATATTTCAGTTCAAAAAGTGTCACTCACTTAAAACGAAGAAAACATGCTCATATCGTGTTTAAAATTTAGTAAAATTATTCAAAATTCATTTTTATGTGTAGGAATAAGTCTCACATAAAATCAACACACTATTTGATCGTTATGACTCAAAGTGTGTGTTTATAATTTAAAATAAAATTTTTGTAAAAAAGAAAAGTGAGATACTTAAAATTGAGAAAACACATTTGGATTGTTCTGATACTATAGTAAAATAATCCATAAGTCATTTTAGATGTTTAGGATTCAATAGTTCCTTAATCTGATGTATGGTGTGACCAATATGACTCCAAGTATGTCTTTTTATTTAAATTTGACATTAATTTTAGTAAAAAAGACAACTAAAAAACTCAAAATCAAGAATTCACATTCATATTGTTTTTATAGTTTAATAAAATTATCTATAATTCATTTTTGACTTGTAGTAATTAGCTTCACCTAAATCCTATACACTATTTGCTGATATGATTCAAAGTTTCCATTATCAGTTTAAAATTGATATTTTAGTGCAAAAAAGTGTCACTCATTGAAAATTGAGAAACCACACTCATATTATCTTGATAATTTAGGATAATGATTCATAAGTCATTTATGATGTGTAATAATCATTTTCACATCAAACTGACACATGATGTGACCGTTATGACTCAAAGTTTCATGTTTTCAGTTTGAAATGACATTTTAGTAAAAAAAGAAAGTGACGTACTCAAAACTGAGAAAATGCATTCAGATAGTTTTTATACTTTAGTCAAATGATCCACAAGTCATTTCAGATGTGTATAAATTATCCTCACCACAATATGATACATAGTGTGAATTGTATGACTCCAAGTGTGTCTTTTCAATATATAGGTGTCATTTTAGTTTAAAACATGCATCACATCGCCAAAACTAAGAAAATGAGCCTAGATTATTTTCTCATCATTATATCTTCTATTAATTAATTATTTTACTTATCATTTTTATCTTATACTTATTTATTTAATTTTTATTGAGATAATTCTTGAAGACGAACAAGAAATTATTTGACGTTAAAGAATCTACCTCAACTCAATATGATACACAATGCTCCTGGTATTACTCAACGTTTAGTTTAAAATTAACATTTTTAGTTAATTTATTTATATATATTATTACTAACATAATATTTCTTTCTTATACAGGAGTGTTTTGTTCGCGCAGGGGTGTTTTGTTCTGTAATATCATGATTCATGTTCAGGATCAAAAGATAAAGGAAAATTTATGTTTTTGAATTTATATAATTATTTTATACTTATGTAATTATATAAATTGATGTTTTAAATGTGTATAATATAGTGTTTGCCTTGTATTTATATTGTACATTTTATTTTATTTAAATTCTATTTTGGTACTTGATTTTATTGATTTTTTTTTGTGTTTATGGAAATGTAGTGTGCTATTACAACACAATACAATATGACCTTTATCATCACTTCTAGAAGCACTAATAAAAGGGTTGTTTATCAGTTCTTTTTTAAACACTCATAAAGGTAGCCCTTATTAATTATTCTGGAAGTTCCAATAAAATCCCACTTTATCAGCTCTAAATAAAATCACTGATAAATGTTTCCCTTTATTAGTGATTTTTTAGTACTGATAAAAGACTAGGGATTTTAATCTCACTCCAGTCGCCAATGTTTCTCTATCATTGATAAACCCCATTTTTAGCGATGTTAAAGGACTATTTTGTAGTAGTGAGTTTACTATGTATACTGATCATAAGAGCTTAAATTATATCTTTTTTCAATGATATTTGAATCTCTGATAGTGGAGATGAGTTGATTATATGCAGTCATTTTATTTTGAGCAATCATATACATTAGGTAAAAGAAACAGTGTTGCTGTCCTTTAAGAAGGAACACTTAGACTCAAGCAGTTCAGGAGTCTAGTTTTGAGTGGAAGATGATGATCTTGTTGGATGAGATGAATGTTCTGGTTTAGGAGGGCCATGAGAAAATGACCCTCATATTAGTATCATATGAATATGCACTTTTGTGATGGATCAAAGAGATGATGTTTGAGGATCTTGAGTGTTTGGCCTTGAGGTAAATCCTTGAAGGCGGATTCACCTTCAAAATAGACTATATCTGAAGATGAGACTATCTATGTCTAAGGTAGTGTTATTGTGGCTATGTGTTTGAGGGAGGAGATGATGCATGAATTTCATGCCTTTAAGTGGGTGGTGCATTTAGGTTTGACAAAAATGAATCATAACCTACGTTGACAGTATTGATGGTTGAGCATGACAATAGAGATTAAAACATTTGTTAAATTATGCTTCCCCTATCAAAAGGTGAAAGAAAATCATCAATGACCTGGTGGTTTACTAAAACCATTTCCAATTCTAAAATAGAATTAGGATGACGTTACCATAGATTTTATAGTCGTTCTTCCTAAGATACCTCATAATAATGATGTAGTCTAGGTGAATGTAGATCAACTGATGAATGTAGTGAATTTATTTCCTACATGTGAGATTCTCTTAATGGATAAGTTGGTCTATTTGTACATTCAAGAGATGGTCTATCTGAATGAGGTTCCACATAGTATTATTTCAGACCATGAATCATGTTTCACATCATGCTTAAGGAAAGTATTTTAGAGGGAACATGGTATGGAGGTATTTCTGAGTATGAATTTACACTCATAGAGAGATAGGTTGTCGGAATATACCATACAAGTTTTGGATAATCTCCTATGGGTGTGAATTCTAGACTTTGGTGGGTATTGGGAGAAGAACCTAGAACTCATTGAGTTCACCTATAACAATATTTATCAAGATACTATTCAGATGGAACCATATAAGGCTCTTTATGGTAGGCCATGTAGATAACCTCTATGTTTTATGGAGATAGGTGAGTCAGAGTTTTTGAGATTGAGTCTCGTACAGAACACATCAGAACATGTATAGATTGTAACACCCCAGGTAAATAAAGAATATGACATTTTCATATTTATCCATATTTTTGAATAAAATATTAATATTACTTAAAAGGGAATGCTATGCTCGAGGGCGTACCCAATACGCAACAATGAGTTTCTTTGAAATCTTACGTTGCACTCTAATAATAAAATAATATTATTTTAAAAGGTAGTTAACGCCTAGCCGTTGTAATGGCGGTAATGAACGAAACTAACTAAAAAATGATTATATATGTTTGAAAAATATTTTTACTTTTATCCAATAAATGTTGGAGGCTTAAAATGCAAATGAATCCAATTTTAAGCATAAATCTTCTAATATTCTTTAAAAGGTCGATTAACCGCCTTTTAATGGAGAACCCTTTTTAAATATTCTTTTGACAATTTTATATTTTTTATTTGACAAAATAAAATCCTTCTTTAGAATCTGGACATCAAAATTTACTTTGTGTAAAATTTCGTTATTTTTCCGATAAAGATCATTTTTATTGAAAATGTTGCATTTTAATTCAAAACCTCCTTTTAATCTAATTTATTTATATGGATAGATTATATTTTTAATTTAAATTAAAGTTTATTTAGAATATATTTTTACCATTTAATATAATGGTGGTCATTGGAATTAATTTCACTTTGAAATTGGACTTAAACTAGTGTCAATCTTTTAATAGATATTGTTTCTTAAAAACACACTATTTGTTTTGACAGCAGGAATTAATTATTAAATTAATTAATGCAACATATATGTTTTGAATATTTTAAAATAGACATCATTTTTGAATTCAGAATGTCAAATATAGCTTATGGTGAATTTTTGGTATTTTTCTAAAAAACATCAATTTTTGATGAATAGTGAAACCACTAAGTGGTAGTTTAAAAACTGATTTTTCGTTTAAATGAAACTTTAACACTTCTGTGATTTGAATTTCAAAAATCTGACATACATGGTTGTCATTAGGATGTAAAATGTTGTTCAATGGGATTAAAATAATTTTTTGGTGAATAGTAACTTTTAAGTTTTTAATCGCGATTAGAGGTAATTAGTGTAATTTAAGGTAAAAATAATGTTTTAATAATATGAAATGAACTAGACACATGTCCTACCCTCATTTTATGTGTCATGGCCGACCAAGACAATCCATGGGTTAACTTGGGGACCCCATGGAGCCACTTTGGTTGGAAAATGACATAAATAACTTTTTATTTAAAGTTAAAATAAAAATGTCAGAAGCATGAGTTATTTTACTAAAACAAATTTTAAATGGGGTTATACAAGTCATATTATTGACTATAAATATTCATTAGAAATATAAAAATATTTCCTACATCATGATATTTTTTTTATAATTGTTAGAAATTAAATAAATTAAATTATTTATGACATCATGATGATGTAGTGATTACCTCATTAATAAAGGATTTAAATAAAATGAAAAGATAATGTTAAAACTATAACTTACACTTGTCAAATACCTATTGTATTAGTATATTTTGAATCCTTACCATGTTATCCTCGAAATAAATCAATGTGGGACCTTTAAAATCCGAAACTCATTTGAAAATAAAGTAACATTTTGTAACTTTCCAAGAGTACCCCTCCTCTCCTCTTATAAAAGGCCCCCACCTCTACCACCTTACCCACACCTCTAAAGCCTTTGGATCGGAGAACCCCTACTCATTTTGTCTCTCCACATCCCTCTCTTACTCCTATAATCCTCACTTTTAGAAGAAGTCTTCCCAAGGAAGCCTTTGAGCTCAAATCAAAGAGAGATACCCGATTTTAAGGTAATGTCTTCACTTGTGTTCTTTTGTTTTATTTTGCTTCTCCAACCCACTAAACTCTTTTTATTCATTTATTTTGTAAAAACTATAGTATCTTTAATATAATAGGACGTTGTTATTAAAATTATTCGAGCTACACTTACACACACTTACATCTAATGGTTAAATAACATACTGTTTCTGTGGATGGTGAATTTCTGTCTCACGAAACGATGATTGTTCAATATTCTTTTAACACCCTCAAAGGTGGCCATTAAGATGTCACTATATTTATATATGATATATAATATGTTTATGTTTTATTTAAGCTTCTGTATTTTTCATTTATGACATTCCTTTATGGTTTCCATTATGGTTAAATGCGATATCTTCATTTTAGGAAGTGCGGACTACCGCCCCCTCAAAGTGATTTTATTCGTTAATACCATATGTGGTACGTATAAAGGATAGATTTAATGATATTATATATGATACCATACTGGAATTATAATACTATTATTTATCACTATGTTTTAATTCCATTAAATAAGAAATAGAAATGGAAGTAGCGTTCATGCGTACGTACGGCTTACCGTCTCCATGAACGGTGCATTTCATTTCTTACCTCTAAATGTTATGTAATATTATAAATGATTGTATATAATGGATATATATGATACATATGATCTCTAAATAATGAATATAATTCTGGATATAATATATATTTTACCACATGAACAACTTGTAATTATAAAGAGTTTATTTTTTACTCAAGTAGTAATGATCTACAAAACGACCATTATTAACTTAAATAATTACACAGTGTTCATAGAATGGTAGTAAGTGATATAAAAGTAATAATGAACTTGAAAAAGGTTCTTAATCAAGTATAAATTAACTCATGTTTATTATTCAGGAGGTTAAAGAATGATCGAGTCAAGTCGGACCCGAGGTAAGGGATCCTACCCCTCTCTTTCTTTTTAAGTACACTCGTTTATGTCATTCCTTTTAAGATCATCTTTCTTATGATTGGGATGTTATTTTATATTAACCTACTGTAATTTTTATGTTAATATGATTAGAGACCCTATTTTATCTCATCAATCCATTTTTGAAGTTTTAATTGGCACTGTTAGGCTGCCGAAATTTCGTAAGGGGCTTTTTATCTCACTTTGTGTTTTCGTGAGATTCATGCTAAATTTGCCAATATTTCCTTTTGAGTGGTGTATGTACCGTCCATTATTCTACTATTTGTGTAACATACTTTATTTTATGATTATTTACATCAATTTTGTATAGTCCTTCTTTCATGGGGTGTACGTTTCGAAAGTTACCCAAATCGGTAAGGGAACCTTTCACCCTCCTCTTTTTAAAAGACTTCTTTTGTTATGCCTTTTAATTTTCATCTTATTATGTGGGGATATGTTCTTATATGTCCTTATTGCCGTAAATTTTATGTCCAAGTAATGAGATACCCTTTATCTCTGTCATCAACTCTTTTTCTAAAATTTGATGTGACACCGTTAGGCTGTCAAGGGAACTTCTTAACCCAATTTTGATTTCTTTGGGTTTAACATGTAGTTATTGAATATGTCATCCTTTGAATATGTGTGAATGACCTTTGATTATTTTCCTCTTAATATCCATTTATATTGGGTGTATTTATATATTTTCACACATAATTATGAGATTGATTTATCCTTAATTTAAGGATACCATCATTATAATGGATTTCATCTCAATTTACATTTCCATTGAGACTTCATTGTTGTTATGCACCAATTCACTCTTATATGGTGTATATACTGTCCTTTGGAATATTATATCATGAATCCATTTATTTTCATTATATTAAAAGTTTTGATTAAATTTTATTCCTTAATTATTGTATTCAAGTGTCTCTCATTTTTTCAAAAACCCTTTAACTAAAATATTGTTTTAAATGTTTTAATGATTTATTCTTATAAATATTTATCATTAATATCTAGGTTTTCAAAATGGTTTTAAGGATTTATTTATATGGATATTAATGGTTTAAACTTTTAAAAGCTTCAATGTGGTATGGGACACTTTGATTTAAAAATCTCTTTATTAAATGTGTTAAATGGTTTTGAAAATGGTTTTTAGAATGGATTCGTTATTTAAATATCTTAAAATGTTATATTGTTATTGTAATGTGGGAATGTTATATTTCTTTTATACTTAAGTTATGTGCTATGATTACGTTATGTTTCTTGGGAATTGTTTAGGAAGACGGGTGGTTTCGTGATAAACTAAGTGTGGGTGAGCCCGATATAGCTCTCCAATGCATTGGGTAACGCGAAGGAGTTAAACGTTAAAGTTTCTCTGAAGAGATTTAGGGAATGTACTGTGATGGGTATTCCAAACATAACCAAGAGGGTTACACCCTACTTAAGAATGTTATGAATTCCTCAAGTTACCTTTATGTCTTATGATTTCTATGGTTTATTCATGATTTTATGAGGTATGTTAAAGTGCTTATGTTTTATGGGTAAAGTATGATTTCATTATTATGTATATATGTACTCATGTTTCCTTTCCATAATTTTTATAACCCTTACTGAGCTTTTTATGCTCATCCCAAGTTTTTGAAATGTTTTTCACAGGTCAAGGGAATGGTACAAGATATGATGATAGTGTCAAGGAAGTGTCATGAAAGAATCCATTTTTTATTTTAAATATGTTTCCATTGATGGGATAAATGAATACTATCTTTTATTTAACCACTTTGTTTAAATGTGGAATGTAATGAATGTTTTATGATCTAATTCTCTAAAACTCTAAACCTGAAAAGATCCGCATTGTGTAATCTTGTAATAACTCAAGATTAAGTAAGGTTTAAGGCTGGGGCCATATAGTTGGTATCAGAGGTCGGTTTAGATAACTTTAGAGGTTAGAGTGTTGTTTAAGAAAAAGTGAGAAGTTGTGTATAACCACAATGGTTAGTATATTAGATGGAGTCATTGTTTTTTTTGAAAGTTAGAATGAGTTTGAGATAACTTGGATAAGTATATCTTGGTCTTTATCTTCCTCTTTTTTATTTAATGATTTTACTGATATACTCACACTGACCTTTTTGGTTTTAGTAAATGGATGGATCTATCAGGCACCAAAGTAATAGTGGATTTGAAGAAAAATGTGACAGTTTTATGAAAGAACAACTTAATGATATGGGAGCTGCAATGAGAATGCTTGTGGTTATCCTCAACCAATTATCTAGAGTCATTATTGACCACATGAACCTTAGTGATTTTTATAAGGCATTGTATATGCGAGAAACAAATCCCTACGAAAGTTCAGGTAATAATCATAAAGGTCAGTATGTTCAAAAACCTATGTGTCAAATATGTGGAAAGAAACACATAGGAAAATGTTTCAAAGGGATAGAAAGATGATATAGATGTGGAAATAAAGGTCATAAAGCAAGAACCTGCCATGGAAAAAGGAAGCATCTAGTTGACTCTAGGAAAGGGAAAGAATTTCTTTATGAAGGATCAATTGGATGTTTTAAATGTGGTGTGCATGGTCATTATGAAAACACATGTCCTACGAAGAATTTTCGGGAATGGGGTCACCAAGATCATACAAATATTCATTTACCAATACCTAATTCCATTCCGATTGAGGATGAAGAAACTGAAAATGAAGAATGAAAGGTATGGATTATTTCTTAACATATGTTTTTATATTATTGGAATCTTAGGATATGATTCATGATTTTGTATGTAGGAAAGAATTATTTCAGAATAAGTTGAAAAGGAATGGCTAATAGATCATGAAGAATGTTGAATGAGTAAGAAGTCATCATATAAGGGATTTAAGAGTTATGGTAGATTTTAGGATGGTGAAATTCTTAGATGTATTAAGTCTCTTTTGATGATGGGGTTACATTAGAAGACTTTTTATAGTAACCCTGATGTTTGATATACGAAAATTTTATTCAAGGAATAATTATCCTTTCTTTTGTGGATATAGTTATAAAGAACCATTTGGGTTTATATGATCCTTGAATTTGAGGCAATTACTGGTTAATAAATTTTGGGTTGCAAAATGAAAGTTTTCAGATAACCTTTGTGGTTAAAATATGTTATGGTTATTTTTGATGAATTTATCTCTTTCTGAGGAATGTTATAAAATTATATAGTTTTTGAAAAGGGACAACACACAGACCATGTGACAACCCATCACGTCGGATGAAGCTGCGGGAATCGAACCCACAACCAAAGTGCAACTGGTATTTATCACCTACCACTAGACTACGTGAAGTCCCTGGTTAGTTTGAATGATTCTTTTTAGTTAGATGACTTTATGAATTAAGAGTAAGTTTATTTTTGGTTATCAATGGAAATGATTAGCCTATCATGGGGGATATGTGATTAGGTTAATTACTTTTAAGTATGATACTGTAAGAGTAACTGATGTTATTTTGGAGAAAATGTTAAAATTTATCTTAGGAGACTATGTGATTAAATACTTCAGAGAATTGGGTTTCAATCTTAGTTTGGTTTACTTTGTAGAATTTTATGGATAGATGTTTATTGAATGGTCTTTGTTGAACTTTGGGTTTTTTTTGACAAATTTTGGAGATTAAGAATAGATTTTTTTATAAAGGATTATCCTTTTTGGGTATTATCTAATCTCTTACTAACCTTTTTGGTTTTAGTTTTGGTTATGGTCTAAAGACATGAGAAGTATATAGTTCTATTTTGTGGATTAGGTGATTCTCTAGAAGTTGATTATATCTCTCTTAATGTGAACAAGTCATCCTAAATACTTGTATTTTGGAGAAAAAATGAGTTCGTGTAAGAAATCTAGTAAAATTTGAAAGTCAACATGAAAATTAAGTATGCTTCCTTATGTTTTAGTTAAGCTCATAAATAAATTCCTCAATGAAAATTAACATAAAAAAAATGTTTTCTGTTAATTTTTCCTACTGGAGAATCAAATACCATTTAACCCATCATAAGTTTGTGATTTTCTTATTGTTAACTTTCTCCTAGACATGTTTACTATCACTCTTCATCAGAACATGACCCTTTGTTTTTTCCTCCATATCTATATTTTCATACTTGGAATCCTAGTATGGGTTAACTCGGGTGACATTTGTACTTCTCTCCCATTCTTTTAAAATGATATTTTTACTGACTCTTGTTCCGATGTGGGATTTTCAATGAAGCTTCCAAGCCCAATTTTAAAATTGCGAGGACGTAATTCACAAAAGGGGGGAAGGATGTAACACCCCAGGTAAATAAAGAATATGAAATTTTCATATTTATCCATATTTTTGAATAAAATATTAATATTACTTTAAAGGGAATGCTATGCTCGAGGGCGTACCCAATATGCAACAACGAGTTTCTTTGAAATATTACGTTGCACTCTAATAATAAAATAATATTATTTTAAAAGGTAGTTAACGCCTAGTTGTTGTAATGGCGGGATTGAATGGAACTAACTAAAAAATGATTATATATGTTTGTCAAATATTTTTACTTTTATCCAATAAATGTTGGAGGCTTAAAATGCAAATGAATCCAATTTTAAACATAAATCTTCTACTATTCTTTAAAAGGTCGATTAACCACCTTTTGATGGAGAACCATTTTTAAATATACTTTTGAAAATTTTATATGTTGTATTTGACAAAATAAAATCCTTCTTTATAATCTGGACATCAAAATTTACTTTGTGTAAAATTTTGTTATTTTTCCGATAAAGATCATTTTTATTGAAAATGTTGCATTTTAATTCAAAACCTCCTTTTAATATGATTTATTTATATAGATAGATTATATTTTTAATTTAGATTAAAGTGTATTTAGAATATATTTTTACCATTTAATCTAATGGTGGTCATTGGAATTAATTTCACTTTGAAATTGTACTGAAACTAGTGTCAATCTTTTAATAGACATTGTTTCTTAAAAACACGCTATTTGTTTTGACAGCGGGAATTAATTATTAAATTAATTAATGCAACATATATGTTTTTAATTTTGTAAAATAGACATCATTTTTTAATTCGGAATGTCAAATATAGCTTAGGGTGAATTTTTGGTATTTTTTTGAAAAACTTCAATTTTTTTATGAATAGTGAAACCACTAAGTGGTAGTTTAAAAACTTATTTTTCATTTAAATGAAAATTTACCACTTCTGTGTTTTTAATTTCAAAAATCCGACATACATTGTTGTCATTAGGATGTAAAATGTGGTTCAATGGGATTAAAATAATTTTTTGGTGAATAGTACCTTTTAAGTTTTTAATCACGATTAGAGGTAATTAGTGTAATTTAAGGTAAAAATAATGTTTTAATAATATGAAATGACCTAGACACATGTTCTACCCTCATTAGATGTGTCATGTCCGACCAAGAAAATCCATGGGTCAACTTGGGGACCCCCTGGAGCCACTTTGGTTGGAAAATGACATAAATAACTTTTTATTTAAAGTTAAAATAAAAATGTCACAAGCATGAGTTGTTTTACTAAAAAAAATTTAAATGGGGTTATACAAGTCATATTTTTGACTATAAATATTAATTAGAAAGATTAAAATATTTCCTACATCATGATATTTTTCTTATAATTTTTGGACATTAAATAAATTAAATTATTTATGACATCATGATGATGCAGCGATTACCTCATTAATAAAGGATTTAAATAAAATGAAAAGATAATGTTAAAACTATAACTTACACTTTTCAAAGACCTATTGGATGAGTATATTTCAAACCCTTACCACCTTATCCTCGAAATACATCAATGTGGGACCTTTAAAATCTGAAACTCATTTGAAAATAAAGTAACATTTTGTAACTTTCCAAGAGTGCCCCTCCTCTCCTCTTATAAAAGGCCCCCACCTTTACCACCTTACCCACACCTCTCAAGCCTTTGGCTCGGCAAAAACCTGCTCATTTTGTCTCTCCACATCACTATCTTACTCCTAGAAGCCTCACTTTGGGAAGAAGTCTTCCCAAGGAATCCTTTGAGCTCAAATCAAAGAGAGATAACCGATTTTAAGGTATTGTCTTCACTTGTGTTCTTTTGTTTTATTTTGATTCTCTAACAACCTAAACTCTTTTTATTCATTTATTTTGTAACAAATCCAGTATATTTAATATACTAGGATGTTGTTATAATAATTATTCGAGCTACACTTACACACACCTACATCTAATGGTTAAAGAACATACTCTTTCTGTGGATGGTGAATTTCTGCCTCACGAAACGATGATTGTTCAATATTATTTTAACACCCTCAAAGGTGCCCATTAATATGTCACTATATTTATATATGATATATAATATGTTTATTTTTTACTTAATCTTATGTATTTTTCATTTATGACATACCTTTATGGTTTCCATTATGGTTAAACACGATATCTTCATTTTAGGAAGTTCGGACTACCGCCCCCTCAAAGTGATTTGATTCGTTAATACCATATGTGGTATGTATAAAGGATAGATTTAATGATATTATATATGATACCATACTGGAATTATAATACTATTATGTATCACTATGTTTTAATTCCATTAAATAAGAAATAGAAATGGAAGTAGCGTTCATGCGTACGTACGGCTTACCTTCTCCATGAACGGTGCATTTCATTTATTACCTCTAAATGTTATGTAATATTATAAATTCATGTATATAATGGATATATATGATATATATGATATCTACATAATGAATATTATTCTGGATATAATATATATTTTACCACATGAACAACTTGTAATTATAAAGAGTTTATTTTTTACTCAAGTAGCAATGATCTTCAAAACAACCATTATTAACTTAAATAATTACATAGTGTTCATAGAATGGTAGTAAGTGATATAAAAGGAATAATGAACTTGAAAAAGGTTCTTAAGCAAGTAGAAATTAACTCAAGTTTATTATTCAGGAGGTTAAAGAACGATCGAGTCAAGTCGGACTCGAGGTAAGGGATCCTACCCCTCTCTTTTTAAGTACACTCTTTTATGTCATTCCTTTTAAGCTCATATTTCTTATGATTGGGATGTTCTTTTATATTACTCTTACTGTAATTTTTATTTTCATATGATGATACACCCTATTTTCTCTCATAAATCCATTTTGGATGTTTTAATTGGCACTGTTAGGCTGCCGAAATTTCGTAAGGGGCTTTTTATCTCACTTTGTGTTTTCGTGAGATTCATGCTACATTTGCCAATATTTCCTTTTTAGTGGTGTATTTACTGTAAATTATTATACTCTTTGTGTAACATACTTTCGTTTATGAGTATTTACATCAATGTTGTATAGTCCTTCTTTCATGGGGTGTATGTTTCGAAAGTTACCCAAATCGTTAAGGGAACCTTTCACCCTCCTCTTTTTAAAAGACTTCTTTTGTTATGTATTTTAATTTTCATCTTATTATGTGGGGATATGTTCTTATATATCCTTATTTCCATAAATTTTATGTCCAAGTGATGAGATACCCTTTATCTCTCTCACCAACTCTTTTTCTAAAATTTTATGTGACGTCGTTAGGCTGTCAAGGGAACTTCTTAACCCAATTTCGATTTCTTTGGGTTCAACATGTAGTTATTGAATATTCCATCCTTTGAATATGTGTGAATGACCTTTGATTATTTTACTCTTAATATCCATTTATATTGGGTGTATTTATATTTTTCACACATAATTATGAGATTGATTTACCCTTAATTTAAGGATACCATCTTTATAATGGATTTCATCTCAATTTACATTTCCATTGAGACTTCATTGTTGTTATGAACCAATTCACTCTTATATGGTGTATATACTGTCCTTTGGAATATTATATCATGAATCCCTTTATTCTCATGATATTATAAATTTTTGATTAAATGTTATTCCTCAATTATTGTATTCAAGTGTGTCTCATTTTGTTAAAAACCCTTTAACTAAAATATCATTTTAAATGTTTTAATGATTTATTCTTATAAATATTTGTCATTAATATCCATGTTTTCAAAATGGTTTAAAGGATTTATATATATGGATATTAATGGTTTAAAATGTTAAAATATTCAATGTGGTATGGGACACTTTGATTTAAAAATATCTTTATTAAATGTTTTAAATGGTTTTGAAAATCGCTTTAGAATGGATTCATTATTTCAATATCTTAAAATGTTATATTGTTATTGTAATGTGGTAATATTATATTTCCTTTATGCTTAATTTATGTGCTATTATTACGTTATGGTTCTTGGGAATTGTTTATGAAGATGGGTGGTTTTGTGATATACTAAGGGCGGGTGAGCCCAATATAGCTCTCCAATGCATTGGGTAACATGAAGGAGTTAAACGTTAAGGTTTCTCCGAAGAGATTTAAGGAATGTACTGTGATGGGTATTCCAAACGTAACCAAGAGGGTTACTCCCTACGTAAGAATGTTATGAATGCCTCAAGTTACCTTTATGTCTTATGATTTCTATGGTTTATTCATGATTTTATGAGGTATGTTAAAGTGCTTAAGTTTTATGGGTAAAGTATGATTTCATTCTTATGTATATATGTACTCATGTTTCCTTTCCATACTTTTTATAACCCTTACTGAGCTTTTTATGCTCATCCCATGTTTTTGAAATGTTTTTCACAGGTTAAGGGAATGGTACATGATATGATGATAGTGTCAAGGAAGTGTCAAGAAAGAATCCATGTTTTATTTTAAATATGTTTCCGTTGATGGGATAAATGAATACTATCTTTTATGTAACCACTTTGTTTAAATGTGGAATGTAATGCAAGTTTTATGATCTAATTTTCTAAAACTCTAAACCTGAAAAGATCCTCAATGTGTAATCTTGTAATAACTCAAGATTAAGTAAGGTTTAAGGCTGGGGCCTTATATAGATGATCTAGAAATGTATAACTATGAATTAGAGTATGAAGAAGTCATATACTTATCAACATCATCTAACCCAAGAGTTTAAAGTGGGAGATCATGTATTCATTTAGGTTTCATCTATATAAGGTCACTGTAGGATTTAGAGGTAGGGAAAATTGGTACCTTGGTTTATTGGACATTTTAAGATTGTAGAGAAAATCAGGCCAGTGTCATGCCGATTGGCTCTTCCACATAGGTACAGTGCTATGCACAATGTTTTAAGGTGTCACAGCTTTAGAGGTATCACCCTAGTCTTTCTCATGTGACTGATGTTGGTTTCATTTAGATTTATACTAATTCATCCTTTGAGTTGAGTATGATATGTGTTATGGATAACATTGAGAAAGTGTTTTTGGGAAAGACCATGTTGATAGTTTGGGTATTGTGGAAACATGGTCATGTTTAGTAGGAAACATGGGAGATAGAATTAGATATGAGAGCATAGTTTCTTGACCTTTTTACCTTGGAATATAGATATGCTTGGGAGTACAGCTTTAGGATGAGCTATTATAAGGTAGGGAGATTTTAAGATCCCATTATTTTTATAGGTAAATTCCCTTTTAAGTTCTCAATCTTTTTTTCTAGGGTTTCCGAGGGATTAATTTTGGTTTTTAAGGATTTGGAGGTGGTAAAATCATTTATATAAATTTTTTTTTTGAAAAATGATCTTCTAAAAATTTACACTTTGTGTAATACTATTACACACTATGTAATATTTTAATAAGGATATATAACCTGAGGTTATTATTTTTTTGGCGTAAACCATTAAAAATAATTACATTACATGTAATGGAATTACATGTGGTGTAATTCCCTAATAAACAAATTATAAGGTGTCATGCGGTTCAATTGGTTTCATTATTTCATACAAACTTCCTTCTCTTGACCCTAGGGAAACTCTCAGTAGTTTTGGAGTAATTTCTTCATCTCCGATCATCACATATTTTGTGTTTGATTATTTTCCATCCTTTTTTCTTAGTTTCCTTCCATTCCACTTTGTTATTATGAAGTTTTGGAACCTTTTGACAGTGGTGAGTTTGGGGGTTGATCGTGATCCTAGGTTTTAGTACTAGATCTCTTCTTTTATTGTTTATTCGACCTTTCTACATCAATGTAGGGTTGTGGTTGGGTATTATTTCATCGATGATCTTGAGGTAGGTGATCTATTTATTAATTCTCATAGTCTTGATTGAAATTTCATGTATGTAATTTTGATATTTCAATCACCATGTTAGGAAATTTCGTTCTAAATTGAATTGATTAATTGATTTTCCATGTGATAATGAAATGGGTTGAACTTGGTGAAATTAAAATTGGAATTACTAAATGTTGTGATAATGAATATTGGTTGTAATGTGATTATGTAATTGATGAATCATGGGGATATGCAATTAATAATAATGGAAATGTTGAAATGGTTTCTTAATGGAATTGTGAAATGGGTAGCCACCCATGGGGTGTGCCGATATATTTTAAGTATTGAATTTTGATTTGTGATTCTTTGATAAATTGAAATTGTGAATTTTCTAACCACCCATGGGGTATGCCGATATGAACATTGAGTTGTGGGATAGGGAATACTGCTCTAAATACTCATGAAGTGCTAGACTGCTGCTCTAGGATCCTGATATATTTATGTATTTATATTTGATTACTAAGTTTTCAGATAAAACTATTACTCCAAATACCCACAGTGTTCTAGAATTCTACTCTACAACCCCATTGATTGAATGTGAAATTGAATTGTAATGATAAATTAAAACCATGAGATGTGATATGGTTTATACTCTAGAACAGGCTGAAGAAGGTATTGATGGTCTAGGTTTCATTGTGATCCAAAGAGATTTATGTGGTTTATTAAAGAATAATGAAATGTGATAACTATATAATTTATTTTAATTTATTATTTATAAAACTACATACACTATTATAGACTAGATATTGTTTTAGACGCTATTGGTGGTAGCCTAATGAGTCATACTCATACCCTACTTGGGCTGCTTGATCAGTACCCGAATAGACTTCATTTTGACAAGATAGGATAAGGGAAAGAGCCCTATGTTATATGGCTGAGTTGGGATATATCTTCTATAAGGGAACCATACTTATTGTTGGGACCTGCTTGGGAGTTTATAATGTGTCTTTATTTTTGATTTTTCATATTGAAACTTGACACGTATATGGGATGACATATATACTGTTTTGGTTTGGATATTGTATTCTTGTTTTGGTCATAATTTGATGATGGTATCATTCTGGTTATGATTATTATCATTGAATTATGTTTTATTTAATTATTATGTTTTTCTACTTTAATAAATAGGGTAGAGTCTCCCTAGGTTCTATATTAGACCCTCATTACTAATCGACAACCTATAGTGTACGAGGAGGCTGCCTGAGATCATGTAGCGAACCAAATCAGGGCACTGACATGTGGTACTTGGTTCAGTGTGTTTCATAGTGTTATTAGGCATATCATAGAATATGATAGAATAAAGGAGACATTATGACATTATGTTAAATTTAATGTATGTTTTGTTTGAAATTGTGTTTAGTTAGTATTACATCATATCATATCACAAGCCATGATATCCTAACCCATCATTTTACCTTATATAGGATAGTGTTATAATTGGTTTGTGTTGTGTGAAATGTCATATTCCTCAATTTCTCGGTGTTATAGAGTTAATTTTACATAGGAATCTACAAGCATCTTTTAAATGTCATATTGAACCCTATTGTAAGTCATGATCTCCTAACACATTTATTTTTATCCAAAATAGAGACTTACCAGGAGCTCTGATAGATAAGTATATGATTATCGATCATAAAATAAAATTGATAGCCCTGGGGTGTTTATTGATATACTATAGAATAAAATATTCCAATTTTTTTCTATATTTCAAATAAGAATTTATTTAAATAATTTATAAATTATTCATAAATTTTTTGAAAACACATTTTATGATATCTATTTAATTTATAAAAGTTCTAATTAATTAATTAATTATAAATTGTTTATATTTAATTAATTGAATATTTACAAACATTTATTAAATAAATATCCATAATATTAATTGTTAATATTAAAATAAATTTCTCATATAATTAGTCATGGATAATAGTTTAGATATTAAATATTTATATTAAAATTATAAGGGTAATTTATATAGGTCATAGGAATTAGAAAATAAGGCCAAAATTCAAATAACTTAATATTTACTAGGAATTATTTATAATAATTTAGTTTTAATAATTCAAATTAAGTGCCTTATTTGAGATTTTTTTTAAACTATATCAAAATTAGCTTTGATAATTGATATGATCAAGGTTTAAATAATATTAAATATTTGATAATTAGATTATGGATTTTTTTTGGATAATGGGATTGGGATATAATTTTTTTTACATTTCATATATAACATTTAATGTAAATTTTATATAATTAATAACATGATAAATTCTTATTAGAAATAATTAAAAAATGATTATTTGTCATGGATTTCCATAATATATGGATAAATTAAAAAGTTTTTATAATTTTCCGATTTATGAATTCTTTATAAATAGTTTATCCCATGTGTAAATATTTGAATTTTTTTATTTATTTAAAAGTCATTCTGGAATTTATTCATAGATATAATTTTTATATTATGAATTTTTATGTATGCCTTATTTTAAATTTCAAATTTCTTCTAAAAATCATCATACATGTATATAGGGAGTTAAAATATAGGTATGAAAATTTATTTAGTTTTCCTGTACCTATATTGTTTCTTTTATTAAATAATGTGCTTGAATTTAAAGTATGATTATAGTTTATACATATTAGGTGTTAGAATTATATTTGGATTGAAATAGATATTGAGTAAAGTATCCCTTGGTAGAAAGACTTTGGGTCAGACTGGTCATTATCCCGGCGACTTATTCCTTACCTAGAAAAGTGGGGGTTGATTATTAGTCACTCCAAGATTACTCTTGTGTGGATTTTTAATTTTATTAATTATAAGTATTTACATTAAATGGTTTTATTTACCTTATATATGGTATTAATTTGTATATGTATGAATATTTTTTGAATTTAATTTTTGTTAGCAATATAAGCTATGAGTTCTATAAATAGTTAAAGAAATATGGGTTAAAAATATTGATTTAGTTGAAAGAATATGATTCAAAACTAAATCATTATAAGTATGAAAACATGTAAAGGTATTACATAATATAATATGGTGAAATTAAAAATATTTTAAAAATACTAGGTTTGAGATTCTATCCAAGGAGAACACATTTCAATACATTGATCATCAAATAGGGTTGGTCGTACTAAAGCTAGGTGTCCTTAGATTATATTTTTTAAGGAAAGAAAGTAATGGGTGAATCTAATAAGATTAAGTTCCCTTTAATGGGGATTTATTTTAGTTACACATAGTTGTTAGTCACTAATAGAACTATGTTACTAGATAAATAGTGTTTAGTTTATCCATAATATGGATAGGGTAGAGAGTTGTCTCCTCAATCATGAAAGATGAATATATGATATGATTGGAATAATGGACTACCTTAATAACTAAGTGGTGAGATGAATTCCAAATTGAACTCATTTTTTAGTAAAATATTTATCTTATTACACTAATAGATATGATGAATTTAAAATGGCCCATAATTTTAGAGGGAAATTATTTTATAAAATTTCTAATTAAATGAATGAAAAACATGATATTTATCAAATAAGATCTTCTGTTATAGATAAGTAGTTTCCTAAAAATCCAATATAAATCTAAAATCAATCTTCAGGATTGAAGGATCTTAATGTAACCAATTTCTAATGTTGGAATAGAAACTTAATGACTATTATTAAGAAATGAAAATCTTATGCGTTATAGTAATTACTTCTTAAGAAACCAACTATTTAAGTTATTAAATAGGAGAATCTAGAGGCATGTACAATTTTGTTTCACTCATGGCTTCCAAAATTATTGTTCGAATATGGAATTCATTATATTATCATTGATGTATTTTTTTGATAATTTAAACGAATTCTAAAAACATATTTACTTAATATTCTCAAAATGTTGCAGATAGTTGAACTAGGGCATGTGTATTCCATGTACCGATTTGGTTTCAATGGTACATGTGCATAAAAGTTCAAATTAAAAAACAAAAATTTAGTTGTAAGTTAAAATAATATTTCTTTGAGTATGAAATAAAGTTCATTGAAGCTTAATGGGGTTTTCAAGGAGGGTTAATGATTCTATAAGATGAAATTTTCTAGGATACCTGAAGGAGTTTGAGAAACTCTATGGAATTTCCATGTTAGGTAATCGTGTTAGAGAAACCAATTATTTGGCTTTGAAGGGTATATGATATGTAATTTATACATTAATAATGTTGTAAGTATACAATAGTTCCCATTCATGGAGATAATTGATGAATCTTGTAGATTGTATTTTACTAATAGTGAAGAGTGTTTCTATATCAAATATTTTTTTATAAAGGAATATATAGTCCTCAGATGAATATGTGTAAAGGATTATTATATTTATCTTATTTATTTTTTGTGATAAGATATTTTTTACTAAAAATGATTTTTTATGAACAATATGACTTGATGGTATCAATAGACAAGGTTTATGATTCATAAGATTCTATAACATATTTTAAAAAGGGGAAATAATGAAAGTGTTTTATGTATTATAAATTTTTTATCTTTTTGTTTGTTAAAATATATTGGATATGATCCTACCATCCATTAGTGACATATTTTAAATAATAAATTCTTCTTTTTAGAACAATTTTCCAAACACTTGTAATACCATATATGATATGGAAATAATAGTTAGTTTTTTAATATTCCAAATAACTAAAATAATAGTTATTTCATAAGAAATAATTTTATGTATCTTAGAATAATATTGAAAAGTGAATAGAGTGACTTAGAGTCGAGTAGGAGCATGTTTAGACTTCGATAAGTTAAAATTTTAAAAAAATAAATATTATTCCATTCAATTTCAATGTCACATAAATATCAAAAAATGATTATGGAATGTTAGAAAAATAGTAATGTAAATAATTACATGATTTTCCACAAGATTTAAAGGAAAAAATTGGTGGAATTGATTCCAAAGGATGTTGATGATGATAAACATAGAAGGTTTTTTAAGTTAATAATAAGTGTTATTAATATTAGAACATAGGATATTGTGAAGTAAAGAAGTTTTATTACTTTTTTCAAGGTGTTAAACGTTAAGAATATGATTCCTAAGTATCATGATTAATCAAAGTATATTTCATTATATATTTCACTCACTAAATAATTTAATGAGGGGGTTTTAGTAGGTGGTCACATAGATATGTGGTATGAATTACACTATGATGTAATGAATTTAACAAATCATTTTATTATATAGAAAACATAAGTTTAATATAGAAGTCTATCATATGTGATATGTTATATAAGATCTTATGTATGTTTTCAATAAAATCCTTAATGGAGTTTAAGAATATAAAATGTACGGTATTGACTAAATGAAATCTTCACATTATCATTCTTTCATATTAGTTGAATATATATATATATATATATATATATATATATTTCATGAATTGAAATTATAATTGACCACTAAAAGTATGATGTGGAGTTTTCCCTAACTAATATTTAACATGGAGTATTATAGGCTACAATGAAATATTTAGGGTAGCATGAGTATGATTCTTGTATTAGGATGTGGAATATGTTAATGAGGCATAAAATGAGATTTATGTGTTGGATGACCAACTAAGTATATAACACATAAAGTGTTATACACTATATATTTGTTATAATATGGGTTCATGATTCATATTTAAAGTCCCAACTATTTGATATTTGTGAAATAATTAGTATAAGAAACTTCAAACTTTGATACTTTTCTTATACAAATCTTAAGGACTAGATAATCAGGGAGTGGTTTGGAATTTTTACTATCATGTCATCAGTTAGAGATTAACCAATATAGGTTTTTTCTCCCATATTAAAAGTATATAATACGGGCCCATGATTGAGAAATATGGATAAATCTTATTTCCATGCCGAGATAACACATATGATTTTCTTATCTATCAGGTGTGATAATTAGAATCCATAAGATGAATGAAATGTGATGTATTCATCCACCTAGATAGTATATACCTGGATAATTGAGAACATATGAGTGGCCATACTATATTTACAAACTCCTTGACATGTTCTTAATTGATGTCTTAGAAAAAATGATCATATAAAAATTCGTTATTTCATATGTTTCAGTTTTTAGATATAGGTATAGAGATACATGTGTTTTATATAGACCACACTAGATACCTTTACATCTTGAGTTGAATTTGAAACACCCCATGTTTTTAAAAATCACATTCCCTCCTTAATCTATATGTTTATTATTCTAATTTTTTTCCAATATTTCTAAGGAATTGAAATTGATTAAGAAATAAGTCATAAAAGATAATAATTAAACAAACATCATTTTATTCATTTGTAATAAGAAATTACAATAAAAGAGAATTAAGATAAGTATTAAACACCCTATATTATTTGTCACGATGGACTAGTTCATCCCTTAAAAGTAAATAAATTAAAAGAGGAAAATAAATATAAAATAATAAAATTATCAACATTAGGAGGTCTCTTGAATCATATTCAACTTTTGGGATCACCAATAAAAAAAATCTATAATGACAAAGCATAACATGAATGGAGAAATCATATTGGATATATGGTCATTGGATATACATCCAATAGGTATACTGATGTAGTGTATTATTAAAAAAATACAACTCACACTAAAATAAAAAATGATTTTAAAATATTACAAATATATATATACATATATACATGTTATGTATAAATAATATTATTACAATGATTAAAATAAATTATGATGTATATATAAAATTTAAATAAATATTTCAATATAAATGGTGTAGTAAAATTAAATTTTAGAATATAAATAATTTTTTAATGGTGTTTTTTAAAGTGTATTTAATATAAAAGTAATATTTACTTTCCAAGAACTCTTTTATTAAATATTTCATATTTGTTCATAATAAAATAAGTATAACCTTTAAAATATTATTTTATATGAAATTATATATTAACATCACTTATATTAGAAATTTATATGATATAATATTAAGATCATATAATTTTTTAAAATTCCATTTGTCAATAAAAGCAGTTTTATTTATAATTTATATTTTTCATTTAAATAAAAAACATATAAATTTTGTAATTTCAATTTTATAAAATAAACATCATTTTGGATTTCACTATATAAATATTATCATATTATTAATTTTTGAAACTTTTCTAAAATAACCGATTGTTTGGTGAATAGTAACAATACCAATTTTTCTAAAAACTATCACTTTTATAATAAAAGATTGAATTAAAAGCTTAAGAGAGCCTTTAGATATATAAAATATTTATTCAAAAATTAATAAATATAATTTATAAGTATTATTTAGAATTTATAAAAGATACATTTAACATTTTTTTAAACACAATTAATATTTTTCACTAAAAAATGTTTTTGTGCGCTTATATTAAAAATTAGACATTATCAATTTTTGAAATTAAATATAAAAATTTATTTCATATATGATTGAAACATTTAAATATTATTTAACATGTTCAATTTCATTTTAATTCATAATGACAATATAAGTAAGATTAATGTATATTACCGTGATAATATGGAAATGGTTTTTTTAAATGATTTATTTTATTATTATGTAATATTTTTTTATAATGAATTAAATTGGTAAAATTTAAATTATGAATTTAATAATATGTTTAAACCTATATATAATTATATTAACAATCATTCAATTGGTAATAAATACTAAATAAGATTAAGAACCCATAATCGTTAAAATTCATTTTTCTACAAAAAATAATTTTTTATATATTATTTAGTTTAATTTGAAATTTAGTTTTATAATATTGAGTAATTTAATTATAATAAATTTATATTAAATTTAGGTTCAAAAAAAAAATTTGCAATATTTTTTACCTTATATTTCTAAATAAAATGTAAATTACTTAGTTAACAACTAGTTATCAAGGTAAAAAAAATGTTATAATTTAAAAGCCGATGGTAAAAGACTTAAAAAATGATTAATTTTTTTTGGAAAGTATTGGTTGAGGATTAGTCAATTAAATAACACCAAAAAATCCATTATTATGAAATTTTGGATTCACTGAGCATGTTATAGTGTAATGATATCATGTAAGTGTAAAGGGTATTCCCAAAAGTGCATTTTTCTTCACTTATAAAAGGGGATAAATTCCACCACTCCATAGCTACACTTAAAATTCTATTTACCCTTTATACTATTACCAAATTACCTCTCCAATAATTAATTTTTCTATCCATAATACCCTTTTCTCAAGAATTCATATTAAGTCTTTCACTTCCAAGGAGATCTCTATGAAAAATCAAGTCTCCAACATAAGTATTAGCTTCCTCATAATTATTTCTCCTAAATAGTCCTCTTACAATTATCATATATATATAAAAATATAATTACATAAGTATCATTATTATACTTATATTTATTATATTAATTGAACATCCATGATTTATTCCTTTTTATCCACTAATAAAAAAATGTGTCGTTAGTGAGTTTTCATGGGATACCACCTCCAAAAGGCGACATCTTTTATTTTCCATCATCACCTACTAGGGATATTAAAAAGGATTTAATGAATGAATACATATTATATATATAATATAAATATTATTCCAAAATATCAAAATTATTATATACCTTCATTCAGTCTCATTCATTGAGAAATGAAAACATTAATTGTGCGTATCTGGAGACTATTGCCTTGGTGAGAAATGGGTGTTATTTTTCACATCACTCATCATGAATATATTTTTTTTAAAATTTAATAGATAATAATTATTTATATAAAGATATTAATATTATGTATATTATGAAACCATTTTATATATCTTTTGACCACGATCAACATATATATGTAGTTATAACAAAACTGACCCAAAAAACATCAAGTAACCAATGTAGGTAAGAAAACTATATTATTAATAAATTATATATGATGGTTATAGGAAATTATAATATGAAATATAGTTGAATAATTATCTTAGGTAATTATTTAATAAACTTAATGTAAGAACCTAGGTCTTCATTTTAGCTATGGATCCTGATTTCGGGTGTTTTTGAGAAAAAGGGGAGAATTTGGAAATTTCATAAGTACACTCCATGTACTTAGGAGTACACATCTTGTACTTGGTTTTCGTAGGTATCCATGTACTGGTCGTGTAATGGGTGAGTACATGACCGTGTGTGGTGATCTAGAGACCACCTAAAGCGGGGCCTGATAAAGGCATATACACACTATATATCTTTAGAGAACACACCATGTATTTTTATTTTTTAATTGATATATCGGACTGGGACCGCATATCATTTACAGAACTATATTCTTTTGGACTAGTCTCATCCAAGAGCGATGGGAATTGTTGAATCTCCTCAGAGCCATCAACCCACTGTCTGTTCTCTGAATCAAATACTGTCGATTGCATTGGAATAGCCTCAGTGAGTTCTTGATTCTTCTAGAGCCTCTCCTATTGATTTCTATTCTTTCATGAGATATCCTTCATTGAGTTTTTTTTGATGTTTTTGTATATCTACAATGTTCTAGGTAGAATAAAAGGCTGAGATTCAACTATATCAATCGTACAACGTTGAGGTGGGTGGTTTGTGCCTTTCCTTAGATTTATTTGAGTTATATGTTCAAAAAGATTCCAATACCCTAGATTAGGGTATTGCGTGTTTAGGATATTTAAACCTGTAGATGCCTGTTATAGTTTTTTTGCTTTATTAAGGGTTTTTTTTATTATGAATAGGGTTTATTACCTTTCTATGGATGTGTTTTCCCATGTTTGTTTGATATTGAACATTTTTTCTAGAACTGTCTATTAGGTTGTTTTAGTTTCCATGCCTAGTACTATTAGGATGGAGTGATATTATATGAAATGTTGTGATATGCTTTATAGCTATTTATACAAGTAGTATTTGAGATTTACTTTAGCTGTTGGATATCGTTTGTGCACAATTGTATTACACAAGGCTATGGGAACCTGGTGTAGTTAGACCATAGGGTAAATGGATGCAGCGAGCATCCCTAGAGTGTATGTTATACTTTTCACATTACGAGACAATAGGGGGGATAGATGTGAGTGATCCATCATCGTGTCTATAGTTCCACGTTGCGAGACCACAGGGGGAATTAGACAATGAGTGCTTCTTCAGAGAGTCTGTAGTTTACAGTTACGAGACCACGAAGAGAATTGATGGTGAGTTCTTCCTCAGATATTCTTTTCTATGATGAACCAGAGGGGTTATACTGTGAGTACTTCCTTGAGGGTTGGTTGTGAATTATTGGTTGAATAATTTATAAATTTAAATGAATGTAGTTGAAACTCTTGAATTGTTTAATTTTGAGTACTTTTTTGATTATTACTTCATTTTTCATATTGCCTGATATATATATATATATATCCAATGATTGTTAGGAACATATATTTTGGTGGTTTCCAACTAGGATTTGTCTCACACCCTGTTTGGGTCATGATTTGGGCCCAAAAAGATTATATTTTTACAGGTGTAGACAAGGGAAAGCACCCTTCTACATCAGGTACTTGAGTGCTGTGGAGCTGGAGAGCATGGGACCAAGCTGAGGCTTGTGATGTTTCTAGAGTTACTTTTTTTCTTTATACTTTGGTTTAGTATTTTATTTATAGCATTGTGACTTGTTTGGATGTTTTCATAAACATATGTGACATGCATCATTTATATATATGATCCAGTTGTTTATTTACTTCAGTCTTCCGCTGTTTACTTATTGGATGGTATCACTACTTTTACTGTTGTATATTATTGTTATTAAGTTGTGTTTATTATCCCAATGAGGGAATAGTTTCCCCACTATCACACCAAATTCCCTCGCTTCTAGTCGGTATCCTATGGCGTTTGGGGAAATTTATTTTAGGCCATGTGACCAACTGGGTACGGGGAACCCTTGGGCGTCACCCAGAATCGGGATGTTACAAAGTGGTATCAAAGGGTAATTATTTTCTTTTTTAATTACTATTTGGATCCTATAGATAGGGATATTGTGGAATAGGTACTTAGTAATAAGTTGTTCCTAGGATTAGCTAATCTGTGTACTGAGAAAATCCAATTTACTTCGTTTATTACAATTTGACTAGTTTTGAAATTATTACAGTTGGTTTCTTTTCACCGTTGGGTGGATCACATGTTTTTTACTGTTATCATCGATATTATTAAGGTTCTATTTTTTTCAACCCGATGAGATGAGGGTATGCCATATAATGCATCATATAGGAACTTACTAGAGATCACATGTCATGCATTCTTGTCATTCCATTTAGGGTTCATTACCGATTGCATGTTGTTGTGTAGATATTTTTCTAGATATACCAGCTATTGTGATAGATGCTTGATAGAATATATACTGGTTAATAGGGTATTTCTAATATGGGAAGTTTATTTTGGATGAAGGCCAAAATTTGTCCCCTGATGTGTTATGGGCCCTCATGGATTTGAATTTTTCATATCATGTGATTGATTGCACTATTATTCTTTGTAATATACATGAATAAGATGCCAAGATTTGATTCAGGGGGGGGGGGATTATGGTCCCCCATGGATCGGAATTTGGAACTTTAATGTTCGTTTGAGTGTTTTTATGGGGTTCCAGAGTAGCCTCTGAGGATTATTGTCTAGAAAAACCCAGAATACATGGTGTGTATTGATGAATACATTCCATGTATCCTTCTGTTTGGGAAGGAACAAATTTTCTTATGTACACTCCATGTACTGTATGTATATGTTGTGTAATCATTAATCATGTAATTGGCTATGTGGGTAGAGACACAGGGTTGTGAAATGTTTGGTGGAACACACCTTGTACTTGGAGTACACATCGTGTTGTGTGGATTGTGTATCCAGGCGTGTGAGTAAAAACACAAATTGATGAATCTTAGGTGGTACACATTGTGTTCACGTATTGCATGCCATGTAGAGTCAACAGTGTCGCTGACCGTGTGACCAATGATACGGGTCAGTGAAATCCTTCTAATACACGTCATGTAAGGAATAAAAACACCATATAGTTTTGTTCTAGGAGAACCATGTGTCTTAGCTATGTAAAGAAACTTTGGTAGGAGAAATCGATTCAGGTACACATTGTGTTCTTGGTAGGAATAAACCGTGTGAAGGGGTGTTCCAAAACCAGTTTTTGCAGAAGTACATGCTTATGTAAAGGCATGAGGGAACATGCTGTGTAGGGGTAATACACTCCATGTATCCATGTTTTGAAAAACATGAATGATTCCTTTCTCATGTTCCTTTCTTGAACTTCTAAGTTTCAGTCCTCGATAATCTTGAACTAAGGCATGCACTTGACTTTATAGAGTCATGCCACCGAGACGTCCTCTAGTTTTACTCTAGATACATGGAAATGATCAGACACTGAACATGGAAGATTAGGGAATACTAACAGATCCTCCAGTCATGCCCGTCTTGGAACTTTCCATCATTCCAGATACAGGTGCTGATGCACAGTTTCGAGAAGGATTCATGAGGTTTATGAAGACATTTTGGAGAGTACCACATCTTGTCCCATCTATGGAAGAGTTGACATGGGGTTTTCAGTAGAAACATCCTCCCACTTTCATAGGGGATGAAGGACCTCAGGAAACATAGTCATGGTTAGAAGCTATGCTGTCGATCTTTGAGCATCTGGAGATACCTCTAGAGAGGAGGGTGAAGTTCTCTACTTATATACTTTGGGATTCTTCCAAGATATAGTGGGATGTGATCTCATAGGCGGGACTCCAATAGGTTATGGCATGTTATGATTTTTAGTGACCCTTCTATGACTACTTTTACCCAGATACTTTGAGAGTTGATTGAGCCTGAGAGTTCATGAGTTTGGAATAGGGTACTCTTTTAGTCATGGAGTATTATTCTTGCTTCACAAACCTGCAGCGCTTCACACCCATTCTGGGGGGTGATGATTTTTTTATGGTAAGGAAGTTTGAGGATGGTCCCAAACATGACATCTGATCTCATGTAAACATCTTTAGGTTGACTTCCATAACTTCTATAATCTACCACGTGCTAATCAAAGAGCACAACCTGAGGTATTCTGAGGATGTGATCTAGGTTGGTTCGATATCTAGAGTTGGTAACCCTCCGACATACAATAGGAAGCACCATAGAGAGTCTATAGGTGGTGATCTGAGTAGGTGAGATGCTCCTTCAGGTAGCCAGGTGGTATGCTACTAGTGTAGGAAGAGTGGACATACGAGGCCACATTGACCGATAGACCCAGTTGAGTGCCAATATTGTTGAAAGATGAGTCATCCTCAGCGTTTCTGTCATCTTTTCTCACAAGTAGTTGGTGGTAGAGGTTCTACTATGACTCCACATTCAGTTACAGGACCAACAGTTTCTCATCAGTATGAAAATTGGAGTTTATCCAGCCACTCAAGATGATGTGGAGGTCATGGACACAGTGGTCAGACACAGTGTTTTCGACAGCCGCATGGTGGATCAACTTAGGGATCTCAGACATCTTCACAAGGCCACATCAGAGGTCAGGATTTTTCTCTAGAGTAGACCCAGCAGGTGCAAGATCCCAGACCCTTTACGGTTAGAGCTACGATTTTTTTTTGACTCAGTATTAGCTTCTTCTCTTTTTAACATAGGGGTTTCCCATAGTTTTATATCTGTGACTGTTGTGGAGAGCCTTGGGATTTGTATCTTAACGTCTACTGATGTCTTGATGCTGGACACACCATTTTGGATTAGAATGGCTAGTGTATGTCAGTGCAAGGTGTTCCCTCTTGAGGTTGGTGGGTGTTACTACTTATGCGACCTTTATTTCTTAGAGATGAAAGGTTATGAAGTCATTCTCAAAATAGACTGGTTAGTTCCCTTCCAGGATGTTGTTGATTTCTATCATCGTAGGGTGAGTTTCACGTCACTATAGGGAGGTTTGTTTCTACATAAGGGTGAATGGGATGTCCAAGAAGGAAGAGCGAGACCCGAGCATCATGGGTTGGGAGGACTTATAACTCATATTGCTAGTTTGTATCTAGATGACCATGGGACTTCACAAACAGACTTTCCTCTAGTGGTTGGTCACTTCAGGGATGTCTTTACAGATGAATTTTTAGGTTTTCCTCCAGAGTGAGAGGTATAATTTTCTATTGATCTTATTCCAGGGGAAGCATTGGTGTAAATTCCTCCTTATAGGATCGCTACACCAGAGTTTCTGGAGGTCATGAAGCAGTTAGAGGAGTTGTAGGAAAAGGGTTTCATTTGACCCAGTACTTCTTCTTGGGGTTCGCCTATCCTATTTATGAATAAGTAGATGTTACCCTCAGAATTTATATAGATTATCGGAAGCTGTACCAGTTATCGGTCAAGAACTGATATCCCTTGATGAGGATTGATGATCTATTTGATAAGTTTCAAGGATCCCGGGTGATATCAAAGATTGACTTGAGATTCGGTTATCATTAGTTGTGTATTAGACCATCTGATATACCTCTTATAGCCTTTTAGAATAGGTATGGTCTATACAATTATGTCATTATTCCATTCAGTCTCGTGAACAAGCCTACAGTTTTTATGGCACTGATGAACCGAGTGTTCCATCCATACATGGACTCCTTTGTGGTGGTTTTCGTGGTTGATATCTTTTTGTAATCTCACACTCAACACGACCATGCTACCCATATTGATATCATTTTAAGTACATTGAGAGAGAATTTTTTATTTTCTAAGATATGAAAATTCCACTTTTGGATGGACCATATTCACTTCTTGGATCATGTCATCTCAGAGAGAGGAGTATCAGTAGACCTAAAGAAAGTGAGAGTAGCAGTTTCATCAGAGAAACCGAAGAATGTCTTTGAAGCACAAAGTTTTCTTGAGATGGATGGTTACTACAGACCTTTAATAAAGGACTTTTCACGCTTAGCAGCTCCACTGACAAGCCGAACTAAGAAGGGTTCAAAGTACCTGTTGATAGATTCTTGAAAGGGAGGTTGAATTCAGCACCGATACTAGTTTTTCCAGATCCAGGAAAGAGATAAAATGTTTAATGTAATGCATCAAGTATCAGGATATGAGTAGTGATTATACCAGGGGAAGGAGTCATTGTGTATGGGTCTCGACAGTTGAGGCCACATGAGAGGAATTACCCAACGCACGATCTTTAGTTGGCTGTAGTTGTTCATGCTTTACGTTGTTGGAGACATTATCGGTTGGGAGAGAATTTTGTGGTTTTCACTGGCAACAAAATTCTCAAGTATATATTCACTCAGTGTGATATAAACTTGAGATATAGAAGGTGGGTTGAGTACCTTTAGTCCTTTGACTTTAAGCTTGCCTACATGCCTGGGAAAGGAAACACAGTGGCTGATGCATTGAGCAGGAGGACCCAAATACCAGAAGTTCAGGAGGCCAGTAGTGAGTGGAAGCTTATGGAACTATTATTTGAGATGCATTTGGAGGTTCAAGATAGACAAGGGAATACATTCCTTTATTCTATATTTATTACCTATAATCTTCTTGATCAAGTGAAAATGAGGCAGTTATTAGATGTCGAAGTCCTACTTATATGGGAGAGTGTGTCAGGAGAGGACCCTATTCCTGGATGGGCCATAATTGAGGATGAGATATTGCATTTTCATAGAAGTTTATGGGTGTCAATAGACATATGTGAGGATATTTTGTGGGATTTTCATTCTCATGTTTGGTCAGTTCATCTTAGTGTCACCAAGATGTATCAAGATCTACACCGTCAGTATTGGTGGCCTGGTATGAAGAGGAATGTTGCTGGTTTTGTGATGAGGTGTTCCACCTATCAGCAGGTGAAGACAAAGCATCATCGACCAGTAGGGCATTTGCAGCAGTTACCCATCCCCGAGTGGAAGTGGAGATATGTTGAAATGGATTTTGTGACATGTTTACTGAGATAACCTTGAGGGAGACCAATTTACAATAATAGTGGCCGGAGCTGTTAGAGGATTCTTCTTCATCTCCTTCTTAGGGAAATTTGGGGATGAATTTCTTTAAGGGGGAAGTTTGTAAGGACCTAGATCTTTATTTTAGGTATGGATCGTGATTTTAGGTGTTTTTGAGAAAAAGGGGAGTATTTTCAAATTTCATAAGTACATGCCATGTACTTAGGAGTACATGCCGTGTACTCAGTTGCTGCAGGTAGCTATGTATTGGTCGTGTAACGGTCGAGTACACCACCATGTGTGGTGAGTTGGAGACCTCCTAAAGCAGGTCCCAGTAAAGGCATATACATGCTGTTTATATTTAAAGAACATGCCTTGTATTTTTATTTATTAATTGATATATCAGATCGGGACTGCGTCTCATTTATAGAATTGTCTTATTTTGTCCTTGTCTTGTCTAGGAGAGACGGGAATCACTAAATCTTTTCTGCGCTACAAACCTGCCATCCGTCCCCCGGATCAATCACCGTCAATTTCATTGGAATCGACTCAGTGAGTTCTTCCTTCTTTTATATCCTCTTCTATTTATTTATTTTCTTTAGTGAGATATTCATGGTTGAGTTTTTTTATGTTTATGTAGATATAGGATGTTCTAGGTCCAATCAAAGGCTGATATTTAACTATATTGATCGTACAACGTCGAGGTAGGTGTTTTGTGCCTTTATGTAGATGTCTTTGAGTTATATGTGCAAAAAGTGACCAATACCCGAGATTAGGGTATTATGTGTTTAGGAATTTTAACCCTACTGATGCCTGTTATGGTTTGTTTGCTTGAGTAAGGGTTTTGTTTATTATGAAAAGTGTTTATTACCTTGATATGGATGTGTTTTCCCATTTTTGTTTGATATTGGCTATTTGGTCTAGAACGACATGTTTGGTTGTTTTCTTTTACATGCCAAGTACTATTAGGATGGAGTGATATTATATGAAATTTTGTGATATGACTTGTAGTTGTTTATCCAAGTATTATTTGAGATTTAATTTGGATGCTATATATCATTTGTGCATGATTGTATTACACTGGGCTGTGGGAACCTGGTGTAGTTAGAACATATGGGGAATAGACGCTGAGGGCTTCCCCAGAGTGTTTGTTATACTTCTCATGTTGTGAGGCAATAGGGGGGATAAACATGAGTTCTCCCTCATAGTGTGTGTAGTTCCATGTTGAGAGACCACAGGGGTAATTTGACATTGAGTGCTTCCTCAGAGAGTGTGTAGTTTACCATTACAAGGCCACATGGGGAATTGATGATGAGTTCTTCCTCAAAGAGTCCTGTCTATGTTGAACTAGAGGGGTTAGAATATGAGTACTTCCTAAAGGGTTGCTTGTGAATGATTGGTAGAATAATTTATAAATGTAAATGAATGTAGTTAAAACTGTAGGATTGTTTACTTTTGAGTACTTGTTTATTACTTCATTTTTCATATTACCTATATATATATATTCACTGAAAATTAGGCATAGATATTTTGGTGGTTTTTCACTGGGATTCTTCTCATACCCTGTTTGGGTCATGCTTTGGGCCCAAACCGATTATATTTTTGCAGGTATAGACAAGGGAAAGTGCCTTTCTACTTCAGGTGATTGAGTGTTGTGGAGATGGAGAGTATGGGACCAAGATGGGGCTTCCGATGCTACTGGAGTTACTTGTTTTCATTGTAATTTGATTTAGTATTATATTTATAGAATTGTGACTTGTTTGGATGTTTTCTTAGACATATGTGACATGAATAATTTATATATGTGCTCCAGTTGTTTATTTACTTCAGTCTTCCACTATTTACTTATTGAATGGTATTACTACTTTCACTGTTGTATATTATTGTCATTCTGCTGTGTTTACCCTACCAATGAGGGAATAGTTTCCCCACTATCACTCCCAAGGCCCTCGCTGCTAGTTGGAAGCCTCTAGAATTTGGGAAAATACACTTGAGGCCATGTGACCAACTAGGTATGATGCATCCTTGAATGACACCTGGAACTGGGATGTTATACTTAATTTTTTTATTTAGGATGTTAAGCCCAAGTGTAGAGTGAATTAGGACTTGGGTAAATTTTTTCATATCAATCACCCTTCATTGGGGTATTCTTTAATATTCTACACTGATATTAATTTTTATCTTGTAACTATAGGCCCCTTGACTTATAAAAGAATTTTTTTGAACTTGGAACCTTCACTTCCATTGATCATCTTCTTTGATGTAGGATATGATTGATGTTTTCCCTAAAATTTAAGGGTCTTTCATAACTTAACCTTATTTATTTATTTATATTGAATCTATTCAAGTTTTGTCTTTAATTTCATATGGTACACCTTATGTATATACTAGGATAATAAATTTTCATTCAAATATTACTTATTGATGAGTTTTATTGCTTCTTTTAAATTCAACTAAGTTAAGACTAAATCCCATCCACTTCAATGACGATTTACCCTCCTTACCCATAATTTATTTTCTCACAATTGTTCTCCTTTTTAATTGGATATCTAATTATAGGCTATCTTATGTGACCTTTATAATTCAATTATTATATTTTCAAAATTATTTTTCATCATCAATTATAAATTTTTTTATTTTAACAAAATTATGTTAAAATGGTTTTTATTCCATGATCGTTTTATGGATCTTACATACCAACCTCATTACTTATTAGTTAAAAGTTATATTTATTTTATCCATTTTAAAAAATAATATTCTCATGTATGTATTCTATTTTTTATATTTATCTTAAATATATACCTATTCAAAAATCTATTTCATTTTTGGGGTTATAAAATGTTTTTAGTTCCCTTTAAAATTCTCAATTTTATGTAACCCTGATTTAAGGGAACTTTCCTATTTCTTATATCATGTCAAGAATCACAAATATACAATGTTTTTAAACTTTTAATATATTTAAAAACTACCATTATTTTAAATAAAATCCAATTTGTTCTTTTTAGTTTTATATAAAATAATAATCTATTTCCTTTTTAAAAAATATCCTTAACTTATTTCACAAATCATATCCCAAGCGGTTTATTTTTTTATTTCTTATACCAGATCCTTCATAAGAATTTTATATATTTGAACTACATGTTTAATACATATTTCAATTTTTCAATGATTAATTTAAAAAATGATTTAACTCCTACTTATCTTTGGAATCCGTATGATTTATCCATATGTAATGTCTTAAATCGGAATTATAAGACCCAATTTCTTCTAATGAGTTTGATCATGATTATGGTTTGTGTATAATTTATTTTCATAATATGGAACCCATATATTTTATTTATTTATATAATGGGTGTACCTATAAATATATATCCATATAATTTATTTTTTAATTATTTATATCTCATAATATTTTATGTAAGGGATTACAGACTGAACCTATTCCACTATGGGACTTTATCCACTTTATGATGATGGTATTGGGAGTGACCCTTGACTTATGTTTATGATGTGATGTATTATATTGTTTCAAAATATTCAATTATTCATTAATATTATGATTTAATTAACTTATTCCATGTTTCATTTATTATGATCACCCCATTTACGATATCATGTTATGCCTCTTAACTCTCATGTTATGCCTCTTAACTCTCATGTTATGCTTTTTTACCACGCATATTCCCTTACTAGGATACTAGCTCACCCATTTCATTTTGTATTTTCTTCTGGGTATCCTATGTAGTTTTGTAAGATCAATGATATTTAATATTAATATTTAGAGTTTTAAATAAAGATTTATATTTTACATTTAATATGATGTATTTCTATATATAATATTTCTAAGACACCAGACCCCTAGATCCTTGGATTTTATTTATCAGAAATCTTTGTAAATAATTATGAAATAAAGTGAATTTAAGGATTGATCACCATAGTTATTATTATACTAAGGCCTATTTATTTTTAGTTATTAGGATAATATAATGCTAGGAAAATCCTTATGGATAGGTCTATGTATAGTATAACATCATGGGATTATGTTAAAGTATCGAGTATGTGGGTTTCCTAGAAATTACATATTTGTCAGGATAATGGAAAGTGGATGTGATTGTGGGACTAATGCACCTATTGGTATTCATCATGAGAAGTGTTTTATAACCATTTAATTGATTATCACTATTGTAAATTACTAGTGGTCCTAATACTACATACCTTACTAGACAATCTTGTAGGAAATGTTTTGGTTTTTCATATACTATTTATGAATCGCTATGATGGTTTGATTTTCAAGTTAATTTGAGGGACTAGGTTTAGAAGTATTAGATAACCCAACTTAAATTAACCTAGGTTAAAATAAGATTATATTGTATAAACTAATGTAATTATAGGATAATGTGATGATGTAAAAGGGTAAAAAGGTTTTAGGTTGAATACCTTTTATGATATTGATTATGATAACACCCTATAATGTTAAATGTTCATCACTCATGTTAACTATTTTGGTTTTAGTTATGTTTAGAACTAGAATTAAGGAAGCTAAACTTGGTTATAAGGGATAATGAGATTATTACATCAATGATAAACCCAATAAAATGGGAGTTAGACTAATAAATATAGTGATTCTGAAAATCCAACTATCATGAAACATGTTTAACAATGTAACCATAGTTGAAATTCTGAGTATATCCAAGAAGATAAGGATGAAGTCTCATGAAAGTTTATGTGAATTAGATAATGAAGGAAAATAGTCTCAAATTTCCTCATGTAAAAAATATTGGAAAAATCACCAAGGGAATTTTCTCAAGGGGACTAGAAGATTCTTTACTTGTGGAAGATGAGGTCATTCATCATTAAATAGTCATAGAAAATTGAAGAGATCAGTCAATATGATAGGAGTAGAAAATGTGTGTCCGAAAGCACCACTAATAGTCTAATGAATTGTGTGGGGAAAACCTGGGAATTATCCAAGTAAATTCCCTAGTCAAAAGCCTAATAATCATGATAGGGATAAAAAACTTACAAGGATAAGGGAACAAAGGAAAGCCTATACAATTGTAACTACTGAGGTGAGTTCTGAAAATTATGTGGAGTGATGATCACTAATCATCCACTCAAGAACTATGAGAATTATATTTCAATATGGTTCAACCCACTAATTTGTAGTTATAATGATTTATAAGAGTATAAAATCATTTCATCAATGGATATATGTGGAATTATTAACAAAAAATTTATAGTGGCATAATAATTTTTCCCAAGATTATGTTTATGGTAAAGTTTCGTATGAAAATCATACTATCCATCCATGATAAATTTAATGTAATTTTGGAAATGGATGATTTATCTCCACTTATAAGAAAATTTTTATAGAATAAGGATATCACATTTTATAACAACCAATGATATTATATACAAGGATGATTATGAACACCCATTATAAAGAAATTATATACTGTGAGTCTCAATATTAAATAATAATAAACTCTTGGTTAAAACAATTGGAGAAAAACTCAATATTAAGGATACTCATATTCAATGAAAAAATGTGTTCCTAATATTGTATTGTTAACATCACTCTAAAAATTATATCTCAAGTTTATTTTATCTATAATACACCCTTAATTATTTTCATTAGTAGGTAATAACTAAAATTGCAAGGAAGAAATTTATTTAAGGGATAAATGTAATGCCATGAGTTTTTAGAAATCATATTCTTTGACAATCTATATGTTTATAATTCTAAAAAAAATTATATATGTCCAAGAAATTGAAATAGATTATGAAATAATACATATGATATATGAATTAAACCAATGTAATTTTATTCATTCATAATAATAAATTATTATAAAGGAACATAAAAATATGTTTATAAACCATTGGTTATTAGTCTCCATAGACTAATACATCCATTAAATATGCATAAATTAAAATACGAAATAAATAGAAAATAATAAAATCTTTAACACTTAGAGATCTATTAGATAATATTTACCTTTTAGGATCACCAATAGGTAAGGAAAAATTATAATGAGGAAGAACATCATGAGTAAATAAATCATATTATTCTATCTAAAATGAAAACTATGAAAATGGGAAGAGTGAATGGAATAAGATCACTAAGACTCTACATAAGAATGAGATATGGTTTCTACAAATATGGTCTCTGCAAATATAGTTATTAAAAATATGGTTGTTTCAATTGTTTTCATTACAAATATGTTCATTACAGATATGGTCATTGGATATATATCCAATGGGCATAATAAACACATGTATTGTTAAAAAAGTATACCTCTCAATGAAATAAAAAAATGATATCAAAACATTGTATATATATGTGTTCCATATAAATAATAGTATTATTATTAAAATATGATATGATATATATATAATTAAAATAAATATTTTAATATTAATGTAAAAGTAAAATTTAATTTTAGAATATAAATAAATAAATAATGGTATTTGTTAAAGTGTATTTAGTATAAAAGTAATATTTAATTTCAAAGAACTATTTTATTAAGTATTGTATATTTTATCATAATAAATTCAATTTTCACTTTTAAAACATTATTAAATTTGAAATAATATATTAACATCACTTAAATGAGAAATCGATATGATATAAAATATGAACACATAATGATTTAAAACACCATTATTAATAAAAGTAGTTTTATTTATAATTTTTATTTTTCATTTAAAAGGTGAATATATAAATTATAGAATTATAATTTTATAAAATAAAATGTATTTTTTAATTCATTATATTATAATTATCTTATTATTTTTTTCATAAATAATTGATATTTAAGTGAATAGTAAAAATAATGGTTTTGTTAAAAACTCTCACTTTTATAATACAATAACGAGTTAAAAGTTTAAGAAAAACTTTTGATAGAAAAATATTTATATATTAAGTAAAATAAATCATTTAAAATACTATTTTGAATTTATAAAATATATGTTTAACATTTTAGAATACAATTATATTTCACATGAAAAACTGTTTTTACTCACTAATATAAAAAAGAGACATTATCACTTTTAAAAATTAAATATATTTTTCTATTTGAATTAAAAATTTCAATTTTAATTAAAAATTAAAAATTAATTATTAGGAATAAATAATAATATTAGTAAAATTAATGTTAATTGTTTTGATAATGGTAAAATAATTTCTTTTAAATAAATCGTTTTATTAATATCTTTTACTTTTTATCTAATCAATTAAATTGTTCTAATTTAAATGATGAATATAACATTATGTTTAAACCTATATATAATTATATTAACACTCATTAAATTGGTAATAAATAATAAATAATATTAAGAACACATAATGTTCAAAATTCATTGATCTATAAAACCATTTTTTATATTTTTTATATTTTAATTTAAATGCCGATTTATCATATTTATAAATTGAATGATACTAAATGGATATTAATTTTAGGTTCAAAATAGAAATTTTTTGCAATAAGGGTTAAATTATATTTTTAAATAAAATATAAATTACTTTATTAAAAACTTGTTAACAAGGTAAAAATAAAAATATTAAAATGTAAAAACCTTTCGTAAAAGTGTTGAAACATATTTAAAACATGTGTGGAATGTCTTGGTTGAGTAATTTTCGACCAAATATAAAAAAACATTATTATGAAATTTTGGAGTCATTTACCAAGGAATAGACTGACTGAAATTTAACTTTTTTAGCATCAAAACAATTTTAAGGAAAAAGTGATAGACCACATCGGTTCACCCCGGAAGAAAACCACCATAAGATATTAAAAATAATTAGAAATTACTTAATCTTATTAGAGTAATTATCCATAAATAATATCTAGGAGAGAGTGGCTACCTGTGTTTCTAGATCATCCTTTATAAGGTCTTCAATGTGATAAACCATCTTGTCCCATGTTTGAATATACTCTTATCTATTGATCTTCCCTTCGTTAAATCCCATTATTAATATAAGATCTTTCTTGTTAATCCATAGATATTTCTCAAAATTAGTATCCACAAGTATCAACCTTTCCATCATCCTGTAACCTCCTCTAGTGTGAAATTAATCAAAAGAGCCTCCTCTACCATTTATTCCCCCAAACGGATAAGTTGCTCCAGTGTTTTCCCATTTATTGCTTCCTCCACACCTATCTCCCACTACTGACTAGTCAAGACAAACTTCATGGGAACAACCATGTTAGACATGGAATCAATATTATCAGGATCCACTACATCAGAATTTCCCTAAAAATGATCAAAACCATCACTGAATAAAGAATAATGTAATGATTTTATGAAAGTGTAACGGGTATTCCCAAAAGTGACCTTTTCTTCACTTATAAAAGGGGATCAATTTCACCCCTCCATGGTTTCACATTAAATTCCATTTTTATTTTAGACTCTTCTAAAATTACCACCCCAAGAATTCCTTTATTCATCAATAATCCCCTAGTTTTAAGAATTTATCTTTAGGACTTATTTTCTAAAGATATATCTAAGATAAGATAAATTCACTAACGTAAGTATTACCTTCTCATTAATCTTTTTTCCTTAATCATACTCATCAAAATATCATATATCCATAAAAATATAATGACATAAATATCATTATTATAGTAAAACATTATTATATTATTGCAATAACCACAATTTATTCCTATCCATCCACTAAGAAAAACAAAATTTTCATTAGGGAATTTTCATGGATCACCACCCCCATAAAGAAGCTTCTTATATTTTTCATAAAATCCTCTCATGGATAGTAAAAATTATTCAATTTATGAATAAATATTATTATTTAATTTCAAAATTTTAATTTACCTTAATTCCCTCTCATTTGTTTAGAAATGTTAAAATTTATTGTGCGTACGTGTGGTGTAGAATTCCACCTCCATGAGTAATGAGGAAATTTATCATCACCACCAACCATGAATGGATTTTAAAAATAATATAATAATTAAAAATTATTTACATAAAAATATTAATATTTTGGATATAATGAAACTTTTTTAAAATTCTTTATAACGTGGTCATCATACATGGGGAAATATGGAAAAATTGACCAAACAACCCCCTGTAACCGACATAGGTAATTGAACTATATTACAATTAAATTACATATGATGGTCAAAGGAACCTGGAATATGAAAAATAGTTCAATAATGTTATTAATTTAGTGTTTAATAAACTTAATTTGGTTATTCCGGAAGTTAAGCACAAGTATAGAGCGTAAGAGGACCATGGTTAGGGTTTCCATCTCAATCACCCTTCATTGAGGCATGCTTTGAAATTATTAACCAATATTCACTTATATGGTGTAACTAATTAATCCTAGATTTATAATATCATAAATTATTGGTTAACTTGGAAAATTCACTTCTATTGATTCTCATCCTTATAGTGGTCTATTATTGATGTCTTCTTTAAAATATATGGGTCTTTCGTAACTCAATCTACATTCTGGAGTCATAACATTTCTTGTTGAGATTAAAATTTTATTTTATATGGTATAACATATTTATATATTTTAATAATAATTTTTTACTCAAATATTTTATATTTATGAATTCTATTCCTTAGTTAAAATGAAACTATATTTAGTATAATTCTCACCCCCTTCAATAACGGTTTCCCATCCTTTCCCATAATTTCCTTTCCCACTAATATTCTATTTTTTTACTGGAAACATATTTATGGGTTATCAAATGTAACCTCAATAATTCCCTTATTACAATTTCAAAAGTAATTTGTATCATCATTTTTAAAATTTTGGATTAAAAAAAATTAATTTTAAAATGGTTCTCCTTGATCATTTGTGGGATATTCTATACCACCCTCATTACTTGTTGGTTACAAATTCTCTTACTTTTCTCCCTTTTCCAAATCACAATTTCATGTAATTATTATATTATATATATAATTTAAATATATAACTATTTAAATTTAATTTTCATTAATGGGGTTATATATGTTTTTTACCTTTTAAATTCCCACTTTTAAGTAAACATGATTTAAGGAAACTTTCCTATTTCATGTTTCATGTCAAGAATAACCCCCATCAAATGTTTTCAGACCATTAATAGAATTTAAAAACCAAAATTATTTTATAGAAAACACTCTTGGTTTATTTTTTGTTTTATAAAAAAAATAATCTTTTCCCTTTTTAAAAAATATCCTTTACTTATTTCACAAATATCACCCAAGTGGTTCATTCTTATTCTTTCTTCACCTAGATCATTATCAAGAATATTATATATTGAAACTCCATTTTCAATAACTACGTCTCTTTTTCAATAATAAAAGTTCAAATTTTTTTAATTCATTATTATCTTGTGAATCTATATGATTTATCCATTGGTAATGCCTTGAATTAGAATTATGAAACCCACTTTCTTATTATGCATTTGATCAAGATTATAGTTTATGTATGATTTATTTTCCATAATTGGAATGCATATCTACGATTTTCATAATTTTATGTGTGGGAATAAAATTATATATCCCAAAAATGAATTAGGTGGGTCTTTGTATGACATTATATATTATATAAGGTATTAGGGAGTGAACCTAATACACTATGGGACTTTGTACAATTTATGATGATGGTATTATGAGTAACCCTAGGTAATACTTATAATGTGTTGTATTATGTTTTTTCTATATATTATATGATTCCATGATATTATCATGGTTTTTACTTATTCCATGTTTCCATTATTATTATTATCCTCTTTATGATATCATTTTATGCTTTATGGCTCTCACGTTATGATTTATTTCCACAATTCTTCCCATAATGGCCTTTATAACTCACATGTTTCCTTATGTATATTCCCCAGGATATACTGTGCAGATTTGGAAAATTTATTGGGGTTAAGAGAAATATTTTGAGTTTTAAATAAATATATTTTTTATGTTTAAGATGTGGTATTTATGTATATAATCATTTAAATATATTAAACCTCTAGATCCTCGGCATGTATTTTTTGAAAATCTATGTCAAAAATTATGAAATAAATGGAGTTTAAGGATTTGGAATATTTAGAATTGAATATTTATTATATTAATCTATTTTCTTACATTTATTGATTTTTGATTCATAATTTTTATTAATGCTACAATGTTCCTTGTTATCACACATTTTGGTTGAAAAGATAGGGATTGAGCTCAACTTAGTGAGAAACTCTAAATTTATTTTAGTGTTTATCCAAAATGATTATTATATGGTTATATAAAATGTATTTAATATGTTGTGATGAATGGACAAGTTGATTATATATCTGTAAAACTTTTCGAGGAGATATCCAAATGGATTTTCTGATATTCTTTCATAAATTATTGTATATTATAGTATAAGTTTAAATTAAATAAAGACTATGGGGATTTAGTTAAGGTGGGATATTTTTGGAGATATTACATAAATATATATAATATTTTATGACATATATTTTGTTAAATTGTATGAAGTGCATGTATACATGTCATATTTTATGTCAATTATACATATCATAAAATCATTCCATAATAAATCATTCTACTACCAACCTAATATCAATTAGATAACATTCAATTAATCATTCATGTAATCCATCATTAATATGATCATTTCATGAAAATAAATACATCAGATAATATGGAATGTTATAAGGTTACTAAAATATTTACCATATTCCATTCCATTTACACAAATATTCCTAATATATGAGTAAGTTCATGGGGATTGAGGAGTATCTTCAAAAGGCTTTAATAAAAGAAATTTCTAATAGATGGAATAGAATAAAACTTTCCCTTTACTTAATCATTTATCTCAAGATAAATTTCTCCCTCACCATTTTATTGATTGATGTACTAGGATATTTTGGGTTCATAAAGAGACTCACCCGAGAATCGAATGACCCAACACAAACCCTGGATACACCATGGAGGAGGGAGACTATTGTATTGCTCTTACTATTCTTCATGAACCTTAGTTAATGAAGATGAACCACAGGCAACTCATTGAATGGTACACATGAATTTTTTTCATCTTATTTATTCACGGTTTAGGTTTCATGAATGGTATAGTATTTTATGTTTTTATTATTGTTTTCAATACATTTATTAAATGTTAATAGACCCTAAAAACTCAAAAAATATATGGAGGAAAACTTTATCTCCAACCTCAAACTCTAGTTCTCATTAATGGTGGTCTCCATATATTCTATATTGACTTTATTCTAATATAATTTGTTAATAAATTTCTTCAAAATTCTCTAACATTTCTTTTACTAGTTCGATTCCCAATAGCTAATCCACCCAAAATTCATCCTCATATGTTGGAGTTTATTAATTTTCCTATAGAGAGACTAATATAGTGCTATCTAAATTCTTGATTTAAATATAATATTTTATGAATACTCTTTCAAAAGAAGGTTTTGATCTCAGTATCCTTTTAATTATATAGATTATTGTCTCAATATATCATCAAGTGTCAAGATAGTCCTCTCAAATTGTCCATTAGTTTGGGGTTAATAGGATATTCTAAATTTCAACTCGGCATTTAATGCATATTAAGGACTCTTCATGAATATTGAGGTGAACCTTTGATCTCAATAAGAAATAATCAATAGTGGTTTTCTATGAATCCTGAACACTTTTCTAATGTACACCTTTAAAATATTTTTGAGTGAGAATTCATATTGAATAGTGATGAATTGAAAAGTAATTATAAGATGATCCTATAAAATGATTATGGAATTATTTGTTTGGATGGATTTGGAATAATCATAACAAAATAAATGGATATATTCTCCCATTTCAATGATGGTAAGTGTAATGGTTTGATCATATCCTTATAATTTTATCATTATTAATTAACATGATCGCATACCAATCACATTGTTATAGATTCCATAAACCTATTTCTTCATATTGTCCCACTAGAAGTGATCTTAGGGACATCTATAAACTATTTTGTTTCATGGTTGGATAGATATTGTTTTTCCATGAGGATTATTTAATATATATTTATTTAAATTTATATATAATTATACACATAATTGTATCCTAAATCATAAAATTCGTTTTTTATAAATGTTGAACTTTAAGGATTTACCCATCCTTATAGCTTAACCTACTTTTTTTATCTCTAAAAAATTCATTTTATCTTCATTAAACATTTATAGGATTGATGATTGAGAAATAATTTGAGTAATGGTAGGGTGTATTCTATCCCATTATGATTACCATGTCCATCATTTCTTTATCTAAGAAGAATTGATCATTTTAAAACATCATCTTGCATAATGATTTAGTATATTTTCTAGTTGGAAAATCCTCCAAAATATTTACCTTTTTGAGATTCTAATGGATTGATTAGTGATAGTCCTTGATAAGATAAAACCATCTTCCTTGGTGTATACTGACCTACTCCCATGTGAATATATATTTTTTGACTTTTATGATCAGCATATATGTCACACTTTTCTTTTGCAGTGATAATGTATATAAATAATTATTGTGAATATTAATACATCCAACTCAAGATCACACATGTAATAATATTTCTCATTAAACTTCAAATATCTTGAGGAATAAGTTATAGATTTATCATTTTTGATGAGCAGATAAACCAATAAATTCTTTGATTCATCAATATATATCAAAAATCCTCCCTCTGCATTATGGTCGTTTGATTACAGGTTCAGGGATTGTAATTTTCTTCCACTACTTGATTTTAATTCACGTTCATACTTCCTGGTAAACTTTACTACTTTCCAAGTTAAATTTATTTTTGTGTTAAAAAGTCATGATAATTTTATCATAAGCCATCTATAATACTCAGTTAATCTGAGAAAACTCTATGTATCAATTATAAATTTTCATCTTGTCCATTCTAATATTGATTTTTTTTATTTTAAGGATCAAATTATACCATCTTTATTGCAATAAAACTCCCATATGAATGTAAATTTCTCTATCTATAAGCCATATTTACAATACATTTCATACAACTTATTCTTTCACAAATTCTTTATCATAGTACTCAAATAATCATAATGATTTATCTTGATTTTGGAGTATAAGAAAATATTATATATTAATAGTAGCATAAAATTATTGAGGTAACATCATAAGAATATATTATTCAATAGAATAATGTTTTTAGAGAATTCATGAGTCTAAATAATATCACATTGAATCCAGATTTTTCATATATTATGTGAAAGGTAATATTTAGAGTATCCTAATTTTCTTATCCCGATCGAACATCAAATTTTATGAAGTACTTATCACATCATAGTTGATTTAACTAGTCATAAATATGTGGCAGTGGATAATTTTTATTTATTTTGATTTTTATAATTTCATAATAATTAACAGAGAGACACATTGGCCTATCCTTATTCATGATAAAAAGGACTAGGTTCCCATAGATAAGAACTAGGATATATATATATATATCCCTTTTTAAAGTTTTCTTGTGGTTTCATATTAAACTATTATAATTAAATGGAGGTTATTCAATATGGACTCTTATATATGAGCCTCTCTTCAGGTGTAAGTTCAATAGAAAACTCAACCTCTCGATTAGAAGGTTGACTAAATAGCTCTTCATAGAGTATATATGTATAATAACTTACATTATGAATGGCTTCATGGATTATCCTTTCCTTTATATTTACAATTTGGGAAAGATATTCTTCCTTATAACACAACAATATCCATTTTTATGAAAGAGTTTAAATAGTATATTTTTCATTATGTTTTATATTTTAAAAAAATAAAATGATGGTTTTGAATATAAAAATTTATATCCCTCTTCTAAAAGTTGATATCAGATCTATACATGGATAACCAATCAATTTTAGGGTTTTTTTTTTCTATATGATGATGGGTGATAGTTTTAGCATGATGAGGGTTCCACAGGTGATTCCACATCATAAAGCTAGTATAAGAAGACATTTCATGTTTTTAAGGAGTGACTCATCTTGGTAACCTCATATTTAGTATCCTTGATTTTTTATATAGTATTTGTGTCACCCCATGAACATATGGTTCATGATGTGGTAAATAGTTCCACATCCTAAGGCTAACCACCAGGATTTTATTTTTGGTGATTTTCCTTTTATACCCTTGTATACATAAATTCTCTTTGTCCTTATATTTTCCCTCATTCAAAAAAACCAACCAAAAGATCCAACAGGGTTACTCTCGCTCCTTTATCCGTGTATTTTTCCATCTATTATGGATTTATTTGGTTTTTTAAGGTATATACATTAATTTTTCTTGGGTATTATTATTATTCTTCTCTTATCCCTAATACCATTCTTCCTAATATTTCATCTCATCCATGAACCCTAATGGTTTTGAGGGCCAAATTTTGGTGTTTGGGTTGGCCATAGCATAGGGATTCTGGAGTATATGTTTCATAGAGGACATTCCTAGTCATGTATTGGATTTATCCACTATAGGTGAGGGGTTTCTTATTGATTAAGGATGGTGTTTTTTAAAATTCCATTGTTTCATTTGTAATGAAATAGTTATGGTTTATAAAATTTCTTTTAACATGATAAATTTAAATATGATACCATTTTAGGTCTTAAAATGTTTTTTAATGATTTAGATATATATAATAAAGATTTTTATGGATTTATAATAATTTATTTCAAAGATAAATGTTTATAAATGTCATGTTCATGTGAAAATGATTAAGAGGCTCAACAAAATGAATTTGATAACTAATGATGGGTTATGTACCTATATTTATTTACAATTTTTATGACCCATATTTTTAAAGGTTTCTTGATTTAATAGATGTGGGACACTGACATGGTTTTTTAAAATTAATGATATATGTTTCTAAAAGTGTTGTTTATATTGAAGAAGCATTTGATTTTAATGTGACTCCTAAGTGAGGAAAGATTTTTTTCAAGGTAGTAAACCTTGTTTTATTTTCAAAGGGAAGTGGGTACTTTTATGTGATTTCTAAAGGATTCATTCTTAATTCATAATTATACGGATATCACATAACTTGGTTTATAAGTAACTCTTAAAGTTCCATTTGGAATATTTTGAAAATATTTTCTCATTTTGATTTTATACACTTATTGTGAGCCCCATTGATTATTCCTTTAATAAAGATTTTCCATTAATGGGGATATTTTTTTATTTTTTGCTACTTTTATGGATGTGAAATGGGTTTTTTCTCGATATGGTGTTATAGGTGAGATGATATTTACTTGTAATTTTATGTTATTGATTCATGTGTTATATATACGATTATTTTGTTTTCTCGCCTAAACTTGATTGATTTCATGGGATCCCTTAGTGACTAATTAAAAGATTTGGATGGGTGCTCCCCTAGTTTAAATTGTTATCTAGATAGTTCCCTAGTAATGTTTGATCTCTACTATGGGTAACCTCCTGATGAGACATAGAGGGTAATTAAGGGTTGATATTTTTGTCATGTTTACAATAGATCATCCAATTATTTAATGTTTTGAAGTTAGGTTCATCATTATATTACACTTATCCCTAGTATTGGTGATAATAATATATAAGGTATTTCAAATAATAACTCTTTTCATATACCATAGTACCCATTTTTGGTTTTTCGGATCCATTTATACTATCTTGTAATACTTTTGTTATTTTTCATTGATATCACGATGTCTATTCATGTTTATTTCTTTTTTATTTCACGGTTTAGTCTACTTTTAAATAAAATTTAAATCTTGTTTAAAAGAAATATTTTAAAGGTGTATGTTTTTACTCACTCAAATGGTTTTCAACTCATAAATTTACATAGTATATTATTTAGCAATTATTTTGATACGAGAAAATGGAATTTTATCTAATTTCAAAACATTAATGTCCCATTTTAATGTGTTGGTTCAACTTGGGTTTTGAGTAAAAAAGAATGTTTATTTATATAAACATAATAAATGGATGTTATTAATTTCATTATTCTCCAATTCGTGAAAAAATATATATTTCTAAATATTTTTCAAGCTAGATTTTATAAAAGTAATTTTATATAAAATTTGGTGAAACCCTACAGAGTATATTTTTTCTCACACCCTATACACACAACTTTATGTGTGTATGTATATCTTGTGTCTTTAAAAAGGTTCCTAGGTTTTGATATAATATTTGATGTTGTTTGGGTAGTCCATTTTTATTTTTTTTAGATGTGTTAAGTGACAATTGGCCACATGCAGATGTTCTATCAAAGGCTCAGGTGATTGGTTCATTTTGATATGCTTATGTATGGGCTAATAAAACTTTTTGTACTTTGTTTTTAGCTTATTTATTCCTAGGATTCATGTGAACTATTTTATTATGATGTGTATTTAAAAATTAAATTGGTTATTTATTGTCATTTTTAAAGGATTGGAGTAATAAATTTTATTGATCACATCTCATTGGATGTTTATTTGGGTTTTCCATGTTTAAATTGTTTGTTTATTTAGAACCATTTATTTATTATGAATGTATGTCTACTGTATGTATGCACCATGCCGAATTATCAATTTTATTTTTATTATTTATTATTATTATTATTTTAGGGTAAAATAATTCCCACTATGTTTCATTTTGAGGCCTTGGCACACGTTTCTAGCCTTTAGTGATAAAAAATGTGCCCCATACCATGTTGTGGATTGGATTAGGTTATGGGTTGGGTTGACCATAGATGGTTTATTAAAAAATATAATTAAATAACTCTTGTTGTTTATTTAGTCTAATAGTATAGAGATATGATATCCATAACTAATAAGGTGTGTTGTTTATAGGTGACTCATCACCACCATTCATGAAGAACCATGAGTTTCCATGGGTACTTTAGATTTCACTATTGAATTTATATTTTAGTTCTGATTCTTTTAAGGTTATTTTGATCCCAATTGATTTATATCAAATATATTGGGGTTCAATTGAGTTTTTTGGGTGAAAATATAAAGGAAAAAATGATGTATAGTTTTCTTACACGGCTGGAAAACTAATGTGGATCCTACTCACATGGACTCAGAAACTTCTCAAAGGTTGTAACACGAACACTGAATGGTCATCCAACTTGTGGGGCCAACCCAATCATATATTTTTATCTCTCATCAATTTTTTGAAACCTATTTTTATTTTTAAATGAATATTAAATGAATTTCATTTATTTTTATTAGATTAAAGAGGGTTCTGTGATGTGAGGATTTTATTTGGCATCGAATTTTTAATGTTAGTTCTATATAAAAGGTTAATTGAATAAAATGTATTGATTTTAAAGCTACTTTTGGTGGTTAATTCTAAAAATTAATTTCATGAAGTGTTTTGAAAATTGGTTGATTTAATTATGGAATATAAAGGGTATTTTTGTTTTAAAACTAGTTTTAGGAGTTTATTTTTATAGGATTTTAACATCAACGAAGAGATTTCAAAAGTGATTGGTTTTACAAATAAAATCAGGAGTGTTTTAATATTAAAGTGGATTTTAATGCAATTGTTTTAATTTTCTAGTATGATTTATAGTGTTTTAAACTAATGGTATATTTGTAAAATTGATTATATATATATATATATTAAAATGATTTGGAATGTTTTAAATGTGTTATCTTATTTTGGAAAATGAGTTTTTAGACTCCTATAAAATGTTAGTGATTTAAACAGAAAGGGGGACTATGTAGTGTTCTATTATTTAGTAAATTACACTTTGAGGTTGGATAAGTTTGTTATATATGGATTATTTGAGTTTATATGTGAATCACGAATTACTTGAGTATATGTTTTATATTATTTTTATTCAACACCCAAAAACTTTTGAAATGACCAGGATAGTCTATCTCTAAAGATAGTCTTTATAGAGATTACCCTCATTGTTTTGGTGTGAGTCTTCTAGATATTTACTCTATCAAAAATATGAATGGAGAGGTTGATATGAAACTTCACTTTAATCCTATTAATTACCCTATTTATATAATTTTATATTTTATTTCCATGGGGATTAAGATTCACTTGGTGAGTTGGTGTGGTTAGAAAATATTGGGGGGAATCTTCAATTCTCTATAAATACTATAAACCTTAAATTGTGACATATATTACAATATTTATTGAATTATTGAGATTAGTGTAGTGGTAGAAAATCACCCCTTATTAGTTTCTTGATTTTAGTACATGGGGAATCTTCAACACCAAGTTTATTCATCAGTTCTATCATGAAAATATGAAGGTAAAAAAAGTATTTCGATTAACGAGACTTCATCATGATGAATAAACAGAGAAAGTGTATATAAATATTTCTTATATTTTTTGATCATTTTCTTTGATTTAGTAATCTATGAAATTTTTAGTGATAATTTATTTGATAGGGGACTTTTTCTAGGCCTCAGAATAGTTATGTTGAAATATGATCTTGTATTATCTAATGAAATGGTTTAAAAGGACATATAAGTGGAAGTTAGATAGTTTTGAAAACCTATGTCAGCATATTCTTTGAGTTAACTAAGTTAAAATGAAGAGAGGAAGTATTTTTAGAATCACTTACATAATATAATAATATTATATCTCTTTTCTGTTTCTAATAAAGGAGAACTATAATTCCAAGAGTTAAATTGTTGATGATAACATGAATATAAAATGTAGTTGGACATTTGGTGATCATCTGATTTGATATTTATGCCCAATGAGTTGAGAGAAATTTAATAATTTGAGGTTATTATTGATTTTTAAAATCATTGGGAATTTACCGAAATTTTTTCTTATGGAGTGTTAATTATTCTTAGTTGTGCTAAAGACTGATTAATTCGTTTACATCTTGAGGTTGATATTTGATATTATCTATGTGGTGAGATTTTGATTTTGATGAGTTTCTCATGGTTATATTTGGGTAAATTATTTACTATATAAGAAGAGTGTTATAATAGTCTATATTTTCCTCTATATTTAACCCAGTTTGAGATTATACCATGGTTAAGTTTTATCAAGTTCACTACTGGACAATGTTCCATGAGAGAGGTCCCATGTTACATTCTATTCAAATTTATGACCTGAAATTAGATCACATGTTTATCACTATGGAGGAATACATTTTATTGATTTATCTATCAAATTTTGATTATATGGGTCTCTGAGGAACTTTTTTATTTTGATTATTTTCTTTTGGGTTGTGTTTCCTTTATAGAATTATGAACTGGTTTCTTCTGTGGATGGTTATGGTTTTCATAGAATTATAGTTTCCATTTTTCATTCTGGGAAATGTGTTTTTAGGAAAATATTTAACTTATAAGATTGTTTATCCCTAGTTAAAACATTTAATATAAATTCTAAATTACAGGGAGACCTATTATAGGTATATGTAATATTTGATCTTTATGTTTTATGACTATAATAGTGATTATTCTTGAAGTTATTAGATGGTGTTTTGGGATTAATTATAATAAATTTGATGAGCGATGCTTTTGTTTGGTGCACCTTTATCTCTATACATATTGACTTTCCCCTAACCCTACCACATATTATATTTGGGTGTAAAAGTTTTATTCTATTTTCTTTCCACTCTTCCCAATGAATTTCTGCGGGTAGAATATGGCACCGTGTGATGATTTTGGACACCCCCATGTCACTGTTGTATAAAATATTTTATAATAGTGAACTATTATATATTATGTTTTTGTTTTTGGGGGTTTTTTTATTTTTTCAATTTTTTGGGATAACGATTGGTCATATCATATCCAAAGGGAATCATAGTGAAATAAGATGAATAGGTGAATTTTGAGTTGTGGGTGATCAAGGATCACATCAAGGCTTAGGGAAATCATGGTGTGATATGTTTTATTTTACTGTAAATATTTTTATATGCTATTATTTATTTTTCAGGGGGAGTATAAGATCGTGTCATGTCCAAGGTGCGCCATCCTATTATGATGTTCATGATTTTTTACTTTATGTAATTTTGGATATGAAGGTAGAGGTCATGTTGAGGATTGAGGAATCATAGTGTGACAAGTATCTAGAAGTCTGTTTTTGGAAAAGTCACATATACAAGAGTAAATAATGTTTCTATTACATATATTCACCCTCATCATTTTATTATTTTCCTTTTTTAAATTTATATGTGGATGGAGTTCACGTCATGGTGAATAGTTCAGGGTCATGTGGTAGTCTTCTAAGATTTTAATTTTTTAGATTTTCCATTTCTACCACTATTGACATAAAACTAATTTATCATTCTCTTTCCCCACATTCAAATTTCTTGAAATATAGAGCTAAAGGGGAGAATATCTCTCATTCCTTTGTGTATTTTCCCTTCTCTCACTAGTTTAAGAAAAACTTGGGAGTAAATCCATAATTTTCCTTCATTATTATTTTCCTCTTTTACCAACATCAATCCCCCCATAAATTTTCTTCATTCCCATGAACCTTATTGGTTCTAAGGGTCGAATTTATGTTTTAGGTTGACCTTATATTATTCTTTATCTGTCAAGGTATCATAGAGTCTATTATATTTTGTGGGTTATCATTTCTTGTTTATGGTGAGTGTTATTTTCTTAACTGAGGTAGATGTTTTTTTAGAATTTATTTATTTCACATGTCATGAAATGATTAAGGTTTATAAAATTTATTTTATCAATATACATCAATATGTGATACATTTTTTAGTTCTAAACAAGTGTTTTAATGATTTCCAAACTTTTTATAATGTGTTTTTTGTGGATTTCACATTCTAGATTTACAAAATAAATTTTTAGGAATTCCAAGTGGTTATGAAAATTTTTGAGAGGATCCTTCAAATTAATTTGAATATAAAGGAATTGTTATAGACATGTTTTTATTTCCAAAGTTTATGACCTATGTCTTTAAATATTTATTTATTAAAATAGTTGTGGGGAACAAGTTTAGTTTTTAAAAAATTAATGATATTCTTTTTCAAAAGGGGTGTTTTTATAAAACAAACATTTGATTTTCAATATACTTATAATAGAGGATAGTCTTGCTTCATTATATTGATTTTTTTTTGATTTTAATAAGGACGTGTTAACTTCCATGTGATTTATAATGTATTTTTTAATGTTTAATATTTATAAGGAAATAATATAACTTGGTTTCCAAGATTTTTTTAAAGGAATTTTTGGAACTTTATAACAGAATTTATCTTATTAATTTTCTACCTTTATTGTGAGAACCATTGATTATGTCCTACATTTAAATTTTCCCTTGATGGGTTGAATTGGGTTATTATGTGAAACTTTTATATATTTGAAAGAAGTTGTTTAGAAAAAGGCTATTAGAGTTAAGATGAGATATGATTTCTATACATTATTATTTATGCATGTTTTTAATATATAATTCACTAGTATTACCACTTCTATTTGATTGGTTTCATGGGAACCATAAATGATTAATTATAGAATCTAGATGATTTATCCACTATTATAGATTATTCTCTGGATAGTTCCTTAGGAATTATTATGCTCTACTCGGGGTTACCTCCCAATGATCGGAAGTGGGTAAGTCATGTTGGGAGATTCTTTGTTTTTTTAATACAATTTTGGAGTATATTTTTAATTTATTTAAATGTTTTTGAATGATTTTTTTAATTTTAAATGAAGTTATTATTAATGATTATTTGAGAAACTAATCTCTCTCTATGAGAAAATTATTGTGATAATTATGGAATTTTTATTATTATTTTGATTTATTTATGCATGGATGGTGTCCTGTTAGTCATTTTAGTTATTTATTTAATGGGAGTTAAATTAGGTTTTGAATGTATCTAACATCATAGATATAAAATTTAAAATATTACCAATACCTTAAAAAAATCTATAAACTTTCAAAGTGATGTAAAATTATATAAAGTCTTGTGCAATAATAATTTCATCTTCTCAAAAATCTCTCACGTATTTAAACACGTCTTCTTCTGATACTATTTTCTTGAAATTATGATTTGATCCATTACTCAATAACAAGTACATACACTTATCTTATTCATATTCTATCTATTTTTTCCTGGTTTCTTGTATCTATAGCTCTAATTCCTATCTATCACACATATTATCTCAACTTATTTTCATATTTTTCCATTAACATTTATTCTTTAATTCTTTATTCAGGTTGTGACTTGAGGATTCTAATGGTAGGATCATTCATATTTTGACTCGTATTATCTAATGCCACTGTTATAATTAGTTTGTGAATCCTCATATAAAGATTTATTGTGTCAGTGTGGTTATCCCTCCACTTTTTAGAAAATGATATTTTTAATCAGGTTATGATTCCCCTTTAAAATGTATTATAGTGAAAAACATATCACTCATAAATTATATAATTATAAGATTATTATATATCAAATTTGGATTGAACTACTATAAAAAATCCTTATGTTCATTATTTTATTTTCCACTACAAATTAACTTTGTTAATTAACTTTGATAACTAATCCCCCTCTTTAAAATTTTAATTTGATATATTCACCCCCCTCTTTACCATTTTCCACAACTTGTATTACTTGTCAATTGTTATCAAATCCATGAACTAATTAAATATATATTGTATACACTATTTATTTTCCTAATACCGAAAAATTATTATCATGAAAATATTCCTATCGGATATAGAGTCTATTGTTTAATGTTTATTGTGATAATTTTTTTCTAGACACCACAATATAATGGAATGATATTTACGGTGGTAGGATAAATTTCTAGTGTACCCTCACATTTTTATTGAACAAATTATGAATATTGTAGAACTTGAATGGAATTTTACTTCAAGAAACTAAATAATTATCATTGGAAAATAATTGTAAAACCATACAAGTTACCTAAATATAAACCGAATACACTTATATGAATTAATGATTCTAAATATGTTTTAAATTATAATGCTGGTAATATCTTAAATTTATTGATTAATTATAAGGTTTTTAGTCATGTATATGTATGTAAGATAGCTCATGAGATATGGAGTATTTTACAAGTTACTCACCTTGTCTCAAAAAAGTTGATTCGAATAGACTTGGAATGTTTTGATAAGTGTATCAAGACTTCAAGATGATGAATATGAAAGAATAGATAAAAATTTCCATCAATTAAACATAATTATTAATGTCATGAATTTACTTGAAGAAAATATTCATAACATTTTACTAATTGAACTAGTAATAAGATCACTACAGAAGAAGTTTCATCTGAAGAATTTAACAGCTGATTAAATAAAAAACATTAAGGAATACACATTGGATGAAGTTATAAGTTCATTACTTTAATATGAACTATCTATTGGTATCTACATAGGGAGACCAAATAGAATCATCTCAAGTTGTTCTTTAATGGTTCATATATTTCTTTTAGTTCTTGAACTACTGGTTTCTCACTTTTTCTAGAAAAGTGTTTCTTTATTTAAAAATATAATTTTTACTCAGTCAATATGAACTGGAGATTAAGAACATTTCCAAATATAAGACTTCAAATAAGTAGGGTGAAACATTTAAAACTATTAATTTTTTAAACTGAATATTCTAAATATGAACTATAGGATAGTAAAAAAGAATATATTTATCAAATTTCAACTGGAATCTACAAAAGAATAAAACGAAAGGATTAAATAACTGATTTAGAAGTAAATATAAAAAGGATAAACATAAGGGAGATAGTAAAGGTATTACCAATTATAATAACTTAGACGTTACTTGTTTTTAGTGCATAAAAAAGGGTAATATCAACCTTGTCTGCCCAGAACTCAAGAATAAAGACAACTAAAAAAGGTATGAAAGGAACTAACAACTAGCTAGAGTTATATAGAATAATTAGATTCTAATGGATAATATGAAAATGATAAATATTCTCCAAATATGTGTTTTATGGAATCTCTAAATGTGGTTAGTGATTCTAGATTCTTTCATGGATATTCATATTCTAATTCTGATGATCTTAATCTATATGAGTTAAATGATGAAATTAAAAGACTGAGAAAAGATGTTTTTAAAGATGCTGATTTATATTAAAACCTTGAAGAAAATAATGATAAAATTGTTTAAGAAAATAAAGTGCTTATACAAGAGAATGAAAAACTAATAAATACTTCTTATACTTATCATTATAAATTTTTGGATGATTTGAAATCTTATCAAGAATTGAATGTATTGATCCATCTTGGGTCAACTAGACAAGCAACTCAAGATGGCCTACCACAATGTTTATGTGAAACAAGATAACAAAAAGAAGTCATGTATATAATAAAACTAGACAAAAAAATAAATCACAAATAAGAAAAAGTATATATGTCCAAAATCAATAAAATCCAAGAAAAACTGGCCTGACCAGAAATTATGACAATAAAATACCATCAAGCCTCTATATGACCAACTGTTACCTCAAAACCATCCCAGTAAAAAGGAAACAACAAAAAGAGAAGCCTACATGAAACGTGGTTCCATTACTTTTAATTGAATCCTATAAAAAATGTATAAAACTAACCAAAGGAAAAATTAGGGTTTGATAAAAAAATCCTAGTAGGATTCCACCACTGAATCTATAAAAATTATAATATCAAGAATGCAGTAGTTATAGCTTTAAAAAAATATAGTTTTTACATATAATTTTGGTAAATCAAAACCATTTGTAAATCATTATTTGGTTTTCATAAAAGCTTTTAATATTCACATGAAAAGGAATATTAAAAGTAAATGTTATAAGATTTAATTAAAAATCAATATAATCTATGGTTACACCATAAGATAAGTATGTAAGCAATATAACCATGACACAATCTATCATGTGAATGAATATCAGAAAATAATCATGACACAATCCATTATTTGAAAATTCAATCATAAATGATAAATAATATAGATTGGGAACTAACATATAGGTATAGATACTACACATAAAAATAAATCCCCAATCCAAGCCTATGGTTGATCCAACTCGTATAATCTCTAGTGGAATTACACACACTAAAGTGAAAGAAAATATCAAGTGGTATTACACACACTATGAATGAAATGTCTATTATTGACACACCCAGGTTATTAATATTCTATGTTTGAACAAATACAATAAAAAACCATTATCAAAATTAATAAAAAAATTAAAATCCAAATCAATCTTCTTTGGTGCTTGAAATCCCATTTTTAAATCAAATACACCATTCAATAATTCTATCCAACACTTTGTGTGCCTAAACCATTTTTATATAAAATATATTTTAAAGAATGTTTTATTTAAAAAAATTCCATTGTAATAAAAAATAAATTCAATTCAATGAATAAACCCAATGAATTTACAAAAGATAGCCAATTCATAGAATTATCCCTTTGCATAGAAACAAAAACCTCAAGAACAGGGTAGAACTAAATTCCTTCAAAAATAAGGATTGGGGAAGATTAAATCATATCCTCACAATCCTAGAACCATAATAGAAACATTAAAACCCCATAAAACTTCTTAGATATGGAATCCAAGTCCCTAAAGGGCACCAACAAGATAATTTTAGGAGTTATCTTGCAATGATCTAAGAAAGGAAGAGTAAATTGCTTCAAAATATGAACATACCATGCGAAATCTATCAAGAACAAAGGGAAATCACCAATAATCCCAAAGGGGGTCACATCTAGATTGATGTGGAATGATTAGGTTAAGTATAAATGAGATTAATAGGTGAATTGAAATAAAAATGACTAAGTGGAAAAGTCTGAAAACCAACTTTTTAATGTTTTTGTAATGTCATACATGGTTAGGATGCACAGTTAGACAAACCTTAAACTAACCATGTGTGGCTAATGTCTCTTTAAAAAGATAATCCACACAATCTCCTAGGATTAGAGGCACAATTTTTTCAAACTGTGCAACACTCTTGAAAAAACACCTAAACCCCACATGGTTTTCCTTAGTGAGCCACACAATTTCTTTAACCATGCTCAAACTCTGAAATCCCCCACTATTAAAACATAGATCCATATTGCACAGTTTCTGCATGGTTTGTACTAACCATGAGCTAAATATTTGTATAGTATCTTTCCTCCAAAAGTTTATATTTTTTTACCCTTGTTCCAAAAAAACCTCAAATAAAACTTTAAATAAAAACCAAGATCAAATTAAAGCGTACCGAAGATCTAGTAGATTCTAAAATAATAAAAAATTGAAAAATGAATTTGAAAGTATTATGGAAAGTTTTTATTATTTTATTCAAGGTTATAGAAAGAATCATAAATGATATATTTTAATAAAATAAATAAAAATAATGTTGGTATTATATATGATAGGTGATAGACTCATATGCATCAAAATCAATTTTGGAAAAGTAAAAATAGTCTTACTTCTACTATTACATGATTTTGATGCGACATGAAGGAACGATATTAAAATTATTGTTCACCTAGATTTAAATATTTTTTGGATTTATAAATACTCATATTTATAAATTTTTTTATCTATAGTACCTTACAATACTTTTTTAATTTTTTTGTGTACATAAAAATAGTTTTACTAATCCGATTCGACCCAAAGTATCTTGGGTACCAAAATTTTCCAGTAATTGATTTTTATTGAAAAAATACCTTAGATTTATATAGGAAAACATATGGTACATGGAAAGTGGATTATATTGGTATATGACTAGAGACTCATCAGAATTTTTCACATACAATATATGTGATGGAGGTGATGTTTCATTAGGAGACGATTCCAAAGGAAAGCTAATACCCCCACACATGAATTCATACTTGTCCTCAAGGATGGAATCTCAACATACTACAAATAAAGTTCACCTTAACATGATTTAAATTAAACTTAAATAAAAGTAATTGAACAAATGTAATTAAACATTCAAGTATCATAGGTAGAAAAATTATCAATGCCTCATTTTTTCAATGAAATAAGTGAACCAAGTATTTTAATTTTCCACATTTGAAATAGCCAAGCCTTTTCAAACATCCATTTTAATTTTTCAAATCATTATTAATATTCATGCCACATTCAATTTACCTATATTTGAATTTTCCACTCACTATCAGGGTACAAATGAATTGAGTGATACACATACCTAAAGAACATGTAACTTACTATGGGTTTTCAAGGTATTTAATATCTCCACCATGTAAAGATAGAATCAAAAATAATCATGAGGGAATAACCATTAAGGATAAATTGACTTTGAGGCTTAGGGTAGGTAGGTAAATGATGTAAATAAAGTAATTATAAAAAAAGTTCAACGGTAAAGTACTTTTCATGATAATAAATTAAACTCAATGAAAGTATCATTTCTCTAGTATCTCAGAGTAGGATCATAAAGAGATGAAATGGAATAAATGAATCACCCTCATTTATTATTATTATTTTTTCTTTTCTTTTTCAAAGGTAGTGTTGGGTAAAATTATCACATTCACCCCGAAACCCTTAAGGATCTCCTCAAAACACAATTTTTAATAGTTATAACAAGATCAACCGTCATGTAAATAGTGATTTTTTAATTTCTATAGATACAACCATTTTTTTCTTATATTTTTTCAAGAGGGTGTGAAATAAATATAATGAATGTGCCTTCTCCAAATCTCATGATATTTCCCCCACACATATTCATTACAAAATATCCATCCCTTCCACAAGTCGATGTTTCCCCCACACTTATATTTGATGATCATGTAAAATATTTAGAGAAAAGTAGGAATATATAAAATAGGCTTGATACATGACTCATTTCCTAAAAATATTTTTGATAAATTCTACAGGATTAAAAGGGATAAATATGAGGTGGGTATCAGGATACAAGTAAATAAAATGAATTCCTCAATCATTTTAAAAGTGATTGCAATCAATTATAACTTTTATAAGATAAAAAGGATGTTCTAGTAGAAATCATGCCAAGTTTCTCAAGAAATATGAAAAAAAAGTATTAGATATACTAGTTTTATAGGATGCATTGGGAATAAGATGAATGTTTTTGAAAATTAATCATTGAAATACATACAAATAATTAAATTAATGAATGAAAATATCAGAAATTAAAAGAATGAAAAAATATCAAAAAAACTTCATTTACAATGATCAAATTGCTCCCTTGAATCATGATTTTTCAAATACTAATCCACATTATTATATCTACTAATTATTTTTCCCATTTTCTCATTCAAATTTATTGATAATGAAATTTAAATTTCATGGCATGATAATTTTATTAAGTAGTTTATGTCTCTTAGTTCAGTTGATTGAAGAATGAATCAAGTGCGGGCATTAAATTAGAAGTTGAAAAAATAATTAAATGTGGGGAATAAAATAGAAATTTTTTAAATTTAAAACTCATACCCCCTTGAAATTTTCACTATAAACATGGATTTATAGGTTCTAGTTGCTGCAGATTCATGTCGTTTAAATTCCCATCATGATGTGTAATGTTACTTCATCTTCTTATTTTTATGCATGCAACCTACTTCTATCTTGGGTCTTTATGGACCTACATATTAAAAATAAACCGGTGAAATAATAGTCCATTATCAATTAATTTTGAAATATTTGGAGTGAGATCATGTGTGCCTCTTAAAAAATAGAAAATAAATACAGACAAAAAAACTCAAGTTGCCTCTCATAAGAGCATTTGTTTACCATCGTCTGATCGAAATTAACTCATTTAGCTTCATGTGATGAATGAATGATTTTTTTACCTATTCATGGTCCATAAATGGTCTCAGTTGTGTTTTATTCACATAGTTCGGCCATTGTGCTTCTAATATGAATAGATTTATTCTCCCTGATGGTAGTACTTTTTTTATCTCCATTGGACCAACCCACCATTTTTTCTCAATTTTGATGAACTATGTGGATGTTTATATACCATCCATACCTTTGTCCTTTAGAAAATTTAGTAGAGTCAGTCACTCCTCTGGTTTCACGAGTCTTGTTATTCAGATTCTCTTTGTTCTTCAGTTGAGCGTCCTCCTCCAAAATATCCTCTAAATCATGTACATCTTCAATTTCAACAACATCCTCAAATCTGGGTGTATTTTCTTCTCCAAACTCATTTTCCTCTTACATGTCATAGCTCTTCACTTTTGGTGGATGTTGAAACTTACTTGATCACTCCCAAATCTCAAATAGATTTCTCCATTTTTAATTTCAATCACCAGAAACCCTGTGGCTAAAAATGGTCTTCCTATAATGAGTGGATTCCAGGCCTCTTCTATATCCAGCACTAGGAAGTTGATAGGGAAGTAGGATTTGTTGACTCTAATCAGGATGTCCCTGATGAGTCCTCAGGGATGATTCATTGTTGAGTTCTCTGATTGTAGTGAAACTCTTGTGGGATTCAAGCCTTCTAGTCCCAAACTCTTGAATGTTGTGTAGGACATGATATTGAAACTCACACCTAAGTCATAAAAATCATTCCCACACCTGTTAGCTCTGATAAATATTGGAATTTAAAAGCTATCTGGATCACTTTTATTCTTAGGTAGGTCCTTAGATACCAACACTGAACACTCCCATGTGAGTGGGATGGTTCCAAAATCTTCTAGATTCTTCTTGTTGGTTACTATCTCTTTCATGGAAATGTCATATTTTGGCATTTTGTGAGAGCTTCTGAAAAGGGTATATTAATATGAAATTTCTTAAAGTGTTCCAAAAATTTATATTTATTCACATTGTTCTTTACTTTCTCCATCCATTCTAGAAAAGGTAGTCTTGGATTGTACTGAGATGGTTTTTTATTCTTGTTTAGCTACTTTTTCCTTGTTAGCTTCTTCTTATAATACTTCTGATGTTTTTTCTAGAAAATTCTATACCACTTATTTTTTTCCTTCCACTTCTAAGCTTTATATCTTTCAAATCTTCATGTGGGTATAATTCAAGGCATCCTATTAGTATACATTTATGTCTCCCTTTAATATGATTAGTAATTTAGCCAACTTCATTATCTAGATTCTATAATGCAGCCTTTTGGTTTCATTTTTCTTCTTTTATTACATTGAGTACAACCCCAGAAGAGGTCATGAATGTTGCTAGTGTTTCTTCTAATGTATGGACCTGGCTCATCAGTGTGGTCCCTTAGGTTTCTTATTTTTGGTACCCTTGTGGTATCTTTTTGATATCCTTGTCCTTGGTTTTTTTGTGGTCTCCTACCTTGAAATTTATTACCATGATTTTGATCATCATACTTTACATATTCTTTGCACATACCTTGGGGGGGTTTTCTACCAGCCCATAATGATTTCTATATTATTGGTTAATGAATCCAGTTATTCCACCATCTAGTCATTGTTATTAACTTCATGAACACATTTTCATTGTGTTACTTCTCATTTCCACTGGAAACTTTTGTCCTTCATTTCATCCAGAAAGTTATATATCAGCTCAGGAAACATCTACATTAATGATCCTATAGTATAAACATCCATAATTGACTTTTTTACTTGTGAAAACCCATAATAGAAAGTTTGGATAAGTATCCATAGCTTTATTCCATGATGAGGTCATTTTAAAGTTATATATTTATAATTTTCCAATGTAGAATACAATGAATCATATTTAAATTTACAAAATTTTAGAATTTATACCCATAGATACATTGATTTAGAAGGTGGAAAGAATAGAATGGGGAAGTTTCATGCAATATCATCTCATGTAGTGATGGAATCTGCTGGAAATCTCTGAATCAAATGTTGAGCTTTCTCATGTAATGAAAATCATAAGAGACAGAGTCTTACCACATAGCTTGAGACATTTTGGAATTTAAAGGTATCACTGAGATTGAGTAAGATCCCAAATATTTGATCGGATCTTTATATGGAAGTTTGGTGACTTTCCCACTATTTGATATCATCGAAATGATTTTAGAATTTACCTCGAAGTGGTTTGCTACAATGGGGGGTGCTAGGATGCTCGGTTTAAATCCTGTGTTCAACGGCCGCCCATAGTCTGCAAGCATCTAAAACCCCTAATATCTTTGAATAACTCAAAAAGGATTATTTTTCTCTGTACAGGACATGGTTGTAGTGACTTTAATCTCAAGGATAGGTTCAGAATGGTTTTTTGCCTTGATGGTTTCTTTTCTATTTGATTGAGTGTTGTGGTTGTGAATGTAACAATCTAGAAATATGGAAATCATAGCACGAACACACCCAATGTAACACCCCAAGCTTCTACGATACACTTCTCTTTGAATAATGCAATAACGTGTGTTGTACGCAACATCGAGTTCTAACACACAGCACAACCGATCAAACTAGCCGTTATGAATAGTAATACCTAATTTTAAAAATTTTAGAAATTTTATCTCTCAAAATGGAACTCATTTTTGGATTTGGTGTATTGAATTTAGCCTAAGGTTAAATTTTGGTACTTTTCGGATAACTTTAATATTTTGATGAATAGTAAGAATTACTAAATTTTAATTAAAAACAACTTTTTTAATCAAAATAATAAATAGTGATAAATTATTAATTTGAGTGGTTTTAAAGTATATCTACAATATATTTTCACCATTTAATACAATTTTGGTCATTGGACATAATTTCACAATTAATCCGGACAAAAACAAGCATCAATCTTTTGATAGTTATTATATCTTAAAAACATGCTTTTTGTTTTGACAGCGGAAATTAATTTCAAATTAATTTCTGACACTTCTGTGTTTTGAATTTGGAAAAATGGATTCCATATTTGGAATCAAGATGTCCAAATTGTGTAAATAGGTAACTTTTATTTTTATACATTTTGAATAATTACTTCGGTAAATATTTTATTTACCATGGTTAAAGGGTAAATCTGGTAAATAAGGGTTAAAAAAATAATATTATAATAATACTAAATTACCCTAAAACGTGTCCTAACCTTATTGGTTGATACAGTTCCGACCATGATAATCTTTGGGTCGATTTTGGGACCCCATGGAGCCACTTGTAGGTGATAGGGACACATTATTTTAATTAAGTTAAAATAAATACAAAAATGACATAAGTATATATCTTTTCGAAAAACAATTTTTACATAGGGTTATATATGTTGGAATTTCGACTATAAATATTAATTAGAAATCTAAAAATATTTCATACATAATTATATTTTATTTATAATTTTTAGACATTAAATAATTTAATTTATTTATGACACAATGATGATGTAGTAATTACCATAATAGTGAAAAATTAATATAATTGATATTATAAATACCCAAATAAATATAATTTGAGAATTTTTATGAATTAAACTAATTTTATAGGTTAATATGACATGTTAGTAATTATTTAATCAACTTTTTTTGAAGTAATAATTCTGTTATAATTTTTACAAAAATCAACTATTGAATAGTGTCAAAATTGACATAAAAGAGTTTTTAAAACAAATATTATATTATTAATTGATATTAAATTCCTAAAAATCTAAGGTTCGGAAAAGAGACTTATATAATGATATGTGTATCATTAATGAACCACTTGGGGGTCTCTTGTATGTATATAGTAAGTTTATTAACCATATAATATAAAAATACAAAGAGACATTGTAAAAGTGAAACTAATTAACTAAGAGTTAATACTTAAAGATAAGGTTAATATAGTAACCCAAACCTGTCTAAATCCTATTGGTTGAGTGTTTTTCAACCTATACCCACCTTAACCTTTAAATAATTCACTTTGTAGCCATTATAAACCGAATATGAATTTTTTATAAAGTAATATTTCTAGCTTTTCCAAAGGTGCCCCTCACCCCTCTTATAAAAGGGCACTCCTCCTTCTCATTACTTCACACCTTCAAATCCATTTGGTTCGGCCAAACCCTGCACAAATACTCTCTAAAATTCCCTCAATTCATCTTAGAGGCCTTCATTTATTCAGAAAGACAACCTAAAGAGCCCTTTTTATCAAATCCAAAGGAAGAACCCGGAGAAGAGGTAATGATTTCACCACCTATTTTCAAGTTCCTTTAGTATTCCACTTCTTCTTTCTTTGTTATTCCCATTATAAAATAATTAATACATTATCTCCTATATACTTTGATATTATTATAAATATGGTACAACCATATTCAGTATTCTATCCATCCTTTGAATGACATTTCACCATACGTGCGTACGTACGGCTTACCGTCTCCATGTCGTGGTGTAATTGTTATTCAATATATTATTATTTGGATGGGTATAATAATAATTTTTAATTCATGTAAATAATAAATATAACATGATAATTATTCTTTATATATGATATACCATCCAATTATATATTATTTTAATATCAAAAGAATGATGTTGTCGCTCGTGCGTATGTACGGACTACCGTCTCCACGAACGCGATGAGATTCATTCTCCATCGTATCCATTCAAGTATAATTATCACTTGATGATTTAAAAATAATGTTTAAGGACTTGATATAATTATGGATATGAATAAGAAACAACCTATCCATGAAAAACCTGTCTTACGTAACAAAACATATAAAATAAAATGAGTAAGTTAACACCCGAAATGACGATAATACTAAGATATTATTAACAAAGAAATGTTAAAAGATCATATATGATAACATAATAATATATATGATTCTTGTATAATTTAATAAAAATTATTTCACCATTATACAGGAGGTTAACCTACCCCAACCAAGGAAAAGTACAAGGTAAGGGTTTATTTCTCAATCTCTTCATTATCCGAGGTTGTTTGTACGTAATAATCTACTGGGACTTCTTTATCATCAACATCCATGTTTCTTAAAAATGTATTCCAAAACATTTTTACTATCAGTTAAAGTCATTTAAATCCTTTTTGACTTTTATAAGTGGTCTATAAATGAATCTTTCCTTTGTTTTCCAAACAAGGTCCTTTTTAACCTTTTTGACAGAATTAAGGTAAGAATGTTTTTTTATCTTATACTGCGAGTGCAGCTATTTTTCGCCATTATAAAATCGTCGAAGCTTCCCTTACAATATTATAAGAATATTTTCAAATAAAATGTTTTATTTTATAAATATATGACTCTTAAGTTATTTCAAAATAGAAAGAGATATTTCTCTAAAAAGAGTTTGATTTCATCTATGTCAACATCCATTGATGGATTTTACGCTTATTTGAAGTTGATTTATTATTATACAAAACATATATATTGTATTGAAGGTTTTGTGATATGTTCGACTATGGATGTGTTATTTTTATACCATTCATTGTTTATGGATAAAGTATTTACATTTCGTATGCTAGTTTTAATACGAATGTTTATGTTATGTTTAAACCTTTTCATATGAGAATACATTGGACTTAATATGTGACGGGTGGAGCCCGCTATAGCTCCTCGATGTATCGGTAGGTCTCATGAGACAAACTAGTGTCTTGGCACAAGTCCTTGACAAAATCTTATTTGTAGTCTTGGCACGAGGCCTTGTCTCTATGGTTATGATAATCTGGCATTATGCATTCCATCATTATGAAAGTGGTTATTGATATTGTATGTGACTATTCGATTAGTAGAATATCTATGTGAATAAGTAAATGACATTATTTCATTTTATTTTTTCCATACTATGTTGAAGTTCAAGTTTAAAAGGCTTTTGTTTTCATTATACATAGCCTTAAATGCTTATTATTATTTATGAAAGTTTTCTCTATATTGTTATCCTTACTGGGCATTTGATCTCACCCCTTTTCTATGTTTTATTTTTTCCCAGGATGTGAAGAAGTAAATTATGAATGACCTGCAGGGATATTATGAGGGGATAATAGTGTGGACTATGGAGACAATATGTTGTTGTAGTAGTTTTTCACTTTATGATGTAATGTAAACTTCATGAATGTATCTAGTTATTCCAAGTCTACTAAACTAATCGGTCTTTCGAGAATTGATCTTTCTGGTGATCATGCCAATGATATGTAATAATGCACCGAATCTGGGTAACTGGGGTCGGGGCGTTATAGTTGGTATCAGAGAAAGTTTAGTACAAACCTTGGAAGCTAGATTTAGATAAACTCTGATTAGAGCACATAGATTTAAGATGGAATTGGAGGATTAGTATAGAAGAACTTCCTAGAATTTTGGTATTGTAGAGATTTTGTGAGTTTTCCGAGCAATACATCCCTATCTGGATACGAGCAGGTAGAGGCGGCTCTGGCACAGATGTACCTAGGGGTAAAAACTGAAAACACCGCTTTGAGCTAGACTCGAACGAGAACTGGTGCACAAAAACGGGCCTTGCTGCACTCTTGGTTACGACACTCCTGGGAGATATGCTTAGGATAAATCTCATTTTATTTAAAAATCATTATGAAGGGTTTATGAGTATCTAATTCCTCAAAGAAAACATTTTTATGATTATGGATTATATCCATGAATAGTTCAATTTATGTTAAGTGTTTTATAAGTATGAAATTATGTATTTTGATTCAGAAACTGATGTAGTTTATTCCATTGTTTATAAATGGAGCCTAGTGGAAGAAATGGAAATAGTATCAATGCATGAACTCTATGTAGGGATTGACCTCCTACTCAAGATAATTATAGTGGATTTGGTGATGCAACTGGTGCCGATCAGCTAATCACCATACTGGGACAACTCACTCAGGTTATGAATAATAACCTTACCCGTATCGAGCACCCTGATCCGTAGCGTGGAGGATCATTGTTAGATCACTTCATGAGGCAACAACCACCAAAGTTCAATGGGATTACAAATCCATTGGTAGCTGAGCAATGGATAAGTTCCCTGGAGAAAATATTTCAGGCTTTGGGATGTAGTGAAAGGGAAAAAGTTATCATGGCAGTTTACCGCCTCACTAGAGATGCTGATCAATGGTGGTCATTGATTCAAAACATTAAGGAAGATGATGAAGTATAAAATATGGAATGGAGGTAGTTCAAAGATATTTTTTTAGAAAAATACTTTCCTCGTGACCATCGAGCAGATATGGAAAGACAATTTCTGAGTCTGAGAAAAAAGGAGGATGAGAATGTCGCAAAGTAGGAGGATAACTTTACATGGATAGCAAGGTATGTTGGAGATTATATACGTAACCCAAGAAGTAAGATTGATTGTTTCTTTGATGGGTTAAAACCATTTCTCCGTTGAGCATTAGTCTCACAATCCTTCTCATCGTACAAAGACATTGTCTCATGTGCTATTAAGACAGAAAAGGAATTCTCTAAGTCTTATGAATTTAAAGAAAAGCAAGAGAGGAAGAGATCTTTTGATCAATCTGGGAATGGAAATAAGGGGAAGAAGGGAAAGGTTGAATATCCATCCTGTGGTAAATGTGGGAAGAAACACCTCGGTACTTGATTAAAGGGAATGTGTGTCTATTACAAGTGTGGTGAAAAAGGCCACCAAGCTCGTGATTACAAAGGGGAGAAGGAAGCTACCAATGTTCAGTGATACTATTGCAGGGATATGGGACATTATGCAAATGAATGTCCTAAGAGTCATTGTAACTTACCTCAGAAAAGGCCAAGGGATCAAGGCCAAGCTTATGCTATCACTACTACTGAGGTAGTAGCTCCGAAAGACGTGGTGGCAGGTACTTTAATGGTTTCCTCAAGTTCAGAAAATGCATTATTTGATTCTAGATCATCACATTGTTTCATATCTTCACATTTTTCTAAGAAAATTAGATATTTCCAATTTTATTTAACAAAGGAGTTGTCAGTTAAAACACATAAGGGAAGTATCATTGCAACAAAGTTTTTTGAATCAGTCCCCATTAGAGCACATAAATGTTCTTTATCTGCTGATCTCATCGCCATACCTATGATTGAGTTTGATATAATCCTTGGTATGGATTGGATTTTGGACCATGATGGGAAGATTTATTGTAAGAAGAAGGAGGTTATGATTTTTGATGATGATGATAAGGAACACCTTATCGTTAGAGCAGAATCGTCACCACCTAATTCTTATCTAGATCCACCCCCAGTAGCTCAACTAAATTCAATTATTGGGGAGGAATAGAATGAAATTATAGTGGGTGAGGAAAAGAATGTTCAAATAGAGGATGTACCTATTGTGTAAGAATATGTAGATGTGTTTCCAGAAGATTTACCTGGACATCCTCAAGAACGAGAAGTTGAATTTTCCATTGATTTAATTCCTGGATCAAGGCCTATATCTAAGACCTCTTATAAAATGGCCACTGTAGAATTAGTTGAACTAAAGAAACAACTAGAGGAATTGAGTAATAATGGATTTATTCGCCCTATTGTTTCTCCATGGGGAGCCCCTGTTCTTCTTGTTAAAAAGAAAGATGGATCTATGAGGTTATGTATCGAATACAGGGAAATCAATGCTATAATAATAAAGAACAAGTATCCCCTACCTCTCATTGATGATTTATTTGAACAAATTCATGGAGCTCAATACTTTTCAAAGATTGACCTTTGATCTGGATACCATCAGTTGTGTGTGAAGAAGGATGACATTTCGAAGACAGCATTTCGAACCAAGTACGAGCATTACGAGTTTACAATAATGCCTTTTGGGCTGACTAATGCACCCTCTGTATTCATGGATCTGATGAATAGAGTTTTGAAGGAATATCTCGATGAATTTGTGGTGGTATTTATTGATGATATCTTGGTATACTCAAAAAGATATGAGGATCATGAAAATCACTTGCGCATTATCCTGAAGACTCTGAGAAGACATGAATTATATGGGAAGTTTAGCAAGTGTGAATTCTGGATTCAGGAGATTTTTCTACTTGGCCATATTTTCTCTAAAAATGGAATCTCTGTTGATCCTTCTAAGACCTATGCAATCCAAGAATAGCCAGAACCAACGAGTATAACTGAGGTATGCAGTTTTATTGGTTTGGCAGGTTATTATCGATGTTTCGTCCATAATATTTCCCGATTGACTAACCCATTAATGAAGCTCACACGTAAAGGAGTTAAATTTGTTTGGACAAAAGAGTGTGAAGAATGTTTCGAAGAACTGAAGAGGAGATTATCCAATGCTCCTATATTGACTCTACCATTGGGGAATGATGGGTTCGTTATTTATAGTGATGCATTGAAGAAAGGACTTGGTTGTGTCCTTATGCAAAATGATAGGGTTATTGCCTATGCATCACGACAATTGAAAATTGATGAACGAAACTATCCTACTCATGATCTCAAGTTATCATCTGTGATCTTTGCTTTGAAGATATGGAGGAACTACCTCTATGGTGAAAAATACGAGATTTATACTGATCACAAGATTTGAAGTATATTTTCTCACAAAAAGAACTCAACATGAGGCAAAGGTGATGGCTTTAACTACTCAAGGATTATTATTTCACGATACACTACCACCCAGGGAAGGAGAAAAAGGTGGTAGATGCTTTGAGCAGAAAAGATCATGGAGTTTTGAACAACATGAGAATTGAAAGGGATCTAATTTTCATGGATCTAGTGAAGATGGACATGGGAATAACCAGGGAAGGTGAAACATCAATTCTTTTTCAAATGGTTTCCAAACCATCTTTACTAGAAAGGATTAAGAGTTCTCATACCGATGATGAAGAATTTCAAAATAAGATTAAAGCTGTGAATGATGGGATATTGAGAGACTTTGTGTATGAAGATGGAATTTTGAAATTTGGGAAGAGACTTTGTGTTCCCGATATACCTGATCTAAAAAGGGAATTTCTGGATGATGATCATAGTTCCAATTTCTCTATACACCCTGGGAGCACCAAAATGTATAGATATTTGAAGGAACATTTTTGGTGGGACAACATGAAGAGGGAGATTGCTGATTTTATGTCAAGATGTATGGTTTGTCAACAAGTGAAAGCTGGAAGGCAACAGCCTGGTGGAGTATTGCAACCTCTTCCCATACCTGAGTGGAAATGGGATAATATCACGATGGACTTTGTCATGGGACTACCAAAGACTCCTAGAAGGAACGATACAATATGGGTTATTGTTGATCATCTTACCAAGTCTGCACATTTTCTTGTTATAAGAGAAGATCTACCACTGGAAGGTCTAGCAAGACTATATATTGATGAAGTTGTGAGACTTCATGGAGTACCCATATCAATTGTTTCTGATCGTGATCCCCATTTTACTTCAAGATTCTGGAAAAGTCTTCAGAAAGAATTGGATACTGAACTTCATTTGAGCACTACCTACCACCCTAAAATATACGGACAATTAGAACGAACTATTAAAACCTTAGAAGACATGTTGAGATCCTGCTCACTTGACTTTCAGGGTACGTGGGATCAATATTTACCTCTGGTAGAATTTTCCTATAACAATAGCTTCCATTCGAGAATTCATATGGTACCATATGAAGCGTTATACGGAAAGAGATGTTGCACACCAACCTATTGGGATGATGTTGGTGAAAGAAAACTTGTAGGCCTAGAACTGGTGGAGGAAACGATGGAAAATGTTATGTTAATCCAAAACCATATCAAAGAAGCTCAAAGTAGGCAGAAGATCTATGCCGATAATCGAAGGAAGGATTTGGAATTTCAAGTCGGTGATCATGTTTTCCTGAAGGTATCTCCATGGAAGGGAGTCATACGTTTTGGTAAGAAAGGTAAATTGAGTCCCAGGTACATCGGACCTTTCGAAATTCTAGAACAAATTGGGGCTGTAGCTTACCGACTGGCAATGCCGCCAAGTCTCTCCAAAGTTCATGATGTGTTCCACGTATCACTATTGAGGAAATACATGCCTGACCCAATGTATGTACTCACCTATGAGGAATTAGAAATGGAAAATGATCTGTCTTATTGTGAAGAGCTCGTCAAGATTCTTGATACGAGAGAACAAGTACTGAGAAACCGGATGACTCGTCTGGTAAAAGTCTTGTGGAGAAACAATAAGATGGAAGAGGCAACGTGGGAACCTGAGGAACTTATGATGAAGAACCACCCGAGTATTTTCATGCGGTAGTATGCTAGAAATTTCAAGGAAGAAATTATTTGAAGGAGGGGAGAATGTAACACCCCAAGCTTCTACGGTACACTTCTCTTTGAATAATGCAATAGCGTGTGTTGTACGCAACATCGAGTTCTAACACACACCACAACTGATCAAACTAGCCGTTATGAATAGTAATACCTACTTTTTAAAATTTTAGAAATTATATATCTCAAAATAGACTTCATTTTTGGATTCAGAGTATCGAATTTAGCCTAAGGTGAAATTTTGGTACTTTTTGGATAAATTTAATATTTTGATGAATAGTGAAAATTACTAAATTTTAATTAAAAACAACTTTTTTAATCAAAATAATTAATAGTGATAAATTATTAATTTGAGTGGTTTTAAAGTATATTTATAATATATTTTTACCATTTAATACAATTTTGGTCATTGGAAATAATTTCACAATTAAACCGGACATAAACAAGTATAAATCTTTTGATAGTTATTATACCTTAAAAACACACTTTTTGTTTTGACAGCGGGAATTAATTTTAAATTAATTTCTGCCACTTCTGTGTTTTGAATTTGGAAAAATGGATTCCATATTTGGAATCAGGATGTCCAAATTTTGTAAATAGGTAACTTTTATTTTTAGACATTTTGAATAATTACTTAGGTAAATATTTTATTAACCATGGTTAAAGGGTAAATCTGGTAAATAAGGGTTAAAAAAATAATATTATAATAATACTAAATTACCCTAAAACGTGTCCTAACCTTATTGGTTAATACATATCCGAATATGGGCATCTTTGGGTCGATTTTGGGACCCCATGGAGCCACTTGTAGGTGATAGAGACACATTATTTTAATTAAGTTAAAATAAATACAAAAATGACATAAGTATATATCTTTTAGAAAAAATTTTTTTACATAGGGTTATATATGTTGTATTTTCGACTATAAATATTCAATAGAAAGATAAAACTATTTCCTACATAATGATATTTTATTTATAATTTTTAGACATTAAATAATTTAATTTATTTATGACACAATGATGATGCAGTAATTACCATAATAGTAAAAATTTAAAATAATTGATATTATAAACACCCGAATAAATATAATTTGAGACTTTTTATGAATTAAAATAATTTTATAGGTTAATATGACACATTATTAATGATTTAATTAACTTTTTTCGAAGTAATCATTCTGTTATTATTTTTACAAAAATAAACTATTGAATAGTGTCAAAATTGACATAAAAGAGTTTTTAAAACAAATATTATATAATTAATTGATATTAAATTCATAAAAATCTAAGGTTAGGCTAAGAGACTTATATAATGATAGTTGTATCATTAAAGGACCACTTGGGGGTCTATTGGATGTATATAGTAAGTTTATTAACCATATAATATAAAAATAAAAAGAGACATTGTAAAAGTGAAACTAATTAACTAAGAGTTAATACTTAAAGATAAGGTTAATATAGTAACCCGAACTTGTCTAAATCCTATTGATTAAGTGGTTTTCTACCTATTACCACCTTAACCGTTAAATAATCCACTTTGGAGCCATTATAAACTGAAGATGAATTTATTATAAAATAATATTTCTAGCTTTTCCAAAGGTACCCCTCACCCCTCTTATAAAAGGGCACTCCTCCTTCTCATTAATTCAGACCTTAAAAGCCTTTTGGTTCAGCCAAACCCTACCCAAATACTCTCTCAACTTCCCTCAATTTATATTAGAGGACTTAATTTAGTCATAAAGTCAACCTAAGGAGCCCTTTCTATCAAATCAAAAGGAAGAACCCGAAGAAGAGGTAATGATTTCACCACCCTTTTTCAAGTTCCTTTCATCTTCCACTTCTTCTTTATTTGTTATTCCCATTATAAAATAATGAATCTAGTATCTACTATATACTGTAATATTATTATAAATATGGTACAACCATATTCAGTATTCTATCCATCCTTTGAATGACATGTCACCATACGTGCATACGTACGGCTTACCGTCTCCACGTCGTGGTGTAATTGTTATTCAATATATTATTATTTGGATGGGTATAATAATGATTTTTAATTCATGTAAATAATAAATAAAACATGATAATGATTCTGTATATATGATATACCATCCAATTATATATTATTTTAATATCAAAAGAATGATATTGTCTCTCGTGCATACGTACGGACTACCATCTCCACGAACGCGATGAGATTCATTCTCCATCGTATCCATTCAAGTATAATTATCACTTGATGATTTAAAAATAATTTTTAAGGACTTGATATCATTGTGGATATGAATAATATACAACCTATCCATGACAAACATGGATTATGTAACAAAACATATAAAAGAAAACGAGTAAGTTAACACCCGAAACGGCGATAATACTAAGATATTATTAACAAAGAAATGTTAAAAGATCATATATGATAACATAATAATATATATGATTATTGTATAATTTAATAACAATTATTTCACCTTTATACAGGAGTTTAACCTACCCCAACAAAGGAAAAGTACAAGGTAATGGTTTATTTCGCAATCTCTTCATTATCCGAGGTTGTTTGTACGTAATAATCTACTGGGACTTGTTTATCATCCACATCCATGTTTCTTAAAAATGTATTTCAAAACATTTTTACTATGGGTTAAAGCCATTTATACCCTTGTTGACTTTTATAAGTGGTTTATAAATGAATCTTTTCGTCATTTTCCAAACAAGGTCCTTTTTAACCTTTCTGACAGAATTAAGGTAAGAATGTTTTTTTTAACTTATATGGCGGGTGCAGCTATTTTCTGCCGTTATAAAATCGTCGAAGCTTCCCTTACAATCTTGTAAGAATATTTTCAAAGAAAATGTTTTATTTTATAAATATATGACTCTTAACTTATTTCAAAATAGAAAGAGATATTTCTCTAAAAAGAGTTTTGATTTCATCTATGTCAACATCCTTTGATGGATTTTACGCTTATTTGAAGTTTATTTATTATGATACAAAACTTCTATATTGTATTTAAGGTTTTGTGATATGTTTTACTATGGATGTGTTATTTTTATACCATTCATGGTTTATGGATTAATTATTTATATTTCTTATACTAGTTTTAATACGAATGTTTATGTTATGTTTAAACCTTTTTATATGGGAATGCATTGGACTTAATATGTGATGGGTGGAGCCCGCTATAGCTCCTCGATGCATCGGTACGTCTAATGAGACAAACAAGTGTCTTGGCACAAGACCTTGACAAAATCTTATTTGTAGTCTTGCCACGAGTCCTTGGCTATGTGGTTATGATAATCTGGCATTATTCATTCCATCATTATGAAAGTGGTTATTGATATTGCATGTGATTATTCTATTAGTAGAATATCCATGTGAATATGTAAATGGAATTATTTCATTTTATTTTTTCCATACTATGTTGAAGTTCAAGTTTAAAAGGCTTTTGTTTTCATTATACATTGCCTTAAATTCTTATTCTTATTTATGAAAGTTTCTTCTATATTGTTATCCTTACTGGGCCTTTGAGCTCACCCCTTTTCTATGTTTTATTTTTCCCCAGGATGTGAAGAAGTAAATTATGAATGACCTACAGGGATATTATGAGGGGATAATAGTGTGGACTATGGAGAAAATATGTTTTTTAGTAGTCATTCACTTTATGATGTAATGTAAACTTCATGAATGTATCTATTTATTCCAGGGCTACTAAACTAATCGGTCTTTCGAGACTTGATCTTTCTTTTGATCATGCCAATGATATGTAATAATGCACCAAATCTAGGTAACTGGGGTTGGGGCGTTACACCCAATGTAATATGAGAAAAATAAATCAATAAAAAAAATTGAAATCCTAAAAACTAAAAATCAACCATCCAAAACAATGGTGCTACTTTTATAGGCCTAGATGGAATTGTTGATTCCCTATAGGTTTATGCAAAAACAAAATTTATAAAAAATAAACTATGCTACTTAATTTATTAAAATTATTTTTAGAAGTAGGTTGATATTGATCCATAAGGACAATGATATTAGTTTGATTAGTTTTTAAAAAGTTTTAATTTTATTATATTTAATAAAATGGTGAGAAAAGATTTATTTGATTGGTTTTGAGAAAGAAAAAGATGAAATAAAAGAATATTGATTGATTGGTTTGTAAATAGATTTGGAAGTGCTCTAGGGTTTTATAATTTAAGGATTTATGTGAAATTTAATTTAAGAAAATATATTGATTAATTCATTATTGGTGTTATATTTGATATGGGGAAGATCTAATGGCCATGGTATCTCCTATTTAATGCAACAATACACTATTTTCCTTGGTCCCGTAATTTAGGGAGTTGTCGAATTAAGTTTTTCTGAATACTATTTTTAAACCTTATTTCTCCTAAAGTTGATAATGGTTATTATTTCTTTAGGGTTTTTAGTTTCACAATATCGAAGTTCCTTTTAAATTAAATTATCAACGATTATGACAACATAAAAATAAAGGTATTGGAAGTTAAAGAAATAATTGTAGTAAACCAAATGCATGAATAAATAAAATGAAATAAATCTAATGCACCATCCCCCTTAAATTAAATTAACCTAGAACATGGTGAGTTTACCCCCTCATCCTTGTGATGAGAGGTAAATTGGGAAAGAGGAAAGAAAATGATGTATAAGGAAAATAGAGATTAAATCAGAGATCCCCTTATACAATGAAACTTATACCTCTTGGATTTGGTCTCCAGATCTGAATACCTCTAATAACAGTAGCCTATAACTTCTTTTATAGGCTCCATATGGGATCCAATATTAATTAATATCCTAAATATTTGGTCCATAGGCGGTATGGGGCGGATCCCTTATCATAGATTTGGTAAAAAAATTGAAGATACGCAGAATCTGTACTTTGAAATACTATCCCATGAATTTACACGATGTGTAATGTGGTTACATGAAGTGTAATCTTTGAATTTCTAGGAAATTTAAATTTTAGATTATCTCTACCAAAACATATCCCTAAAAACCTCACATCTTATAATGTGTTTCCATAATGTGTAATTTTTATTCAAAGCATGTAATCTCATCGTGAATTTCCTTGACCGACTTCTTATTTGGATGAAATCACAACGTGTAAATGAATTACATGGCGAGTAATAATTCTGATCCAGTTTTCCAACTCCGTTGTATCCTAAAAAATACGGTGTCTCAAATATTTACTCATGTAAATTCCTTTTCTAAATATTCATTTTATCCTTCCAGAAAACACAAAACAAGTTAAATCTATCACAAATTGGAAATAATAATCATTTAAATACACAAATTAGAACATTAAAATACCATAAAGTATATGCATGAAATATACTTATCAAAACTAAAAAGTTTTGATGAAGTTGTTATTTATAATTATAGTTTTATTTTTAAAGATTTATTAATTCTTATATCTCAATTATGTGATGATGGAATGAAAGAAAAATTTAAAAATTATTAGTATTTAGTTTTTTGGGATGATTCTTTATTATTTTATGTTAATCTTATGGAAAATATTTATACGATTGATTTTTACTAACTAATATTACAATATGTTAAGTGTTTGAATATTTTTAAGAGTGATAGAATTTTTTAGCATCAATTATTAATTCATATAAATTTTAGTATGTTCCATAATAGCTATAAACACGAGAATGTACTAAATTTACTAACTATGAAGAATGAACACCTTTATGTTTGTGTCTCTTGTATAAAATGGAAACAATGCAAAGTATCTTTCAGAACTATCAATAAAATAAGTATTAATATAAATTTACAATTATTAAAACATTATTTATTTGGTCATACTAAAATTTATTACCCTAGAGGAAATAAATATTCATTATATATTTTTTATGATTATAGTAGATTTACATGGTTTATTTTTTTGCAGAAAAAAATGATACATTATCTATATTTACTATGTTTTGTAATTTAGTTCAAAATAAAAAAGGTTTTATGATTATTTATATATAGAATGATAAAGGAGGTTAATTTCATAATTTATATTTTAAAAACATTTTTTAAAAAGAATGCTTATTCTCATACTTTTTCTTCACCTAGAACACCATAAAAATTTAGTTTATAGAATGGAAAAATTGAACAGTTATTGAAATAGAAAGAACTATGTTAAGGGAATATAATTTTTAAGATATTTTTATGCTAAAGCCATTTTTACTGCATGTTATATTTTAAATAGAATTATTATTAAACCATTTTTAAAGAATACTTCTTATGAATTGTTTAAATGTAAAAAGTAAAATTTTGGTCATATTAGAGTTTTTGGATGAAATTTTTTTATTTGGAATTTAGAGTATAATATAGAAAATTTTGATTCCATGAGTGATTAAAGTATTTACTTGGTTGTTAACATAATTATAAGGATTATAGAGTTTATAATAAAATAAATATGGTTATTGAAGAATCTATTCATGTTATTTTTAATTAAACTTAGGTGAAATTTAATTTTAATTGGATGTTTTTATGACGAATTTCTATATTTTAATTTTGGTGAAGAAAATACTCGAGGTGATAATGAATCAATTAACTAGAAGTGTACTCTATCATGAACCATCTCGGCTACCTTGATACCCGATACAATCTCGACATAGCCTGAAGGGTATTCCTGGTCCCCATGGGTTGGATAGTAGAACCTATCATCATAAAAGATAAAGGTTATAATGATTTTTCCACATAAATAATTTAAAAAATAGATACAAGTTAGTATTATCAAAAGAAAAATATACAAGGAAAATAGTATCAGAAACTGAAAGATAAACAACCAAAGTCCCAATGGAAACAACACTTCAACCCCATATATCAACAATAACCAACTTTAAGAGGTTATTTCCCTTTTCTAAAACCTGGTAGGATAAAATACAAAAACACCCAAAGGAATAGGTAGGGTTTTAGCTAAAAGACTAGTAAGTTATCAATAAGGATTCCATAATAAGATTCCATATTAATTAAATAAATAAATATTTCAATTTTAAATTAATAGGCATGGCAGTACAAAATCATTTTTAAAAAATATCATTCTTTATATTTCAATTGATTGAAATATTTCAAATCAAGGATTAATAAACATTTTATATAAAACAGTTTGTATAGATTCACTAGGAATGTGTGAAACAGTTTACAAACAATGTAATATATTAAAATAATAACAAATAAGCAACATTGTAATCCTCCAAGTGGTATGATAGTTCTAGGTTATGGGATCCTCACACACTCGAATAGGGGATCATGATAATAGGTGTACACACATCACTCAGAAACTAGTCAAATAGGACTCATCACCATCCCATCAAGGATGTTACCTAATTAACTATGTTTTGTTGGAGTCATAAAGTGTCCATAGAGAGTTGTCCTGAATAAGTCACTAACTACCTAGGCTTGAGTGTTCTCAAACAATAGTAAAAAATGGGCAATTTATATCAAAACTGTTCAAAATATGATTAAACAATTTCCCATTTCAATATTCCAATTTACATTTAAAAATCAAAGTGTTTTTTTAATCAATTCACACTTTTTTCAAGATAAAATCAACCAAGGTTATTATCAAAACAATATAATACATATTTATCAAATACAAATTTGAAATCAATTTCATAATTTAATTCCACAATTTAATTTCACAATTCTCATCCAAATTCCACAATCACACCCCAATTCATTGGAATTGGGTTTTCACCAAATTTCATGCCAAAGAAAATTCAAATCCCAATTTTGTGTGGATTTAGTTTTTAATAATACAATTGAAAGAAATTTAATTTAAATCAAGCAATTTAGGGTTAAATCAATTGTCTAATTTAAAAAAACTACCTATCAAAACAAAAAGAGCATGTGTCACAATGCCTGAAATAAGAAACTCCAACAAAGAATTTCATAACGGGAGATTAAATCCTCCAACAACAAATTGATCTATCAAACCCTAAGGAGGAGGGGGGAAGATATTGATAGATAGAGAATGGAGGAAGAACTCTAACAAGGGATATATCGAATGATGTTCTCCAAGATTTGATCCACCTTGGAGGGGGTTAGGAGGAGTATAGATAGGTTCTTAGGAGATATAAATACCTAGGAAATCATCTAACCATTATTTAGGGTCTTGTAGGGGTCTAAATGGGGGTTCATGGATTTTAAATTTAATTTTTGGAATAAAAGAAAATTGCGCGCACATTTTTTTTGAGGGGGATGCACAATTTTTTAAACCATACACCCTAACTGTTCACCCCCCGAAAGGGGTTCATAGTTTCTTCTAGGTGGGGACATGGTTTTTTAAACCAATTTACATATTTGAAAATCCTCAATAACCAGTTTTGCATGGTTTTCACTAACAAGGTGCCTGGATTGGGAAAACCATGCCCCAACCAAGAACAACCTATGAGCCTTCCAAAAATTTTAAAATTTCACCCGAAGCACCCATAAAATAGGCACAACCAAAGAATGATCAAAATAGGGATTGAGGGGTACCTAAAAATAGTAATATGATGTTACAACCTCTCAACCATAGAAACTTTATGTCCCTAGAAAGCCTGTCAATAAGCTTTCATGTCAAAAAGATGTTGCCATTTCTCTCTCACCAATGACTCTCTCTCCCAAGTCTCATGATTATCAGAACTATACTCCATAGAAATCAAACCAAAGGTATAATCCTCCCATTAATCACCTTTGTTTCATAATAAACTATCCTTATTGGATGCTCAACCACGGATAAATTGGGATCGACATCAAGATCACTCCTGCTCAGAACATGAGATGGATCGAAAAGATACTTTTTTAGCTGAAATACATGGAACAAATTATATATTGATGTCAAATTTGGTGGAAGTGATAAAGGCTATGAAACTTTCCCCACCTCCTCAACATTCTAAAAAAGTCCCACAAAACAAGCAGCAATCATCCCTTTCCTCCTAAGCTATTGATGACCCGAACAAGGTGAAAATTTTAAGAACACAAGATCACCAACTGAAAATTCCAACCATCTGTGATGGAGATTATCATAAGACTTATACTGTCTATATGCTATGAATATTATATAAAGAATCAACTAAATAGTTTTTTTTCATCTCTTTAACCAAGCTCGGTAAAACCAAGGAACTTTCACCGATCTCCGACCAACACAATAGATATTTGCAAGGACTGCCTTGGAAGGCCTCAAAAGGATCGATTCTAATCATGAATTGGTAAATATTTTAATAATAAAACTCAACCAGTCCTAAATTGTCATCCCATGATTTAATAAAATTAAGGATATTGGTATGAATCATATCCTAAAGATTCTATAGTTCCCTTTCCGTCCGGCCATCCGACCGCAAATGGTATGCCATACTTAATTGAAACTGAGATCCTAGTGCATCATAAAGGCCTCTAAAAATGATACAAGTAAACCGAGGATCCCTATCAAAAACTATATCATATAGAACCCCATATAAGTGAACAATCTCTTTCATATATATATTTTCCATCTTCTCAACTTTTTTTTTTATCATGAATGGGTAAAAAGTTAGATGATTTGGTCATCCTATCGATCACCACACATAACACATTCTTCTTTCTATGGGTATGAAGAAACCCCAACACAAATTCCATACAAATCTCATCCCACTTTCAATATGGCACTAGAATTGGACGAAGTAAACCTGAATGTCTTTGGTGCATCGCCTTTACATGTTCTCATGCATAATAATAAGAGATAAATTTAGCAATGCTCCATCTCATACCTGGCCACTAGAAACATCACTACATGTCATAGAACCTATTCGTGGTTCTGGGGTGAACTTCCCACTAGGAATTATAGAAATCCCCCATAATATATTTTCTCACATGCAAAGGTACTACGTACAGGTTTCGAAAACATAGAATACCCTCGATGGATATGACCACTCCAAAATGGTCTCCCCACCAAAAAGAGAGTCCCTAATGATGCAGAATCCACAATCAAGTAGTTGTTACTAAGGAATAATCTTTAGCAGAGTAGAATTCAACTGAACACTAGCCAGGGAAAGCTCAGTCTCTATTTTCCGAATTCTGATCGCATAGTTATTTACTATTCATTTCCACCCTTTCATCATTGTATTAAACAAGTTTTGTATTAAAAATTAAAAATATAATAAAAAATTTAACTTCATGTTTGGTTAAATAATTTAATTTTTATCACCGTTTAAAAAGGATATTTTACTTGTTTTGATGATTTTATTGTAGGTGGAGGTTATTTGGAGATCGAATGATGGAATTCAAGAAAAATAGGCCAAACAGTGCAAGATCACAAGCACACATATGGACTTAAATATTTACAATGGATAATATTTTCATAAAATTGGTATGAAAATGGGTGTATAAATGAAAAATTATGTGGGATAAATTCCCTTGAAGACCATGGATCCCAATTTTTCCACTTTGAGGGCCAAAAGAGGCCCATAATGTGACGAAATTCTGGGCAAGCTAGATTGCACCACTCTTGTGTATTTGGGTCCTAAATTGGTACTTGGACCTCCAATTGGTCTTAATCTTACTCCATTTGACATCTAACTCAAATACCCACCTCTCCACCTAATTTCAAGACTTTTTCATTTGTTTTTTTGGTAAACCAACCAGATAAAGAAGGAAAACGTCTTCCATGAATATTCACCAAGTCCCATAGATACTTGACTCCCGTTTAAAGAAAGTTTGACGTATTTGTCCATAAAACCACTAATAACCCTAATTATATAATTTTGACTGACTAGAGTGAGAGTTTTGAGTTCTTAGGACATGATTCCCCATTATATATGGTTTCCTCCCATCCATTGGATTTCTAATCTCCTTGTGATATCCCAATGAGGAACGTGATGAAAATCCCAAGCTTTATGTTTGTATTAAATTGAATAATCTTTTTAATTCAAAGTTAGTATCTTATTTTTATTAAACCTATATTCTTATTTAATTTATTTATGTTTTGGTATGTCATACTCAAATCAAATGATCATGTTTGGGGGGTACCCATTCATGTGATGTTTCACACACCGTTAACCACTTCTTCTTTACCCCTTCAATTGTGGTGTTTGTGTGGTTAATATTGGTTAATTTAACTCTCATAAACACTTACATGTCCATATAATTTCATGTAATGGTAACACATTTAAATAATATACAAACCTGGAATGAACATCCAGTTATTCACGTGTTGACTTGGTGAGTTTTGGTTATGAAGTCGAACACAAAACATCCAATCATCGACGTTAATTGGTGAATTATTTTCTATTTCAAACTGAACCCTAGGTTATATACTAGTATAAAACCAATAAAATTATGGTTATATGCATTAAAAAATATGGATTAAATGATCTATTACATTTCTATTGATGTGATGAAGGATGAGAATCATGAGAACTCCTTAGGTTGATCAAGCTTAATGAAATTTTTTAATTTCTTCTTCCTTTTATTGGTTGTTTATTTATCCCTACTTCTTAAATAAAAAACCACAATTTTTCTAAATCCATTTCCCATTTTTATTTTCATAATCAAAAACTTATTTTAAAATTAATGATTCAAGGATTCATTAAGAGACGACCTAGGGTTCCTGGTATACTGTATAAATTCTAGTAAAAGTGAACATCTAATTTGATGTTGTCAACAATGCGATCAAATTTTGGAACTATTTCTTAGGATCCAAGATAATTTTCCCTTTTATTTCTTTATTTTATTTTTTATTTCATACTCTTTTCAATCTCCCCCCTTCCCATTTGATTTTTTGTTTGTTTTTGATTATTTTTTCATGTTTCAATTCTCTCTCTGTTTCTATTCTCTCTCTCTATCAATCTATTCTGTAATATACCATTATCTTCTATTTTACCCTTTTATTTTTATTAAGTGTTTTATTTTATTTTTTTCATATTTTATTAGAAAAAGAAAAAGCATAAAAAAACTTCCCAACTTTTTTGCATGATAAGATCTGACAAGGAAATACTACTTGAATTTGACCAAGAAATTGAAAAGACCATTAAATAAAAAATTAGGTAATCTAAAGTAGGATAGTCAAATAACACTGAGGAACCCACTGTGAAAAATAAATTGGTTCTAATCTAATATAATATTGAACCAAACGAAACCCAATAATACATGGATGAAAATAACCTGACCATAAAAGAACTGAAAACCCCTGATGTGGAGTACCAACCTATGTACATCCAATACCATGAGGAAGTACCCAACATTGAGCTTAGATCGGTTCTATTACACCTCCTTTATAGATTCCATGGTATCCTTATTGATGACCCTCACAATCATCTCAATAAATTTCCCATAGTGTGCTCCACCATGAAACCCAAAAATGCGAATGAGGACCTCATTGGGTTTTAGACCTTCCCTTTCTCCCTTAATGATGTGGCCAAAGACTAGCTATACTATTTATCTACCATAATTGGGGGATAAAATTACGTTAAATGACTATTTATAGAGAAGTTATTCCCTACCTCCATAATTGCATCAATTAGCAAATAAATATGTGGAATTAGAAAATCACAAGGAGAGACCCTTCATGAATATTAAAAAATATTCAAAAGACTTCATTCAAGTTTTCCCCACCACCAAATTAATGAAAAATTTCAAATTAAATACTTCAATGAGGGACTTATTCCCATTGATAATAGTATGATAGATGTTGCAGCTGGTGGTTCCCTAGTTGATCAAACTCTTTCCGACACTCGTGACTTAATAGACAAAATGGCTCAAAATGAAAAACAATTTTGGACATGAGGGATTACACCCACTCGGGGAGTTCATTAGGTAAATAATTCATCCATATAACAAATGGATGATAATAAACTTGATGATATGCATACACTTATAATACAATTAGCTCAAGCTTAAGGTAATTCACACTCTCCACTTGTTCTATTACATTGTGATATTTGTTTTGATAACACTCATTTTTATGTCCAGTTCCCGCAACGTCAGGATTCATCTGAATCTTGTGTATTATTATTGTTTCGGAATCCATTCCAATAAGCACGTCACTTCAATAAAGAACCATTTAGGAAAAATCCAAAAAATGGGTGGGAATAACAACCACAGTACTGACAAGAAGGCAACGCAAGCTACCCTAAATAGAAATGGGATCAACAAGGACAAGGTATTCAACCTTCTTATCCTTCACCATCTAAAAATAATCCTCCTCCTCTAAAATTTAAATAAATCCTTGAGGTCATGGTGAATCAATTGAAAACCCAAAAACAACTATTTTAACAGATCATGAAATCTATTATTCAAGACCTATAAATTCAAGTGGGACAATTATAAAATACCATCAGCATGATAAAGATGCAACGTTCTGGATAGCTACCATCCCAACCTGTTGCTAATCCAAAAGGAAAAGGTAATGTTTATAAAATCAAACTTCATCATGGTAAATATGTTTCTTATTATACTGATTATATACAATAGGTAAGTACCCCAATTGAAAACTTACTTACTCTACCCACAAAAGATTCTAATGAAGAAAAACAAAACAAAAATTGTAAAAAAATTATCATTGAGGATTCCCCGGAAAAATCCATTCCTCTTACTTTCCCTAAAATAATCTCTAAACCTTAGAATTTTTTTAATGAGATTGATAAAGAAATAATGGATACATTTAAAAAGGTAAAAGTTAACATTCCTCTTTTGGATGTAGTTAAAAAAATTCTATATTATAATAAATTTCTTAAAGAACATTGTACCCATAGACAATAGCTGAATGAGAATTAGAGAGTCAACCTTGGAAGGAACATATCAACCTTGATAAAACTAGTAATACCAACCAAATTCAAGGATATGGGCACTTTCATGATGCCTTTAACCATATGAGATACCTTCTTTTCTGATGAAATTCTAGATTTAGGTGCTCTAATTAATGTAATGCCTCACTATGTGTATACTTCTTTGCAGGTTGAAGATATTAAACTAACAAGAATTATCATATAACTTTCCAACCAGAACACAACACACCCATCAAGAGTGATCGAGGATGCCCTTATAAGAGTTAAGGATCTAATAGTCCCTTTAGAATTATACATTCTTGATATGGAATATACCTAAACCCAAGGACATTCTCCACTCATGCTTTGGAGGTAATTCCTTAAAACAATAAAGAAGATCATAAACATTCACAATGGTATTCTATAAATGGAGTTTGGTAGAGAAGAGGTATATTTTAACATACTTGAAGCTATGAAACAGCCCATTTAAGATCACTCCACTCTTCATGTCTATTCAATGGAGGTGATATCTAATGAAACACAAAATTGACATTCTATCCCCAACCCATACTTGGATTCATTTTTTTTATTATTAAATCTTGGATGATTTTAGTTTTTATTCATGTTTTGAGTGTTTTGTACATTCAAAAAAGTGTAAATTTTCTGATTTAATTGATGAGTGTGTTTATTCTGAAGTACCCATGGCCATTGACAATTATTCAAATATCATTTCCACTAATTCTCTTTCCTTATATAATATATATGAGTTTATAGACAGTTTCATAGACCCCACTCTCCCTAAACACCCTCCATCAATCAAAAACCCACCAGTGTTGGAATTAAAACCACTTCCATATAATTTAAAATATTCCTATCTTGAGGGTATTGATGAATTTCTTGTCATTGTTTAAAAAAAATCGCTCCAAAGTAGGAATAAAAACTGCTAGACATTTTGAGAGAGTGTAAACAAGAGATAGGATGGATATTGTATGATATTACCAAGATCAACCCATCTATTTTTATGAACCAAATACTTTCAGATAATGATGCTAAACCAAAAAAGTAAGATCAATGCCGGTTGATTCCCACTCTCCTTGAAGTGGTGAAATTGGAAGTCAGTAAATTACTTGTTGTTGGGATCATTTATCTTGTATCTAATAGTAAATGGGTTAGCCCATTGAAAATTATTCATAAAAAAATTAGAATAATTGTTGTGTCAAATGAACAGAATGAATTGGTTCCAACACATATGAAAAATAGTTGGTGAGTTTGTATTGACTATTTTTGGTTGAATGAAGACACATGAAAGGACCACTATCCTATACCTTTCATTAACCAAATGTTAGAAATATTGGATGGTAAGTCCCATTATTGTTTCTCTGATGGATATTTGAGTTATTTTCAAATCTATATATCCCCTAGGGATCAATAAAAGACAACATTTACATGTCCATTTAGAAAATTTTCATATAGAAGGATTCCTTTTGGTATATCTAATGCTCCTTGTACTTTTTAGTGTTGTATATCGAGTATATTTTTTGAGTAACTTGAGAATTGTATGGATGTTTTTATGGATTATTTCACAATTAATGGATAATCCTTTTATGAATGTTTGGAACATCTTAGTTTTTCCCCCACCATTTCATTGAAAAATATCTCATATTAAATTATGAGAAATTACATTTCAGGGTTGATCCGGGGATAGTTCGTGGGAATGATATTTCAAATGAGGTAATTTAAGTGGATAAATCAAAAATTAAATTAATTTAAACCCTTCCATATCCAAAATGTGTTTCAAAGGTGCGGTATTTCTTAGGCCATGCTTGTTTTTACCATTGATTCATTAAAGACTTTAGTAATATCATAATTCCCTTGTACAAGTTATTATAAAAAGATTCTGAGTTTGTGTTTGAAAATAATTGTGAGGATTCATTCAATTCACTAAAAAGGAGTCTCACATCACCTCCCATCATACAACCACTAAGTTGGGATCTCCCCTTTGAAATTATATCTGATGCCACTAACTTTATAGTTGGTGAAATGTTATCACAAAGGTTTGAGAAGGCTCCCCATATCATTATCTATTCCTCACATACCCTTAACCCTACCCAGGAAAACTACATGGCCACTGAAAAATAAATTTTATCCTATTATTTTTGACCTTAAAAAATTTAATTCATATCATATTGGGTCAAAAATAATTTTGTTTTTTGATTATGATGCCCTTCATTTTCTCTAAAAGAATCTTGAAGCTATTACCCACCTCATTCGATGGATGTTTCTCCTCCAGTAGTTTGATCTAGATATTCGAGATAAGAGAAGAGTGGAAAATGTGGTAGTTGATCACATTAGTATGATTTTTTAACTACTAGACCACCATGATGACTCATCCCTTCTCAATGGATAATTATTTTCTCATGAGAACCTTTGTGGTGTAATAAAACTTACCCCTAGTATGAAAAAATTATAAATTTTCTAGAAACTTCTAGGTTTCCCATATATTTTTGCACTTCACAATCATAGATATATAAGTATAACATCTCGCCTTTTTATCACAAAAACTTTCATTACATTATACAAAACTGAAGATCTTTAAGGTTTAGTGTCTTGGAAACCAGGAAATTAATACATGACAACATAAAACATTCTTCTTAAATAGTTGAAAGGCTTATTCATTTGTTAATCCTAGTTCATTACAACATTTCATAACCTGGGAGCATACATCAAAGGAAAGGGTGAGCATAAGGCCCATTAAGGGAAACAAGGGAAACATTTAACATGTGAACTTGAGATACATCAATAAAGTCATGAAAAAGAACTTTAAGGCATGAGAAAGAAATAATGAGGCATATCATAATAAAAATAACGTATTTCATAACTTGAAGATGTGGAAACAACATTTAACTTATACAATAATTTCCATTTCACCAAGGTCTATCCTCAAAGTGTCATTAAAAATTACCAAGGTTATTCACCAAGATATCGTTAAAAATGGTCATCTCTAGAGATTATGTCTTTACCCAATGCATTGGAGCGCTACCAGGGCGAACCCTTATATTTTCATATAATATCATGTGAGCCACATATATCATCATAAAATATTTCATAAATAACCCATATAGTATAAAAGAAATGGGTTTCATTTCATAATCATGACGTTTTAAAAACTGTTTTAATGACATGATCTTTATATTACTTTAAACCCATAGAAAAAGGAGAGAGGGTTTCATGTATGTAAGTACCAGAATTAAAATAGAACATTTTTATATATATGTGAATACCCATATAGAATAAATATCTTTGAGTATTCACTTAATAAAATAAAATAATTTTAGAAAAAGGGAGAGACATTTTGAGACGAAAATTCTGCAGCATAAGGGCTATGTTATAGGGTTCTAAAAAACATTGAAAAGAGAGGGGAAATGGGTCACCCACTCATAAATTATCCATAAAAAAGTATAGGGACAAAATATAAAGGATATAATAACATGGTAATGAAATTTTAAAGACATACCATATGAAATAAAAAACATGGAAGGAAGAAAAAATAATATTTCTCTTATGAAAATTCGGCAGCCTAACGTCGTCACTTAAAACTAAAAAAAATGAATTGATGAGATCAAATAGGGTCTCTCATAATATGAACCTAAAATTTAAGTATGATAGATATAGATATCATACCCCAATATAATAAAAAGGAACATGAAAGACTTGACATGAAAATAGATCTTGAAAACGAGAAGGGTGAAAGAATCCCTTAAAAATTTGGCAGCCTAACAGTGCCACTTAATCATTATTAAAATGAATTGATGAGATAAATAGGGGGTATCTCATCATATGAACATGAAAATTATAGTAGGATTAATATAAAATAACATCCCCAACATAAGCACATGGAGCATAAAATAAATGACATAAAAGAGAGTACTTGGAAAGAAAGAGAGAGGTAGGATCCCTTACCTTAAAACGTAACTCTTAAAACTCAAAGTTTGGGACCTTGAGGGCTTGGGGGAACCTTGGGAGGACTCCTTGGGAGGTAAGGAGACCAGAACTTTGTTGAGGATGATTTTGGAATCCAAAGGATGAGATAATGGTTTGGTATTTATAAGGGAAGTGAGGGGACAAGGCATTAATGGTCGAGGGACACCTCATTGGTGGTATTGGGAAAACCATGGGCTTTCCCATGGTATTTTCCCATGGTATTGGCCGCTTATGATACCTCATACCTTATTTTACTATAAATAAGTCGACCATATTGATTACATACTTAATGCATCATTTAATGATGTCATTAAACACCAATAACTTAAAAATTTTATTTGCACTATTCACCAAAAATTCAACTTTCTCAGAAAAATCCCAAAATTTTACCTTAACCAAATATCGATGCTCTGATTTCAAAAATGAACTCCATTTTATAAAAATAATTTTCTAAATATTTATAATTTACTTTTTAAATAAATACACTATTCACCGAAAATTCATTTTTTTTAGAAAAATCCCCCAAAATTACCTTAACATAATATCGATGGTCTTAGTTCAAAAATAAACTCCATTTTATAAAAATAATTTTCTAAATAATTTTAATTTAATTTTTAATTAAAAAACACTATTCACCCGAAAAAAACTGATACTTGACTAATAATTTCTGAAACAGTTATTTACCTATTTTGTTGAATCACATTACTTAATCAAGGTGCCGAGAATATATTAATACTTTTTTTAAGTGAGATTACTAATTCATTTGGTCACATTACTAAGCCTAAGCGTAAAATCACTATTCATAATTTACTATTCATCAAAAATCAAGTTGATCTTATTAGACTCTATATTTCTTACTGAACATAATTATAGATGACCAGTTTTTGAAAATCATTACACATAATTAATTATTTAAGGTTTACATAAATATTTTCAAATATCCTTTTTCTATAATTCATAAAAAATATTCATACTATATTTATCCGGACATTTGAAAATTCACAAACTTCATCATAAGAAGAGATCATAAGTATTATTAAATCAAAAGATTACACAAGGCAGTTACAGTCTCCTTACATAGCCCCTTATAACCCCAGCATAGGAACTAAGAGTAAGGTGTGATAAGGTGAGAGAATGGAAGGGCGGCTCAGACAACATCACACGAGTAGTAATTTCTATTAGTTTGAACTTCTCGGGATGGCAATTCCGTTCTAGCTTCACATGATGAAGTTAGGCTTGGGTTTGGTCCAGAGAAAAGCCCAGTGGTGCTACCTCCTTCCTATGTTCTGTTAGATGAGATTCGATGGGCTTGAGACTATTGGATGAGGCCATCGAATCTTCTTTCTATATTAATTAACCAAGATCACTTGTATTTAGAGACAATAATCGCAACATTTAGTTTCCAACGGTCATATTGAACAATGGTCAAATAACAGTCAAAACCCAACGGTCTCATTTAAATTAAACTCTTGTTATCAAATGAAATAGTTTTTTTGAGTATAAAAATAAAATAACACACAAAATTAGGAAACAAGATTTATTAAAAAATTTGGGTTGTTACATTCTTCCCCCCTTAAGAAATTGTGTCCTCGCAATTTTTAAAATTGGGCTTGGAAATTTAATTGAAAGTCCCACATCGAAAAAGGAGTTAGTAAAAACTATTACTTTAAAATGAATAAAGGGAAGTACAAAGGTCACCTGAGTTAACCCATACTAGGATTCCATGTATGGAAACATGGATATGGAAGAGAAAACAAAGGGTCATGTTCTAATGGAGAGTGATAGAAAACATGATTAGGAGAAAGTTAAAAACAAGAAAATCACAAACTTATGATGTGTGTAAACGGTCTTTGATTACCTAGTAGTAAACTTAAACCAACAATGTTTTTGTTTTAAATTCATTTTAATAATTTTGAGGAATTCATTTACTACATAGAATAATAACACAAGGAAATATACTTAACTTCAATTAGAGTTTCATCCTTTAATAAGTTTCTACTAAAACTAATCTTTTCTCTAAACGATGAGAATTCAAAAACACTTGGTCTCATCAAAAGCACAAGAATCATATTCTAGAGAATAACATAATCCACAAAAGATTAACTATCTATTTCTTATATCTTTAAACATTATCCCAAAACCAGAAAGGGTAAGATAAAATAACTCATCAAAAAGAAAGAACCCCATAGGAAGGGAAACTACTTTTAATCTTCAGAATTCCATGATACTACCCAAAGTTCATCATAGACCACTCTATAAATAACTATCCTTAAAATTCCTTAAAATAACCCAAAATAAGATTGAAACCCAAATACAAGAAGGATTTGATAACATAGTCTTCCAAGATAAACTTTATCGTTCATCTCCAAACAACATGAACCACTCCTAACATATTATAACAAAAGTAACTAACCTAAACATATTTTCCCCAAGATAGGTCTATCATTTTCATAAGTAACCTATATTACCATAATTTCACCATAAATTCATCTATTCTTCAAAATATAAGTTAAACTTTACTCCTCAAAGAAAATACCATAGTAATCCATTTACCTAGATCATATAGGGTTCCCAAAATAGCGAACATCTTCCAAAATAATAATCATCTTTTAATCCCCTAATCATATTTTTTTTCAAGAATAACAACTTTACAACATCAACATGTGGTACATAATAACATATGTTTTCCTTAATGATATAAAACCATCTTAGGTAGTGACTCGATGGTCTTAGAAAAAAATTAAAGATATTATCATAGGGAACGAACTAAAATACAACATGACATAGACAATTATTGCGAAGAAGTTACATGTACTTTAGTCATCATGATCCATCTCGGCATAGGACTTGCATTGTTCCCTTTTCCTTGAATATTGCTGATGCTCATCATGCTTCTCATCCCTTCCAAGAGATCATTTCCTTGGATAATGTCCAACTTCTCCACATTTATGACATTGAAAAGTATAAGGTAAATTAGATTGAACCTTATCTCTATTCATCACATTATCCATTTTTAAAGCAATTGGCTACTCGATGCCCTATCACCCCACAATTAAAACATCTCCTGGTTCCTTTGTGACATTATCCTTGGTTCCCCTTTCCACACTTTTTGCACAATGGAAATTGGGTCTTTTTACCTTATCAACTTTATCAGATGAACATTCTTGAGACTTCGTCTTCTTCTTCCTTGATGAATTTGGGCATTCAACTAGGTACCAATTATTAATTGTGATTTTTGATAGCTATTTTGGAATAATCACAATATGTTCAAGTTGATCTCTCATCATATATGTCATATTAATAGAGAAATCGTCAAATTTCCAATCACATTGGTTGTTGGGACATGTTCTTCCATTTCCCTCCATTAACTAAGAAAAATAAAGTATAATTAGGGAGCTTAAATACTTATCTAATAAAAATGAAAAGGAAACATTAAGTATAGAAGGATAAAATTGTAGAATAAAAGTATATCCTAACTTGTGATCCCCTAGGTTACAATCTAGGTTATCCATGATCATATATTCTTACGTGAATCTTTATTTTATTTTATCTTTATTCCTTTAATAATGGTTCATACTAAGCTTATGAATTTACCAAAGAATATCCCCCAGGAGTGTCGTAACCAAGAGTGAAACAAGGCCTGTTGTCGTGTACCAGTTCCCGTTTGAGTCTAGCTCAAGCGGTGTTTTTGAGTTTTACCCCTATGTACATCTGTGCCAGAGCCACCTCTACCTGCTCGTATCGAGACAGAGATATATTTTCTTGATAAACCACTTACTCAATACTCACCAAAATACCAAGAAGATTTCTTATATTTAAACTTTTCTATAGGGTTCTTCCAAAAGTTTTACTATCCTAATTTCCACAAATAACTAAACCATCCTTTGATACCAACTATAACATCCCACCTTTTTATCACATAAACTTTCATTACATTATAAAAAACCAAGGATATTTAAGGTTTAGTGTCTTGGAAACCAGGAACTTAATACATGACAACATAAAACATTCTTCTTAAATAATTTAAAGGCTTCTTCATTTTTTCATCCTAGTTCATTAAAGCATCTCATAACCTGGGAGCATACATCAAAGGAAAGGGTGACAAGAAGGCCCAGTAAGGGAAACAAGGGAAACATTTAACATGTGAACTTAAGATACATCAATAAAGTCATGAAAAAGAACTTTAAGGCATGAGAAAGAAATCATGAGGCATATAATAATAAAAATAACATATTTCATAACTTGAAGATGTGGCTACAACATTTAACTTATACAATCATTTCTATTTCACCAAGGTCCATCCCCAAGGTGTCATTAAAATTTGACAAGTTTATTCACCAAGATATCATTAAAAACAGTCATCTCTAGAGATTAAGTCTTTACCATATGCATTGGAGTGATATCAGATAGAAACCTTAAATTTTAATTTATTATCATGTGATCCACATATATCATCATCAAACATTTCATAAATAACCCATATAGCATAAAATAAAGGGGTTTCATTTCATAATCATAACGTTTTAAAAACTGTTTTAAAGACATGACCTTTATGTTACTTTAAACCCATAGAAAAAGGAAAGAGGGTTTCATGTATGTAAGTCCCAGAATTAAAATAGAACATTTTGATATATATGTGAATACCCATATAGAATAAAGATATTTTAGTATTCACTTAATAAAATAAAAGAATTTTAGAAAAAAGGAGAGACATTTTGAGATGAAAATTCTGCAGCATAACGACTATGTTATAGGGTTTTAGAAAATATTGAAAAGAGAGGGGACATGGGTAACCCACTAATAAATGATCCATAAAACAGTATAGGTACATAATATAAAGGATATAAGAACATGGTAATGAAATTTGATATACATACCATATGAAATGAAAAATATGGAAGGAAGAAAAAAATAAGATTTCTCTTATGAAAATTTGGCAACCTAACGGCGTTACTTAAAACAAAAAAATGAATTGAAGAGATCAAATAGGGTCTTTAATCATATGAAAATAAAAGATCAGTATGATAGATATATATATCATACCCCAACATAATAAAAAGGAACATGAAATACTAGAAATGAAAATAGATCTTAAAAACGAGAAGGGTGAAAGAATCCCTTAAAAATTCGGCAGCCTAACTGCGCCACTTAAACATTCTTAAAATGAATTGTTGAGAGGAAGAGGGGGTATCTCATCATATGAACATGAAAAGGAATTTAGGATTAATATAAAATAACATCCCCAACATAAGAACATGTATCATAAAATAAATGACATAAAAGAGAGTACTTAGAAAGAAAGAGAGAGGTAGGATCACTTACCTTAAAACGTAACTCTTAAAACTCAATGGTTGGGAACTTGAGGGCTTGGGGGAACCTTGGGAGGGCTCCTTGGGAGGTAAGGATACCATAACTTCGTTAAGGATGATTTTGGAATCCAAAGGATGAGAGAATGTCTTGGTATTTATAGGGGAAGTGAGGGGACAAGGCATTAATGGCCAAGGGACACCTCATTGGTGGTATTGGAAAAACCATGGGCTTTACCATGGTATTTTCCCATGGTATTGGCCACTTGGGATACCTCATACCTTATAGTACTATTAATAAGTCTAAAATATTTATTACATACTTAATGCATCATTTAATGATGTCATTAAACACTCGTAACTTAACTGTATTTTCACTATTCACCGAAAATTCAACTTTCTCAGAAAAAACCTAAAATTTCACCTTAACCAAATATCGATGATATGATTTAAAAAATGAACTCCATTATATAAAAATAATTTTCTAAATATTTTTAATTTAATTTTTCAATAAATACACTATTCACTGAAAATTCATTTTTTTCAGAAAAATCCCCAAAAATTACCTTAACATAATATCGATGCTCTGAGTTCAAAAATAAACTCCATTTTATAAAAATAATTTTCTAAATATTTTTAATTTAATTTCTAATTAAAAAACACTATTCACCCAAAAAAACCGATACTTGACTAATAATTTCTGAAACAGTTATTTACCTATTTTGTTGAATCAATTACTTAATCAAGGTGCTTAGATTATATTAATACTTTCTTTAAGTGATATTACTAATCCATTTGGTCACACTACTAATCCTAAGCGTAAAATCACTATTCATAATTTACTATTCATTAAAAATCAAGTTGATCTTATTATACTTTAAATTTCTTACTGAACATAATTGTAGAATACTATTTTTTGAAAATAATTACACATAATTAATTATTTAAGGTTTACATAAATATTTTCAAATATCCTTTTTCTAGAATTCATTAAAAATATGCATACTATATTTATCTGGACATTTGAAAATTCACAAACTTCATCATAAGAAGAAATAACAATTATTATTTAAATAAAAGGATTGCACAAGGTAGTTACGGTCTCCTTACATAGCCCCTTATAACCCCAGCATAATACCTAAGTGTAAGGTTTGATAAGGTGAGAGAATCTGAGGGCGGCTCGACCAACATCGTACGAGTAGTAATTTCTATCAGTTTCAACTTCTCGCGAATGCGATTTTGTTCTAGCTTTACACGATGAAGTTCGGCATGGGTTTGGTCCAGAGAAAAGCCCAGTGGTGCTACCTCCTTCCCAAGTTCTGTTATATGGGCTTCGATTGGACCGAGACTATTGGATGAGGCCATCAAATCTTCTTTCTATATTAATTAACCAAGATCATTTGAATTTAGAGACAATAATCGCAACATTTAGTTTCCAACGGTCATATTGACCAATGGTCACATAACAGTTGAAACCCAACGGTCTCATTTTAATTATACCCATGTTATCAAATGAAACAGTTTTGTTGAGTATAAAAATAAAATTACACACAAAATCAGGAAACAAGATTTATTCAAAATTTTGGGTCATTACAATAGGCATGATTCACTATTGTAAATTTTGGATGAATATTACTTATGGAGAATATTTAGTGACTACGTTTTTTGTCATTGTGTCCCTGACCACGACTTCACCTCTATTTTGACCTTCTAAAACACTTTGGCCTGTGGGGGAAACATTGGATATAAACATACTTCTTGAAATATCCTTGAATCAGGACTTTATTTTCTAAAATTGTATAGAGATTCACATCGGTTTTTTAATACATGTTCACAATGTCAATTCACAGGGAATATCTCTAAGAGGAATGAAATTCCCCAAAAACCCATGTTATTTTTTGAAATATTTGTTTCTTGGAGCATTGACATTATTGGGCCTTTTCCAAAATCATTTGGATCTGTATACATCTTACTAATTATTGACGATGTCTCTAAATGGGTGAAAGAAAAGGCTTCTAGGTTCGATGACTCTCGAGTGGTTTTTGATTTTGTGAGGTCCAAATTTTCAATAGGTTTGGTTTTCTAGGAATTTTCATTAGTGATCAGGGTTCAAATTTTTGAAATCATAACATGAAAAACATGCCCCATAATTATGAGGTTGTTAATAATGCCCGCACCACATATCACCCCAAAACTAATGGATAATTTGAAATCTCAAATCGGGAAGTTAAGAAAATCTTGGAAAAAATGGTACAACCCAATAGGAAAGATTGGAGTTTATGCCTGGATGATGCAATTTGGGCATACCATACAACTTTTAAAACCCCAACAGGAATGTCACCATATAGGATTATGTTTGGAAAGGATTTTCACAACCTAGTAGAGGTAGATCACCATGAATATTGGTCTATTAAACAATTTTATATTAATCTCTCAGATTCAGGTGAGCATAGGAAGTTAAAGATGTATGAGTTGGAAAAAATTAGGCATGATGCATATGAGAACTCTCAGATCTATAAAGAGATGACAATGTCTATCCATGATAAGATGATTCATAAGTAGAAGTTTCATTTTGGTGAGGATGTCGTCATGTTCAATTACAAGAAAAAGCTCTACCCAGGTAAGCTTTATTCCTGATGACTTAGTCTTTACACTATTTTTAATGTTTACCCTTTTGGTTCTATACTAGTTTTTCATAAGAATAGTGGAAATAGGTTTACTTTAAATGGGAAGAGGCTAAAACACTTCTATTAGGATTTTATAAAGCATATGATAGAGTAAATCTAGTTGATAGATGCCACATATGACACCACTTAGAAGGTTTTACCTTCTCCCTATCTTTATTTACTTATCTATTTATTTAAACTTATTGAACTGCGGACAATGTAATTTTTAGGTTTATTGGAGGGAGACATGTCATAGTTAGAATTAAAAAAAAAACAAAAAAAATGTGTTTTCATTTTTGGTTTATTTTTTATTATTTTGTGTTTTTAGATAAACATTGATCTTAAAAAGAATATCAAAAATAATTTTTCATGCTTGAGTCAATTTTGTGGAAAATTCCATTTTTTTGGAAAAATATTTTTCAAATTAATGTTAATATGGAATATTTTTCTAGATTTTTTATTTCCAAATAATTGTTGGTGTTTAATGGATTTTTGAAACCCATGCCTCATTAGAACTGACCAATATTTTAAACCCTTTCACAAGAGATATTCTAAGCCCTTATATTGCATATTCTTCCTTTTAATCACTTTCTTGAGTGTCTCAAGTAATGTAGAGAAACTATAAATTTCCTTGATTCTATTTGAATCCATAATATTCGAGTATGCTACATTCATGAGAGAAGACATCATTAATTGAAAATACCATTTTACAATTAACCTATATTTGTGGACACCTTTAAATTATACCCTTCATAAGACTAAGAGACCATGAAATGCTTTTAGGTATCCAAATTAGAAGCCAATTTATCCCAAAATACCCATCTATTGTTTACATTATTATTTTATTTTCATAAATTTTGGGGGAGAGGGTGTTTAATTGGAATTATAGTGAAAGATTCATTGTAATGGATTAGTTAAAGAGTGCCTATATTTTTTTTGGGTAGTGGGTCCATAAGTAATATTATATCATTATGTTATAGATGTTTCCTTATTTATCTACAAAACAGATTTATAAAAAAATTGTTTTTTACAGCGAAAAAATATAACAAATAAAATAAAATAAATGGAGAAAGAGGATGTTTATTCATTATTATTACATTCTTGGATTTGACCCACACAAAAGAAAAAAAGGGGAGAGTGAGTTGTAAGTGATAGAATATGTGAGGGGTTGATTGAGTACATTAATTGTTAACACTTAATAAAATTTGAAATGATTTTTAATTAAGATATTAAGAAGTCCTATTCTGACTCATATTTTTAAACATAAAATCCTTCCATCCCCTGAACCTTAGAACAAACTATTGGAATAAATCTTGATTAGCACACAATATTTTAATGGTAGATAACTTATAATATTAGAAAGCATATGCTATGATCACATAAACTCATTGAAATGATCATAACCCCACCTTTATATGTTCTTGGATTGAAGAGGGAGAATTTCTAAGTGAGGTGGGATGTGATATGTCGCATGGGTGAACAAATAAAATTTAATAGATTTCAATGTTGGAGAAGAACAATGATATGAAAATTTATTTCATAAACGAGACATGATATATTTTATTTCAAATAAATCTTGGAAATTTAATCTCCTTTGATTTTGGAATGGGACTTGATTAAGATATAATACTTTTCCCAAGAGTACAAATGTTTAGGTGTGTGGGAGTGATCGTTTAGTGATTCACTTTTCATTTTCACCCTTACATTATTCTATTAAACTAGTTTTGTATTAAAAATTACTAATATAATAAAAATTGAAATTAATGTTTGATTCAATAATTTAATTTTTATCACCGTTTAAAAATGATATTTTACTTGTTTTGATGATTTCATTTTAGGTGGAGGTGATTTGGAGAGCCCATGACGGAATTCAAGGAAAACAGGATAAACTATGTAAGATCCCAAGAACTTGTGTGGACTTAAATATTTACTATAGATAATTCATAAATCCAATTGGTTTTAAAATGGGTGGATGAATTGAAAATCATGTGGGATAAATTTATCTAGAATACCATGGAGCCCAATTCATCCATTTAGAGGCCCACAATGTGAAGAAATTATGGGTGGGTGATATTGGACCACACACCTGTATTTGGATCATAACATAGGCCTCAAACCTCCAATTTGGTTGATTCCACATCGATTTGGAATCTTACTCGAAGTGAAACCTCTCCACATAATTTCAGGAATTTTTCACATGTTTTTTTTCAGTAAACTATCTAGATAAATGATGAAAATATTCTTCAATAATATTCACCTAGTCCCCTAGATACTAGACTTATTTTTGTAGAAAGTTTGGTGTATTTTTCTATAAAACTACTCATCACCCTTATTATTTAATTTTGATCGACCGGGGGTGATTTTTGAGTTCTTGGTATGTTCTTCTTCATCAGACATGGTTTCCTCTCATCCCATGGAGTTCTAAACTCATTTTCATCTCTCGGGGAGGAACATAATGAAAATATCAAGATTTTTGTTTGTATTAAATCAAATAATATTTATTAATTATAGGTTTTTATGTTGTTTTTCTTCATCCTATATTCTCATTAAATTTATTTATGTGATTTTATGTCATACTTAAATCATATTATCATGTTTGGGGGTACCCATTCATGTGATATTTCACACACCATTCACCACTTCTTCTTCCCCCTTTCAATTGTGATGTTTGTGTGGTTCGTATTGGTCAATTTAACAATCATAAAAACTAACTTGGACATGTAATTTCATTTTTCATGGTAACACATTGAAATAATATTCATACCTAGAAAATGCATCGAGTTCCTCATGTGTTTCCTTGGTGAGTTTCAGTTATGAAGTTGAACACATATCACCCAATCATTGACATTAACCAGTGAATCATTTTGTTTTTTAGACTGAAACTTCAAATGAAACCTAGTATAAAATTAGTAACATTCTAGTTTTACGTGTTATGAACTAGGTATTAAATGATCTATACCTTTTCTCTTGAAGTAATGAAGGATGATCATCATGATAATTACCCGAGTTGATCATGATTAATCATTTTTTGTTTCCCATTTTATTTTCATAATTAAAAACTTATTTTGAAATTAATGAGCTAAGGCTCCGTCGACAAAAAAACTAGGTTTCCTGCTATACTGTATAAATTCTAATAAAACTAAACAACTAATTTGACATTCTAAAAAATGTGATCAAATTCTTATATGAAACTGTGTATAGAGATCCATCAAGTTCCACTCCGCCATTGATTCTTTCATAGTCTGGGTTGAAAGTTTCTTACTCAAAGAATCTGTAATGAAATTCCCTTTCCTTAAGTTATAGGTGATGTAAAATTGAAAATATTGAATTTATTCCACCCAACACCTCTGGTGGAAATTTAATTATTTTAGATAAGATATAACTCAAACTCTTATGGTTGAAATATATGGTAAACCATTCCATGAAAAAGTAATTCCACCGACCCTTATGTGTAAGCATCATAATTTCTAGTTCATGTTCATGGGTAAAATAATTCTTCTCATGTAGCCTAAGATTTTGGGAGCCATAGTCAATGAAGCAATCACTATAGATAAGAACACAACCCAAACCTGAACCTGACGCGTCACAGAAGACCATATAGCCTTTCCCAGCCTATAGAAGAGTCAAAACCAGTGAAGTAGTCAAAAAACATTTCATATCAACAAAAGAAATTGGAAATTTATCATCCCAAACAAATTTTAATCCTTTTCAACTTAGATCAGTCATCAAAGAATCCAACTTTGACAAGTCTTTTACAAATCATTGATATTATCCAGCTAAACCAAATAAGTTATGAATCTTGAATACATTATGTGGTTGTTAACATGTCATAATAGCTTTTACCTACTCAAGATCAACTAATATACTAAGTTTCGACACAAAATGTCCCAAGAAATTCACTTCTTGAATAAAAAAAATTACATTTTGATATCTTGGCATAAATTTGGTAATTTCTCAACAATTCCAGAACTGATCTCAGATGACGCACATGATCCTCCTTAAACTTGGAAAAAACAAGGATGTCATCCATGAAGACTACCAAAAAGGTATCAAGATACTCATATAAGATACTATTCATTAAAGCTATTACTAATATAGGAGTATAAGTTAGACCAAATGGCATGAAAATGTACTCATAATGGTTACAAATGCTCTAAAATGTATTTTTTAAAATGTGAGATTCTTAAATTCTAAACTAATGATAACTAGATCTAAGTTCAATCTTCGAAAAAATACCCCTTCAAATGGTCAAATAGACCATTAATCCAAAAAAATAGATACCTTTTCTTTATAGTAACTTGATTGATTTTTCAATAATCAACACAAAGGTGAAGTAACCCATCAATCTTTTTCAAAAAGAGATCATACGTCACCCAATGTGACACACTTTCATGTATACATCCTTTATCTTAGAGTTTATCCAATCGAGTCTTAAACTATTTCATTTAAAATGGTGTTATTAGGTAATAAGGAATAGATACAAGACGGGTACTAGGTACTAAAATAATAGAAAACTCTACTTACCTTACTAATGGTAAACCAAAGAAGTTAGAAGGAAAAAAAATCAGGAAACTTGAAGACAATGGGAGGGAGATCATCACTCAAAGATTCATGCTCCAGGTAAAAAGAGAACACTGATATCACTTTCCCAAACTCTGGATAATAAATTCTATCTCTACTCAACCTCTAGTCCCATTCTCCTTGAAATATGTGACACACTCCATCAGGTGTAGTAAATGAGACCCACCATAGATAACAATCAATTTGGACTTTATTATAAATGTGAAAATCCATTCCAAATATGATGTCAAGAGGTTTCATGTCGAGAACCAAAAAATCCCAAGAAAGATCAATCTCTGATAGAGAGAAGACACAATTAGGACAATGCATACCCCAATATCTCTTTGTTCTAAGGGGTATAGTAATATCCATCACATAAGATAAAATATTCGTAGGAAGATTAATCGTACTCACAATACAGGTTGAAATAAATGAATGAGATGTAATAGTATCAAATAAATCTATCACAAAAGATAAAGAAATTGTGATGGTACCTCTCATAGTAACTGGCCTCATATTCTCTTCCTCTGGATACTCTTCCACGGTGTGAAGACGATTAGTTATGGATACCTGTGGCTAAAACCCCTTATTCCTCGAAACATATAATTTTGCTAAAGTAATTTTAGGTGCTGATGATACCATGCTACTATGTGGAGCATAATATACATGATAGAACTTCTAAAAGTAACTTGAGCATTAGAAGGAACCACATACCTTTGGTTCCCCAGGGAAAACCTATTTTAAGTTCCCAGGCTTTCCACACAAATAGAAAATCAAAGGGTCTCTGCCAAGAACTGTAGTAGGTCTAGAAGAACCCTAATTTCAATAACTACCATGAGAATCATCACTCTACCAATTCCATTTTTGGTAACTCACATAACTTTTCCTAGGATAAAAAGGAACTCCCTTAAACCTTGAATTTCCCACCAAGTCTATCTCAACCATCAATTCTCTATTTATCACATCAATATAAGAAGAGATCTTTATCAAGAAAACATGAAAATGAATATCAGATCGAATTACCATATATAACCATTTATTATTGATATTCTCATTTTATATAATCTCATTTAAAAATGTTACAGGATTAGTAAATCTATTTTCTTATTCCCTCATGGTCCTATCATCCTGATCAAGTTTGAAAAACTCTATAGCCTTGGCCAAAACCATTGAATGTGGATAGAATAGGTCTATTAAAAGAGCTTTAAAGTATTTATACTACAATCCAACATGATTCTTCTCCATCACCATGGTTTCCCACCATCTCCTATTAGGACACTATATCTTGAAGGTGGTGCATTTCACCTTGATGGAATCAAGTGTTTCCAAGAACTAAACTAAAAGTTCCATCCTCCTTAACAGATCCTCATCATCTTGTGAATCGTTTGAGCCTTGGAAAACAAGTTGCTTCTAGAAAATAAATTCATAATCCTGAATCATGAATTCATCCCTATGAGGTTATACAACTTGAGCATGAATGATAATGGGTATATGTTCCTTTATCAGAGCTTGGATGATAGGAACAACACCTTCAACTAGATTTTGGTCCAAGGGAGGATTTTCTCACTGTGGTTCATTAGAAGCTTCCTCCTAGATCCTATTATCATGTCTTCCTAGAGGGATGATGCTGAAAAACATCATTATACAACATTGGAGATTTAATAAAGGATACTCAGATCAACACTCAAACATGAGCAATAGGTAAAATTAATCCCATAAGATAGATAAAAAATATTTTTATTTTAATCTATCCAAATCGAATGTAGGGGAAATACTAGAACTAATCATCAAGATGTTTATCCTAAACCACCCCTGGTGACTTAATTCTCATTATGATGAGATCTGGTAAGAAAATCACTTATAACTACCTCTTAAGTTCCGGAAAGATTACACAACTGCATACTAACATCATGGAAAGATGATTAACCAGCACCTTTGATACCACATTTTTACAAACTAGCCCGACTACCTTAGTACCCTAATACTCAAGTCAATCTTGACATAGCCTGAAGGTAATTACCAATCCCCATGGGTTGGATAATATCACTTTTAATTATATAAGATAAATTTTGGAGCGGTTTTTTCATGCCAATAGTAAAAGAAAAATATACAATTCTACATTCTCAAAAGAAAAATCCATAGGGAGAACAATACCATAAACTAAAAGATAAACAACCCAAGTCCCAACAAACACATCTCTCCAAGCCTTGATATCAAAAACCACTACCTCCAAGAGGTTCTTTCCTTTTATTTGAACCTGGTATGAGTAAATCTAAAAACAACTAAAGGCATAGGTAGGGTATGATCTAAAATCCCAATAGGGTCCCACCAAGGATTCCATAATAATATGCAACATTAATTAACCAAATAAATCATTCATTTTCAAATAATCAAGCATGAAAGTATAAAATTATATTTAAAAAAATCAAGCTTTACATTTCAATTAATAGAAATATTTCAAATAATTTCTTAATAAATATTTTATATAAATTCACTATTCATGTGTAAAATAGTTAAAAATGGAATATATTAAAATAATCACAAATGAGAAACATGGTCATCTTTAAGATGGTATGATTGTTCTAGGTTATAGGATCCTCACACACATCAATAGGTGATCAAAATGATATGTGTACATATGTCCCTCAAAAACTTGTCAAAGAGGACTCATCACCATCCCATCAGGGATGTGATCTGCTACACTATATTTTGTTATAGTTGTAAAGTGTCAAAAGAGTGTTGTACCAAATAAATAAAAAACTACTTAGGATTTAATGTTCTTAAATAATAGAAAAAATGGGAAATTTATCTCAAAAATATTCAAAATAAAATTAACCTATTTCTCATTCCAATATGCCAATTTCAATTTAAAAAGAAAAATAAGGTTTTAGTAAATTCATGCCTTTTCTAGGATAAAACCTACCAAGGTTCTTATCAAAATAATTAAACAATTTTTCTCAAATGAAAATCTAAACATAATTTCACAATTTTATTCCATAATATAATTTCACAATTTCCATCAAATTCCACAATCACATACCCAATTCATTAGAATTAGAGGTTTTCGAAAACTTTCATGTGAATGAAAATTCAAATAAAAATTTGATGTGTATTGGGTTTATCATAAAACAATTGAAATAAATTTAATTTTAATCAAGAAATTCTGGGTTAAATCAATTGTCCAATCTTAAACAGAACCACCTACCAAAACAAATAGATCACATCTCACAACGCTTGTAATGGAAAACTCCAACGAAAAATGTTGACAATGGAGATATGGGAATCAAAAGAAAGATAAAAGATATAAAAAAATGAATATTATATCCTCTAACAACACATATATCTATCAAATTCTAAGGAGGATATATTGGAAGAGATCAGGAGATATAGAATGGGGGAAGAAATATTATTGGGGAGAGATCAAACGATGTTCACCAAGCTTAGATCCTACTTGGAGGGGGTTTAGAGGAGTCAAAATATGTTCTTGGGATCTCCAAATACCTATAAAATAATCCAAACCCAAGATAGGGTTGAGCAGGGGTCTAAATGGGGGTTCATGAATTTTTAATATAATTTTTTGAATAAAATAAATCTGCATGAATGGTTTTCGGTAGGGGGCCTCATGGTTTGTCAAACCATGCACCCTAACCAGGATCCCCTCTAAAGGGGTGCACTGTTTCTACTCGGTGGGAACATAGTTTGTAAAACCATTAAAAACCATGAAAACCCTTACTACCTAGGTTTTCACAGTTTTCACTAGCAGGGTGAACAGTTTGGGAAAACAACCTTACAGAGGCCAAGAACCTTCCAAAAGTTTCAAAATTTCACTCGAAGCACCCCTAAATGATACCCAATAAAAGCATGATCAAAAGAGTTGTTGAGGGTACCTAAAAATAGTAATATAATGTTACAACATGACCCTAACTTCCTCAAGCCATAAACCATGTCATCTAACCCCATGTGTCTCCTGTAATATCTTGGTTTCCTTCCTAAGACACAACCATCTATTACTAACTGGGGTCACTTATCATACTAATGACTATATACACATGCCATCACATGTTTTTCAGTGTGATTTCCCTTACTCAGACACTCCCCGAAAAGCATCCCAAAAGGTCACCCATCCTGATCCCTACTTTAAGAGAAACATTCTTAACTATGGATTTCTAATTAGATAGGCTCCCAAAAAGAAAGGTGCGCATTTTTGAATTGGGTTGTAACATTTTTCCTTTTAAATATCACTTTTCCATTGGTGTGACACTGTCCACCCATTTAAAGAAAAACTCCATGGACCCCAAGCCTAAAACCTAGGTAGTTCCTTTACACTTCCAACTAAGCCTGGCTCTGATACCATTTTTCATGACCCAACCTTCCCCAGGACATGAACCTAGTCACCTAACCCCATGGGTCTCCTATAATACATTGGTTTCCTTCCCAGTAAAACACATGAAAATAATCATTGGGGTTTCTTATCAAACTAATGGCTATCTCCATGTATTATCCAATGCATGATCAAAAGAGGGGTTGAGGGGTACCTGAAAATAGTAACATGATGTTACAACATGACCCAACCATTGTTGGGCCATAAACATAGTCATTTGAACCCATGGGTCTACTGTAATACCTTGGATTCCTTCCCCACACACCACAATATATTACTCATTGGGTTCTCATGTCAGACTAATGATTGTCCTCACTGTCCAACACATGTTTTTCAGATTTTTTTCCCTCACTAACAAACTCCTTGGGAAACTTCCTAGAAGGCCACTCATCCTGATCACTAATCCAGGAAAATCACACTTAACTATGAATTTCTAATCTGATAGGCTCTCAAAAATAAAGGTTCACATTTTTTAATTGGGTAGTAACAATTATACTTTTAATTATCACTTTTCTAGGGGTGTTACACTCTCCACCCCTTTAAAGCACAACGCAGTGGTCCCCAAGCCTCAAGCCCAGACAGTACCTATACCCTTTCGAATGAGCTTACCTCTGATACCATTTTCATGACCTGACCTTCCCCAGGCTGTGAACCTAGTCATCTAACCCCATGGGTCTCCTGTAATACATCGATTTCTGTTCCAGCACACCATTGACTATTAATCATTGGGGGTGTCTTATTAGACTAATGACTATCCCCATATGCTATCACATGTTATTTCAATATGTTTTTCCCCACTCACACACATCCGGAGAACTTCCCAGAAGGCCACCTTTCCTAATCACTACTCCAGGATAAGCATGCTTAACTATCGAGTTCTAATTAGGTAGGCTCCAAAAAAAAGTGCAACTTATTGACAAAGGTACTAAAATTTAGCTTTTTTAGTCTCACTTTTCTAAGTGTTCTACATACTCATTATAAACTTGATCCTATATCTTAGAGTACTTATAAAGATAAACCTATAGTCAATTTTATTGGTAATATTTATTCCGGTATTGAAACTAAAAATTTGGTTATGAATTTTCCATTAATTACTCATTTATCTAATTTTGTTCCTAATATTGTTGATAATGTTTTGAATGACTCTAATTGTGTTTTTTTATACATGATGATCTTAATCAATTTTCTCATAAAAATGTATCTTATTTAGTTGAACCACCTATAAATAATAATTTATTTAGAACTAAATATATTTTCAGAAAGAATATGGAAGAATCTAGAGAGGTTTCTAAGAATAAATCTATACATGTTACTAAAAGTTAATATCTAGAATAAGGTATCGATTTTGATGATTATTTTGAACCTTCTCCTAGAATTGAATCTATTATAATTTTTTTAGATTTTACCACTTTTCAATGTTTCATTATTTTTCAAATGAATCTAAAAAATATCTTTTTAAATGGTTTTATTTATGAAGAAGTTTATTTAATGAAACCCACTTGTTTTGAAAATGATAAATTTCATAATCATGTTTTTATGTTATAAAAATATTTGTATGGTCTTAATAAAACACCTTTTTCTAGGCATGATAGACTTTTATTTAGTTTGAAAATTATTTTAGTAAAGGTAAATTAGATCCTACATTATTTATTAAAATGATTTTAGTTGATATTTTAATTGTTTAAATTTATGTTGATGATAATTTTTTGGATCTTGAAATTATTTTTATTATAAAGAGATTTAAAATTTCATGGCTAATGATTTTTATATGAGTGTTTTGGGATAATTGAAATTCATTTTTTAAATTCATATTTTTCAAAGAAGTGATTGAATATTTTTGAATCAATAAAAATATGATAAAGATTTGGTCATGCATTGGGAATTGATTCTTGTAAATATGTTAAATACCTTATTTATATTAGTTGTATGATGATTCTGATACTTATGGAAAATAAATTGATTCTAAATTTATTAGATGTATTATTGGTATTTTTTTAACTTATTATAGATTTGATATAATTTTTAGTATTTTTTATGTGCAATATTCCAACCAGATCAAAATGAATCTCACTTAAAAGATGTTAATCCTATTATTAGATATGTAAAAATAAATATTAATTTTTTATTATTTTATTCTAGACAAAGTATTTTTGATTTAATTAGTTACTTTGTATTTAATATTGGTGGATGAAAACATTATAGAAAAAGTACCTTTAATATATGTCACTTTCATTGTATGAATTTAAATTCTTGGAATTCATGAATTTTTTTTTCTTTACCTACTACTAAAATTGAGTATATATCTACTTATTTATGTTGTTCACAGTCTTTATAGATTAAACATACTTTATTTAATTGTGTATTGAATTTTGAAAAGATGCATATTTATTGTGATAAATTTATTTTATTTCTATCTCAAATAACCATTTAATGAATTTTATAACTAATAATATATATATATATATATGAATTTTTATTTTTTTAGATATTATGTTAATAAAATAGATATTATTTTAGAATAAATTCATATATAAAATCAACTTACTTATATTTTTAATAAACAAGTAGATTTTTCTAGATTTGATAAAATTAAATTTTAATTTTGTATGTTAGAAGTTTATAATTTGTTTACAATCTAGACATGTAATGGCCCGGACCTCTCCGGCCCATTCCTTTGTCAAAAATAAGGTCAAGAAGTGTTCTGGAGGGTAAAATGGACTTTTCCAAACTTTACAGAATTTTGAAACAACACGCCGTGTAGTTTGAGTACACGTCGTGTACCCCCTTCCCGGGTATACCCCGTGTTGCAGACCGTGTCCTTGCTGTGTGGAATAATGGGTGCACGCCGTGTGTCCAGTTCTACACGCCGTGTAGTCCTTCCCCGCGTACGCATTACCAGTCAACGGCTGTGTACCATGTTGGAGCGATGTCCTTGCCGTGTGCAATAAATGAGTACACGCCGTGTGACTAAACTACACGTCGTGTAGTCCTTCCCCGCGTATGCGTTACCCTCAAACCGTGTGTTGACCAGTCAATGGCTGCAGAGCCATGTTGGAAGCCGTGTGGAGACCGTGTGAAAGAACCGAGTACACGCCATGTACCATAAAGTACACGCCGTGTACTTTTTATTTTCACACCTATAAAAGGAGGGGTCCCCTCCTCCTTTCAACTCACACCTCTCCTCCCCTCTCCTCTGATCAGAGCTCTCCCAAGAGACTCAAAGGATCTTTCTTCCATAACTTCTTCATCCGAGCTCCGATTTACGATCTGTCAGCGGCCACGAGATTGTAACGACGAGGCAGAGATTCCAAGCCTGGGTCCGTTGTCTTTCCTTCAGCCTTTCCTTTCTGACTTCCACCTGAGGAGGTTTTGCCGGGACCCGACAGAAGTGACGGACGCCGACGAACGTCTTCTAAGGTTGATCCGAAGGAGCGTTTCAATCAAGAACCTGTCGAGGTAGGGATATCACCTTTGTCTCTCTAATTTCTATATCATGCGGGGTGGGTATCCTTTTGTTTTCATGAGAAACAGTTGAACCATTAAATAAAGATAATAACTGGTTAAAGAATGGGGTTGGGAAGTTAGTGATTTCTGTTACTTTAACTTTATATCCTGTGATATTATGTTGTGAATTGAATGAGCTTCTACCTACTGAAAATCACGGTCGTTGAGGGCCTTTGCTTACGCAATTAAATTTTGCCCTCTCCTTCTACATTTACTTATGGATGTAAACTTTATGGAATGTGGAAATTGGTTAATCATCTAAAGTTGGATGTTAAAATTTGGAACCCTTGTGTGATCACCCCGGTTAAACAAAATGGAATAATGAACATGTGGATGTTGGCTTGGTTATGTGGCATGTGATGGGGGTGTTTTATGGGTTGTTGTCGATCGGGTGAGCAGTGGGACTGTGGTTGACTTGGTTGTGGGTTGGTGTAAATGTTATGATGGTGATGGGCAGCGGGGCTGCAATAAATGGTATTAAAGGGATGATGATGTACGGGTTCGGTGTGGTTGTGGTTATGGTGGTAAGAAGCGGGGCTTCAGGGATGGGTTTAAATGTGAACAGGCTATGGGTTGTGAATATTAAATTAAAGTGGAAGAGTTAATGAATGGTGGGGAGTGGTAATGGAATGGGTTTGATAATCAATGGGTTGATTGGTTGATAAGAAGGTCTTGGTTGTGTTGCTTGTGTTTTCCTAACTTGATTTGTGGATGATAGGGATATGTTTTACGAACAATTGGTGTGGTTAGTTGTGGATAGTTTCCAAGTAGTTAAGGAACTAGATAACCATTTCTACTGAAATGTGAAAACCTAAAGGGGGTTGGGTTTGTTTGTTGTATGCATGCTTCGTAGTAGCAGTGTCGTGGCACGTGCTCAGTTTCTATTTTTGGAAGCCATAGGTTGGGCTGTGTGGTTGGTATATATATATATATATGTATCTGTTTTGTTTTATCACACCCCACCCATGTTGAGCACTTAGTGCCGAACACTCCCATTTTATGGGAGAGGGTGTTTTTCCCTTAGTTACTAGCTCCTTCCTGCTCCTTCTCCCCTAGGCTGTGATGTCTTGAGGTGACCTTACACCTAAGAATCTTCGAGTAGGTTTCGATTGGGGTGGTTTTAGCCCAAGAATCTTTGGGATGAGGCCCAGGTGTGTGTGGGCGGGATACGTGGTTGTGAGGCCCAGGTGTGTGCGGGCGGGATGCGTGGTTGTGAGGCCTAGGTGTGTGCGAGTGGGATGCGTGGTTGTGAGGCCCAGGTGTGTGCGGGCGGGGAGAGTGTGGAAGCGTCAAGACATTCGTCGTTAGGAAGAGCAGCTAACTAAAGGGTAATGGTGCGGGGTACCCAATACTCTTGTTTCTTATATACTACTACCTATTTTTCTTGTGTTTTGGTGAGTGTGGCTGGTGAGGTTGGGTGGATATAATTCCTTTCTAGGTTTCTTCTGTTGTTATCACGGGACATTAGGATGTCTCCCCACTTGTGCACGAGAGCTTTAGGTTTCCCTACTGAGTATACTTGTATGCTCACCCTACATTTACTTTCAGGTTTCCTGGAGGACTACCTGGGCCGTGCGGGACCCTACTAGTCGGACAGTTGGAGTTGTTGTTTTTATGTACTTTTTTTTCTTTTGGTATTGTACTTTGAGTTTTCTTGTACTTGTACCTTGTTATAAAATTGTTTAAACATGCATGTGGGAATGGTTTGGGTTTATTTCTATACACTTTCCCTTTTTCCTTTTTGGTGGTTGACTTGTCCTATTTCCTGATCTTTAAAAATAAAAAGGGTAATGCCTCCCATATTTGTGAAAAACTCATACCCTTGGTGCTAGTCGCCACCCCGGGGCGTACTGGAGGCGGGACTCAGGGGGTCATTATCTCCATTTCGCCATTGCCAGCTTAGGAGGGGCATCTTTGGTGGGAGGGGGTCTTGAGAGAATGGTATCAGAGGTGATGGTTGAGAGATAGGATGGAGTCTGGAGTTAGGAACAGTGAGGATTTCATGGGATGGTAGGGAAATAATGTTAGTTATTCTTGGTGCGTGACATAGGCCAGGGAAGACCGGTTAGGACACGAGATTTTAGGGCCCCCCCGTGATCCGATGCAAGGACTCTGAGCCTACCGGACGACCATGTGAGACTACATTGATTGCAGGGTAGAGTTCCTAGGTAAGTTACATGCATCATCATGATTGTGTTTTACTTGATTTGGGTGTTCTGGGAAAGAAATTGAAATAAAATGATGAAATAAAACCTTGAGTTTTTCCTTACTACTTGGGATTAGGCGATCCTTGTTTACCGTACAGCTAAGACACCTGGAAGTCGTCCCCGCATGGCTCAGACGGCCAAGGCCCAGCAGATTCAGGCGGTCGATCAGTTGAGGATTGACCGAGAGGAGGAAGATAGCCAGTGGCAGAAGACTCTCCATTCTTTCCAGTGGCAGACCCTCAAGAAGTACGAGGGTAGTACTTCGGATACGGAGACAGAGGGGTGGCTTGAGGAGCTAGGGATTTCTTTTACCTTGATCCGTGCTCCGAGGGAGTACTGGGTTCCCCTAGCAGTCAGTCAGCTGAGAGGTGTGGCACGATAGTGGTGGACGCTCTACCTCGGAGAGAGGATAGAGGCAGAGGTTCCATGAGCTGACTTTGAGAAGGAATTCCGAGAGGAATTCCTTTCTTCCATGATCATGGTGGAGAAGCGGCAGGAGTTACTCTCCCTTCCGCAGGGAAGTATGTCGGTACGAGAGCTGGGGATCAAGTTCAAGGATCTCCTGCACTTTCCTCCAGATCTATTTCCAGATGAGGAGTCTCTGGCGAGACGTTTGGAGGAGGCGCTTCATCCTTCGTTCCAGTATGTTGTCACCCCCTTCACCCTTTCGACATACTTGGCGGTACAGAAGAAGGCAGAGGTTGTAGAGAGGATTCACTCACTGGGAGGTGCACCGCAAGAGGGGATCCATCCAGGCTCGCTGAAGGGGAATGCAGTCAGTAGCAGGGCTCCTGCGACGGGACCTTCCAGGTTCAGGCCAATGGGGAGCAGGCCCCAGCAGTTCCAGTTCAGATCTTTGGGTCCTCGTCCCTTTTCCACGAGCCCAGGACTGAGGTGTTTTTCTTGTGGAGGTTTCAGGCACGTTCAGAGTCAGTGCCCGACCCAATCTCAGTACGGTGGAGGTGGGAAAGTTTAGCGCCCACCTCAGTAGCACCAGTTTCCAGCAAGGCCCTTCCAGCAGTAGCAGGACCATGCCCCTCCGAGGGCAGACTTTGCGGGAGGAGGCCGACCTCAGGGAGCTCCTCAGGGACCTCGACCAGGGCATGGTCGGGGAGGTGGATGACATCAAAGAGGCAGAGAAGTTGGGCGTGGATAGTTGCACGCATCAGAGTTGACAGCTCCAGTAGGACCATAGGTGGTGTGAGGTACGATTTGTTTGTTCAGCACTCTTGTTTCTGCTTTGTTCGATGCGGGAGCCTCGCACTCCTTTGTTGCACCTAGTCTAGCCCATGCTTTGGGATTAGACGTAGAGAGACTTTCCATACCACTGGTACTGAGTACACCAGTTAGAGGCTAGACCAGCGTATCTTGTGTTTTTCGAGGATGCGGTCTGATGTTGGGACCCCATCGATCTAGTGGGGACCTTCTTCTGTTACAGATGCAGCCATACGATGTCATCCTAGGCATCGACTGGTTGTTTTCTGTTAGTGCCATTATCGACTGCTTCCGGAGAAGAGTCATGTTCTCCGACGTGAATGGGCAGTGCGTATCTTTTGTTGGCGAGAGGATCTATCAGGAGGGAAGCCGGTGTGTGGAGCCTCTCCTTTCCTTGTTAGGCGGGTTATCAGTGGTTCCAACTGATACAGAGATGATGGATGTCCTAGAGGTTGTTGGGGAGTTCCTCGATGTTTTTCCTGATGAGGTTGTGACTCTACCCCCCCAACGTGACGTTGAGTTCGGGATAGACTTATAGCCTGGTGCTCATCCGATTTCGATGAACCCTTATCGGATGGCACCTTCGGAGTTGCGGGAGTTGCGGATTCAGATTGATGATCTGATGGAGAAGGGTTTTGTTCGACCCAGCATGTCTCCATGGGGTGCTCTAATTTTGTTCGTGAAGAAGCCAGATGGTGGTCTCAGGCTATGCATAGACTACCGAAGGTTGAACCAGGTAACGGTCAAGAACCGTTACCCCCTCCCAAGGATAGATGATCTCTTCAACCAGCTGAGGGGAGCAGGTTGGTTTTCCAAGATTGATCTACGATATGGATATCACCAGTTGAGGGTGAAGGACAATGACATCTCGAAGACGGCTTTCAGGTGTAGGTATGGGTAGTTTGAGTTTGTAGTGATGCTATTTGGAGTTAAAAATGGACCAACTGTGTTCATGGGACTTATGAACTTTGTCTTCCGAGAGTTTCTGGACCAGTTTGTCGTTGTGTTTATCGATGAAATCCTGATCTACTCAAGGTCAGAGGAGGAGCACATTGGGCATCTCAGGGCAGTATTGGAAGTCCTTCGACCCCACCAGCTTTACGGGAAATTGTCGAAGTGTAAGTTCTTGACACAGGAAGTACACTTCCTTGGGCACGTGGTGTCTCATCATGGAGTGTCAGTGGACCCGTCGAAGGTGGAGGCAGTTATTTCTTGGGAAGCACCCAAGAGCATGGCAGAAGTTCGTAGTTTCCTGGGGTTAGCAGGTTACTATCAGAGGTTCATTTCGGACTTCTCTAGAGTTGTTTCTCCATTGACAGCTTTGACGAGGAAGAACCAGGTCTTCCTATGGAGCGAGCAGTGCTAGAAATATTTTGACTACTTGAAGGATAAGTTGGTCATTTCTCTCGTACTCAGGTTTCCAGAAGAGGGGTTGTTGTATGAAGTGTTTTTTGATGCTTCTGGCCTTGGTCTGGGGTGCGTGCTGATGCAGAAGAAGGGTGTGATTTGTTATGGGTCTAGGCAGTTGCTCCCTCACGAGCGTAGCTATGCCACCCATGACCTAGAGCTTGCAGTAGTAGTGTTCGCACTGAAGTTTTGGAGACTTTACCACTTTGGGGAGTGCTTTGTGGTCTTCTCAGATCACAAGAGCCTTCATTATATCTTCTCCCAGCATGACCTGAACTTGCGGCAGCGGAGATGGGTCGAGTTTCTCCAAGACTATGACTTTGAGATCTCTTACACTGAAAGTAAGGGCAACATTGTGGCTGATTCCCTAAGCAGGAAGTCGTATCAGGAAGTGGTTCGGGAATCTGCTGATGCTTGGAAGGCAATGGGAGAGTTAGCTGCCTTTCGTTTGGATGCCAGGGTAGAAGGTGTTAGAGTCTATTTGTTTCAAATGATGGTGCAGTCCTCCTTGTTTCACAAGGTGGAAGAGTCCCAGTGGGGGGACTCCGAGGCGGAAGTGATGCGGGATCGTGTCGATTAGGGAAATGCTCCAGAGGGATGGTCAGAGGACAGCTGACATCGGATGCATTTCCAGGGAAGGTTGTTTGTTCCAGAGGAAATGCGTGAGGGAGTTCTCCGTGAGTTCCATATCTCATCCTTGGCGGTACATCCAGGAGTTTCAAAAATGTACCGAGGCCTGAGGGAACAGTTTTGGTGGCCCGGGGTGAAACGGGCAGTGGCGAAATTTTTGGATAAATTCTTAGTGTGTCAGTAAGTGAAGGCTGAACACCATGTTCCCAGTGGTCTGTTGCATCCTTTAGATGTCCCCAAGAGGAAGTGGGATGAAATCTCAATGGACTTCGTCACAGGACTACCCAGAGCTCAGGGTGGTTATGATGCTATCTGGGTGGTGGTGGATCGACTAACGAAATCGGCTCACTTCTTAGAAATCAAGGAGTCGGGCCTGGTGAGTACCTTAGCACAGAGGTACGTAGACGAGGTGGTGCGTTTTCATGGAGTCTCAAAGACTATCGTCTCAGATCGGGATACTCAGTTTACCTCACGAGTTTGGAGGGGGTTACAGCATTCTTTTGGCACCCAGCTACGCCTTAGCACAGCTTTCCACCCCCAGACCGACGACCAGACAGAGCGGACTATCCAAAAGTTGGAGGACATGCTGCGAGCATGCGTTCTGGATTTTGGAGGATCATGGGTACAACACTTTACTTTAGTAGAGTTTACCTACAACAACAGCTTCCAATCTACTATTGACATGGAACCATTTGAGGCTTTGTATGGAAGGCCATGTCATTCACCAATTTGCTGGGCAGAGGTTGGTGAGACAGGTGCTCTTGGGCCAGAGGTAGTGCAGAGCACCACAGAGAAAGTCCAGCTTGTACGTGAGAGGATGAAAGAAGCTCAAGACCGATAGAAGTCTTATGCTGATTGTCAGAGGAGGCCCTTGGAGTTCGAGGTGGGGGATCACGTGTTCTTGAAGGTTTCCCCTCGACGGGGGAAGCGGAGGTTTGGTAAGGGGAGCAAGCTCTCACCCAGGTTCATCGGACCTTTTGAGGTGTTGAGGCGATTCGGCGAGGTGGCATATCATCTTCCCCTGCCACCTCACTTGGAGAAGGTTCATCATTTCTTCCACATATCCCAGCTTCATCGGTACTTACACGACGACTCCCACGTTATTGACTGGGGAGAGTTAGATATGGGAGATGACGCGACCTTTGAGCAACGACCAGTCAGAATCGAAGATCGTAAAGAGAAGGTGCTCCATGGATGAACCATTCCGTTGGTTCATGTGTTGTAGAGGCATGACGGCCTCGAGGAGAGCACTTGGGAGCGGGATACCCATATGCACGCTCAGTACCCGGAGTTATTTTGACTTGTGTTTTTCCCTTGTTCTTATGAGTTTTGTGTTGATGTTGTACTCTGTACCTTTGATATATGGAAGGGTTGGATTGTCGGTTGTGAGACCTTTTCTTTCTTTGTTCCCTAGTAATGTGTAACATGTCCGATCTATGGGAAAGGGAAAAACCTGACCCTTAATCGAGACACATTAATGCTGATGCGATTGAACCCGTGCGGGCGAGTTAGTGCCACCTAAAGTGGATAATATCTCGACATAGTTGGAGGAATTTCCCAAACCCACGTGTTCGGGAAGTGTGTTGGTTGTGTGGTGTTGGGGTTAATACGAGTTGAGAAATCATAATGTAGGAAAATGGGAAGACCCAATTCTTAATCGAGACGCATTAATGAGGATGCGATTAAACCCGTGCAGGCGAGTCAGTGCCGCCTAAAGCGGATAATATCTCGACATTGGAGAAGGAATTCCTAACACATATGATTAGGGTTGTTGGTTGGGTTCCTGTTATAACGAGAACCCTAAAAGGTATCTTGTTGGGTTCCTCTGGGTTGGTTTTGAATTCTCTGGGACAAGAATGTTTTAAGAGGTATCTGATGTAATGGCCCGGACCTCTCTGGCCAATTACTTTGTCAAAAAGAAGGTCAAGATGTGTTCTGGAGGGTAAAATGGACTTTTCCACACTTTCCAGAATTTTGAAACTAAACGCCGTGTAGTTTGAGTACACGCTATGTACCCCCTTCCCGGGTATACCCCGTGTTGCAGACCGTGTCCTTTCTGTGTGGAATAATGGGTGCACGCCATGTGTCCAGTTCTACACGCCGTGTAGTCCTTCCCCACATACGAGTTACCATTCAACGGCCGTGTACTGTGTTGGAGCCTTGTCCTTACCATGTGAAATAAATGAGTACATGTCGTGTGTCTAAACTACATCCCGTGTAGTCCTTCCCCACGTATGCGTTACCTTCAAACCGTGTGTTGATCAGTGAACGGCCGCGGAGCCGTGTTGGAAGCTGCGTGGAGACCATGTGAAAGAACCGAGTACACGCCGTATACCATAAAGTACACAACATGTACTTTTTCTTTTCATGCCTATAAAAGGAGGGGTCCCCTCCTCCTTTAAACTCACACCTCTCCTCCCCTCTCCTCTAAGCAGAGCTCTCCCAAGAGACTCGAAGGCTCTTTCTTCTATAACTTCTTCGTCCGAGCTCCGATTTACGATCCGTCAGCAGACACGGGATCATAACGACAAGGCCAAGCTTCCGAGCCTGGGTCCGTTGTCTTTCCTTCAGCCTTTCCTTTCCTAATTCCACCCGAGGAGGTTTTTCCGGGACCCGAAAAAAGTGACGGATGTCGACGGACGTCCTCTAAGGTTGATCCGGAGGAGCGTTGCAATCAAGAACCTGTCGAGGTAGGGATCTCACCTTTGTCTCTCTAATTTATGTATCATGAAGGGAGGGTATCCTTTTGTTTTCATGAGAAATAGTTGAACCATTAAATAAAGATAATAATTGGTTAAATAATGGGGTTGGTAAGTTAGTGATTGCCGTTACTTTACCTTTATATCCTATGATATTATGTTGTGAATTGAATGAGATTTTACCTACTAAAAATCATGGTCATTGGGGGCCTTTGCTTACGCAATTAAATGTTTCCCTATCCTTCTGGATTTTCTTATGGATGGAAACTTTGTGGAATGTGGAAATTGGTTAATCATGTAAAGTTGGCTGTTAAATTCTGGAACCCTTGTGTGATCACCCCGGTTAAACAAAATAGAATAATGAACATGTGGATGTTGGCTTGGTTACGTGGCATGTGATGGGGGTGTTTTGTGGATTGTTTTGGATTGGGTGAGCAGTGGGACTGCGATTGACTTGGTTGTGGGTTGGTGTAAATGTTATGATGGTGATGGGCAGTGGGGCTGCAATAAATGGTATTAAAGGGATGATGATGTACGGGTTCGGTGTGGTTGTGGTTATGGTGGTTGGAAGCGGGGCTGCAGGGATGGGTTTAAATGTGAATGGGCTATGGGTTGTGAATATTAAATTAAAGTGGAAGAGTTAATGAATGGTGGGGTGTGGTAATGGAATGGGTTTGATAATAAATGGGTTGGTTGGTTGATAAGAAGGGTTTGGTTGTATTTCTTGTGTTTTCCTAACTTGATTTGTGGATGACAGGGATATGTTTTATGAACGATTGGTGTGGTTAGTTGTGGATAGTTTCCCAGTAGTTAAGGAACTAGATAACTATTTCTACTGAAATGTGAAAACCTAAAGGGGGTTGGGTTTGTTTGTTGTATGCATGCTTCGTAGTAGCAGTGCCGAGGCACGTGCTAAGTTTCTCTTTTTAGAAGCCATAGGTTGGGCTGTGTGGTTGGTATATATATATATATTTGTATCTGTTGTGTTTTATCGCACCCCACCCATGTTTAGCACTTAGTGCCGAACACTCCCATTTTATGGGAGAGGGTGTTTTTCCCTTAGTTACTAGATCCTTCCTGCTCCTTCTCCCCTAGGTTGTGATGGCTTGAGGTGACCTTACACCTAAGACTCTTCGGGTAGGTTTCGATTGGGGTGGTTTTAGCCCAAGACTCTTCGGGCAGGTTCTACTATTTCCCAAGAATATTTGGGATGAGGCCCAGGTGTGTGTGGGCGGGATACGTGGTTGTGAGGCCCAGGTGTGTGCGGGCGGGATGCGTGGTTGTGAGGACCAGTTGTGTGCGGGCGGGATGCGTGGTTGTGATACCCAGGTGTGTGCGGGCGGGATGCGTGGTTGTGAGGCCCAGGTGTGTGCGGGCGGGATGCGTGGTTGTGCGGCCCAGGTGTGTGCAGGCAGGATACGTGGTTGTGAGGACTAGGTGTGTGTGGGTGGGGAGAGTGTGGCAGCGTCAGGACGTTCGTCGTTAGGAAGATCAGCTAACTAAAGGGAAATGGTGCGGGGTACCCAATACTCTTGTTTCTTATATACTACTACCTATTGTGCTTGTGTTTTGGTGAGTGTGGCTGGTGAGGCTGGGTTGATAGAATTCCTTGCTAGGTTTCTTCTGTTGTTCTCACGGGACATTAGGATGTCTCCCCACTTGTGCACGAGAGCTTTAGGTTTCCATACTTAGTATACCTGTATTCTCACCCTACGTTTACTTTCAGGTTTCTAGGATGTCTCCCCACTTGTGCACGAGAGCTTTAGGTTTCCCTCCCATATTTGTGAAAAACTCATACCCTTGGTGCTAGTCACCACCCCAGGGCCTACTGGAGGCGGGACTCGGGGGTGATTAACTCCCTTTCACCATTGCCAGCTTAGGAGGGGAATCTTTGGCAGGAGGGGGTCATGACAAGACACAATTTTATAAATACAAAATTTTATATCTACTCATATCTGTACACTATTTATATATGTATTTTATAGGGGGAGATTATCATTTTTAATATATAATATATTTTATTTTAATATTTTTTAATACTGTGTTTTTTATTGGAGATTTATTATTATCAATTCAAATTTCACGTTCATTATTTAATTAAGTGGGTTTTTTAATTATAATTATAATAGAGTTTTTGAAGTTACAAATGATCGAATAAAAATTGAGAAGGGAGGTTGAATCAGTTGTTCACTTTTTATGAGTTTCAAAACTTTTAGAAACTTAACCCCTAAAACCTATTAAGATTTATTTCCTTATCCACTTTTAGTAAGTACACATTCGGGAAAAAGTAGGAAAACAAGTAAATCACACTAAATTTACAAGGTTTGACCTCGGTGGGAGAACCTACATCCTTGATATATCCACTCCTGTGGGTTTATGGTAATTCCCTATTATAAAAAAGTGAATATAACTTCTGGAAACTCTCATTGGGAACCTTCTATCTCCCAGAAGGAAATATTATACTGAATCTTGTCAGTTTACAATGTTTTATTATAAAAAAAATGAGCAAAAAAAAAATAAAGACTTTTTTGAAATTTATCCATAGTTTCTGAGTCTGAATCCTCAGTCCGATTTGGCTGGATCATATTTTCTCAATCTGGTGATGCTGAATCAAATTCACTCAATGTGATGATACAAGATCTGAGTCACTCAATATGATGATGCTAGATCCAATTCACTCAATATGATGATGCAGGATCTGATGAACACAGTCTGATGAATTTATTCCCAATATACATTACACAAATAGTACTCAAATTCTCAATATGATCTTCTTCAGTCTGATTGACTTAATCTGATTGACTCAGTACGATCTTATCAATATGATCATGCTCAATCTGGTAAACAAAGATTCATATTTTTGATCCACCTCATGAGATCTCTCACCAGAAATGCCTTTCACTTTAATTATTTAGCACTCCACCTTTTCCACTTTCATGAAAAAGTAACCAATAAATGAATGATCTGAGCAAGTATTTATAGGAGACTCAGAAATGAAAGAGTATGAAACTTGAAAACATTATCTTATTCCTATGATTTCCAAAACACCAAAAATATATTTTATTTAAACTTCAATTTTGAATTCTTGAATCCTCTTTATATTTCTCCCAGATTTACCAAAAAAATGAATTTCAAGTTTAACCTTTTCAACTCTTTATTAAGAATTTTGGAATCTTCTTTTCGATTTTTCTTCATAATCAGCTCATTACGAATATATTTGATTCTTAGGTCATTAAAATTATATTTTATTCCCATATCATTATGAATTTTATTTCCTTTCCATCTCATTTCATATTCGGTTACTTTCTCAAATAATTATGACTTCTGTTTCTTTCTAAGCTCATTACAATTTCCGTTTCCTTCTCAACTCATTACGATTTCCATTTTATTCTAAACTCATTATGATTTCTGTTTCTCTCTCTACTTTTTTTGATGGAATCCTCATAATAGTGGAATTATAATTAATATGTAATTCCCATTATGATGGAATTAGTATTATGATGGAAAGCACATTACTATGGAATAACCATTATGATGAAATTCCTATTATGATGGAATATCCACACTACAATTATGAATATATTAAAACCTCTAAATCATTTATTTAAAATCTTTTATCATGATAATTTTATGATTTGTTATAAATTTATGATCATAAAAGCATCATATGATTTAATTTATAAATTATAAATTTTTTCTAACTTCTGAATTCACAATCTACTTTCAATACTCTTTAGAAACAATATGCCTTATTCACTCAATAACATATTTCGTTATTTGATTGTTAAAAAGGAAAACTTGTAGGAAACAATAATTTATACCTTTAATACTTTTGGATTCGATGATTTAAATCTGATCTAGATCGATTCGATTCTTTTAGAAACTTTTGACTTTCTTACAAAAGCTCATTACGATGGACTGGGTCCGATTCCTTAAAAATAAAAACATTCTTTTACAAAAAGGTTAGTTTTAAAAAAATACAAAAACATTGTTAAAACAATTTTTTACAAAGTTTATTCAATATCCCCCTTTATATTTGTTGAAAACCCTTGTTAACAACTTTTCCAACTCTCGGAAATTTTTCCCAACTCAAATTTTGTAAATAACTCCAGTTTTTTGAATTTTATCAAAACATAGCCTTTCTAAAAAGAGAGTGTCCTAACACCACAATAATAGATAAAGTAATTATTTTAAAGGAATTCCACCCCTTGGTGGAACAAAAAATTTCCTTCCATGTAAAGATAAAATCCACCCCACTTTTATATTTTCTCTCCCCCATTATATGATAACCACGAATTCATATTCATTTAAGAAAGATATGTAAAAACTTATAAAAAAGTAAAAAGTTGTTACTTTATCTCCCCCTTTGTCAATATAATTCAAATAACAGTGGGGGTTACTTCATTATGAGGTTTAGGAAGACATGGTATGAGGCTAAACATGAAGTTTTAGACTCAATTCCACAAACCTTTGTTGGACCTTACATTTGTAAAGATATCAAAAATTTGATATGTGGTTGAAATTTATTCTAGAAAAAAATCTCAAGTAGAAAATTTCTCTTTTATAAAGTGAAACTTTTTATCAATGTGTTTTGTTCTTGAATGTTGGACAGGATTATTAGAAAGATCAATCATGCTCTGATTCTCTCAAAGTATCTTAAATGTTTTAGAATATTTTAATTTTAAATCTTCTAGCTGAACTTTAATCCAAAATATTTGAGTAAAATCCTGAAATATATTTGGATTCAGCTATGCTCAAAGTTACCGAACTTTTTTTCTTACTATGAAAACTCACACAACATTTAGACAAGAAAAATGTTCCTTCAAAGTTTGATTTTCTATCATTATAATCTCCATCCCAATCAGAATCAGTATAACCATGAAACATCATCTCACAATTTACTTTTTATAACAATTCATGTGAATTTGTTCCTTTTACATATATCCAAATCCTTTTTTCTACTAACATATGTGATTCTTTTGGATTACTTTAATACCTGGAACATAAATTCACAACATAAAAAATATGATTTCTTAAGGATACAAGGTAAAGTATACATCCTACCAGCTTCAGAAAATCTTTTTAATTCACACTTTTTTGAATTCATCTTTACTAAAATTATTTCTCATATAAATTGGAGTAGAAAATTCATTGCATTATTCTATGCCAAACTTCATTAACAATTCCTTGGCATACATTTTTTGAGATAAGAAAATATATTTTTCTTTTTTTTATTTGTATTCCAATAAAGAAATTTAATTCAACCAACATTTAAATTTCTAAATTAGTCTTCATTTCCTTATAAAATTATTCACAAATTCTTTCTTCATCCGAAAATAAAATTATATCATCCACATAAACAATTACAATTAGAGATCAAAAGTCAACATATTTCACATATTAGTTGCTATCGAATTTTTCTTTAGAAAAATTTAACATTCTCAAACAATTATCAATTTTTGAATACCAAGAATGGGGAGCTTGTTTCATCCCATACAAAGATTTATTCAGTTTTAAAACTATGTTTTAATCCTCATCAAGTAGAAACCCACATGGTTGTTCAATGATAACTTCTTACTAAATATCACCATTTAAAAAAAGACTATTTTACAACCATCTAATAAACTTTTTAATTCTGATTTGAAACCACTAAAAGAAACATTCTAATAGTTACTAATATTTTAACATGGGAAAAAGATTATTCAAAATCCACCCCTTCCACCTATGTATAGCGTTTAAAAAATTCCTGGCTTTGTTTTTTGAAATTTCTACATGTTAATTTAACTTGTTTCTGTAAACCCACTTGGTTTTGATAACATTTTTTTCTAGCCATGAAACATGTTCTCATGTTTCATTCTTCTAAATCGAATCTAGCTCTTCATTCAATGAATCTACACATTCTTTGTGTTGAATAAACTCTAAAACTGATTTTGATTCAACTTTTGAGATACGTGAAGTCTCATTTTCTAATCTCCACATTATTCTTATATAAACTGGAGCTTTTTGATTTCCAATAATGTTTTCAGATTCAACATGTTTTTGAAAGGTAGGAAATTTCAACATTTCTTTCCCAACTAAACTTTCTTCATCACATGAATTTTTTGAATCTTGATAAGGATGCTTGGAATCACTTTCACTATTTTTGGAAATATCAAGTTTATCCTCTTTATAATTCTCAACAAATTTTGTAAAGGAATTTCGATTTTCAATTACATTTACAACATATGAGTCCACAAAATTTTGTAAATGTTTGTTCCATCATTTATAACATCTTCCATTCGGTTAATAACACATAAAATATCCTTCCTCATATTTCCCATCAAACTTTCCCAGATCCATATTCTTGATTTTGAGTAAACATGGAATTCCAAAAACATTGAAGTATTTCAATGATGGTTTTTTGTTATACCAAATTTCATAGGGACTCATTTTGGTTTCCATTCTTAACAAGAATCTATTTTAAACATGTACAATGGTACTAACATCTTATCTCCAATATAATTTTGAAATATTATTTTCTACTAACATACTTCTTCCCATTTCCACGAAACTTCTATTATTTATTTATGCTAGTCCATTTTTTATTGAAGTATAGGGAGCACTATACTAATGTTTGATACCATGTTTTCTTAGATAAGTTTCCAAAGTATTACTTATAAATTTAGTACCATTATCTATTCTGAACCTTTTTATGGAAACCCCCATTTTATTGTTAACATCTTTTCTAAATAATTTAAACATTTCATTATCCTCTGACTTATTCTTCATAAACATGATATTTGTCATCTAAGTGAAATAATCGATGAAAGTTATAAATTATAAATCTAATTTTTTTTATTAATGTCTCATTGACCAACATAAATCATAACGAATGAGCTCAAGTGGTCTGGTAGACTTAATCTCAACTCTTTTATGACTTTTGTTAGTCACATTCCCTTTTTAACAAGTTACTCAAACATCTTCTTCTCTTCTATTAAATTATGTAAAGTTTCAAACATCATCAACATAAGAAAGTTTTTTCAAACTTTTCTATCTAAGGTGACCAAGTCTTCAGTTCCACAATTTATTTTCATCTTCAGCACTTGAGTAATAGGAGTTTTTGAATTCTCTTATTTGGAATAGATTCCCATTGGTTCTTTCTAGTTTTGTAATAAATTTTCCATCTTTCACACTTTTAATGATAAAAAAATAATTTATAAACAAAACTTCTTTTACATAATCAAAAATTTTATATACACAAATTAAGTTATGTTTTATCCCCTCAATAAAGAAAACTTCTGTACATTTAAACTTTTCTGCTTCAATATCAACCATTATAATTCCTTGTATTTTTAAGGAACTATCATTACCAAAGGTAATAAAATATCCATCATGATTTTAAAAATATTTCAAGATATTAAAATCACCTATCATGTGTGAGGAATAACCACTATCAAGTATCCATGGTTTGTTATTTTTTAATTTCTTTCAAGGCTCTCTCAATAACAAAATATATTTCCAAAACTTTCTTCTTTCCAGCTTCTTTTTCTTTTCCATTTTAAGAAACTTGTTCCAGAAGGACCGTTAAAAAATTTTCAACATGATGACCAACATTATCACTATATTCCACAAACTTCTTCTAGATATTAAAATTAATTTCTTTTTGGAATGTTTCTAACATCTTTAGAATTTACTTTTTCAACTTTCTGTAATTTAGGAAAGTTGCTCATTCTACTTTCACTATTTTTTCCACTTTTCTCAAACCTTTTTCTAGTTAAAGATTAGTTTCGCCAATAATTTTATTATATGTTCCCATTTATTCCAAAACACCAATAATAACCATAAAATCTTTATTTTCTATTAAAATAATATATTTCTCTATGGAAACATTATTAAGGTTGATAGATTCTTTCTAATATATCATACTCAGGATGTGGAACTTCTTTCTCCAAGAGTGAATATTCATATTTTGTATATGTAATAGTTTATAACATCCTTTATCCACCCAAGATTTCCCAATACTATTTCTGGAATATTAAATGTTAGAAAAATTAGATGAAACAATGTTTCTGGTGGGTGAAGATTTCACCTGATTCTTGTTTTGATCCTTTTCAACAATTTTAAAAGTATCAGATTTTACTTCAGAGGAATTTTTTGAAGTTTTCATTAATCTTACCTAGGGTATTTTTGGAACCAAGAAGTTTTTATTGGAACTTTTTAACTTTTTCTTCCTTAGATTACATCTTTTTACTAAGATCTTTAATCATCTTTCCCTATTCCACAATTCTTAGTTTGTAACTTAAGATCTCTTGAATGTATTCATCCTCCTACTTGATGAAATATTTTATTCCATCATAAACTTATTAAAAATAATTATTCATTACTCTAATTTATTTATTGAGAGTTTTTTTATCAAGACAAGTAATAGGTTCTATTTTTAGTTGATACTCTCTATAGGATTCTTTTCCACCTTTTTCACTTTTTGATGAATCTTTTAATTTCTCAATTTTTGAAATGAAGGTTCTGATTTTTTTAAAATTTATTCTTCAGAAGAATTTTTATCAGTTGATTCTGATTAAACTTTCTTACTCAAATTACTTCTTTTATTTATAGTAAACTTCCTCTTTTATTTTTTGGATGACATTTCTTATTTATCATTTTTGTTCCACTACTTCCATCTAGGTTTTTCATTAGAATCATCTCAATATTCACCAATATTTTTCTTGGGAAAATTCATAGAAAAGTGTCCAATTCCACAAAACTCAATACATTTAAGAGGAAGTTTACCTCCATAATTTCTGCTTTTTTATCTGATATATTTTAGATATTAGAGACATAATCTTGTCATTCAACTCATTATATTCTTTACCTTTAGAATCAAAAGGATCTGTTTCTTCAACATCTTGAATTCAAATCTTCCTTGTAGCTTCAAAATCAATCTAATCTTTCATATTCTCATTAAACATTGGTTCTTTCCTCATTTCATTAGAAACAATAAAGTTATACAATTAATAAAGAGATAGGTCATATTTATCTTATAAAGAGGAAATTTTAGATTCAAACATGTTCATAAAGTCTCTCACTTGTTTCTTCACAACTATAGAATCTTCCAAGAAATATATGAATCTCATGACGTTTCAAACAATTTCATTCACTATAGTAAAGTATTAATCAATAGTTTCTTCATCTATCATTATGTTGTCTTCATACTTACTATTCCATATTTGTAGTTTTCTTCTATCACTTTAGTAGTCCTGTCAGAAATAAATTCTAGCTTGTCCCACAAACTTTTTGAAGTATTGAGAAGCATCACCTTCTAATAAACATTTTCTAATAAGGAAATAATTATTTCATTTATATATTTACATCAACATATATATTTATTTTACCATAAAATTTCATCGGATCATCTTTCTCAATAGGTGGAAAACCAATGGTAGTATCAACAACTTCCAGGCCAAGAGATAGGATATAAGGAATCATCTTATTTTTCCATCTATAATAATTTTTTCTATAAAATGTAGGAATTACACTTCCATTCATAGAATTAATATTATCTATGATAAGGATTCAACAAGGGAACCTCCCTCTGATACCAATTGAATTTACAAATGATTGAATAACAAATAAGAAGGGAGGTTGAATTAGTTGTTCACTTTTTATGATTTTTCACAACTTTTATAAACTTATCCCCTAAAACCTATTAAAATTTACTTCCTTATCAACTTTTAATAAATAATTATGCATAAAAAATAGGAAAAAATGTAAATTCCAAAATATTTACAAGGTTCAGCCATAGTGTGAGATCCTACATCCTTACCATACCCACTTCCATGGGTCTATGGTAATTCAATATTATGATGAAGTGAATACAACTTGTGATAAGTCCAATTAGACACCTTCTATATCCTAATAGAAATGATTATATTTAATACTGTTAATTTATAATGTTTTCTTATAAAACAATTTATCCAAATAAAATAATAAATACTTTTTTGGGAAACTTATCCACAGTAACTCAATTTTAGTCTTTAGTCCAATTTGGTTGGATCTGAATTTCTCAATATGATGATGCTGGATCCATTTCACTCAATACGATGATGTTGGATCCAATTCACTCAATACAATAATATTGGATCTGATTCACTCAATATAATGATGCTGGATTTGATGAACTTTGTTTGATGAATTCATTCTCAATATGAATTACTCAAACTGTACTCAAATTATCAATGTGATCTCCTTCAGTATGATTGAATCTATATGATTGAATCAATACAACATTATAAATTCGATCTTACTCAATTCGGTAAACAGACATTAAGATGTTTGATCCTCCTCACAATATAATTGTCAGAAATTAATTTTAGATGATTTATTTAGTTTTTTGTATTTCCTTCTTGCCTAAAAAATTTACCAATGAACGAATGATTTGAGGTAATATTTATAGGTGACTTAGAAAAGAAAGATCAGGAAACTAGGAAACATTCCCTACCTCCTCAAATTTCAAAAACACTAAAAATATATCACATTTAAATGTCAATTTTTAATTCTTTAATCCTCCTTGATTTTTTTGATATTTATACAAAATTTAATTTAAAGTTTGGCCTCTTAAACTCTTTATTAAAACTTATGGAATATTTTCTTAAGTCTTCTTTGTAATCGGCTCATTATAAATATATTTACTTTTCATATCATTAAGAATCTATTTCCTTCTCAACTCATTATGAATTCTGTTTCCTTCTTATATCATTATGGATAATGTTTCTTTCTCATCTCATTGTAATTTGTGTTTCATTCTCATCTCATTACAATTTATGTTTCTTTCTCAGCTCATCATAATTTATATTTCCTTCTCAAAACATTACAATTTCTATTTTTTTCTCATATCAATATGATGGAATCCTCATAATGATGGAATCCTCATAATTATTGAATTATTATTATGATGGAATTACCATTACGATGGAATTCCCATTACAACAGAATTCCCATTATGATGGAATCTCTACACTGCAACTTCGAAAAATATTTAAAAGCCTACACAATTTCTTTGAAATATTTTATCGTGAAATTTTTCATGATTTGTGGGAACATTATGACCAACAAAGAATTGTCTAATTTAATTTTTAAAGTATTAAAAATTTCTAACTCCTTAATTTATAATATTCTTTCAAAACTCTTCAGCAACAATACACCTAATTCACTCAACAAATTCTTTCTTTATATGATTACAACAAAGGAAAACTTTCAGAAAATCACAATTTCTACCTCTGATTCTTTTGGATACAAGGATCTAAATCTAATCTAGATGGATCTGATTCATTCGACAACTTTCAACTTTTTTACAAAATCTCATTATGGTGGATTGGATCTGATTCCTGAAAAACTAAAACATTGTTTTACAAAATGGTTAGTTGTCAAGAAATACAAAAACATTGTTTAAATAATTTATCACAAAGGTTCTTTAGTTGTAATCTTTTTATTAATGATAAATTTAAAAAAGGGGGAGAATTATTTATTTTTTAAAAAATATTGTTCATTTTTGTAATTTCAAAAAAGAGTGGGATTTTTGGGTGATAGTGTTGCGTCTTCTTCAATATGATTTTGGATTGTATATGGAAAATTACAAAAACTCATGATATTTATCAATATTTTATGTGTTCATAGTATTTATAGATTAAACAAACTTTATGTGATTTTGGAGTCAATTTAGAAAAGATACCTATTTATTATGATAAATCATATGTTATTTAAATATCAAAGAACCATTTAATGAATTATAGAACTAGGCATAAAGATATGATTTTTAGAGATTATATTAATAAATGAGATATTATTTTAAAATATATATTTATAGAAAATAAACTCGTATATATATTTAGTAAACCTCTAGTTTTTTCTAGAATTGAGATAATTAAATTTTAATTTGGTATGATAGTACTATTTAATTTTTTTAATATCTAGAAAAAATTTTATAAATACAAAATTATATATGTTTTCATAAATTTACACTATTTATATATTTATTTTATAGGAGGAGGTTTAATAATTTTAATATATAATATGTTTTTGTTTACTATTTTTTAATACTGTGTGTTTTATTGGAGATTTATTATTCTAAAATGAAATTTTTCATTCATTATTTAATTAAGGGGGATTTTTTTAATTACTATTTTACTATAGTTTTAATTTTGTTTACTTATTGATGAATTTCAAAAGGGGGGGGGAATTTAAAAAAATATTTTTTAAAAATATTTTTTAGTTTTTTAAGTTAAAAAAAGGTGATATTTTTGAGATATTGTTAGTGGTGTGCCATCTTCAATATAATTTTGAATTATATTTGGAAAATTATAAAAACTCATGATATTTATCAATATTTTATTATTGTTATTGTTAATAATTTTTTGATGTTTTTTGTTTATCAAATGGGAAATCATAATATCTCACCATATTTTTATCTCACACACCATAGTTTTTTTAATTGTTATTTATTTTAATTAAAAATTATTAATAGTTTTTATGTTTTAACATTGTTTATTGCTTAATATTTATTTTTAGTAAGTATTGGATCAACCGTGAGTTCACTAGGTATTTACGAAACCTAATTATATCTTACTACAATGATATTTCCAATCTTATATAAAATGGATGTACTCTATACCAGACTATGTAAAATACCTTCATCCTTTCACGAGGAAACTTGTATGATAGTGTGTTTTCCATCTCATTCATCTGAGAAGTGTGTTCTTTGTCCATGAAGATGATATCCTTACTACTCGTTTCATTCTTATAGTAGAGCCTTAGTTTCATGATGAATATAAACATATAGATTACTGGACATACAAAGTTTCATGATATATATATATAATATACAGTATACGAGTTGTATCAGTGAGATGACCTATGACTATAATAAAGAGAGTCGACACCATAGAGATTCATGTGACCATAAAAAGAGAACACCTGCAACCATGAGTCATGTGCTTCCGTGTAGTTTGGTTATGAGGAGTGAACTATGATTGTGATCTATGATCTATGATCATGGATTTTAACCCCAATGAATGATTTATGCCCATGTGTTGTGACTGTGAAGTCTTTTTCAATACAGTACCATAATATTTAGGTTCACTCATTCTAATACCATGTCTAAAAATTTAATTAGTTTTTTTAAAATTTAATATGCGGATATATTTAAATGAAACTCTGTTATATATATATATTTATATTGAATTTTATATTTTAATTCTTATTTTTATGTTTTTTATTGATTTCTTTTTTTTTAAAAAAAATATATATTTTTAGTCATTAATAAATATTTTGATTTTTTTTTTCAAAAATTTAAATTGCTCTTTAATTTTATGAGAGTAGTGACTAAGCATATGTGAATAGTTAAAATTTATTTATCTTGAATATTTCAGGTGCTAATTAATTTCTAAATTAATATTTTTTTGAAAAGATATTTTATAGATATTTAAAAATTTTAATTTGGTTGAAATAATTTGACTTATATATGTTCAAATTTTAAATATGATTATCTTATGATCATTTAAAATATATCTTTGACTATTTATTTTTCTATATATTTCGAATGGATTATTTCAAATATTTTTTGACTGATTATTGTAGAGATTTTTGTGAATTTATTCGAATGTTTTTTAATGAATCTTTATATATTTAAAATAAAGTTATTATTGATGATTATTCTAGAAACTATTTTCCCTCACCCAGAAAATCTTTGTGATAATTATGGGAAGACTATTATTTTGAATTATTTTCCCATAGAAGGTGTTTTGTTAGTATTTTCAGTTCTATATTTAAAGAGTGGTTGGGTATTATTGGAATGTATCAAACATCAATGATAACAATTTTTAAAGATTACCAATACCTTTAGAACGAAGCAGTTAACTTTCAATTTTCTATAACTTTTTTTAAAGACTGGTATGATCATTTTTTCATCTTCTGGATGGCCTCTCAAGTGATGAAGAAAATATTATTCAACTACTTTTATCATGATGATAAAATTTGATCTCTTACCCAAGAACCAATACCGATGCTTCTATTTATCATCTTCTATCTATTTTTTCCTAATTTCTTGTGTTTGTAACACTACTTCCTATCTCTAACACCTAGGCTTATACATTCTGTTTATGCTTTTCCATTAATTTTTTATTTATTTATTTGGGTTTTTACTCATTTATTATATATTCCAGATCATTTGTTTTGTGACTTCCATCATCTAATGTAATTGTTTTAATTTGGTTGTAAATCCCCATACAAAATTCAGTTTATAAGTGTGGTTAACCCTCCACCTTATAAAATTTGATCTATATAATTGGGATATGATTCCCCTTAAAAAATTAGTATAGTTCAAAATATATCTCTCACAAAGTAGATAGGTATAATAGTAGAGCATGAAGACTTTAAACTAAACTACTATAAATATTTATTGTGTTCATTATTTTGTTTTCCATTATAAATTAACATTTTTAATATACTATTATAATTAATCTATCTCATTAAAATATTAATTCGGTTTAGTCTCTTCCCTCTAGACCATTTTTCGTCACCTTCTCTAACTAAACAAGTTGAGGATGAGATTTTTTTAGGTTTACAATAGATCGACTGATTCTTAGGTATCCTAATGTGAGGTTCTGGATCATATCATCCTATGTACTAATCATTTTCCCATGATTCTTGTTATATTGATGATAATAAAATAAAATGTATTTATACATCATATTTTTGTATCTCTTTATACCAATTTGGGTTTTGTGGAACTATTTATACTATCTTTGTATACTTTAATTATGTTTCACTGATAGCATGGTGTTGGTTTGAATTTATGTTTTCTTTAATTAATGGTGTGGTTTAATTTTAATGAAATTTTAAATATGGTTTTGAAGAATTATTTTTAAGATTAAAGAGTTCCCTTTTTAAAATTGGTTTCAACTTATAGATTGAAATGTAGTATTTTTGGGATAGGATTTTGAAATGAGAAAAATGGAAATTTTTTGTCATTATAATTATAATGTCCTATTCTAATGGGTTTAAATCATTTTCTTTTAATGTGATGGTTCCACATTGGTTTATTAAAAAAATGGATATACGCTTTTATAAAAAAATTAAATTTATTTATTTATTTATAATTTTGTTTGTGGAAAAACCTATTTTATAAATATTGTTCAAACAGAAATTTGTGAAATTTTTTATAGATGAAATTTCATAGACTCATTACTGAAATACTACTTGGCCAATTTATCTCACACCCTATGTACAAAACTGTATGTATGTATATGGATCCCTTATCACTATATAAGTTCCCAGGTTGTGATCTTAGATTAGATATTGTTTGGGTACTTTGTTAATGGATGTTATAGATGTATTGAGTTACCATGGGTCACATAGAGATGTTTTATTGGTGGATTGGGTTGTTGGTTTATTTTAGGAAGCTTATGTATTGGTCAATATGGACCATTATACTTTTTTTAGACTTTCTGGTTTAAGATACATGTGATGATTTTTCTTTTGTAATGTATTTCAAAATTATGTTTATTTTTTTATTATTTTCATGTTTAATGGATAATAGTAATCGGATTTATTGATTATATCTTATTTTATTTTAATTTGTTTTATTCCATTTTTTTCTTGTTATTTTTTTAAAACTGCTTATTTATTATGCATATACGTCCAATGCATGGACATATGATGTCATATTATCTTTTTGATTTGGTGATTTATTATTATTTGAACTAAAGGCTATAATAATTAACATTTTGTTCCACTTTTTATACTTTGGAAATAGTTACTAGATTAGGGTGATCAAGAACATGTCTCAGGCCTTATGGATATTTGTATTGGGTGATAGGTTGGGTCTACCTAGGTGGGTTTGTTACATATCCCATTCCTAAATAGCATATAATTCAATAAAAAGGGGTAATTTTTTTTAAAAGAATTTTTTTTCGATAAAAATAATAATAATAGGGTAACAGTTATACAAATGAGATGAAATGATTACACAACTTGGGGATTTCACTGATAACTCAACTGCAATGTCTTGAAGTAGAGTTAAAATTTCTACTGAACATTCATTATTTGAATGAAAGTATAGAAATGAACTCAAATAAGGAACTGACTATTCTTAAATTTATAAAAAATGTACCTATCACTAATTATTCTTCTTGATCCACCTTAGTATTAGTGGTAGCATACATTCACCCTTTCTCCCATGGATTTGGATGTTTTTCCCTCTATTCTGCTAAAAAACTGTTAGTTTAGTGAATCGAGTTGTATAGTGTCAATTTTCCTCACTATTGAAACATTATACCATGTGTAGAGGGTTGATTGTTATCTTACTTTGTTATATTATATTGATTTTATTTTATAGGTACCTTTTAAAATTCATTATCTGGAAGCCATTATTTTACACATTTGAATCGTGTCTTCAATTCATTGAGGCGGTTTCCAAGATGTTTCTTCCCATACTTATGAAATATAGGGATATGATTCTTCTTTAATCCATGATATTTATTAATTAAGAATCTATAATTTAACGACATTATTCTCTACTTATCTCAGGTCCCACAATACCATTCAAAATCACTAATTTTCATCTCAACTATAAGGGAACTTTAGATTATTTACTCATAAATATCATAAGTATCGAATTCCTAAATATTTTCGAACACTCAATTTTAGTCCACTAAATAATTACAAAACCTTACTTTTGGGATTGATTACAAATCTAGAGGTATAACTTTCAATCCTTTTTATGTTTTCCCCATAAAACCTAATTTATTCTTTCTACCTTTTCATGAGCCCACTTTAAATTTGTATAAAGAGTGTGTAAGGAAATTATCAATTGAAAAATATTTTAATGAATTATTTTTATCCCATTAATTTAATTTCATCCTCGTGATTTTTATTCTTAATTAGTGTCCACCACTAAGCAACTTCTCCCTTATTATGATATACATGCAATGTAATTTTATCTTGCTCATAACATTAGAAGACAAGAAAACATCTTCTCAATCAATCCAATCCATTAATCCATGATTGTTGGATTATAAAATACAATACAATAGGGTGGTATTTATCATATGAATGATGAAAACACATATTCATCATTCTTAGGATATGCAGGGTGTTCCACGCTGTTCAAATTATTATTCATAACCAGAGTTTGTTTAGTAAGTACTTCCATGAGGTTCTAAAGCCATTCTCCCATTATATTGGTAATTTCATTCATGTAGTCATTACATTTCCAACCAAATTAGTTTTTTAAAGGATTCCTCATATTTCCATCCATTTACTAAAACAATGAAAATTTAGCGTTTATAATACTCAAAAATTTATTATATAAAAGGATAAGTATGAACTTATAAAAATAACTCATAAATAGTTCTTATATCCTAACTTATTTTTTTTGAAGTTTCAATATATGTATTTCAATATATATTTCTTATTAGGTTCTCTAAAATAATCCTGAAAAATAACTATACTTTTCTCTAATGTCATTTATAATAACCTGCTTCTCTTACACATAATAGAACATCATATTTATCATAAATTAGAAAAAATACACCCAAAAATATAGAGGTTTAATTTCCTTGGTATAATATATACAACATTTTAAAATAAAACCACATAATTTTTAATTTACAATTTCATTATTCCTACCTAAATATCATAGTTCTCCTATCACTGTATGGAATATACAGGGGACATTTAAAAATAAGGAGTGAGAATAAAATCCATGTAAGGGGTAATCAAAGTAAATATAGAGTAATATATCATCAAAAATTGAATCATAAAATAAATAAACCATAATTAGTCACATATTAGCACAAAATAGAAGGAATTGTTTCATAACAACATGGTAACCATGAGAAACATGAGAATGTGGAACAACATAAAACATGTCATAAACATAATTGGAGGGTCACTACCAAGACATCAAAAAAATGTTCTAGGCTAACTCCACATGAACCATATATTGTATCTCAAGAGATGAAATAATTACTCAATCTATTAGGGAGATATATAATTTTTTATCCACTCATCTCATAATAATATATCATGCATGTCGAATAGATCTAATTTTTATCTTTGGGATGGTTTTCGTGTGTGTTTAGGACGGTTGGTTAGAGGTCGATGTCTTGGGGTAACTTTTCATCATTTTAAAATAAACCATACGCAGGATCATGCTATAGTGTAGGACTTTTTATGCCTGTAACCCACCAATATGATAATGGAAGGACCAACAAGCCCATTGTGGGGAGTGGTCTCAAGCGTGGGATGTTAGGTATCTTCATATGCCCCACGAAAATATTTTCAACCACCATACCTTAGTGAAGGACTTTGTGGGTCCAAAATGGATATGGTTTTTACACCATGTCATGGAGGGTCACTATGTCAGACCACCTGGTCTTGGTGTGATTGATTCCACCATGACTATGGTGGGAATGACTACACTATGGTGATAATTATTTCAGAAATTTAAGTGGTCGATTCAGTCATTGATCTTGGGGGGTGTCATGCCTTTTGATGAAGATGCATGTAATCCTTAGTAGGGTATGTTTAATGCATTATTAACTTCATTTACCCTCTATTAAGATATTCTTCCTCCTCCTCTTACTATGAATTCTTATATTGTCAATTTCGGGAAGGATTTTAGACAGTCTTCCTTTATCAAGTAGTGAAATATGTTGATACCTTCATTCTTTGGATTTTCCTTATTGGTATAGGCTCGTGGGGATCTCACCCTCTTCATCTCTATTTATTGTTTTCGAAGAGATTTTTTTCCAATGTTGATGAGGTATGTGTCTCTATATAATGGGGTTTTATCCTAGTACAGCTTGTTACCCTCGAGTTTTTCCTTGGTCAGTCTTTTTGAAATGGTTGATATCATGTGTATGAGGATAGTTTTGTGTAACTATATCTTTGGTGGAACAGAAAATGGTTTTAAAGGGGAATTAAAAAAACTTTTTATTTCACTTTATGTGTTCTGTGAAGTTCCTCCAAGATGGGTTTGAATCTAAAATGGGTGTTCATGAATTATAAGGGTAATAATTTCCTTTTAGAAGTGATTTGTTTAAGTTTTGAACATGGTTTACTTGATTTTTCTTTAAAAAATAGCACAATTAAACCTTGTGTGCATTGGTTTATAGATATATATAGAACTTAGTGAGTGTGAAAAAACCAAGGGTTAGGTTTTGATATAGATACACTTTGGAAGGAATTTTTATTTTTAATATTGACATTTTCACTAACTAGTGTTTACTATATATCCTAGTTACATATTCCTATAGGCTAGATCCCATTTTTTTTCTTTATGACTAGTTTCATTCATGATGGTTACATATCAAGATTTTATTCTCACATGTTTATCTAAAGTATGGTTTGATTATTTCCCTATATTTATTTTGCATACTCTTTTATCATATTCTTGGTTTATTTGAATATTGATTGTTTAAGAGGAAACCAATGGTTGTTTTGTGAAATTTTTTTGAATGAAATTTATTTTATGAAACATTTTTCATTTTAAAGATAAAACTAATGGATGCATCATGATAAAAATTGTATAGATTCATAGTGGTATCCTACAAGGAATTTTTCTCATACCCATCATATTTCATTGGGTGTAGGCATATTTGGTTTTACAGAATACTAACAAAGGGAAGGGTGTCATGCATCTTGATGACTTCTCTCAGTTGATGTTTCTTTCATGGTGGTTTGGGATAGTGGTGATATATGGTCACATGGAGACATGGTTGAGGTTTTTTATGAGTTTTCATCTTCTAGGTAGTTCTTGTTATCTCTCATGGTTGTGTACCCATTACTTTTGACATGTACATGGATTTTTTATATTATCTCCTTATACATGAGACATATTGTGTTGTGATTTCATGGTGAAATCATTCCAATGGTTTTGCGTGTTGATACCCCAGTGCTTGTTACCAACCCATGGCATTTGAGAACATGTTTTGGGATTTCTGGTGATCCATCTTGAGTGACTTGTTAGGTTGTTCGGGGTTGGTTCATTACAAGATTGTGTGAAAGCAGGTTTACATCACTAGGGGTGGATAGTATACTAGAGGTTTTACAATCATAAATCCAACGTTAAGTTTATAAGGGTGACTTGTTAGCTCAATTTAATATACATACTTGAGTTTCCATGGATGGTCAAGGATTTTTTCATCAAGATTCTGATCATGAATTTGGGGTTTTTTAGGTGAAACCTTTCACATGTTTTTATTTGTTTTTGATGTTCTTGATATGGATTCTTAATGTTTATATTTGTATCTTCATATGAATTCCTTAGGTAATCAACTGTTATCTCTTATGATTAATAGATAATTACTCATAGAAGGATCTCATTGAATAAGATGTTTGGAATCATGGGGCTAGTCCCATAGGAAAACACTCAAGTTGATCTAGCTTGAGTAGAAATGATAATCTAAACCATTCAATATCTAGAATAAGAAGGTGATGGAAACTGGGAATGAACCATGAATATTTCTTTGGAGTTTACCAAAATTAAATCCACTAATATTGAATAGTGATAAAGGATTTCATGAACCTGAGGAATGTATTGAGTGAATAAAATGTATTTTACACTTTTTGAATACTTTATAGGATGATAATGTGGTATTTTACACTTATATTCTTGAAGGTATTGGAAGAAAATTATAGAATTCCATCATGTAAACTTAATTACATGAGGTCCTAACTTGGACCACTTTAAAGAAGGCCTTCAATCAATAGTTTAATTCTAAGATATTTCATGTGGTGAAAGCTCAATATTTTATGACTTTGGATCAAGGGGACTATTCAATTATGGAGTATTCACAAGAGGAATATAAATTGGATCCAACTACTGTTAGAGGTATAGTTTTTATTTCATACTCTATGGCTCTACCTTTATTTTATACTAGTGAATACCATTCATTTATATCATCCTTTTTGATTGACGTGTTGGGATTATTATTTGATATTATGCTATTTTTTATTAATATTTTGGTTCCCTTATGAAGGTGGAAGGAACAATGTTTTAAATATTCTAATTTCTAGATATTGATCACCAACCATGAGGTTTTATGTGACTTCCTAGTTCTTGATCTCGATATCTTTAACCTAATGATTTTCATGGATTGGATGGTTTTTTAAGGCACCAATTTATTTTAATTATCATTTGATTTAGTTTATATCTTCTGATGGGGTTACTCACATCTTTCAGGGTGATTGGAGTCCTAGATCCGAGAGAGTGGTCCATGTTTTTCATAAGGCCATAATGATCTCAATCAAGTTTTTATATATGTTTCTTGACATTTTTATCCAATGTTTATATGGTTTTATTACTTTCATAGGGAATGATTCCCCTAAAGACTTTATAGACGTTTTTATGGGTTAGCACCCCAGATAGAGGTCATGTATACTATTGATCTACTTATAGGGAAGAGTATCATTTCCTTTCCATCTTATCATGTTTTCCACGTTGAGTTTAAATAACTTAATTATCAAGTTAATGATCTTGAGTCTAAGGGATTTGTTCATCCGAGCATGTCACCTTGGGCTTCAACGGCCCCCTTAAAAAATATAGAAGATGGAAGCCTCCATATTTATATTGATTACTAAATGATAAATAAGGTTATTTTTAAGAAAAAATATAATTTTCCTAGGACTGGTGATCTATTTTATCAACATAGGGGATACTAATGGTTTTTTAAGATAGATATGAAATGGAGGTAGTGTCAGCTATGATTCATGATGGATGATATTCCTAAGACAAATTTTACGAGTATCTATAGACATTACGATAATTTGGGTATTCCATTCAGACATACTAATGCTCATGTAGTGTTTATAGGTATGATGAACATGATATTTAATTGGTTCTTGGACTCTTTCGGGGTTGTTCTTATGGATGATATTTTGGTTCATTCCAATATAAATGAAGACCACAAGGATAATCTAGATATTGTTATAAAAACTCTAGAAAAACATCATATATATGGAAATTTTAATAAATTCAAGTATTTTATCCAATAATTGATGTTTCTAGGACACATTATATCTAGAAGAGGCATCTTAGTGTGTCTTGAAAAGATTTGGGTGGTGATTTCTTGTGAGAAACTATGAAATGTGATTGAGATTTGAAGAATCTTAGTTTTGGTTTGTTATTATTGTTGTTTTTTCTGGATTTTTCCAATATTTCATATACTATGGACCATAAGGATATTAACATTGAATTGAGTGATAACTGTAAAAGATCATTTGAGGAACTGAAGGTTAGGTTTATGCCAACACTAGTTTTGATTTATCCAGAATAGGGTTTAGGTTCTGATTCTTTTTTAAATGCATTGGGTATGGGGTTATGATGTGTTTTTATGCAAGGTAAATAGGGGTGAATTATGGATCAATCTGAATACACCCTCATTATAGGAATTATCCAACCCATCATCTCAATTTGGTTATGGTGATGTGTTCCCTTAAGACATGGTGATACTATCTCTTTAGATAGGGATAATAATATGACCAGATCATAAGAGCCTAAAGTATATTTATACCATAATGGATATAAACCCAGGAAAAATATTTTTGGTTGAGTAAATACAAAATTTTTATATTGATATTGTATAAAAAAATGGAAAATTGAATTTTTTTTTAATGAGGCATTGAGTATGAAGTTTCTAACTCAAGCCTTGAAGGAATTAATGGAATAATGGCCTTTGAGGGGTCTGTTCAATGAGATCTGATTAGAAGTGGAAGAATTATATTGGATAATGTTTTTGTATTGTGTGAAATAAGTTTCTTTATTTTATGAATAGTTTTTTCTTGGAAAATAAATAGACATTGGTTTTATATGTTTTAGTAAAATCCTTTACGACGGGGAGACCCTAGGTGATTGGTCTCGATTTTCTTATGATGTCTTGAATTTCTAAGGTAGATTGGTTATTCTGATAACTCTGATTAAAGAGTTTATGGATAGTATATATCAGTCATGTCGGTACATAATTCATGGAACTACCAACATTTATTATGATTTGATACATCAGTATTGGTGGTTATGTATGATGTGATTTATTACAGACTTCATATCGTGATGTCTTAATTGTCAGAAGATTATGGTGGAGAAATAGAGACCTACCATTATATTGTAACAATTATAAATTCTAGTATGGAAGTGGGATAAGATATCCATGGAATTTATTTTTGGTTTACTATATAATAATTTTTTTATAGATGTGAAAACTATGATCCTTGATCAACTTATGAAATCTGATCAGTTATTTCCTACTAAATAGATGATGAAGGTGGAAGAGCTCAGGGACTTGTATGTTTGAGAGATCATGAAGCTCCATGTGGTTACTTCTTATATTGTTTTTGATATACATATTCAATTTAAATCCCAATTAAAGAATGTTTAATAGGAGTAAATGGGTACCAAGTTGAAGTTAAGCACAATGTACCATCCTCAGACAGATGAACAAAATAAGTGAGCTATTCAAATTATTGAGGATATACATTTGGAATATGTGTAAGATTTCTAAATTTCATGATAAAATAATATTACCTTGGATGAGTTTACCAATAATAATATTTATTAGTATTTGACTAAAATGGAACCATTGGAAGCATTTTATGGTCCAGTTTGTAAATCTCCTTTATTTTGGGTGGAGTTTGGAGATCATTCTTTGGTTAGATAAAGTATTGTACAAGAGATGGTAGAGAAGGAGAAGTTGATCAAAAAAAGGTTAATGATATCTCAACATCACCAGAAATGCTATTTGGGTTGTCTTCATCACTTGAAGGAGATTTTTGTAGGTGATCAGGTTTTTCTTAGTTTTTTGACTCATTTGGTACATCATCATTTGTTAAGATAGGATATGTTGTCTCTAAGGCTTATTATCTATTTATATATCATCAAACATCTTATAAAGGTGGTATACCAATTAAACTTAAAATATATCTTAACATCGATTCATGAATTACTTCATATTTCCCAAATGAGGAGGGATCAATCAAACCCTTATCATGTGATATAATGAGAAAATTTTGACCTTGATCCCGACACATCAGTGGTTGAACAACCATTTCAGATTATAGATCATTAGAATGATGTGTTTCATGTTAAATAGATTCCATTGGTCTACATATTATGGTAGTACAAATATAATAACCATGATATTTGGGTGAGTAAATCTTTGATGATGAAACAATGGCCTTATCTGTATGTGATTCTAGAATCATTCACACTTTTTAGGGATAGAAAGTGTAATGATGGGGAGATTATCACATTCCATATTGAGGTATAATCAATATTTGAGCTTTGGGAAGGTTACATTTGGGTTTAGGATGTGTTGGTAGGTGGATAATGGATTAGGGATACTTTTAGGTTTTTTTAGTTGCACCATAAGAAGGATTGAACCGTAGTATAGGTTGTTTTATACGTGTAAGACACATTTGTGGAACAAGTAGGACACCCATTTATATAATGGTGCGTGGTCTCTAGCATGGGACACTAGGGGTATTCATGTGGTCCATATCTAGAATGTCCACCACCACTCCATGGTAGAGGGTATAATGGGTCCAAAATGAACACATTTTTTACACTACGCTACAGAGGGTTGTCATGTTGGTCCTCCTTTGCTTTTTGTAATCAAGGACACCATGGTTGTGGTGGGCATAGCCATGTCGTGGTGCCAAATGTTTTATAATTTGAAATAGAAAATTAAACCACTAATATTTTTTGAGGTGTTATACCTCATGATGAATATATGTTTGATCATTAAGAGGGTATTTTTACTATGTAATTAACATGATTCCCCTCTATTAATTGAATCACCCTTCTTATCTTTCTAGGTTTTTTGATCCAGTCAATTATGATAAGGGTTATAGACATTCTTCCTTCAGTGGGTAGTGACTCAAAGTGATCCCTTCCTTCTTAGACTTGTTCTAATTAGTCACAGGTCATTAGGATCTCAACCTCTTCATATCTAGTTACCATTTTTCAAAGCAACTAGGTTTTCAACCATTGAATAGGTAGGTTCCCATATATAATAGTTATTTCTCATGGTAAGCATTGTTTTTATTTATTTATCCTTTGGTTTGGATTATAAAAATAGTCATTTTAATTTCTATGAGGATTATTTCACATAACTATATATTTTATGGCATAGATAATGGGTTTAAATGTTATTTTGTTAAAAAATAGTTTTACACACTTTAGGTGTTAGATTTAATCCCTCAAATATGGTTTGAACTCTAAAATGTTTTTTCAGACATGGTAGAAATAATGCCTTCCTTTCAGAAATGTTTCATTAATTTTTTTCATGGTTTACTTGAATGATTTATTAAAACATACCACATGGTAACCTTGAGTGTATTTTATTATAGACATTTGAAAATCTCAGAGAGTGTGGAAAAACTAGTGGTTTTGGTTTTGATACCGATAGAAATTGGTAGGACTCAATATCATTAGGATTCATGATTGTTATGAATAGTATTCCTTGAATTCCTTAGTTATGTATTCCTTTAGGTGAGACCCCATTTGTGATTTGTACTTGGTTTCATTCATGATGGTTATGTTTTATAATTTTATACTCAAATTTTTATCTTGTGTATCATTTGATTATTTTTCTAATTTAATCTTTCATTTAACTTTTCCATATTCTTGGTTTATTTTAACAAGGAATGTTTTTGAGGAAACCAATGTATGTTTTATAGAAAATGATTTCAAATGAAATTTCATTATGAAACTTGTTTTGTTTTAAATTTATAACTAACAATTACATGTTGAAAAACATTGTATAGATTCATGCTAGTATCTTATTTGGAATTGGAATCACACCATAAATATTCCTTTGGGGGTATGAAGATTTGGATTTTTAAGATACAGGTTAAGGGAAGGGTGGATTTTAAATTTAGTACTTATCTTGGTTGATGTCTTTTTCATAGTGGTTTGGGATGATGTTGATATACGGTCACATGGATACATGGTTTTGGTTTTTTTGGTATAGCCATTGGGATGGTTCTTGTTATGTATTATGGTTGTGTATCATTTTCTTTCATGATTCACTCTAATTTTTTTCTTATCTTATTATACATGATACATGTTGTGTTTTAATTTTTGGGAGAAATCACTATCATGGTTGTGTGTGTTGATACCCAGGTTCTTTTGGCCAGCTCATGGCAATTAGGGAACTACTCTAGGCATTGTAGTAAGCCGGCTTGTGTGACATGTTAGGTCGACTTGGGTCAGTTTGTTATAATGAATATGTGTTCCGTATAGAATAATATTATACATAGTGAATAATCATGAGAATGCGACATGAGAAGGAAATGGGTTACATTGTCACATCTCAAATAATGGAAAATGATAAATAATAAATAATCAAATGAAAAAAATGATTATTGAATTTTAGAAATTCATATTTGAAAACACAATAACAAGTTATTATGATCAAGTTTAAGTGAAGTAAAAGTCATAATAAAGTATTAAGAAATAAATATAGAGATAAAAATCATAAATAATTTTTTAAGAAATGATTAAAGGACTATTAAAGAGGTGAAGAGAATAGGATTTTCCTCACAAACGAAAGAGAATGAAAATATTTTTTGTTAAAATTAAGTGATAATTTAATAAATAAAAAATATTGAAATATTTACAATGGATATACTTGAAAATTGAGTAAGGAATTAAAAATTATCCTTTACTCAGGTTTTTTTAATTATATATTGAGAAGGGAACATAAAAAATATCCATATCCCCCAAAAAATAGGTAAAATAAACTAATTATTTTAGAGGAAAACATATATATATATATAACATTTAATAATAATATGTGAAGAATATGTAGAAAAATTTAAATAGAGAGATATATATCATAACAGAAATAAAGAGGTTGAGTGAAATGAACGACTTACCTTGATTCCATACCCAGATTGATATTTAGGCCTACCCTATTGAAAAATAATTTTTAATTTTTCAATATTTATTTCATAACCTTATTCATATTTATTTTATTTATTTATTCATATTTCAGGTTCATTATAACCATTTTATAAAAATTTGATTTTTGTTCTATCATTTTGGGAGTATTTGTTTCTCAATTTCAAGATCATATTGGTTAATTAGTTATGGTCAAGGGTCTTGTGAAAAAATTCTATATCTATAGAGGTGTAATGATATGAATTCCAAGACTTCCCATTAGCGAATTCAGTTCCAAATATCAAAATGTTTTCAAATTTAATCACAATTAAATTATTATAAATGTAATTATATGACAATGTCTTTATTTATGAGGTTTTTCTGACTATATTGAACATTATTTTTTATAATTAATTTTAATATTTTTTATTCGTTAAAAAAAAGAATCATAATATAATATAAATATTATTCTCATATTGGAAAATAATATGATTTATTAAAACTATCCACGAAAACGATAATAGTTATTTAATAATTACATATATATAGGCAGTTGTACCAATCATGAATGGATGTTTGTTAAAAAATATTATAATGTTCTAAATAGTTTTATAAGATTCATATTAGAGAAACATGAACAAAATTTATTTTTGATAAGGAACTTGGTTGTTGTATTTATGAAGGGGAAGAATAAATAAATGAGTTTAATTTAAAGAGAATCACTAGGATTTCTTACCTTACTCTTCGAGACAACTCCATTGATAATCTACTTATGTTATCAAAGGGTGGAATTTTTATGCGACTAGAAACACACAATATGTCTAATAGGGTTAAGAGATAAAAAAATTTAATAAAATTTTCAAGATAAAAATCTTAAGTTGTGGGGAGATGTTGGGTTGTGAGGGGTGGTATTTATAAGAGTTTGAGAGGGTGGTTTGGAATACAATATTAGTTAAATTATTTTTTTTTCTCAAAACTATCAACAATACTGATACATCTAAGAATTTATAGAAATTTATGAATGGGATTACAAGATAATTGTTACCTACATCATCAAATATACAATAAATCTTGTATTATAATTTTGTTGTAAAATGTTATATTTTATCATATTTTCAAATTTCAACTCGATATTTTACAGCTTATGGAAATTACAAAAACATCACTCTTACATAATTTTTATATACTGATTCCCAAAATTGCATTTAATTTTCAAATATAAATTTATAAATTAGGTAATTTAGATATTTAATTATAAAATTAATTATATTTTTTTTTAATAATATAAAACAAAATTTACAAAAAAATTATACATTCACTTACATTATGTTACAATTATTGAGTATTTATTTCTTGTTTTTTTGAAACTTATATTAATATAATTAATATATAGAAAACATTATTTAGAAGTTTAAATCAAAAATTACCATAATGGTAATTTTACTATTCTAAGGATATGTTACTATTCCAATAGACATATTTTTAATAATCATATAATGTTACACATCCTAAAAATACATTTTACTTATATAATAATTTATAAAATCAATTTACTCTTAATATATCAACCGATGATTTTAGACAATGATTTATTATGGAAGAATATTATAAAAAAATGAAATACATTAAGAGATAAAAAAATAAATATAATTAGTAACATTACTAAAGGAATGAAACCAAAAGTAAATAAAAATACTATAAAGTTGAAATGGTCATCATCATGGTCTTCCATTAAGATCATCAATAGACCTATTGATTTAACTATCAATGATACATTCATAATCTCATCGGATATAGTCACTATTACCAAATAGGATTTTAACAGTGCTAAAAATGGATGTTATCATCACTGGAGAAGGACTAATTAATAGAGTGAGATTAAAATCCCTAGTATTTTATCAGTGTTAAGAAATCACTAATAAAGGGTTATGTTGTAGTGTGATGTATCAGCACACTACAACACTAGTGCAGTATGTTGTAATAACACACCAAAACACCAAAAACACCTAGAAACCATACAAATCAAGTACCAATAAATAATTTTAATAAAATAAAATTTTCAATGAAAACATAAGAAAAAACAATATATTATAGACATTTTAAACATTGGTTTATAAAATTACATAAGTAAAAATTATTACATTGATTAAAAAACATTAGTGTTACTTTTCCTTTTGATCCTAACCCATTATTAAGGGAAAAACAAACCAGTATGAGAAAAAATATATTATATTCGTAATAATATAAAGAAATAAATTAATAGAAAGTGTGAATTTTAAACTAAATGTTTTGTCATACCAGGAACATTGTGCATCAGATTGAGTTGTGGTTGATTCTTGCGCATCACACCATTTCTTGTTCATATTAAATAATTATATTTTAAAAAATTAATAAACAATTATAAGATAAAAATTATAAATAAATTAATGAATTAATATCATATATAATGATGAGAAAAAAATCTAGGCTCATTTTCTCAGTTTTGGCGATGTGATGCACGTTTTAAACTAAAATAAACTTTATATATTGAAAAGATGCACTTCAATTCATACTGGTCACACCATGAATACTATTTATGTTTGGATGATTACAACAAGTCTCAAATAACTTATGGATCATTTTCCTAAAGTATAAAAAAATCTGAACATGTTTTCTCAGTTTTTGAGTATGTCACTTATCTTTTTTAACAAAATGTCATTTTAAACGGAAAACATGAACTTTGAATCATACCAGTCACATCATGTGTCAATTTTATGTGCTACTAATTCCAAAATTTAAAAAATTATTTATAAATGATTGTCCTAAATTATCAATAGAATTCGAACGTGTTTGATCAATTTTCAATTACTGACACTCTTTAAACTATAATGTCAATTTTAAACTGATAACGGGAACATTGAGTTATACCAAGAACATCATGTATCATATTTAGGTGTGTTTGATTTATAAATATCAAAAATGACTTATGGATCATTTTCATAAAGTATCAAAATATTCTAAATGTGTTTTCTTGATTTTGATTAGGTCAATTGTCCTTTTTATTAAAATTGATGTCAATTTTAAATAAAAAGACACATTTAGAGTCATACTAGCCACACCGTGAATCAGATTGAGGTTTGGAAGATTAATACATATTTAAAATGGTTTATGTATCATTTTACTAAATTATCAAAACAATAAAAAAAATCTCTTTGATTTTTAGCACGTCACTTGTCTTTTTTACTAAAATAAAATTTTCAACTAGGAACACACACTTTGACTCATACCAGTAACATCGTTTTTCAGTTTGATGTGATACTAATTCCTACATGTAAAATATTACTTATGAATAATTTGTATAAATTTTCAAAACAATCCATGCATGTTTTCTCTATTTCCAGTGAGTGACACTTTTGACTAAAATATCAATTTTAAACTCATAATAGACACATTGAGTCATACTGGGCACATCATGTATCAGATTGAGGTGTGGTTGATTCCTACACAAAAAAATGACTTATAGATAATTTTATAAAAGTATATAAATAATCATAATTTTTTTCTTGGTTTTGAGTAGGTTAGTTGTACTTCTTATTAAAATTGATGTCAATTGTTAATAAAAAGACGCACTTTGAGTCATAACAGTCACACCATGCATAGGATTTCGGTGAGGAAGATTCCTACATCTTTTAAATGAATTATGGATCATCTTACTAACATGTCAAAACAATATAAATGCATTTACTCAGTTTTGAGTATGTCACATTTCAATTCTTACGAAAATGTCATTTTAAATTGGAAGCACGTACTTTGATTCAAACCGATCAAATAGTGTATCAGTTTGATGTGAGACTTATTCCTACACATCAAAAATTACTAATGAATAAATTTCCTAAATTATAAATAAAATCTGAGCATACTTTATTAGTTTTCAGTGAGTGACATTTTTTGAACTAAACTATTAATTTTAAATTGATAACAGACACATTGAGTCATACCAGGAAGACAGTGTATTAGATTGAGGTTAGGCTGATTCATACACATTAACAATTACATATGGATAAATTACCTAAATTTTCAAAATAATATGAATTCATTTTCTCAGTTTTGAGTAGGTCAGTTGTCCTTTTTACTAAAATTAATGTCAATTTTAAATAAAAAGAATCACTTCAAGTCATATCAGTCACACCATATGTCAGATTGAAGTTCAGATGATTACTACTCATCTACAATTAATTATCGATTTTTTAATAAATTATTAAAAAACTTAGAATGTGTTTTATTAGTTTTAGGTATTTCACTTGTCTTTTTTACAAAAATTTTATTTTAAACTGGAAACATACACTTTCACTCATATAGTTCACATTGTGTATCGGTTTGACGTGATACCAATTAATAAATGTCACAAATGATTTATGAATTGAGTTACTAAATTATCAATAAAATAAAAGTGTGTTTGTTTAGTTTTCATTTATTAACACTTTTTGAACTAAAATGTCAATTTTAAACCGATAATAGACACTTTGAGTCATACTGGGAACATCATGTATCAGATTGAGGTGCAACTGATTCCTACACATCACAAATGAATAATGTATCATTTTATTAAATCATTAAAATAACAAGAATATGTTTTATTGGTTTGAGTATGTCAGTTGTCTTTTTAGCTAAAATTAATGTCTATTTTAAATAAAAAGAAGAACTTTGAGTCATACCAGTCACACCGTGTATCAGATTGAGGTGAGAATGATTAATATATGTCCCAAAGTCTCAAAATAATCCTAAATACCTATGTTACCATAATTTCTATTGTACTTATTTATATAAATTCAAACAATTCAAATTTTTTCGATGTTATTAGCTGAAAAACATTTCGCATTGTCGAAATTTAAAAGAGAAGTGGAAAATCATGTGCCCATTATATCATGAGAATTCACTATAATGGTAACATGAGATTCATATACTCTTCTAGATTTAAAAAACTAGAAAGGTTTTTCAGATGAGAAAATCTACTCAATATTTAGTGTTAGAAATTCGACAAAGAAAGGCAATGCAAATCATTGTAACATTGGAAGAATGAAACGTTTTATCTCTTGTGTGGCTTGTTACAGATAGTTGAAACAAAAATATGACTTTCCAAAAGATATATGGAAAAAACTAAATAAGTATTATATAATAATGATAAGAAGATTAATTTACAAATAGTAGACAAAATGATGAAAAACGTAATTAAATATGTAATAGGAATTCACCTTTTCATGATGGTTGTATACATTATTCCAAAAACTCCTTGTTATAATTATCTCAATTGTAGGATCGAAGTCCAATATCACATTATAATGATAATATTCAAACAAACCACCTCAAATCGAAAAAAATAATTAAACTATATAAGAAAAAAATAAATATATGAGTAATACTAAAAAAACAAATTAAACATAAATATGAAATGACACATTAATACTATGGATAATGATATTACTAAAATAAATAAATATTACATTTGTGATTGAGCGGATTCAGTTTCACTATTATTCTTGTAAAGTCAGTTGAGATAACTTAAAAGAAAGTGATAAATACAACACTACAGGGGTGGAAATGTTTTAAGAAAGAATAAGTCTATGGAAGTTTTGGTGAAGAAAGGCATGAAAGATGGAAAAAATATTCTTAAATAAATAAACTCTATAGGAAATAATTAAAATTAAATCATTATTTCTTTATATAATTTTTTCTGTAAAATAGATAAAGTATATTATAACATTACCTTTACATCTTCCCAAAGGGTTTCTTTTGTTATAGCTTGTTCTTCTGAGGGATTGGTAACATCATCATGTGAAGAAGAAATTATCTAGATAAGTAGTCAAACATTTCATTTAGATTTTTTTAATAAAATAGAGAACATATAATATTATGAAGAAATACATAGTATGTTAAAAAAACTTTTACCTTCTCACTAAACTCTATTTTTTAAAGGTTTTCGAGATTTGGATCTTATTTTGAGAATCCAAATCCCCACTTTGTGGTACCCTCTAACATACTAGACATTGTATACATTAGGACCAACATGAATTGATTATGATCTCCCTATGAAAGGGTAATCCTCTATTATAATTAATTCAATGGTGAAAGTTATAAACAACTTTTATCCTCATCAGATCATCTCCTAAACATTTAGCATTTCATTTTTTTACATAAATCTTCCATATCTTGTGAAAATGCACGTATGTTGCTTGAAGTACTCTAAAAAGTTGTCACCCATTGGATGACTAATTCTTAGAGTAGTACAAGAAACATAAAACATATGAGGGATGAGTCTCAAGGTAACAAAATAAAATAATTACTGTTCAGAAGATGAAGTTCATGAGGATAAAAATTATACTAAATTGTGTCCTCTAAAAGAGGTAATGCCTCAAATTTGTGAGAATTATACCATTGGAAATAGTTATTACCTTCTTCACTATTGAAGGTGAGATTTGGGGGGCATAAATATTCTTATATGTGATTCAAGGGGCCTCTACATGGACATGTTATAATATATGAATCCTTGAGGACTTTATGAATTCTATATTTATAGGATAAATCTCACTTTTAATACTTTAAATCCACTAAATAAGACTAATCCTACATATATTAAATGAGACATCATGTCTTTCTTAAATCCACTAAAAAATTAAAACAAAATATTAGAAATTAAGGAGTAATAAGAAATCCAAATATGATAAACAAGAATAATAAGATATCATTTGATCAACTAGAAGATATAAAATTATATTGATAAAACATTTAAATAAATAAATATTCATTTCATATACAGGGGTGGTAACTAGATATTCCGATGGTTGGATCAAATATATATATATATAGACCTAAACCGATTTTCAAGCAGACGAAGAGTAGGCTTTATAAGAAAATTTCATCTTTAAGGCCTTTATGGGTTCTATGGTGATTTTTCACACATAATATAATATTTTAGTCATAATGAAATAAATAATAATTATCATGGAAGATATATAGGTTTTATGATAAATGATATATGACCCACTCTTATAAAAATATCTTCAAAGTGAAATGAATCTTCATAAAAAATTTATTATTTAATTGTATACATATAATTTTTTGTAATATTTTTTATAAAATATTAATAAAATATATATTTTTATAATATAATTGTATAATATATTTATATAGTATATTTTCATAATATATTTATATAATTTATTTTCATAATATATTGGTATAATATATTTGTATAATATATATTTGTATAATATAATATATATTTTAATTTGTATAATATATATTTTCATAATTTATTCTTATAATATATATCTATATTATATATATATATTCATTTTTAAAATATAAATGTGTGAGTTGATATATATATATGTATAATATATAAATATATAAAATAATATATATATATATATATATATATATTTTTTCAAATGTATATATATAAATATATAAATATTTAACATATTTATATATATAATGTGATAAATCCATTTAATATAAGAATTATATATATATATATATATATTATACACACACACACACACACACATATATACATACATAAATATAAATGTCTTTATAAACATGTGTGTGGGTCAGTGTGTGAATATAAATATAATTAGATTATAAATTTATCATTATATATATATCATTATATTGAAATGTTCCATGTGAGGTAGGAATGCACCTATATTTCATTCCATAGATCCTATGGTCAAGTATAATAGGAATAAAATTTCTTTTTTGGTGTTGTTTGTGTGTAGAAGGGTGGCGATGGTCGCCTATACTAGTAAGAGCGAGCACTTGAGGGGGGGGGGGTCATGTGTAGAAGGAGGGAATGGTGCAGGATGGATTTTTTCTATTTTAGCTGTTTTCTATTTTAGAATTATGAAAAACTTTAAGGGTCGGCGATCTCATGAAATAGGAGTCAGCAGCGTTGGGGTGGGAAGGTTGCAGAGAATCGATAAGTAGTGAGGCTCCAAGAGTGAAAGGAATGATAACCCTATCTCTTTTCAACCAAACATCCCCAATAAACATTGTTGACCATAGTGATATATTGATGGTAAAGAAAGAATGTTGATAAAAAAACAAAAATAGATCTTTCCAAAAAAGAAATCAATGAGATAGGAGGAGGAGGAGAAAATAAGATACCATGGATTGAAGCTTTGAATCATCCAAAAGAAAGTAGAGATATTGAAAACTTGGAAAACATTTGAGCATTGGATTTGTTCTACCCTTGATTTGTTCGACCCTTGGATTTGAGCCTTGAAATTGTTTGAGCCTGGATTTGTGCTTTGATTCACAGAGGAGGAGCGCCATTAGAGGGTGGATTATGTAGAAAGCTTTGGTATCATTATGGGTTTGTTATTGGTGAGGTTCATTTAAATAGATCAGAACAATTTTATATACACCTCCAAAAAAACACTGATAAAGATCAATTTTATGAGTGCTAAATTAATTATCGCTGATAAAAGACATCTTTATTAAATCTTTTTTATCATTGATTAAGACAAAAATTTATCATCACTAAAGTTTTAGTGCTGATAAAGATAGATTTTATCACTCTTTTTTTAGTGTTGATAAAGTTCTATCTTTATCAATGCTAAAAAAGAACTGATAAATATGCCTTTTATCAGCGCTGATAAAATAATTATAATTATTATTATAAATAAAAAAAGTGTAAAACAATTTATATAATTATATATATATATATATATATATTTAATAAATAAATATAAATATAAATATTGTATATATATTCTCTATTTAAATATTATTATTATAATTTTATGATTATTTATTTATAACTATATAAATAATTTTCCAAAAAATAATATTTGTATCATTATATACATTTATATCACTATATGTATACACATATTTGATAAATATATATAAATATAAATATAGAAAATATATTCATTATTGACACACCCACACGCGTCACTGGTTTCTGTATGGGCTGTGGTTAGAATGAGTTTATTATGTCGAAACCATTACTTACTACTCAGGCAAAGTACAATAGAAGTACGGGGTTGATCCCACGAGGAGAAATCCTTATTTATAGAGGTTCACTAGATTGATACCCTTAAGTAGGATTCCTTTAAAATTGACTTGGTTTTTGAGAGTGCACTAATTCTATGACTGGATGTGACTTTAAATATTTAAAGAGGTATTGGGATCAATTTTGCATATATAAAGAAATGATGTCCTTATTTAAAATCTTGGAAGGGTCCTAAATCTTTTCCTGTGAAGAAAATGGTGGCCTCTAGTTGACTTTGGTCAAGTCATCTAGTTCTACCTAGGAAGTGACTATTCCTTGATCGGGAGATAGTAATAGCCTAAGTGCATTAAGTTTAACTTATTTGGTAGAAAGTATCCAAGGCTAGTGATCATATCCTAGTCTACTCTAATCAGGATAGGGTCTTCCATTTGAATATCCCATGGTCATGTATTTTCATGCAAATTGGGTAGACTTTGGTTGTTTATCCAAATTACTAATTCATTAGGGTTTCCCAAATTCAATTTAAGTATTGATTATGGGTTCAGATACATTTACTATTGATCCCTACCCCTGATATGTTCACCAATTCATAGTGGGTGGAGATGTAATTAAATAAATAAATTAATTAATTCTTGACAAGTTATTTGAATTTAAATGATTATAAATCTTGGAGGGGTTTGGAATTGTAATGAGAATGAGCATGAAATTGAGTTTTCAAAATATATATCACAATTGTAATAAATTACTTACTTGAGATTAAAAACAAAAATGAATCTAACATGTGTCATTGGAAGTTGATGATGAACAATGGGGATCGATGCTACAGAAATTTGAAAGCATTGAAGAAAATAGACCCTCAACTCTTGAATTAAAATAAAATATAAAAAAAAGATGAAATTTGAGTTTTAAGGAGAAAAGGTGTGAAGGAACTAAAAGGGGATGAAAAATAGAGAGAAATTCCATCCTAGAATTATTGTGAAATGGTCTGCCACAACTCTATATTTATAAGCAGATTTGGTCACAATGTGTACTGAAGGTACACATCGTGTATCATTTATCTGTGTAGATATCCGTGACATATCTGGTCAATTTATAAAGTTTAACTGATTACACATTGTTTATTGAGTTTTCACAATGTGTATTGGCCTCTAGCTATTCCTCCGTGTGGATTTCTCTTGGATTTCTTTCTCAACTGTTTTGACTGAAGTCACAACGTGTACTTTTCCTTCACAATGTGTACTAGATATTTCCTCTTTTGATTTTGTTACTTGGTTCATGTATTATATCACATCTTGTCACAAGCTGTGAACTCTTACCACACGATGTGTCATGACAATTCACGACGTGTAATAGGATTTTTTTTAATTTTTCTACATTTCTTCTTTTGAATCCTAGGAATCCTCATTCCTAGAAAATTAAGCTTATACCAAGTGAATTATCAAATAAATCAATAAAAATCCATAATTAAATAGAATAAAAAATTGTATATTAATTCAACTTATCAAATCCCCCCACACTTGAAAAATTGATTTTCCTTAAGAAAAAAGGTCTCAACAATTATTTCAAAAAGAGATAAGCAATTTTTTTAAAAATGGAATATTAATTATGTCCAAGAAAATAAAAAATAGTGTAAGAGGAAAAGTATAGTCTTTAGAATCATCCCTACATAGAGAATTAGATATGCTTCATAGTCCAGCTTTTCAAAACAAATTCTAATATTTTTATTACAATCATTTAATTGTTCCATGAGTTATATACAAATTTTTGATTTACCTCACAATTATTTTTCTCTCATCACTCAGGGTAAAATAAAATTGGGGTTATGATCATACCCTGAGTACATGTTCCTAATAATAGACTCTCATTGGTTCTACAATCTCCACTTTGTAAACACGAGTTAAAAAATAATATTGAGGGATTTAGCAGTTAGTTTCAAATGACTATGAGGCTGTGGGTAGGTAGGTTAAAAGTGAAAATCAAGATCAAAATGAGGGTATGCTCTGAAGTATAATGCCTGAATGTCAAGATAAGTGATATATAAGTTCCTCTTCTAGCTAATAAAGTCTCTATTCTTGTAGCTTTGGTTGGGTCTATATGTGACAAGTATAAAATTATTATTTTGGTCATTTCCTTTTTCTTTATCTTTTCTATTTTTTGAAATTCACATTTAGGAAAGATATCACATCCATCCCCTAACCACATATAATCCGTGAAGGGATTTATCGGTCTCGAAATGGTGATTTTTGACCCTCCTAGTACAAAACCCATATCAGTTTTCCTCATCTTTTTTTTTATAAAAGGAACAAAAATAAAAATGAAATAAAACTACATATATATGGATCACAACCAAATATTATGATGAATACACAATACATCTCTGAAAGTAGAATCATCCCATGCTACCTGTATGCCTCCCTGAATACAAAGAGCATGGTAGGAAGGGAAAAATCGGCTTGGAATAGATTCATACTATAAGGTCATTCATAGATACTACGGTCTAAATGAAGGGAATATGTAAGGTGGGTCTCAAGAAAAATGGATAAGAATGATTGCCTCAATCATTTTAATTTTTTACTTGTTCAGTCATTGCTTTGATAAGATCTCAATGAAAGTTTTGGTAGGTCGACATGTCTCAGGTATCTCTCAAGAAATATGATTAGAAAATAATTTTTAATTTAAGTCTTAAAATTATCTTGGGTAATGAAATTAAAATAGAAACTAGAAATTACTATAGGTATAAAAATCAGTAATGGGTCAATTAATCATAATTTCAAAAATCTTGAGTTTGAATCAAAATCTTAAACTGAACAATCATTCTAAAATTAAAAATAGTGTAAAAAACATAGATTATATCAATTTTAATCTTTAATTTTTTCCTTTATTTAACTGAGAATAATGTTTTTCAAGTTTAAAGCATGTTTATAAATTCGAAAAATATCTCATAGATAGGTAAGAACAAAAAATAATTCAATCGCATCATCCATAAAAAACATGAGAAACCCCCAACACTTAGAAAAAGATAGTGTCCTCATTATCCCTGAAATGATTATGGGAGTGGTATAGAAAATAAATTTTAATAAATTTGAAATGGATGTTTTGAAAAAAATTAGAGGGGCGAATGGAGAGCTCGATGAATAAGTGGTGTTCCATGAGGGAATTTGAATGCCAGGAAACTAAGTCCCGGAACCTACAAAATGGGTTAGGGATAAAATTCTACACTAGATAAAATATTATTCCATAGGTAAAATCATTGTAATAGTAGAATAATAGGCAGGTGCATAGAATAACAAGTAGAGGTAACCAGTTGTTATCAAATTTAAATTTTTGAAATGTTTACAACGTAGTTCAAATAGAGACTCAAAATGGAAAATGAAAAAGTAATCAATGATTACAACTATATCTAAAAAATAGGTAACTATAAGTTTCCTCCCATAAAGTTCTAGTAGGATGTTTTTATCCAGACGGATGGACCAAGATAACCTACAGTGGTTCCATCAGCTCAGTTGCACCTTTTTCTCTTAGAACTATTGGTTATTGCGTCTTCTAAGTATCCAGGTCACTTGGGCGAGTTTATAACTTCAGGTGATGTAGCATGAGCGTTAATGAGGTGAGGTAGGAAAGGGATCATAGCTCTGGGTGGTTCCTATTGTTCATGGATTTTAATGGAATGTTCTTGAAGTTGACATGTGATGTCTATGACGTGTTGGAGTACCCTTTGTTACAAAACAAATGGTGGCACTGGACCATCAAGAATCACCAGCGACTCATAGGATCTAGACATTTCTATGTAACAAAATAAATAAATGAAAATCAAGTAATAAAATAATGCAAAAATCAATCCCCATATATATATATAAGTCAAAAATCAGTACAAAAAGGAGTCATAAACAAATGGATAAATAAATTCCTAGCTATATCATAGAAAAAAAGTCCCAAAGCCCCAAAAAATATCAATCGTCCTAGAAAAATATCTCCTCCGGCATTATCCCACCATTAGGTAGTGATACAAGAGGGGAAAATATATCACCATCTATAGCAGTAGTAGGAGTAGGTGTTGTGGTTGCTATAATGGATGGTGGGGTTGTGGATGTAGGTAGATGGGTTAGAGAGTGTGGTAGAGAGGTCCGGATCGGTAACAAGTCTATGTTTCTATTACCTGGATCCACAAAAGGTACCTCTGGGTTGGAGTCAGTGGTCACCCCCTTTCCCCACCTGGATTACTCTACTAAGAACTTCTTCTAGGCAGTGGGATCAGTTAGGTCTAGAGGCAAGATGATGTGGAAAATAGGGGGTGGGGGAATGTTGGTAGATTTTTAGATGACTGGGGTGGGTGTTGGTGGCATGGTAAATGTTGTGGCCTCAATGAATGATAGATGAAGGTGAGTGGATATCTAACATAGGTTCTCCAAGATACACCGTTGGGTGTCCCAGATCTTATTCAGGGTGGGATGGGATGATTAGGAAGGGTAGATGGGGTAGAGGTACAGATGGGAAGAGTAATGGGTGGTATAGGTGTTGGGGTAGAGTGTGGATGAATGGGTGGGTCTAATACTATTGGATGATCTATTGCATGAGGTAGTGGCTTCTATGATGCTACCTCCTGGACTTCGGGTGCCCAAAAGTAAGCATTTTCCACCCTCACTAAGAATTGTATCTTGTGTAGAATCACAAGATATATAAGCTCGATAGGTCCTCAGGAGGTGAGGGGTAGTGCTGCATCGAACACATCCAAGTTTCTATCCAAATGAGTGATAAAAGATCCAACCATCAATATACCACACTGCCTCTAGCTTGGTGTCTTGTAATACTGGGAAAACTGGGCATCCATTATGATATCTAGGCTTCCCATCACTACTGTAAGAATTAGCATGTCCACTTGGCTGACACTACTATGAGCCTCAACTCAGTCAAACCATCCATGTGCCATGGATCTATGTAGGATACGTAGTGCTAAAACCCTCAGCTGAGTAGAATTTATGATGCAAGGGTCATGGTGTGACTGGTATTTGCAGGCTATCATATGGCACAACTACAAAGAATCTTCACGATGTGGCTGCAGCTGAAGTGTAGGATAAATGTCTAAAGCAATAAACTCCTCTATGTAAATACCCAGCATGAGACCAATCTTTGCAAAGGAGAGTGATTATCCACTAAAAGATTATAATATTCATTAATTATATCTTAATATTCATGTGTTTCAAAGTCCATAAACATCATTTTTAATGCATTTTAGAAATTCAACTTCACTTCACATCTCAAATGAAATTCATGTTTAAAGAAAAATTAGGCCCAATCCATTATCTATTTATGGAGATTTTTTTTCAATTTATGAACTTGATATTTTGGGATATGATTGATCACTTATATTTGGAACATTTTATCTTTTACGATCAGTGGATAAATTCCAAGGGAATATGGATATTTTTCAGCAAGAATGAAGATTTTTTTTAAAAAAAATAATGGGCCTAAGGCCCATCAAACAAAATCAGGGCCAAAAATCCAAGCCCAATGATTCTAAAATATTATATATAAAAAATAATATTATTGGGATCATTTCATTAAACTATTTCCAGATCTAATTCTAAAGTTTTCATGAAGATAATGGGAATCCAAGTTGACATTTAAATGGTGGACCAAATCTAAATGCCCATAAAGTCATCCCACCATATCAAGAATAACTTCCAAATGGATTCTCTAATTGGCATGAAATTATTAAATATATTATAAGACACATGTATAAACATATTTTACTTCTAATACACCTTTGTATTTAGCCACATTTAGTTACAAATTCAAACGTCAACAAGGGGATAAATCTGGTCCTATTTTCGTGTTCAATATTGTAATGTCCAATTTATTTTATTATCACCCACATTTTGACTCTAATAATTAAAAGGTAGGGGAATTAATTTTTGGTGGTCAACATAAGGCTCCTAATAGGATCCGGGGGTGAAGGTATTTAGGGTTGAAAGTTTTCTTGTCAATTGTAATTTCCCACTTTTAATTTTTAATCACAACGTCAATTTGTCTCATTTAAGTTTTTCATTCACGTTCATTTATTAATTAAATATATTTTTATTATTCTATTATTTTATTATTTTCAATATTACATTTATTATTTTTTACTTATGGAGTGAGTTTATTCACATAATCTTTTGTGAAATTCCTCACACAACAGTGGAGTGATCGTTACTTCAATGTTTTTTCTTCTTCAATCACACTCCTCTAAGTCGACTTCCCACTTCCATTGATAGAATAGAATAAATGGAGGGATATCCTTTTATGGGTTAATCATAGGTATTTTAATGGGGTTAGATTGAATTCTATTTCATGTGTGTAAAATTTAATTCATTATTTTAAGAATTCCATTCAATGATTTATTTTCTTTTTCATCTTCTCCAACTTTAACGATGACACATTTTTAGTGCTTGTACGATCCAATTCCTTAGAGTTATCATTTATGTGATCCTATATATTAATTGGTGATTAGGATTAGAATAGTGTAGGGATTAAATTGGTGAATGATGTTGAGAAATTATATCATTTTGTGGATACATCTTGAATTATTATCCCAAAAATTTATAAGAAATTAAATACATCCAATCTAACCCAAGAGACAACCTAGGATCGACACATATTATTTAATTGTTTTAGATAAATTTAATTTTTGTTTTTTATTTTTCTTTAAATTAAATAATTATTTCTTTAATCCAAATAAATCCCCCCCAAGTTGGCCACTTCATAGCCCAAACCGTCCATCAAATCTGAGTGACTCATGGTTTATTCTTTGTTCCCTGTGGATTAGATCCCTACTTATACTACAACAACCACATATATCTATAGGGTAAATTTGAGAAACAATATTTTGGAACCATTTATGGGTACCCAACTAAGTATCTTAGACACTCACCGTCTTTTCTCACCCAAAATTCTCTTTTCCCACCCCCATTTCTCTTCTCTTTTCCCCTTTCTGTTTGTTTGGGTCCTATAAATATCGAATCAAAATTTCAGTATAATCCAATGGTGTATCATCAACAATATCCCTTGATAAAAAAGTATATAATAAAATTTAAAATCAATATTGGGAATCGACTCACATAGAAAATTTCATTAATCAACCCTTGAATGAGTACCCCACACCTGATGACATGTACAATCATTGGGATGATGAACATTTAAAGGATAATTTATGGCCCTTTCAAGGATAGTTAATGTGATCAAACATAATGAATTCTACGATGTCCAAACTCTTATCCAGCCCAATCCCCAAAACATTCTCAAAAAATTGTGTGGAAAAAATGGATAAAATGAATTCAGAAGTTTCATTTTTGATATTAGAGCTACAAAGAATTAAAAATTGTGAACCCATCTCTAAAATGAACATCCCTTATATAACCTTATGTGGATAATTCTATATCCCACAAAAAATTCAATAATTTACTAAATAACCAAAAATTGTATATGGGATAACTAAAGAAAATGAAGGAAATGTTAAAGGGTCTTTAAATCAAGAGGAAATTGATTTTTTGGATTCAAAAGAGGGAAATATGTCATCATGGATTGAATATTCTGAATATGGCTCCATGGTTGAATTTTTAGGACTACCAATCACTGAACCATTGGGATAAATAAAAGAAAATTGAGTTTATACCCACTTTAGACATTCAAATTTACAATTTTTTGGATGAATCATATTTTCAAAAGGAACCAATTCTTTATAATTTTTTTGAAGAAGAAATTTATTTTGATTCAAATTTCTAATATTATTTATGAAATTTTAATCAACCCAACCTCAAAATTATAATCCTTCCATCCCAACAAAATTTTCCCTTTATAGGGTACAACCAATACCTTGGATTTTTTATTCATCCATATCATGAAACTAATAATGCAAGAATGATCCATGATGTCTTAGGCAAGACTATAGAAGAAAATTGATCTTCAATTTCTGATATTCCTTGGATTTTCCCAGTCATTGTAGAAAATAGGATTTTACGTGAAATAAATTTAAAAAATATAAAAAATCTCAATATTGTTTAAGTAGATAAATATGGGTTCATTAAAATGTTGAAATTTTGAATTGGATAAGCTGGTGGGGTCTAAGTCGAACTAAAGACTTTAAAATAAGCATTTCTCGGGAGGCAACCCGTCTTCAAATTTTTTATTTTATTTTTATTTTGTGTGTTATAGTTTTCTTAGTTAAGGTAATCCATTGGGTTTTGAAATGTGATCTAATGGATCTTGTTTGTGAAATTTACCAGATGCAGCATTTTAATGTTTCCAAATAAAACCCTTGTTTTCCAAAGTTCATACCCAACCATCAATCATCACTAAGGAGTATACATGTGACGTGAAGCCAAAGTAATCAATTTCATATTGATGGGACATCAACTTCAAACCAGATGATTTTTTTCCACGATTTCATTTCAAATCACTTTTAGCACTCTTTTATCCCAATTATAATCTCTCTCTTTTATTCTCTTTAAAAAATGAGGGCAGTTTCAGACTATGTTGGGGAGTGTGAAAATATAGGATTTTGAAAAAAATAAAATAAAAAATTGTTCTTTAATGATATGAAAAGTGAATTAAAAAAGGTCAATTCATTATCCTTGAATTCATTAATGAAAATTGTGGAATAGGAAGACTTATTTTCAAATGATTTTGAATTCCTACATTATGATTTGAATTCATGGTTAAGTTCATGAGCATAGTTTTTAGAAAGTGCAGTTTTTTGATATTATTTTTGAGAGAATAAATTTTCATCCTCTTAATAAAAATGCCACAATTCACGTCCATTAGATATTGGGTGTAATTTTGAGTTCTTTGGTTCCTTTCATCATATCATAGGGTTCATGGCAACTTTTATTTTAATTTGAGTATCAAAAAAATAAAAAAAATGAACAAATAGAGCAATGTTTTGTCAAAATGTGTGGCGTCCGACACTTGGGGATTGTAGCTCTATAGTTCTCTTTCCCAGATTTAGGTTTTATATCTCTATTGTTGAGTATAGAATTGAAAATACGTGTGGCATCTGAAACTTTGAGATTGTGACTCCATATTTTTCTTGCCCAGAGTTAGTCTTTTCATATCTACCATGGTTAAAAAGAAATAACAAAAATAACAACAAAAAATAACAAAAAAACAAATAAAAACAAATAAAAAACAAAAACATTGGATACTAAATGTAAGGTTTAATGTGATTCCCACCTAGAAATTTCATTTATTTCCACTTGAACAGAAAATGATCCCCCTATCTATTGAGATACACAAAACATCATTATGCTTAATTGAAATTGGCTGAAATATGGAAATAAATTTGAAATAAGGAATGATCTTGGTCTTGGGATAATCTGGTGGACCTATCTTGTGTGAAATGATTTTGAAATGTTTCATAATTATTTGGAATGATATCTTTTGGTGAGAAATGTATGTTAAAATGTTTTTGAAAAATGGAATTCAATTTCATATTTTTTAGATAATTTTTTCTCAGGGCTAGGAAAACCCAAGTTGGGGGGGTGTGATTATCTACTAAAAAAGGATTATATTATTTTATTATATCTTAATATTCAGGTTTTTCAAAGTACATAAATATAATTTTTAGTGGATTATATAAATTGAACTTCATTTATCATCTAAAATGCAATTCATGTTCAAAATGAAAATTTGGGCCCAATCAATCATCTATTTGTGGAGAAAATTTTATTCATTTTTTAACTTGATATTTTTGGATATGATTTATCACTTTGTTTGGAACATTTTATCTTTTATGATCAATGGATGAATCCCAAGGGAAGATGTAGATTTTTCATCATGAATGAAGAAATTTTATGGACAAAGCATAATGGGCCTAAGTCCCATCAAACAAAAGTGGGGACCAAAATCCAAGCCTAATGAAGATAAATTTTATCTATAAAAATATAATATTATGGGTATCATTTCATTTAACTTTGTTCAGAGCTAATTCTGAAATTTTCATGAAGATAATGGGAACCCAATTTGACATTTAAATAGTGGGCCAGATCTTAACGCCCATAATGTCATCCCACCATATCAAGCATAACATCCAAATGGATAATCCAATTTACATGAAAATTTTAATTAATTTAGAGGAAACATGTAATAATATAGTTTAACTTCTATAATCCCTTTGGATTTATCCATCTTTAGTTACAAATTCACATGTCGACAAGGGGGATGAATCTGGTCATATTTTTGTGGTGAACATTCTAACGTCCAATTTATTTTATTTTCACCCACCATATAACTCTCCTAATTAATGGGGAGTGTAATTGATTGTTGGGGTTGAACCTAAGGATCTTAATATTCATATATAATGATCTGGTGGTGAAGCTATTTGAGGGTGAAATTATTTTTTTCAATTGTAATTTCCAGGTTTCATTTTGTAATCGCAACGTCAAATTTTCTCATGTAAATTTTTTCATTCACATTAATTTATTAATAAAATTTTGTCTTATTCTTCCATTATTTTATTAATTTAAATATCACATTGATATTTTTTCCTTATGGAGTGAGTTTCTTCATTTTTTCCTTTTGTGAAATTCCTAACACAGTGGTGGAATGATCATTATTTCAATGTTTTTTATTCTTCAATCCCACTACCATAAGTCGATTTACCACTTATTTTGATAGAGTAGAATCAATGGAGAGATAACCTTTTATGGATTAATACTAGGTAATTTCATGGGGTTGTATTGAATACTATTTTAGGTGCTTTAAATTCAGTTCATTATTTAATATTTCCATTCGATGATTTATTTTCTTCTTCATCTTTTCAAACATTAATGATGATAAATTTGGAGTTCTATTATGATCCAATTCCTTAGAGTTCTCATTTATGTGATCCTCTAATTGAATTTGTGATTATCCTTGAAATATTGTTGGGATTAAACTAGTGAATGATATTGAGGAATTATATCATTTTTAATTAGTAACCTAAAAATTTCTAAGAAAATAAATACATCCAATCTAAAACAAGTGGCAACCTAGGATCGACTTATCTTATTTAATTGTTTTAGATCAATTAAATTTTTCTTTTTTATTTTTCTTTAAATTAAATAATTATTTCTTCAATCCAAATCAATCCCCTCCAAGTTGGCCCCTGTGGATTTGATCCCTACATATACTACAACGACTGCATATACCTATAGGGTAAATTTGGGTGCAACCAGAGTACTTGTGTGGCCATCCATCGAGATGGAACATAAGGCTATCTAATACCGTCTTGAAATTTGATAAAAATTCAAGAAATAGATCCTAAAAGGTCTCCTCATGGACCTCAATAATGTTGTCAATGTGTAGCATCTTCAAGAGGTCTAATACAATGTTGGCAATGTTCATCCAGGCAAGAAAGAACATATCCAGAGTCTTATTTGTACACTTGGGTTTTCCCTACAATTGGAGAATATTGAAATGGTGCTGTAGATTGAAAAAAAAAGAATTGGGTGTAGGTGGATGTCACTATCACCGAAAGTGGAGGTTGAGGTGGAGAGATCCTGAGGACCTAGTGCAACAATGGTACACAATTTTTAATGAAATATTTTTGATCCAATTCATGCTGGTTCCTCAACTTCATCTCCTACCCTACCTGAGGATCTTCTAAGATGATCCTACTCTAAGCTAAGATTTCCTACCTTAGGTATCCTCCCAATCATTGATTCCTTTTAAGTCAGGATCTTGACTCTATTAAAGCTTAAGTGAATTTAAGGCTGATGAGATAGCATTCCTAGAAGGGGTCTTAAGAAATATTTATCCTTTGATCATTCACTTTAAATGGAATCCCACCTTCTCACTGAATCTCAATATTTATGTAAGGGAAGACTTGAATGATTTCAAATGGACTTGAAAAAAGAGACCTCAACTTACTTGGGAATAGTTTCAATCTTGAGTTGAATAATCGAACCATATTCCAAGGTACAAAATTACACCTGTAAATGTGCTGATAATGTAATTTGTTTTTCTTTTCCTTTTATATTATTGCATTATCATATGTTCCTCTTCTTATCTCTTCCAAAGTGGTTAATTACAACATACTAGATTCTCCATCTTTCTCTGAATCTAGATTCATTTTCTTGATTTCACAAAATGAGAGATGCTCTAACTCAAACGTAAGATGACATGGTTTTCCATAAACCAATATGAATAGGGTGGTGCCAGTGGGTTTCTTGTAAGTAGTTCGGTACGCCCAAAGTGCATCATCCAATTTGAGACTTCTATCACTTATTCTTGTATACATAGTCTTTTCCAAGATTTTCTTGACCTCCCCATTGGAAAGTTCTACTTGACCACTTGTTTTTGGTTTTTATGGAGTTTCGGTATTGTATTTGATGACATAACTTTCTATAATTCCTCTCATAGATCTGTTTGTGAAGTGCGTTCCTCTATCACTGATGAGTAATCTGGGAAATACAAATTGTGAAAACACATTCTTCCATATAAAGTTCATGAAAACCATCAGTGTGTCATGTGGAGTGGCTTCATCTTCTACCCATTTTGAGACGTAGACAACCACAACAAGAATTTAGGTTTTTCCATGTGATGTTGGCAACGGTATTATAAAGTAAATTCCCAAACATTGAAGACTTAGACTTCCATGATGGGGGTTTTTGGTATCTCATATCTTTTGTTAATATTTCTTGTCCACTGAAATCTATCACAATGTTGGAAAAATCCCTTTGTTTCTTGGTGCAGTGTAGGCTAGAAAAATACACTTTGTAGAATTTTGGCTGATGTATTCTCGGGTCCATAGTGTCCTCCAGTCAGTGATGTGTGACATGTCTATATTACATTATGGGTTTCTTCTTTAGGGATGCAGTGTCTTAATAGTCAATCTGCACAACTCTTGAATAATAGAGGCTCATCCCAATAGTAATGATTGGCATCTAACAAAAATCTTTTTCTCTACTGCTAAGAGAGGTATTGATGTAGAAATCTCATGGTAAGATAATTGTTAATATACGAGAACTATGGTTTAACCATGATACTAAACAGGGCTTCATCTGTAAAATCCACTTTAATGTCAGCCTCCTCGTCTTCCTTGATGATGAGTAAATAAAGTATGGATAGATGATATGAAATCATATTTTTTGTCTCTTTTATGTCCTTGATCATGAGATTGAATTCCTATAGAAAAAGTATACAACATGTCAACCTAGGTTTTATATCCTTTTTTCTCATTAAGTACCTGAGGGCTGTGTGATAAGTGTGTCCAATCACTTTGGATAAGAATAGATATGAATGAAATTTTTAAAAGGAATATACAATGGATAATAGTTCTTATTTTTGTAGTCATGTAATTGACTTGAGTTTCACTTAGTGTGTGGATCACATAATAAATGAGGCAAAAGCTCTTACCATTGCACTTTACTAACAATGCACCTACAACACAGTCACTGGTATCACACATTAACTAAAATTCCTTCTCCCAATTGGGTGAAATGATGACTGGTGATGCAAGAAAACTTTTCTTTAGTGTATTGAAAGATTGTCGGCATCCCTCATTAAAGTCCAAAAAATTTTATTTTGAAAAAAAAAATGTGTCAATAGTCATTCGAATTTAGAAAAATACTTAACAATCATCTGTAAAATCCAACATGGACCAAAAAACTTCTGGTACCCTTGACGGTTGAGGGATCTGGAAAATATTTGACGACTTTGATTTTAGCTGGACTAACTTTAATTACTTCCTCATAAATTGTGTAAACAAGTAATATTCCTCTTTATACCATAAAATATCATTTCTCCCAATTCATTAATAGAAATATTTCCTCACAACACTGGAGAACTAATTCCAGATTTCTTAAACAGACATCTAATTATCTCCCATAGACTGAGAAATCATCCAGGAAAAATTTGAGGAATTCTTCAGCGATGTCATGGCATATATGTGTCATAAATCTCTGAAATGTTGTTGGAGCTTTTCACATTTTGAATGAAATCCTTCTATAACCAAACATACCAAATGTATATGTAAATTTAGTTTTTGGGATATCAATGGGGTCGAATAAAATTTAATTGTCTCTTGAATATCCATCCATGAAATAGTAAAATTCAGGCCCTGTCAGTATTTATAGAATTTTATCCATGAAGGGTAAGAGAAAATGATCCGTTTTGGTTGCTGAATTCAAGAATTTATAGTCCATGAAAACTCTCCATTTAGTGATGGTGTGTGTTGAAAAATGTTTGTTTTCATCTTTTATTTCTATTGTGAGTCCTCCATTATTGGGAAGAACATGGAGGGGCCTCAGCCAATCAAATTGTAATATTAGAAATGTGTGTTGAGTCAATAAGTTTTTCCTTATGACTTTTCCATTCCTTCTTATTTTGAAAATCACAAACACCTAATCTTTATGAAAATTGCTTTTATAAGGAAAATCACTTTTATAAGTAAAATTGCTTTTATAAGGAAAATTTCTTTTATAAGGAAAACTGCTTTTGTAAGAAAAATTATCCTTATCATATTTTCATTCATATATTTCTTAAGTATAAGATTCAGATTAATTTCTATATTCTCGGAATCGTTTGAAACTTTGATATGAAGCATTCTGTTTTAGGTTCCGAATTCTAGATGAGAACTGTAATAAATTTCTACTCCAAATTCTGGATACGAATTCTCATTACAAATTATGATGATGAATTCTCATTACAAATTCTGATGACGAATTCTCATTAAGAATTCTAATGACAAATTCTCATTCTAAATTCTCATTCCGAATTCAAATATTAAACAGAATCTGATCATATTTTCTTTATTCACTCCGAATTTATTTAGACTCCGAAAATTATTTTTGGTTAGACTCCGAGCTTTCATTTTGCTTACGCTTTTATAATTTTTCTACTCTTTAATATTTTTTTACACTCCAATCCTTCACTCTGAATCTTCACTCTAAACTTTTTAGTTAGACTTAAAACGATGTCGTACATTCTGTTACACTTGTTTTGTTATAAAATGATGTCATCTATTCTATTATAAACTAACTGTTGGTTTAGTTACACGTGTACAGGTCCCTCCGATTTTTAAGGAAAATATGAATGTTGGAAGGGAGGCCGACCTTTCCTATAAATAGGATCTCATTTGAAAGAGCTCAATAGAACATAGAGAAGTTGATCAATCTATAGACCACACACTGCTAAGGTGATTTCTAGAGAGAGAAAGTTTTTCATGCCTTGTGCATACTAAACCACTCATTCAGTTTTTGTTTCGTGCGACTCGGAATGTTGGTGATTACATTCAAGGACTTCCGGGGATAGGAAGACAGAGGTTTCCAACACCTTGAAGTTGAGGGCTTCCTTGATGAAGAAGACAGAGGTTTCCAATGCCTTTAAGTTGAGGGCTTCCTTGTGAAGGAAGACAGATGTTTCCAACTACCTTGAAGCTGAGGGCTTGCGGGGATAGCAGGATAGAGACTTTGATCTTTGTATTGAGGGCTTACCCTGGTGTGGGTAAGACAGACTTGCATGAAATTATAAATCAAGGGACCTTTATCCAAGGTTGTTGGATACCCTTCTCTTTGGGTTAAAAGACTTATATCTTGTTACTTGTATTTTTACTACTTGTTTATTTCCGCTGCTTATTTTATTGTAAGGAAAGTATAAATTTCTTATACTTCCTTACTTGTACTATGTTTCATTTAGATTCTATACGCTTTAAGGTAGAATCTCTTATTTTAGTCTTTTGTTAAGTTTCAATTTCCAAAACCATATTTTCGGAACCTACTTTCGGAATATCTTTCCAGTTTTAAGAAAGTTCATAGGACTTTACATTTATAACTTCATTCCTTATTCCATGTTTTCATTTTGTGTTAGAGGTCTTGTGAATTTTCTTAGTTTAAACTTTGTTAAACTTAGCCCTTTCCTTTGCTTAAGGAAAACATAGTTATTCGTAACTAACTTTAAAGGTTCCAAAGGAATTTTAAAGTATACAATTCACCCCCTATTGTATATTGACCATCTACAACATTATTTCGATCCTATAATTGGTATCATAGGAGGTCTCTGAAATACTTGTACTCACGTATAAGTTTTTCTTGCTCACTTTCTCATTCCGAACTTTCTTATTCCGAACATTGTTATTACAAAAAAAAATTCTGACAAGTTTGTGTGCCGAAGGTTATTTTAAGTATGGAAGGAATTAATGTTGGTTCCATTGATAATCTAAATCCTACAGAACCACCAATATTTGATGGTAATGATTATGAGTACTGGAGAGATCGAATGAAGACTTTTGTTATCAATAATGGAGTAGATAACTTTTTTATGCTTACTGGAGATTATAAAATTTATGATAAGGAAGTTAGAACGTTTACTAACCAGGAAAAGAAAGAGTATCAACTCAATTATAAGGTACGCAATACTTTACTTTTTTCAATGACTAGAAATATATATAGCCAAATTTCTTCTTGTGAAGCAGCTAATTGTATCTGGAAGATGTTAGAGGTTACACACTTTGGAACTTCTAAAGTGATTGAAACTAGGTGAGCTATGCTTAGAGCTGAATATCATGGCTTCAATTTTACTTATGGAGAACCAATATGTAAAGTTCAACAGAGGTTTATGACTATTTTCAACAGTTTACAGTCTATGGGAGAAAAAGGGTTAGATGATGAAGCACTTGTTGATAAGATAATTGATATCATGCCAAATGAGTGGGAATCCAAAAGAACTGCTATAGATGAGAACATGAAGGTTACTCAAATTTCTCTTGATGAGTTATTCAGAACTATTCTCCAAAATGAAACCAGAATGAAGAGAGATGCTGACAAAATCAAAAAGAAAAATGGGAAGGGTACTGTTGCTTTTACAACAACATCAAATCATATGAAAGCCAAGACTCATGAGAGAGTAACCAGATCCAAGTCTAAGAAGATAGTTGTTCAATCAGATTCTAATGAATGTGAAATCTCTGAAAATGAATTAGAAAATCTTGCTCGAATGATGAACAAGATAGCTGGTCAGAGAAATTTCCAATCCAAGTATAAGAAAAAGGACATGAAAGATAAGAAAGATGGAGAAGTTACTTGTTATGAATGCAAGGGAGCTAGACATATTAGACCAGATTGCCCTTTGCTCAAAAAGAAAGAAAGGAAATAAAGGAATTCAGACAGGAACAGGAAGAAGTATTATAAATCCAAATCTAAGAAAGTTCTGAGAGCTAGTGACACATAGAGTGCCAGTGGTGGTGACTCTTCAAATGAATCTTCAGGATAGAAAAATCTTGGTCTTATAGCCAGATTACCTATTGATAATCATTGTTTTATGGCTAAGGTACGAAATGCTGAATCATTGACCAATGTTTCTTTAAATTCTAATGATAGTAAGTATTATAACTCTTCTAATGAAGAATCCTCTTCTGATGAAGAATCCTCTTCTGATGAAGAATCCTCTTCTGATGAAGAAAATATTTTACCTACTTATGAAGAAGTCTCTAGGTTTGCTGAACTTCTTGAGATTGAGAATTCTAAACTCAATAAGAAACTTGATAAGAAAAACTCTAGGAATTCTATTCTTACAAAAGAGATATCAGATCTTTCTAAAGATCTTGATAGAAAAAATGCTGATTTTAAAAGTATTTCAAAAAATCTTGAGGAAGTAAGTTCTGAGAAGAACCAACTTTCTAAAGAGTTAGAAAAAGTAATTTCTATGAAAAATGTTTTCGAGCCGAGCTCAAGTTCTAAAACTAATGATTTTGAGGATAAAAACTTGGTTATAAAACTAAAGTCCAAAATTTTTTCCTTAAAGAAGTGTTTATCAAACTTTACCCATGTTAATAAATTTTTTGATAAAATGTATTCCCTAATATGACCTTTAAGAAATAAATCCGGATTTGGTTATACCCATGAAAAACCATTTTTTAGTAACAATTATTTTGTTCCTCAAAGTGCCCCATTTTGTACCAAGTGTCAATGTGGTGGTCACCGGGCAAAGAATTGTTCCTTAAACAAAACCCAATCCTTAGGATTTCACAATGCTTACTTTTCTAGTAAGATGTGGGTTGCTAAAATTTTTTTATTTGGAAATCTCGGATCCAAACAAGTCTGGATTCCGAAAGTCTAATTCTCTTCTTGATTTCAGTAAAATAAAGAGAGTACCAGCAACAATACATGGTACATGGATAGTGGATGTTCTCGGCACATGACGGTAACAAAAGCTATTTTGAAAAGATTATAAAAACGAAAGGAGGAAAGGTAACTTTTGGAGACAATGGTAAGGGAGAGATTGTTGGTATTGGTAATATTGTTATTTTAGGAAAAACATTGATTTCAAATGTTCTTTTTGTTAAGGGTCTTAAGCACAACCTCATTAGCATAAGTCAGTTGTGTGATGAAGGTTACCTTGTGAATTTTAGGAATTATAAGTGCTTAGTTCACAATTCCAAGGAAGAATTTATTCTCTCAGCCAATAAGAAAGATAATGTTTACACTTTGAACCTATAATACCTCAGGAGCCAAGATTTACCTTGCCTAAGTGCAATGGAAGATCATTCCTGGTTATGGCATAGAAGACTAGGTCACTGTAACATTAGAAACCTATGTAAACTCACTAAGAAGAAACTAGTTAAGGATTTACTGGATCTTAGATTTGATTCTTCTAAAGTTTGTGATCCTTGTCAATATGGAAAGCAACATAAATCTAGTTTTAAATAAATCGGTGAAGTCTCAACAACTGATGCATTGCAGTTAGTGCACATGGATCTTTTTGGTCCAACACAAACTGGAAGTTTTGGAGGAAAATACTATGTGTTTGTTCTAGTTGATGATTACACTAGATTTACTTGGGTTTATTTTCTAGAAAGGAAGTATGAAGCTTTTTCCTATTTCAAAAGTTTTAGAGCTCAAGTTAAAAATGAGAAAACCCTTCCATTGAAAACTATTCATAGTAATCATGGAGGAGAATTTCAAAATTATGATTTTGAAACTTTTTGTAGTAGAAAAGGTATTATTCACAATTTTTCAGCACCTAGAACTCCTCAACAAAATGGTGTAGTTGAGAGAAGAAATAGAATTATTCAAGAGATAACTAGAACCATGTTGAGTGAATATTCTATAGCTATACATTTCTGGGCTGAAGCTGTAAGTACTGCTTGCTATACTATAAATAGAGTTTTGATTAGACCTTTTCTTAATAAAACTCCTCATGAGTTATGGAATGGTAGAAAACCAAGACTATCCTACTTCAAGGTTTTTGGTTGCAAAGTATTCATTTTGAATACTAAAGATAACCTACATAAATTCACACCAAAATCTGATGAAGGAATTTTCTTAGGTTATTCCACAACTTCTAAGGCTTATAGAGTTTTTAATAAAAATACTTATACTGTTGAATAAACAGTACATGTAAAATTTGATGAGTCTGATACTTTTGTTTTTAAACCATCCCAGCCTACATCCTCGGATGTGTTTTCAAAAACTGATTGTCAACCTTTGACAGAAGAACCTTCTGATAAGGATAATGTTCAAGAAGATACTTCTGAAACATTTACCCTGGAAGACTTTCTACCCTATGTTGATGAACAGACTTTTCAAAACCCAAATCAGGTGTTTCTTAAGAATCATCCCAGTGATAGTATCATTGGTGATTTAAATCAACCTGTAAGGACTAGAAGTTCCTTAAGAAATGAAGTAGAACATCTAGCGTTTCTTTCCCAATTAGAACCTAAAAGCACTGATGAATCTTTAAGTGATGATGATTGGATCAAAGCCATGAAAGATGAACTAAATTAATTTGAAAGGAATAAAGTCTAGAATTTGGTTGAAAGACCTAAGGAAACTTCTGTTATTGGAGTAAAATGGGTTTTCAAAAATAAATGTGATGAAAATGGAGTCATAGTAAAAAATAAAGCTAGACTTGTTGCTAAAGGCTATAATCATCAAGAGGGAATAGACTATGAAGAAACCTATACTGCAGTAGCCAGAATTGAATCTATCCATATTCTACTTGCCTTTGCCGCATTCTTTAATTTTAAACTTTTTTAAATGGATGTTAAATGTGCTTTTTTAACGGTTATGTTCAAGAGGAGGTTTTTGTTGAACAACCTCCTATCTTTGAAGAAACAAAACATCCTGATTATGTTTTTAGACTTACCAAAGCTCTATATGGCCTTAAACAAGCCCCATGAGCATGGTATGATAGACTCAATGGATTTTTGCTTCAAAATAACTATGTTAAGGGAAATGCAGATCCAACTATTTTTATAATGAAAGATAAGAAAAATGTTTTGATTGTTCAAATTTATGGTGATGACATCATATTTGGTTCAACTCACCAATCTTTAACCGACTCTTTTGCAAGTCTAATGAAATATGAGTTTGAAATGAGTATGATGGGTGAGTAAACTTTTTTACTTAGTTTTCAAATTTCTCAAAAACCAGAAGGAATATATATATCTCAACATAAGTATATTAAAGATCTTCTCAAAATGTATGGTTATGATAACAGTAAGAGTATAATTACTCCCATTGGTACCTCAAACTCTTTAGATCTTGATGAAGTTGGGAAAACAGTAGATCAAACATCTTTTAGAGGTATGATAGGAAGTTTACTTTACTTAATAGCTAGTTGACCAGACTTAATGTTCTCAGTATGCTTATGTGCAAGATATCAATCCAATCCTAAGGAATCTCACTTAAAGGCAGTAAAAAGAATTTTTCTTTACCTTAAGGGAACCATGGATCTAGGATTATTTTATACTTCTGGAAATTATTTTATTCTAAAAAGCTTTTCTGATGCTGATTTTGGTGGATGTAGAATGGATAGAAAAAGTACATCCGAAACTTGTCATTTCTTAGAAGATTCATTAGTTTATTGGTCTTGCAAGAAGAAACATTATATAGCACTCTCTAATGCTGAAGCTGAATATGTAACAGCTGGAAGTTGTTGTGCTCAAGTGTTGTGGATGCAACACACACTCACAGACTATGGCTTGAGTTTTACTAAAACTCAAATTTTGTGTGATAACACAAGTGCCATTTCCTTAAGTAAGAACCCTGCACATCACTCTCATGCAAAACACATAGATATTAGGCATCACTTTCTTAGGGATCACACACTAAAAGGAGATATCATTCTTCAATTTATCGGAACACAAGATCAACTTGCTGATATTTTCACAAAATCATTGCCTTCTGATAGATTTGAATACATTAAACAGAAGTTAGGAATGATAACCGTAAGGTAATCCTTCTTAATTAACTTTCTGTTGAAAAAGTCTCCTTAAAGTAATATACTCCTTTTCATAGGGGGAGTATATTTTTTTGTTAGAGTAACTAAGTTTTTCAAATTTTGTTTTCAAACTTTTTGGAACTAAATTTCTGGTATGGGAATTTCCAGAATAGAAAATTTCCAGAATGGATATTTTCCTATAGAAAAATTCTAGAATGGAAATTTTTGTATTTAAAACTTCCAGAATGGAAAATTTCGTACTGGTATTTCCATTACGAGATTTTCATACCGAGACTTTCATAATGAGTTTTTCATTTTTTTTAAACTTTTTTAATGAAATTTTTATACTGAAATCCTTATAATGTTTTTCATACTGAGTTTTCCATACTGAGTTTGTTTTTCGTAGTGAGTTTTGCATTTTTTTCGTAGTTAAATTTTTTTATATTACCTATTACGAATAATCCTCCTAAGCCAATCTAAAAGGTATGATTTCCTTACTCAAGTTTTCATAGTCATACTTGCTGACATTTTCTTATATTTTGTTTTCGGATTATAGTTTTCTTAAATTTTTGTTTTAATAAAAACCTCAAAAGATCGGATTCAAGTTTTCTTGAGAATTGTTTTTCAACCATTAGATCTGATCTCAGCTTGTCACAACCGTTCGATCAACTGAGGAAGTTGAACCATCTTCTCATTGCCTATATAAAGGGGACCCCAAATGGTTGTCCCACATCGTTTTTCAAGATCCAGCGTCCCGAAGCTCTGACTCTCTGTTTTAAGACCGTTCCGAACTTCAGAAATCTCCGTTCCGAACTTCTCAGAGGTCTTCAGATCCGAATGTCTGTGGAAGTAGCTTCTCAAGACATGTCTTCCTCTAAGCCGATTTCGAAGTGGTTAGTATATAGAGAAAGGTTGGTTCATCCTGATTTCTTCAACTAGTATTATTCTCTTATATCCAAGAACATTAAGCTTAATGGATAGGAAGATGTTGTTGTGTCTGAGCCTGGGAATCAAGATGAAGTATTTTCAGATTTACTTATAGAATTCTATGAGACAGTTTCCTTCTATAAGGAAGATGGCAGGGAAAAATTATCATTTAAGTCTTATGGAAAGACTTTAAGCATTCTTATGCCAAGTAAGCCAGCTTGGTAGGGCTGAACAATGAAGGAGAAGGTGAGTTTATTTCTCATGTTTTTCCAGATTCAAAGGGAAGCTTTGACAAGGAAAAGGCTTTGGAAACTCTCGGACTGTCAGATGAAAAGGCTCCGAAGATTTCTTCTCTCTCTACAAATTTCCAGATTCTAGAGTTATGGGTACAAGGCCTTATCGTACCGAGAAAGGGTGAAAAAGATAGTTTGAAGAATAGTCATATCTACATCTTAGATTTTCTGATAAATATGAGGAAGTTTAATCTGATGAAGCACATTCTTATTACCCTTGAGAATGTTAAGAAAAGGAATCTGAGAGCTCAAATCATAATGTATCCAGAAATCCTCTCAAAATTGATAGTTCAGTGCCTTGAGTCTTTCAAGGAGGCTTGCAAGTCTATGCCAAGAGTTTGCAAGATTATGTTAGTGAGTGATGATACTCTCAAAAGGATGGATGTAGCCTTCGACAAGAAGACTGGTCAGTTTGTTGATTTACCTGCTCGAGAAGAAACGGTTTCGAATGTTGCTAAACCTAAATCTTCTAATCCAGTGAGGAAGAGAAAGTTGAAAGATGTTGAAGGTGAAGCAGAGAATACCAAATCTAAGGAAGTTCATTCTACACCTCCAAAACCGAAGAAGAATAAAGCTTACCCTGATGAGGTAGTTGCTAAATGGAGGGAAATCAAAGAGAAGATAGGGCAAGGGGAGCCTCAGTTTGGCTTGGATCCTGCGGAGGCTAAGGCCTTGAAGGAATGAACTGCGGATGAGCTAGAAAAACACATGAAAGATAAGAAGATTAAGAAGAATATTTCTGAAGCTGAGGTTGTTCAGACTTTGTTAATGTTTACTGAGATGGCCTCCGGAAACATTCCCATTCTGAGATATTTTTCTTTGGAATCTCTACCTGAGACTCCAAGAAGAAACATTGTCACTCCGGAAGAGGCAGTTGCTAAGCATGTTGAGGAAGTAGAGCAGATTGAGCAAGTCGAAGAAGAAGAAGCAGTTTCTGAAGGTAGTGGTGACACCGGAGATGTTTTAAAGCAAGTAGATGATTATAAGGGGACACCTTCGGAACATTTGTCGCTCCGAACCTCAGAAGCTGAGTCTTATAAGTTAGTCACTCCAGGGATGGATGAGGAGAAAGGAGAAGAATAAGTAGCTTATCATACAGAGGAAGAACAACTTCTACATGATATTGCTCAAATGGAGAATGTAGAGGATGGTGCTCAGAAAGTTGCTGATGAGGAAGACAATGTTGTTCAAGTGTCTGAAAGTGAAAAGAGAACTCCAGAATAGGAATCCATTCCGAAAAAGGACAAGGGAAAACAACTTGTTGTTGATACCCCGAGCTCAGTGGTTGTAAAGAAAAGGGAAGTTGGTGATTCTTCTAAGAAGAAAGTTGAGCATTTTGAAGAAGAAAATTCTCCAAGCAATGTATCGGATTCAGAGTCATCTTCATTGGGGCATGACTTTGTTATTCAGTCATTAAATAAGTTAGTTGGTACTATTCTGACTTTCTCAAGTATTGATTCAAGATGACAGATGCTCCAACATGCTTTGAATCAGAAAACAGACTCTATATCAACGGTTATGGACAAATGTGTTGAGATAGAGGCTCTGTTCAAAACTTTCTTTGTTGGCTATGAAGCCCACAAAATATCTTTCAAGAGGATGACTAGTTGTTCATGGAATATTGTAGAAGAGATGAGGATCTTTGATGAATTCCAAGATAATGTTAAGGATGCTTTTGAGACAGAAGACGGGAAGATAAATGAACTTACTTCATCCTTTGAAGAAAAGTTGACAGATGAAAAGAATTTCTGGTTTCAAGAAGTCAGATATCTGAATGGGAAGCTGAATTCTGTTTCTCAAAACTGGAAGTATGAAAGGGATCATTAGATTGAGTTTGAAGAAAAGTTGTTAAAGTAAGAACAAATCTTTAAGGCTCAGGAAGAAAAGCTTCAAGCTCAGGAAGAAAAGATTGAAGCTTAAAGTACAAGAATTGTTGTGTTAGAGAAGAAAGCGGAGGAAGACCATAATGACTTGATGAAGATAAAGACTATTCTTAAGGGTCTCATGGTGAAGGAAAAAGATCCAAAATAGATAGATATGATATTTTGTTGTATCTAATCTTTTTTGTTGTTGAGCTTTCCAACTTAATGAAAATTGTTCTTTCTCGTTTCTTTTGTTGTTGCTACTAATTTTTTTCAGGTACTTTGGTATATTTTACATTCCCTCGAATTATTTTTTAAAATCACAAAGGGGGAGAAGGAAAAGAACCCTAATAAAGGGAAAAATAATCTTAACAAAGGGTGAGAAAGAAAGAAAACTCTAATAGAGTTTATCTAAGGGGGAGTTTTTCATTAAAGAAGACTTTCTTATTCGTAATGAAATATCATTCCGGAAATCTAGAATACGATCCTTAGAGTTTCAAATCCTAAGGGGGAGTTATTCGTATTCATCAATATCCTTAATTCAAAGGGAGATAAGCCTTAATGTTTTCGTTCTTCTTAGAATTTCTTTTTCGTAAGGATGTTTGTGCTTTCCCAAAAGGGGGAGATTGTTGAGTCAATAAGGTTTTCCTTATGACTTTTCCATTCCTTCTTGTTTTGAAAATCACAAATACCTTATCTTTAAGAAAATTTCTTTTATATGGAAAATCGCTTTTATAAGGAAAATTGCTTTTATAAGGAAAATTGCTTTTATAAGGAAAACTGCTTTTGTAAGAAAAATTATCCTTATCATATTTTCATTCATATATTTCTTAAGTATAAGATTCGGATTCATTTCTATATTATCAGAATCATTTGAAACTTTGATATGAAGCATTCTGTTTTAGGTTCCAAATTCTGGATTAGAACTGTAATAAAGTTCTACTCTGAATTCTGGATACGAATTCCCATTACGAATTCTGATGATGAATTCTCATTACGAATTCTGATGATGAATTCTCATTACGAATTCTGATGACGAATTCTCATTCCGAATTCACCTATTAAACAGAATTTGATCATCTTTTATTTATTCACTCTGAATTTATTTAGACTCCGAAAGTTATTTTTGGTTAGACTCCGAACATTCATTTTGATTACGCTTTTATAATTTGTCCACTCTTTAATATTTTTCTTACACTCCGAACCTTCACTCCGAATATTCACTCCGAACTTTTTAGTTAGACTTAAAACGATGTCGTACATTCTGTTACACTTGTTTTGTTATAAAATGATGTCATCTATTCTATTATAAACTAACTGTTGGTTTAGTTACACGTGTACAGGTCCCTTCGATTTTTAAGGAAAATATGACCTTTGGAAGGGAGGCCGCCCTTGCCTATAAATAGGAGCCCATTTGAAAGAGCTCAATAGAACATAGAGAAGTTGATCAATCTAGAGAACACACGCTGTTAAGGTGATTTCTAGATAGAGAAAGATTTTCATTCCTTGTTCATACTGAACCACTCGTTTTGTTTTTTCTTCGTGCGACTCCGAATGTTGGTGATTACATTCGAGGACTTTCGGGGATAGGAAGACAGAGGTTTCCAACACCTTGAAGTTGAGGGATTACTTAGTGAGGAAGACAGAGGTTTCCAACAACTTGAAGTTGAGGGCTTCCTTGCTGAGGAAGACAGAGGTTTCCAACTACCTTGAAGTTGAGGGCTCATGGGGATAGCAAGATAGAGACTCCGATCTTCGTATTGAGGGCTTACCCTGGTGTGGGTAAGACAGACTTTCTTGAAAGTATAAATCAAGGTACCTTTATCCAAGGTTGTTGGATACCCTTCTCTTTGGGTTAAAAGACTTATATCTTGTTACTTGTAGTTTTACTACTTGTTTATTTCCACTGCATATTGTATTGTAAGGAAAGTATAACTTACTTATACTTCCTTACTTGTAATCTATTTCTTTTAGATTCTATACGCTTCAAGGTAGAATCTCTTATTGTAATCTTTTGTTAAGTTTCAATTTTCAGAACCATATTTCCGGAACCTACTTTCGGAATCTCTTTCCAGTTTTAAGAAAGTTCATAGGACTTGAAGTATATAACTTCATTCCTTATTCCAAGTTTTCATTTGGTGTTAGAGGTGTTGTGAATTTTCTTAGTTTAAACTTTGTTAAACTTAGCCCTTTCCTTTTCTTAAGGAAAACATAGTTATTCATAACTAACTTTAAAGGTTCCAAAGGAATTTTAAAGTATACAATTCACCCCCCCCCTTGTATATTGATCATCTACAACATTATTTCGATCCTACAATGTGATTCCAGTATCTATGAGCTTTAGAAATTCCCTTTGAATGACTTCCTTCATTGGTGGTGTGATTCACCTTTTAGTTTTTAATTTTGGATTTACATTCTCTTTGAGTAGGATTCTAGGATTTCATTCAGTAGGATTCATCCGTTTAATGTTTTCAACCCACCAAGTGATTTATCGCTTATGTATTTTCAAAACGTCAACCAATTTCTCCTCATGTTCCTAGGCCAGTTCAGAGTTATTAATGATTGGTATATAGGATGACACTCCTAGGTATGAGTACTTCAGGATACTGCATAGAGGTTTCAGTTCTAGCTGGGGTGGCTAAATGATAGAGGGTATTAAGGGTGGCAAGGGATCCCTTGTGAGTGGTTCACTGAAGTTTACTTACTCAAAGTCATATTCTTTTTCATCTCTGAGAGTGAATATTATATTTCTTCCTCATTGTCCCTGTACTCTTCCCCTTTTTACGCAGGAGAGATGGAATTACAATCCACAACATCATCTTATTATTGGGAAGCTTTGATCAGGTTGAACACCACATGTTCTTCTCCAACTCTGAAGATTAGGTGTCTTTGATTTATGTATATCAAATCTTTTCCTATTACTAGGAATGTAATTCCAAGAATAATAGGTATATCACCTTCTTATTCCATGTCTAGGACTAGTAATTCTATGGGAAAGATGCTTTTTTTACTTTAACCAAAACATATCCAAGAATTCCTCAAGGGTACATCACATATTGGTTGGCTAGCTATAGTTCTACTCTTGTTGTTTTTATTTCTTGGAGACCAAGCTTGTGGAAAAAACCCATCCACATTAAGTTAATGATAGCTCCAACATCACATAGGGATCTTTCAAACTTGCATTCTCCTATAGCACAGGGGATTGAAAAACATCCAAAATCTCTCATTTTGGGGGGAATTTTTTGTTTTACAACATAAGATCATTCCTCTTTTAAGGATATGAAATCCATATATTCTATTTTCCTTTTGTTGGATAGTATATCCTTATGAAAATTTTCATATACTAGCATCTGAGAAATGGATTTTTCAAATGGTATGTTGATGTGTAGTTGGTTGAACAATTCTAGGATCTTCTTATATTGTGCCTCCTACCTACCTTGTCTTTCCCTATCTGGAAAGGGACGAGGTTTCTTGTATGGAGGTGGGGAAATATAAACATGTTACTTTGGTTATTTAGGCATTTGGTTCTTTTCATCTAGTACTTATTCTTGAAGGTTGACTGATGTAGTCTTATCATCTTCTTTGTCTTCTTTTGGTTTCTTCTTAGGCTCTTCTTTTTGCCTTTCGATTTCACAACTTGTTTGTTGAAAGTACAAATGTTATTACTTCTCATCACCATCAACTTGGAATACTCTCTTGGGTATATCTCAGTGTTACCAAGAAAATTACCTAGTAATTTATTAGATAAGGTCTTCAATATTTGACCCATTTGAATCTCTAGATTCATAAAATCTGCTCTTTGATTTAGCATTTCTTTTTCATGGGTTGTCATTCTCTGATCTGACTTCTTGAAGAAAGTATCTAGGAGGTTTTCCAGGTTTCTAAGAGGATGTAGAGTAGGTTTTTGAGGTTTTGTATTGGTGGGTTGGAGTTTTTGTTGAGATATTTGTTAGAAGGGATGTTGTTTCACTTATTGATGAGGTATTGGCACAAGGTTCATTGGGGGATACTCTGGGGGTCCTTGATGGAAGAAATGTTCTTGAACACTTATTTATTGAAAATAGCCTTGACTACTCTGAGGTTTCTACTGAGTAGGCCTATGTGGGTAATATTTATACTATTAAAATGGTTGGTTTTGTTGGTTGTAATTCAAATAATTAAAATATTGTTGTTCTCTATGTCATACTTTGAAATCTTGGTAAATATGCGGGCCTCCACACATCTTTCATGATTTAATTTCCCTGATAGGGGTAGGAGGGGGTTGAGTTTGAGGTTTTATAGCTAACATCGGAAAATATTCAAGATTCTTTGTGAGTACTTCTACTTGCGCTGGTATTTTGGTGTTCTCATCAATTGTGTGGATACCATGCCGTGGTAACCCACGACAACTTTTCCATTTGCTCATATTGTGTGAAACTTCATTGAGAATTGATCTTATGGATTCGGGAGTCTTAAACAGAAATCCTATATCAGCGGCATCATTGACTATAATTCTTGTAGCTGGATGGATTCCTTGGTAAAATGTATGTAATTGAATCCAAGTATCTGGTAAAAGATGTGGACACATTCTCATGAGATCTTTGAATTAGTCCCATTCTTCCCATGTTGATTTTACATCATATTGAGAAATTTTTTGGATGTCATTATGGAGCTTCCAAGTCATGATTAGTGTAAATTACTTGTCCCAAAACGTTTTAGCTAAATATTCCTGAGTCGAGATCGACTCAAGAGCTTTCCTCTTGAGCAAATCCTTAGCTCTATCTCTAAGGTAGAATGGAAAGACAAATACTCTAATGTCATATGAATATACTCCCTAGTGGAGAAAGGTGTCACAGATATTTAAGAAGTTGGAAATGTTCTCCTGCGGGTATTCACTCTTGAAACCATAGAATTTTCACATATTCTAGATCATGTTAATGAGTCCAGGTTTGATCTATAAATTGTGAGCTTGAATGGAGGGTGTATGATGCTTGGTGTTGCACCATGGATTTATGGTAAGACATAATCCATGATTTTTTTATGGATGCATCAGATGATCTACCAGAATTATTTGATGAGGGTTTGGTGATTTTGTTCCTACTGGATGAAGTTTCTTGGCCATTGCAAAATGATGATGTGCAAATAGATACCTTTCAATCTTATGATCAAAGGTTAAAGGTTTGTCCGAATCAAGGTTACTTGAATGAGTCAAGGGACCTTGGTACATGAAATAATGTTAAAAAATGGGGACATAAGAGAATATTTTGAAAGAAAAGAAAAGAAAGGAGTTGAGGTAAAGGAAATCCTAGGTCAAGTTCAAGGGTTCTTCAAAAATACCGACGGTGTTCCTCGGCAACAACACTAGAATTTGAAACGCCTGCACACATCGTTGGTTTCTATAGGGGCTACAGTCATATTGAATTTATTGTGTCCAAAATTTAATTACTATTAGGGAGTAGTATTGTAGAGGTGTGGGGTTGATCCAACAAGGACAAAGCCTAATTTATAGAGGATAAATGGATTGATACCCTTACGTAAAAGTCCTTTCAAATTGACTTTGTCTTCAGGTGTGTACTAATTCTATGACTGGAAGTGACTTTAAATATTTAAGGAGGAATTGGGATAAATTTCGTGTATCTGGAGAAATGATGTCATTAATTATAATCTAGATAGGGTTCTAAGGCTTAGGATATAAAGAAAATGGTGGTCTCTAGTTGAATTTGGTCAACTCATCTAGTTCTACCTACGAATTGACTATTCCGTGATTAGCATATGGTAACAGCCTGAGTGCATTATGTTTAACTTTTTGGCATAAAGTATCCTAGTCTAGTGATTGTATCCTAGTCTGCATTAATCCAGATAGGATATTTTGTTTGAATATACCGTTGTCAAGGACATTCACATGAATTGGGTAGAATTTGGTTATTTATTCAGATTACTAATTCATTAGGGTTTACAAAATTAGATTTAACGATTGATTATGGGTTTGGATACATCTACCCTTGATTCATACCCCTCATAGGTTTAGGTAATCATAGTGGGTGGAGATGCAATTTAATAAATAAAAAAATTCATTCTTGACATGATATTTGTATTCAAATGATTCTCAATCATGAAAGGGTTTGAAATTGTAATGAGAATGAGCATGCAATCTAGTTTGCAAAAGATAAATCAAAATTGTAATAAATTTATTACCTAAGATAAAAAACAGAAATGAATCTAACACGTGTCGTTAACAGTTGATAATGAACAACAAGGATCAATGTAGTAGAAATTTGAAAGCATTGAATAAAAAATATTTACGTATCTTGAATTAAAATAAAATGTAAAACAATGAAGAAATATGAGTTTTAAGGAGAAAAGGGGTGAAGGAACTTAAAGGGGATGAAAAATAGAGAGAAATATCTTCTTGGAATTATTGTGAAATGCTTTACTATAGCTCTGTATTTATAGATAGATTGGGTCATGACCTGTACTAGAGGTACACGTCATAAACCATTGATCTGTGTATATTTCCACATATTTTGGATCTCCTACATGCCTCATGCATATCTATCTGATTTATGAAGTTTTATGGATTACAGGTCATGTAATGAGTGTTCATGATGTATACTGGCCTCCAACTATTCCTCTGTGTGGATTTCTTGTGTATTTTTTGCTCAAATGTTATGACTGAAGTCATAATGTGTACTTAGCCTTCACGACGTGTATTGGTTATTTCATCTACTGATTTATCGACTTGGTTCACAGCTTAGATAACAGCTTATGACACGTTATGAACTCTTACTACACGATGTTTAATGACAATTCACGAAGTCTAATAGGTAAATTTTGTATTTTTTCTACATTTTTTCCTTTGAATCTCAGGAAGCCTCATTCCCACAAAATTAAGTATATACCATGAGCATTATCGAATAAATCAGGTAAAATCCATAGGTAAACGATAGTTAAAAGTGTATATTAATTTGGCTTATCAATTATTTAAATACATTTATTATATTATTATTATTATTATTTTTATAATTTTATAAATAGTTTTTTAAAAAATAATTTTTTTTATTTATAATTATAAATATATAAATGTATAAAAATAGTAAATATACATTTATAAAAATATTTATTTATAAATATTTTTTACAAAAATATTTTTAACATTATTAATAAATATTTAATATTAAGTGCATGCATGTTAAATATGAGTGAAATAGAATAATTAAAAATGTGTACAATTTAACAATATTAAAAAAATAGACAAGTTTTTTTAATTAAATATACATTATTATAAATAAATGGATATATGTTGGAATAAATTTGAATGCATATTGGAAATATTACAACACAATAAATAAATATATATAAAATAATTAATATATATTTATTAAATGATATTTATATACATTCATATAATTGTTTAATCAATAAAATATTTAATATTTTTCTCAATTTATGTATATATAATTTTTAATTTTTAAATTTTCATTTAAATATATCTATATATTTAATATATACTATTTATTAGTATTTATAATTTATATATATTATAATCAATTTATTCAATTTTATGAATAATTTTGTAATTAATAATTTTTTTAATATTTCTGTTAATAAACTAAATTTTATTTTTTATTCATTTTATTATTTCATTTTATGCGTACCTTTATCAGTGATAAAAAAGCATTGATAAGTGATCCCTTTATGGGCGTTATAAATAAAGCACTCATAAGGGGTACCCCTTTTCAGTGCTAAAAATAAATTGCTGAAAAAGGGTATCCTTTATCAGTGCTAAAAATAAATCGCTCATAAAGGCTGCCTTTTGTCAGTGCTAAATAAACACTGATAAAAGGTCCCCTTTATCATCGATTATTTTAGTACTAATAAATGGAACCTTTATCAACACTTTTTTCTAGCACTGATAATGGTCAGCGCTGTTAAAATCCTATTTTGTAGTATTGAGTATAGTGGCTAACCATTGGGTTGGTCACAAGGAAGGAATGTTTCAATCCTATTGATTCCTCTAAAATATTTTTGTATATTTATCTACTTTTAAACTAGTCAAGTAGCATGAAAACAGTGATGAAAATAGAGAAATTATGTAATGAAAACATGTGAAGGGAAAAAAGAACAATGCAAATGAAAATAAGAGGAAGAAAATAAATTCAGTTAGAAAAAACCAATTATAGATTGATCTTCCATATACTCCCTATCATTTGACTAAGAAAGGTTCTAACCATCAACACTCAAACTCACTCGGTGCATGGATAATGTCTCAAATCACACACCACTCTCACCTTAAGAAGTAAACAATAATGCATGTATTGTATTCCTATTCATGAATCAATATCCTATACCAAAACATGAATATCTCAAAAATATCACTCTCGAAAGGATGTACTACAATATATGATGATCTTACTAAGGCTATCACGTAGCACAACAATCTCCCTTCACACTCTACTGAGTGATATGATTGTGTAAGAAGAAAATAATAAAGGAAAGAAGTGTAGTAAATTGATCCTATTAGTGAGTGTATTATCATATATCTCTATTTCACTTTCACAGTCTTCCAAGAGAAAATATGGGAGAAATGGTCAAACAAATATTTGAATCACCATGAATCTTCAGGATTCACTTCTTGTAACTTGCTTCACAAGTTATTCCAACATTGTAGAAAGTTGAAGAACACTAAGAGATATAAAAACCAATACATTCTTATTTACATAAAAGAAGACTGGTTATAGAGAGAGAGAGAGAGAGAATAAGAAATGTGGAATTAGTTACTAGTAAAAATTTTATAGCCTCCTATTTAAAGATAAAGTGACAAAATAATCAAAAAAAATAATCTAACATGTAGTTTCATCCATGTGTAATACACTATAGTTTACCTTCATCTTCTCAAAATTCTACTCTAGTGATCATATATTAGCTCCTTTAACTGAATATTGATAGTCGCACGTGTACGATATTTGGGTCCCAACACTATAAATTTATAAAACCTTCTATAATTATTTAAATCTTAATATAACCCCCAAAATCATTCCAAAAAATCCTCTCTAATTTTCCAACCTCCTCACTTACATGTTAATTTCAAAATATATCATAGCCTCTAGGTGACCTCCATTTTAATTAATCAAATACAATTTAAATTTATAGAATTTAATGCTTAAAAACAATGTGAATACCAACCATGATCACTTTGATCCTTCTAGTTTCCACCTTTAACTGACCCCATGTACAAATTAAATCCTCTATTACCTCTTTTTGTCAGTTTTCATTAGATACTCAGACAATCTTCAATTGGTTGCAATTCCGCAAATGGGTCAAGGCATTGGGGAAAACTAGTGTCACATCTATGGTTTCATTTTGTGTTATTATCTATTTTATATTTAATATTATCTTTATTCTAGGGATTTACTAGGAGTTTTTGAGAAATTTTTCAGTTTTTATGCCAAAGATAAGGAGGTGTATGGTTAGTGAACTGTTAGTAGAAATGGTGCACCCTGGATAGTGGCACTGTCCAGGTCGTTCAACCTAATCCATGTGAGTACAACCCTCTCATAAGAAACTATGTGATAAGGACAATGGAACTATCCAAGCTACACATCCTAGTGCATGGGTGTGCATCCCTTCTAGGTGAGCCATAAAACCTCTATTTCTCTTTTATATAGGTGCCTCATGGATGTCACATAGTTTGGAAAACCATGCGACCAAACAATGAGTCATACCAAAACTTTAAAAATTTTAGTATTATGAAACTACCCTTCCTCGATTTTAATACCCAAACCCATATTTGTTACCCCATTCATACCCTCCAGCCTTAGGCGTGCCTCACTCTCCTCATCTTCTTCCATGGGATCAAATTCTTGGGTGTTTTGTCTTGGATTATTTAATGAAATTTTGAGTAAGATTCTCCTCTCTTCTTTTCTTCCATTTTCTTGCTCTCCTATCTCTTTCTCCTTGGGTTCTCATTTCTTCAACAGATAGGCTAACCTAAATTGTGTTCAGTATTATTACATTTGGTTGAATCTTTTTGGATTTGGTATACTTTTTCCTCTATTGGGTCTCTCCTTGCTACAGTTGTGGTTTCCACTCATATTTGTGATGATTTGAAGCGAGTGGTAGGTGGTTCCATGCCTTGACATTATTTGATGTTTTTTCTAATGATTTTTTTAGTTTTCAAATGGGTTTTATAAATTTTATGGGTGCTAAGAAAGATATTTCACATGGGTTTCGGGGGGGGGGGGGGTGTTCATGATTTAATAGTGATTTTCACTTTTGAAAATAGTTCTTTGTTAAGTGTGATTTCAATTGTTGGAATTATGATGGTACAATAAGGGTATTCATGTGATATAGGTATTAAAATGGAGAACATGGGAATACTAGGTATCTAGGTTGGAAGACAAGGTCTAGTATGATAAGAAAGTCGGTAGGGTTGCGGCCTAGTCTCCCTAGAAGGATTACATGACAACACTATCTAAATATTTGTGATGGGGATTGGTTGGATCGAGTAGGAGATGGATTATTGTGTACAATATGTAATCACTGAGATTATGAGGATCCTCAGAACTCACAAACCCTATTTAACTTTGAGATTTACAATGGTACTCATGGTATACTTACCCTTTTAGATTGTTTTTCATATTCTCTTTCTCTTTTATGTCAAATAATATTTTTACTTAAATTGTACTCTTATTTTTATTAAAAAATATTATGCTAATTTATAATATAATTTCATCGAATGGAATATATTTATTTGGTATCCTACAAGAAAATTTATCTCACACCCTATCTACACCCTCGAGTGTAAGTAGACCCTATTATGTTTGACTCGGGTAAGGGTAAAGCTTTCTATAGTGGTGGTTGATCTATGTGATAATGGTTCCTTTTTTGATATGGTGTTGGTGGTGGTGGCTTGACAATGTCTACCCACATTTTTCATGAATGATTATTAGTCTAGTTTCCTTCTCACCTTTCTTTTTTTTTTGTTTTTGGTTTTAAATGCTAAATGTTATACTCATGCTTGTAGTGTTCCATTTATTCTCTCATGTTGTGGATCTTGGTTATAATGTGATGTAAATTGTGTGAATGTTTTATAGATGGTTTTAATGGGTAAAATAATTCCAAAAGGAATTACTTTATTCCCATGAACTATTTTCTATCATGTGGGGATCAAGAATTCCCTTAAGGACTTTCCACGAGCATGGCCGTGTGTCTAGTTAGATGGAAGCCCCAAGCTAGTTTGTGAAAAAATGGTGTCATTGCGGGTTTCCCCCTTTTCTAGGTTATGTTATTTGGGTGAGTATGGATATACTAGATCTAGGAATATCGGGTCTTGAGGTTCTTGTAGAGAGTTGGGGGTCTGGACAACACACCTCATAAAAAACATTAGGTGACCATGGGTTGTTTAGTATATGGTTTGAATCCTCCTTTACATGTAATTCCAAGGCTATAGACTATGCATGAATACCAAGTTGGGGTGGAGTGGTGTAATCCATTTCTTGTGTTTGTTATGATTTTATATTCATTTAATGGTTTTTTAATATATTTCATTGTTGAAACCCCATATAGGTGATTTATTGACAGTTTCTTTGATCTTGTTAATTGATATAACATCATGCCTCCCTAGAGACTTCTTGTGTAACCATTATAATTGGTTGGAGAGAATTATTCGTCACCATTTGATCATATATTATTAGAAGTAATGGTTCATGTTATATAGTCATTAGATCAGGGGGTGGGCTCTGGTGCTACTCATTCTATGGAATCCAAACAAGGTCTGGAAAATGAAAAGGCTTGGGAGTTCCTCAATGACAAACCACCTTCCATTCAAAGTAACACAAAACCACAGGAACTTGGTGAGTGGATTGAAAATTTAGAAATAATTTTTGAGTACTTTGGGACACCTAGGGCTGTTAAAGTAAAGTGTTCTCCATTCATCTTGGAAGGACCTAGCTGTATATGGCGTAAATCAACGATATAGAATGGAGAACATGATGACATGGGATAAAAAGACTTCACGGTTTCTTTCAATGAGAATATTTATCTAATAACCTATAACTTTCTATAACCCATGAGTTTCTGGATCTCTATCAAAGGGATTTGACCATGTTAGTGTATGGAAAACATTTTGATGAACTAGGTTGTTTCACACTCGAGGTGTTTTTTAATGAGTAACTAAAGGATCAATATTTTGAAATGGGGTTGTGTCTATATATTCAATCCCATGTATTTCTGTTTAAGATGAAAACATTTTCAGATGTGGTAGATTGACATCTAATGGTGGAAATTGTCCTGGAAGGTAAGTTATAAATTTCTAGGATGACACTACCTATGGTCCAGGGAGGTAGTAGAACGTTTGAGAAGAAAAGGAAGCACAATTAGTAAGAGAAGATGGGATGTGGTAGCTCAGGCCACCATTCTTAAATGCCATCATCTATAACCACTAGTGGTGGGTCATTTATGTACTAAAAATGTGGAAGGATAGTGAATATTCAATTAGAATGTATAGTTTCACCTAAACCCTCCCATCGTTTTGGGTGATTGGGTCACTTTTAGAGGTTCTTTTGGAGGTGTTTCCTAGCTCAGAGTGGTGAAGGTTCATCAACGTATAGAGAAATATCATCCTCAGTTCAGTGTATCCAGTGTAATGGGTTCTTGGTATACTGGTTGTGGTGGAAAGGTTGGATCCTTTTATAGGAAGATTCATTACAAGGTAGAGCCATAAGTAAACAATCAACCTTAGGTGTCTTCTGAAATGAAGAAACTTCATGTTATGGATCAAGAACCAGTGGAATTAGATATAGGCCCCTTAAAATTTCTTGGTACCATTCTTATTACATCTTCCATAGCTATCACTTTATTTTACATAGATACTATACAATATTTTATTTCATCCCATTTTGTGAAATTGTTAAAATTTCCAACCAATATTAAGCCTTATTACATAGTGTTGGTTATTAAACTTAGTGAGAAGTGGAAATAAGGTTTTAGATGTCCATCATGCACTCTCACTATGTTAGGGGTTGAGATAGAATGGGACTTCCTGGTTCCAGAAATGGAACTTCTTTATGTGGTCCTTGGTATGGATTGGATGGTGCATTAAAGTCACAAATCAATTGTTATCATCGAAGAGTGAGTTTTGTGGCACCCGACAGGAGTTCTCATGTCTTCCAAGGTGAATGGGATACCCAATTAGGGTGATCTGGACCTCTAATTCTAGAGTTGGAAAATATCATTTTTTCAGGTCTCTTCCCTTATACTGTAGGATAATGGTATAGGTTCTAGGAATGTGTTTACTACTATTTTAAATGAGTTTCTATAGTTGTTTTCAGATGATTTATTAGGTTTACCTGCAGAACCATATGTGGATTTCCCCCCTGACTTGGCTCTAAGAACACAACTGATATATCTTACCACATATCATATAGCCTCCACTGAGTTGAGGTAATTAAACATATAACTGAATTATTTGGAATCTGAAGGACTCATTTACCCGAATGTCTCACCTTGGGCCTTCCCGGTGCTATTTTCTAGAATGGTTGATGGATCTATCTGGTATTTCATTGATTATTGTTAGATCAAAAGGGGAATAATCATGCATAAATAACCCTTTCCCCACAATTATGACCTCTTTGATTATATCAAGAGATTAATGTGGTTTTCTAAGATTAACTTTTTTTTCTAGGTATCATTAGGTCTGGTTCAGAGAGGTATAAATTCCTAAGACATCCTTTCAAAGCATGTATGACCACTTTGAGTATTTGGTCATTCCATTCAATATAAAAAATGCTCTCATAGTTTTTGTGGATTTTATGGGTTGTGTGTTCCATAAATACCTTGAATCCTTTATTATGTTATTTTTGGATGACATCCTGGTCTACTGTAGGATAGAGGAAGAACACAAGAAACAATTAAGGTTCATGATAGGAAATATTTGACACCACCACCTTTTTTAAAAGCTCTGCAAGTGCATATTTTGGATATGGTAAGTCAATATTTTGGGTCTTGTGATCTCAGAATGTGGGGTTTCAATGGACCATGAGAAAATTGGAGCAATGATTTCATGGTATGGACTAAGAACTGTTTTTGAGATCAATATTTATTAGGCCTCATAGGGTACTATAAGTGGGTTTTTAGATATTTTTCTCAACACTCTTCACCCATGAACGCACTTACCCAAAAGGGGGTGAAGCATGAATGGAGACCATAATTTCAATCATCTTTTGAGGAGATCAAGAGGTATTTGACTACCACTATAATCTTACCAGAATATGGAAAGGGATACATAGACAATTGTGATGCTTTATGTTTGGGTCATGGGTGTGTGTTGATGTAGGAGGACCATGTGGTGGCATATGGATCATTCCAACTACGACCACATGAAAATAATTACCTGACCCATGAATTGAAACTGGAAGTGATGATTCATGCCTTGAAGGCATGGAATCACTATTTCTTTATGAATAAATATGTGTTTTACTTAGATCATAATAGTTTGGCCTATATTTTTACATAGAAATATCATAATTTGAGGTAGTGTTGATGGTTCAAGTACCTTCAGGGGTTAAATTTTGATATTTTATAAACCCCTATCAAATTTAATGTGGTAGAGGACACTATAAGAAAGAATATTCCAGTGAAATCAATAAAATATTCTTGTGATGAATGGACTTTGATGGGGATTTTTTCCTAGATGCACCAGAAGCCAATGATCATGGAGGAGGCATGTTCTTTTCTAATATTTTGTTGATTACCTATATTTTCTAGATAATTTCAGAAGATAAAAATAATAATGAACTACTTCAGTTCTCTATTAAAATTCTAAATGGTGGGGAGGTTCACAACGACTGTTCATCATCTTATAAGGGAATTATTTGTTTCAAGTTTCGTTTCATGGTGTCGTTATCTCTGTGAAACATGGTGATGTAGGACAACAACCATTCCTAGTAGTTCATTCATCCCGAGACTAAAAAATGATTTATGATGTGTGAATCCAGTTCTTGTGTCCCGATATGAGATGATATATTGCTGAATTTCTATCAAGGGGTTATACTTGTCATTAGGTTAAATAAGAGGAATAAAGTCCCTTAAATTTGCTTCATCCACGCCCCATTCCTACCTAGAAGTGGGTCAAGGTCACCATGGACTTAATCATTGGATTACCTTGTATGCCTTGTGGAAGTAATTCCATTTGATTTTCTATTTAAAATCTTAAAAAGTCTTCCCATTTCATTCTGATTAACAATTTTACTAAAGTAGATGAGCTGGGCCTATTTTATACTCAAAAAATTGTGAGGATTCATGGTGTGTTGTTAGATATTATTTCAGACAAGGCCCCCCACTTTACCTCTCAATTCAGGGATGACCTTCAGAAAAAATGGGGTTATAGGTCAAATAGATAATGGAATACCATCCTCAAATGGATGGTCATACAAAGATAGTTAACCAAATTTTGGAAGACATACTCTATAAAAATTTTGTGGATTTCAGAGGCTCTTGGGACAATCATTTGGGATTGGGGGAGTTTTTGTATAATTACAGTTAAAAATACTTGATTAAAATTTCTCCCTTTGAGGCACTTTATGGTTGACCATGTTAGTCAACCCTGTGTTCGATAAAAGTGGGTGGGACATCTTTTTTGGGACCAATCCATATGAAAGAGATGTATGATAATGTTATATTAAAAAGGAATCATTTTTTGATAGTGTATAGTCACCATAAATCCTATTTTGATCATTGTAATAGTTATTTGGAATTATTAGTGGGTGACTGGGTGTTTTTAAAGGTTTCACCATCCCAGGTCACTATCATCTTGGTAAGTAGGGGAAGCTTATGCTGAGGTATGTCAAACCGTTTTATATTACTAAAAGACTTGACATGGTGGCATACCGATTATCCTTACTGTCCTAGTTGACATCGATCCATGACATTTTCAATTTCTCACAATTGAAGAATTATAATATGGACCATTATCATGTTTTGAACTTTGAATATTTGGGACTGGAATCTATATTTGAGTGATCGGTGCGGATTGTGGATTCGCTAGTGAAAGTGCTTCGGAGGAAATCCATACCACTAGTTCAAGTTAATTAGAAGCATGGTATTAATGATAATGAGACATGGGAATTCATGTCTTTGGTGGAGGAATAGTATCCTTATTTATTCTCTGATTATACATTGGTTTGACTTTATAAAGAATTAAACTTTTAATAGTGGGGAGAATTATCACATATGTGGTTTCATTTTGAGATATTTTCTATTTATTTTTTGGTCTTATCTTTATTCCATGAATTTTTGGGGAGTTTTCTAGAAAATTGGTAGTTTTTGGGAAAGATGGAAGGAGGATCATGGTTGGTGAATGGTTATTAGAAACCATGTTCCAGCCTAGAGAAAATTGTGTGCCCTAGATAGTGGCATAGTCCAAGTCACATAGCCAAGTGCGCAAGCATATAGCCCTCTGAGAGGAAACTATGAAACTAGGTTAGAAGAACTATCCAATCTACATATCCTAGAAGATTTCCAGGCTCCCACTCCAATTTAACCATAAATCCTCTTTTCCTCTTGGAAATATGCGGCACACAATTGTCGCATTGTTTGAAAAATTGTGTTTCCCAACCGTGTGTCCTGCCAAAACATTAAAAATATCAAAATTCTTATACTACCCTTCCATGATTTTAATACTCAAACCCATATTTCTCACCCCATTTTAACCCTCCATCTCTAATCATGCCTCTCTATCATACTATCCTTCACTGGTCTCAAATTCATGGGTTTTTTGGCTTGTATTGTTCAAGGAAACTTCAATTAAGTTTCTCCTCTCTTATTTCCTTCCCCATTATTGGTCTCTTCCCTCTTCCTCCATGGGTTATCTTTTCTCCCTTTGATAATTTGACCTAAATTGGGTTTAATCATTTTATTTTGGTTTAATCTTTTTGGATTTGGTGTTATTTTTCCTCTATAGGGTCTTTCTTTGGTGTGGTTGTGGTTTCCACTCGGATTCATTAAGATTTCAAGAGATAGGTAGGGGGTTCCTTGAATTGACATTATTTTACGATTTTATTATCCTTTATTTGGGTTTAAAATGGGTTTTATAAATTTTTTGGGTGGTTTTAAAGGTATTTTCCATAGGTATTGGTGTGTGTTCATGATTGAATGGTGATTTTCCTATTTGAAAATGGTTGTTTGTTAAGTGTGATTTCAATTGTTGGAATTTCGATGGTATAACAGGGAGTTTCATATGATATAGATATTGGAATAGAGAACATGGGAATCCTAGGTATCTAGGTGGGTATAATAGGTCTAGTATGATAGGTGAGTTAGTAGGGATGAGGCCTGGTCTCCCTAGTAGGATTATATGAAGACACTAACTAAACACTTTTTATGGGAATTGGTTGGATCAAAAAGGAGATGGAACCTTGTATCTAGGATTTTATCACTGAAATTAAAAGGAACCAAGGACCCTACTAACCCTAGTTACCTTAGGGATTTTTTATAGTTCTTATACTATGCTTTCTGTTTCAGTTTGTTTTTCATATTATTTTCCTCTTTTATGTCAAAGAATATTTTTACGGAAATTGTACTCTTATTTTTCTTCAATACTAGAATGATAATTTATTATCTAATTTAATTTCATGGAATATATTTTAGTGGTATCCTATTGGTAAAGTTAACACACAGACTACTTACACCCTCGGGTGTAAGTATACCTTGTTATGTTTAACTCACATAAGGGAAATGATTTTCATGGTAGAGATGGTGGATCTATGAGTTAGTGGTTCCTTTTTCAGCAGGTGGTGGTGGTGGTGGAATGAGGATGTCAACTCACATATTTCATGGATTAATCTTGGTCTAGTTGGTACAACACCCCTTCTTAGTTGTTTTTTTGGTTGTAAATGCTAAATTTTAAACTCAGGGTTAGAGTGTTCTGTTTTTTCTCTCATGTTATAGAAATTGATTATGATGTGATGTAAACTTTTTATTAGTTTATTATTGGTTTTAATGGGAGAAATTGTTACCAAAGGTATTTCTCAATACCCTAATACTAGTTTCTAGATCATGAGGATTGGGAATTACCTTCGGGCCATTTCATGGTTTGGGTGTTGGGTTGGATGGTAATGTTGGGATGGTTCATGAAAACCAGCATCGAGTCTTCCTTAAATTTTCAATTCACATTATCATGAAGATTATTTTTTAATGTTGGTGACTAAAAATGGTAATGAAATTCATTATACGAGTGATCCAAAATATCTTATATAGTAAGTGGGAAATTATCATATGTCAGTCAAGGAAATTATCTTAAAACCTTATTTCAATTATCTTTTGTGAGGCTGACAATAAATATTAACTTTCATGAACACTATTCAAATATCATATTTTATTTTTGGTAAAATAAAGTAAAACATAACCCAAATCACTATAATATAATAAATGAATACAAAAAATCTAAATGAAACATCACATCATAATAATCCATGAGTTACCAAATACCATTTTGATAAATTATAATTTGATACCACTAATATATTTTAAAATTAAATCCATGGAATGCTATACATTTCAATACCTACATTGAAACATTTATAATATTAAATTTAATATTTCAATAAAAATTCCACCATGATCAATATTAATGTAGTTCTTTAAATTTTATGAATAATAAAATAATATTACTATTCAAAAATTAATCATAAAAATCACTAATTTCACAATAATAATCAAGTAAAAGTAATTTTAGAAAAAAATAATCCAATTCCATTAAAATTTCATTTAATACACATTTAAATGAATAAATAATTAAAATTATAATTGATTAATCAAGAAGATCAGGTAAAAATATATTCGATAATGGTCACAAAAAATTCCCACACACTTGAGATATTTCTTTTGCTTGAGCAATCAATTAGTAAAATTCAATGGACAAAAATAAATGTCAAGGATGAAAATCTAAAGTACCATAAAGAATGAGCTCTCAAAAGTATTTTCCCCAATGTAATATCTTAAGTAAAAAAGTTTATTTCTCTTCACAAAACATTTGTTTGGTCAAAAGTTACTTTTATTTTTAAAAATGTGATTGATATTGAAAATTTTAAAAATATTTAAACAAAATTCAATATTAATTTAAAAAAAATTTCCAAAAAAATAATTTTATCTAAGTGTATAGAATCACATAATTAGCATGGAATAAATAAAAACAAAAAATATAAGAGTGAGATTAATAATTAAAAATAACTAGTTATCAAATCAAGAGAAAATTATACATTAAAATAAATGAAAGTCCACATGAATTGTGAGTTCATTTTATATCATATTTAAATATATAGATTATGAGTTTAAAATACAATCATAAAGTTTAAATCAAAGATAATATAATGTTTTACTTCAAAGTTTGACAGAAATAAAAAAAATCATGAGATAATTATAAATGATGAACTTAATTAAATCCATGGGGAATCAGAAAAAATTAACCTCCTATAAGTGAAAAAATTTCCTTCATACATTGATTTTTTTAACTCAGTGAATAAGAAAACTGATATTTAAGCATAGTAAATTTTGAAAAACAATATGTTTTTATTTTATGTGAAAAAATTTCATGCACAATTTAGCACATTAAAGACCCCTCCCACAATTAAAACCAAAAATTTCCCACAATATTTAATCTCATTATGGGAGAATTAGTTTAAAACAATTTGAGGTTGAAAACTAATTTCCAATTTCAATAGTGAGAAAAAATGTTTAAAATGGGTTACATTAAAGCTCAAAAATCATATTTTCCACTAAACTAATCCAATCAACAAAACATTAAATACCAAAGAGACTTTCCAATAGGTTACAAATTTATATTTTAAAAAATAAAGCATCATTTTTAGGGAGTATTCTTGATAACATGTGATGTTTCAAAAATAATTTTTAATGAGACCTTAAATAAATAGTATAAAATGGTAGTAATTACTTCATATAAAGAGGGAGAAAAGCATTATTATCCAAAAAAATCTATATATTTTCAACATATAACATAACACATACAAATCAAATTTCATTAATTTATTTTAACAAAACAACAAGATTCATGTCAATAAATATGAGCATAATTTTATGTGAAACCAAATTTCTATGAGATTACAAAATATAAGTTCAAATATAAAGTAACTAGAGTATGAGATAAAGAATTTTAATCCATTTTTTTAATCTTTTAACACCTCTTATCCCTTGAAAATACCCATTTTCCATTTCCATCCCACTTCCCTCTATATGTTACACTGGTTTTGGGATTTCCAAATCTACCTAAAAAAAATATCTTAACTTACATATTATATTTTCTATGTCCACTCTAAGGAAATTTAAAATATAGTTATACATGTTACAGAGTACATTTGATCAACTATATTCCTTCCAAGTTCCTAGGTTATCTAATAGTAGAGACAAGTTTACTACTCAAGTGAAATTTCAACTGGTTTTTTACACAGTTCAAGTACTATTAGGTTTCAGATGTGATTACTATTGAAGAATGATGAGGAGTTTTAATATCTTAATAATAATGAAAACTATAATTCAAATAGTGGTATTAATGAACTGAAACTCACTCCTTTACTCATAAAATATATCACTCATGGAACTTATTCCTTTATTCCTTTTCTGTTTAACAACTATGAAATGAAAAAAATGAAGATCATACTATTTTCTTTATTATATATATATTATCCTATTTATTATTTTCATATATAATTTTTTTCATGGAGAAAAATATTGAAACATGTATTATAGTGATTAAAATCATTTGTGACCTCACAACCAAAAAATATTTAAAGTTACCCCTCTCTCAACCCAAAATAGAGGGATTCTTACCTATAACTTTCTAAAAATTTACCCTCACACCAACACATAGATAAAATATTTCATGAAATGCAAAAAATATAAGGGTGGGTAGGGATTAATATAGATTTTATGTGGCTTACCTAAAAGGTAGTGAATGGATGATAAGGCTTAAAGTGGGTCAAGTGACAATGTAGTCAGAAATAGTATATTTTTCTTTAAATTGGATTTTAAAATTGAAAAATAACCTATATCATAAAAATTACAATTGAAATATATATCTTCACACAAGAATAAATAAATTTTCTACTTTCATTTATGACTTTAGACTCTCAGGAAATAGATTACATGGAAAAATATGAAAAAATGGTTTTATAATGTATCTTGGGTTTGGGATTAAAATCAATTGTTTAATAAATTGAAGACTTAAATAATTATTTAAAAAATAGTAACATAAGTTCAATTCATGAAATAATTAAATATACCCACTTTATCAATCATCTATACTTATTAAATTCAAAACTAGGGAAATCATTAAAAATGGAGATGTTTTTTTACCAGATAGGAAGTTATTAGAGATCAAAATTTTTACCTAAAAATATAACAAAATAGTAAACAACAATTAAATTTAGAATATCTTAAATGAATTTAAATTCTCTTCCCCCCACCACACTCATCTAACACTTTACCTTTAAGTCCAAGCATGTGTACAAATGATTTTCTAGCGATTAAAAAAATATTTAAGAGAAATATAACTTTATTATTGGGTAGTTTAATCCTTTAGTTAGTCTCCTATATACTACCCATTACAAACCGAAAAAATAAAAAAAATGAATTAATAATTATTTAAAAAATAAATAAGGTGGTTAAAATTTAAAAATAAAGATAAAATTGGGTAATCCCCCAAGAGGTGTCATGTTTATACTTCATACAGCTAGGAAGTCCTATGTAAGACCATAATTCAAAATATTTATGTGGTTTTATTAATATAAACCACCAAATTATATTTCTTTAAATTTCTTTGATTATACACCAAGAATGAAGACTCCCAAGAAAAGAGAATAATTGTCCCACCCCTGAAAAATGAATGAAAATAAGTAAAAATTAGGAGGGGAAATAAGGAATGCATACTCCCAATAAAAGTTTATATTTTCCTCTTCCAGAATAAGTTTTCCTTGTTGTGGAAGAGGTAGTCGCATCACCATGGGGTCCTTGAGATCTTCATCTTATTTAACCATCGCCTCTTGGGTGGTGTTTTTTAAACATCCAATATTGGTTTCATAGAAGGTAATTATATATTAAGAGTATGAGATAAATTATTCAACAATTATATTTGATAAATATTTAAATAGAATAAATTCAAATATACATGATCCCTCTCATTTTTATTGACTTTTAAGACTATTTCATCTTTCACATCCCCTATAACTTCTTCATGTTCAAATTATACCACCATATTGTCCTCATTCATGACCACTTCATCATAATCATAATGATACTATGGGAAAATCATAGGTTTTTTTTTTCAAAAAAAATACAATTATTTGTAGTGAAATGGATTTATAACATTATAAAATAAAAAATAAGAGAATATAGTGTTAATTCCACCCACTTCAATCAATCTTATTCATGTTTTTATTCTTCTTTCATGAACACTAAGTGGATTTTTGAAATGTGTAGGAGAGAAAGGTCATGTAGTTTAGTTTCCACCTCAATGAAGTCTTCTTTAAAATTTTGAGGGAATATCTCTTTTTGTGCCTCAAATTCCTCTAAATGGAACTATAGAAATTAATATGTAAACTCTTCAATCTATTTTTACAATGATTTAAAAATTAATTTCTCAAGGTATTACTTTAGATATTTTATTATATCATTGAATGCCTTTTATCTATATATTAAACTTTGAGCTCCCCTTTCATATTTATCTAAAATAAAACAACTTCATCCAATGGTGAGGGTGTGTCAAACTTTGATTCTATTTTTTGATATTTTTCTTATGATAGAAAAGAAAAAATATTAAAAAAATATGAAAGGAATAGTGAGAGATCGATTTATCTCCCTTAAAATAGTTCAATATTATGATACTATTTTCATACGATGGCACAAAATAATATTTATTCATTCAAATTTATCCCAGTGGACAACATGGTTTATCTATTCTGAGGTTCTGTATGGATCACTCACTACTCTAATTCAATTATTAAAATTATTGATATTTTTTAAGGGAAACAATGGAATGGGTGGTTTTAAAAATGGTTTTAAACGTCAAAATAAATGAACGAAATTAAAAACTAAATTAGAGTTAGTAATAAAGGTCTCATTACTAGGGTTATTTACATTGGTTCCATTATTATCTATTTGAATTTTATAAATTCTATTTGTTAGTTCTTCCCATTGTACATGACCCAAGATCCTATGATTTGATTATAAAACTTATCAGGCCTTGTAAATATCTCTCACATTCAAAATATTACCTCGTCTAATAATCTAAAAATGAGGAACACACCTCAATAGAGTATATGACACCTTACAAGACCCAACACTGTCATATGTCATTTAATCTCTCTATTTTACTCAACTGAATTGTATGAAAAGATTACCAAGAGAAGGTTGGGAATTAATATTTATTATGTAATATAATAAGTTTGGGAGTCATTCTATAGAGAGGTGGAATATAACCACAATAACCTATAATAACCCTCACTATCTCATTACAAATATAAAATAAACATTGAGAAATTAAGATTTGGTATTTTGGAACACCGAGAGAACTACCACCTAGTAAAATCCTTGAGTTATCAACTTACCATCATGAGTATTTAAAAGGTAATATATAAAAGCAAAAAAGAAAATTAGTGATAAAGAGAGAGAATAAGCACTACTATATATTAAAATTAATGAATATAATTATAAAATCAAGAAAGCAGAAAAAAACCAGAATTATTTCAAAAATATGGATAAGAGGATTGAAATGTGAACCTTATTAAAATGGAAAGAATAAATTATTTAAATAATTGTTAGTATTTAGTATTCTTAAATTTTTTATGGGGATTGATTCCATGCATACAACATACTCCATTGATATTTTTTTCAAATGTTAAAAATATATTATTATTCTTATAAATCCTCCCTCGATCTTTTATCATTCTATATACTTTTTGGAATAAACATACATGGTCAAAAAAAGATTTTAAATTATCCTTACATCCAAATATTTATGGATTGATTCCATGTATATTTGAAGTGTTCATAATGGACATAATTATTTTGAGTAATCATAAATATTTAATTCTCACTTGACCTATAATTCTTATGATTTCATAAAGGATAGAACCTTTTTTTAGTATCTTCAACATCTTACATATGATCTCTTTTCTTTAATGGGAAAGAAATTTTACTTGTGTATCATTGTATCCACCGGTTACTTTTATATATTAAAAGTAAATCACTATAGATTTATAGAAAAATTCATTACATGTCATCCACTAAGAAATTTTACATATCCTACAAAAAAACATTATGTATTACATGTGCATCCAAATAATTAATTCAAATAAAAAAGGAAAATTAATTACATACTAGGGAAAATATATTACATATGTACTACAAAATATAACATATCACTGAAATTACTTACACACCCCATACTTTCCCAATCTACCAACTTACTTTTCAATACAAAAACTCATATATATCAATTTAACCGTACATGAGGTTTTATATTTTGAATATAAATATCATTCATCCTATCTAGGTGATCTTAGGTATAAGTTTTATACATATTTAAGTTTTTCTCATTTAGTCCTTTCTTAAATTTGACAATATCTTCTATAAATTCTTACCTTCTAAAATTTAATCCCTTTTCTTATGGTACTTTTTCCTTACTTTTGGATCATTGTATAAAATAAATACTCTTTCGGAAATTAATATCTTCTAAAAATTCATCATTATGATACCAGAATCTTAAAAATTTTAGATTAATCTTTATAATAATCAAAATACACTCAAAATAAAATATGGCCATGGGAAAAAATTAATTCTTAACAAAATTAATTCTTAAAAAAATTAATTAAAGTCATGAATTTAGGTTATTTTCATATAAAACCTCAAATTACACCATTCAACTAAATATATCATAACTTCCATTAAAATTTTAAAATATTGGTAATTAGATCATTTAATGATAATGTAAAAACATTGAAATATTGTGTTATGTTAGGGTCATGGGATGGATCACCATTAGTGAGAGGGTATTAGTTGAGGATGTGTTTATAGAGACGAACCTTTAGTGAGATTTTGTGGGATTGGGGTCTCCTAAGTGTGAGATTATTGATGTATGATGCAATTATGAGACCTCAACATGAGTGAGAATTTAGTGGTGTGAGATGTGGTATGAGATAAGGTATGAGACATCACCCTAAGTGGGAGGGTGTTGATATGAGATGTGGCATGTGATGAGATATAGGACCTCAACTAGAGTAAGATGGTGGTGGTTTGAGATGTGGAATGAGATATGGAATGAGACCTCTACCTAAGTGATTGAGTGGAAGTATGAGATAAGACTTGAGATTGAGACTTATTTTGAGACCAAATTGAGTGATTGGGTAATTTTCAAAGATCAATTGTTGTTCCTTACCATTTTCTATATGGTATGGGCTTGATTGAATTCTGATTTGACTTCATCTGCTAGAATTGACTTGAAAAAATGAGGTTTGGCATCATGGTTTCCTAGTTATAACATTAAGACCTGATGTGTATGATTATGTTTTTTATATTTATTTTCATTATATACACTCACTACATATTTTGAAATATCTAAGGAACCCCATTTTTGGTACCCTACTGAGATTTATTTCACACACCTTTCATGGGAACCTTGGTGTATGTGAAAATCATAATGTTTCACTTTTAACTTGTAAGTTATATATAAGACCCAATTGGCTTTAGGAGACCGGTCTAAAGATGAACCTAGAATTTCATATTTAAGCCTCCCTTTTTTCTTCATCTCACTTATATTTAGTAAGCCCGACGGGTGATTGTTATGATGTAGGTATTCATTTTTAGAATAGTTACAATTCCATTATAGTAACATGATTTCATATATTATTTATATTTTGTTATTTACTATGAATATTTTTTATTAATCATATTTGGCACTCTCGATAGGATGAATTTTAGGAAATTTTATTTGGGGTGTTAAAAAATGGTATTAGAGAATTGATTTAGTTTTCTTCCAATCTAGGAATTGGTAAGAATTTGTTTGAACTTGGATAATACATTGGATTAGTATATCATGAACACCTATTCTTTAGAGATTCCAACTTTATAGGGGTTTTGTTTTACACTCATTTATTTATGTTGTTTTTATTAATGTGTTATAAAAATATAATGTACTTAGTTGAGTTGTTATATATGATTCTACTCTTATCCTATGGTGGAAAGAGAGTGTGTTCATGAATAATATTAGGCACAAAGGTTTATCTAGAAATTTTCATGATTGGTTGTCCATATTTAATGGTTTTTAAAAGGAAAAATGGATTTATAAAAATAGATTTTAGTAAAGAAATTTTTGAAAATATCATTGTAGAAATGGTTGAATATTGGGGTTTAGTTAATTAAAAAATCAACAATAAATTATTTGGTGTTTTACCAAATAAAATATTTTAGATGTGATAATTTATTAAATTTATGATGTAATTTTTAAATATATTTTTTGACACAATGATATTATAGTTGTACATGTATGGAGGATGGTGCCTCGTAGTGGGTAGGATAGTGTAGTAGTTTTATAGCATGGTTAATATAGGTGACATGGGATTAATACGTAAATTTTTTTGGATTAGGATGTTTTTATCGATGATAGGACCTTAAAATGGTTGTAATAGCATGTGGTGCTACCTTAGAAAGGTGGTGTGGCTCTCTTTAAGGAAAGTCTAGGGGTCCTAGAGTAAGATGATGATATGGGTTATGGTTGGTTGGTATGATCTATTTAGTTGTATGTGAACCCTATTGTCTTTGGGCCAACATAGCGGTACAATGGATAAATACCATTGAGTTGGTTGGGTCAGTTTTTGTTGATTTCGGTGGATTAAGTGATGTGACTCTTTGTGTGAGATTCAGGTTAATAGTATAGCAAGGTTGATGATTATGCCTATTGGAATACTGTTCAATGTCCTTTAGTAGGTCATATAGTTGAGAATATCATACATTATAGGTGATTTACTTGGCTATTAATCATTTAAATAAGGAAAAGTGAGCGGGTTTATTATTTTTCTAGGTTTGTAGGATCACATGACCTAGGTCGAGAAAAGATTGGTCAGATACATTTAGTGTATGAGAGATTCTTGAGAGATGTGGGATAAAGTGACCTATTTTTTTTGTTTCTTTAGTTATTTTAAAATTAATCCATTTATAGTTATTCATGTGGGATGTATTGGAATTATAGGAATGGGTAGGTTGAATGTTTTGGATTTTTTTATTTTGGAAACAAAATTTGGGCGTTAGAATGTGGAAAGGCTAGTGGTTATGCCCTAGAGTAGAAAAAACCATATGATACATGGGGGTTTGGGAATGTGGGATGACACAAAATTATTAGAGAAATATGTTTTGGAATTACATTAGGATTCTAGTTATAGATTTCAGGGAATATTGAGGTTTCAGATATGTCATTGGGGTGTGACCATCTATTGAGTAGTGGGGTGTGAGTGAGTGAATTCACTGGGTAGTCTCTTAGATATTGTCTCTGATGGGAAGTGCCTAGTGAAACTACCCTGGGAAGGGGTTTATTGTGAGTCTAAAAAAATATAAATATAAATATCATCATAGGATGGATGGAGGTGTATTATTTGGGTTCTCATGGAAATCATTCCAAGTTCTTAGAATATTTTAGGGAATATATGATGGTTTTTGTGTTGTTTTCTGATTGAGAGGGCTGATTTTGGGGTAGTTACAAGGGAAGATTAAGGAAGGGTATGTTTTGGTTAGATTGATATTGCATTTTGGTATATATTTCTAGGACCTCTATCGATGTAATGTAGTACAACACTGATAATTTTAGAGAAATGTTTGATAGAAACTAGGGGTTACTAGGAAGATAATAAATTAGTTATATGGGTAAAGTGAAACATGTCTATAGAGACTAGAGGGTGTCAATGGTTGGGAAGTTAAGAAAGGGTTAGTTGGTCCAGGTGAGGAATATTTATAATAACATGACTTCATAGGACCTTAATGAAAGTCTTGTGGGTCAAGGTTATTGGGTTTTAATTAGTAAGGATTTTTTAGGGAAATTCTTATGATATGATGGTTTTAAATAAAGAAGGTATTAGAAGGATGATAGTACGAATAAACCCATGGTGGAAAGACCTCTACCGTTCATGGTTATTGATCTTAAACTTATAAAGAAATAGTCAATATCAGTTTATGTGATGATCTAGGTAGAATGTAAGATGGATTTCCACAATTTTTGTAAGTGGTGGGATGATTCATATTGGGTTCTAGGGGTAAACATGATTAGATTATCCATCCATAATTATTAGTGTTGTTAGTGAATTAAATAATCAATTAGTATTTGGATTATAAAATTAGTCTAGGTGCATCCTTGTTGCTAAAATAGATATTTCCAAAATCCATTAAGCATATGATGCATTTGGATATATTGTAACATAAAATATGGGTATATCATAAGGTCATGATATAAGATATAATTCATGTTTCATATTCCTATCATATTATATAATTGGATATTTTATTAGGTATGTTATATGATAACTTTCCACTATCTATTTTCAATATAGTGGTTCAAATGTTAAGTATTAACATTTTAGGTAATCTTATATGTTGGATATTTATTAACAACTGTTTTATTAAATGAAATTAATTAGAGATTAATTATATTTGAGTGTTAGAAAAGGGGTTTCAATAGTATCTATAACTCATACATTTCATAATTTATGAGTTATTTTATGGATAATTCGGGAGTGTCCCAAGGGACTATAAAATGAGGCTTTTCCATGAGATGGGTTAGTTTTTGATCCCCTGGAATTTTATGATACATGAAGCTTTCCTCCTCCTCCTATATTTTTTGAAAGAGGAATCAGTATGACATGAGATGGAGAAGGGTTATTCCCATGTGATGGGTGATTCAACCATACAATGGATATGCCATAAGGGAGTTATAACATTAGGATTCCTCTTTGTGATATTTATTAAGAATAAAATAATGATGGATTAGTGGAAGAAATAGAGTGAGGTACACACAAGTACAATTTAATTACTCATGCATGGTGATCTTAGTTTGTTTGTTTATTTAGAATTTGATTGCTTATTTTAATCAATAAATTATCCTAAGAAACCTAATAGTTGTATTATAGCATGGAAATGATCCCTAAATCTTGAAATCATTCCTAAAATGAAGAAGTTTCATTTTACAACAAAATAAACTATTACAGTATCTTTACTATATAAGAAATATTATAAGGCACTACAAGTTTAATCTAACATAAGAACCATACAATGAACTAATCCTTCATAGTTATTTGATTAATTGGGTAATTCAGATATAGGTAATTGACTCACCCTACACAAAACCAGCGTTGTGCGGTATTAATCTTATGCAATCAACAATGATTTGGTTGTTTATATCACACATACATCTGTATAAATCTTTTAACACAAGCATGTGTCTCACAAGTTAATCCCATGAAACTACTAGTATAATCGCATGAAGTGCATGGCTAATTCATATATATTCCCATACACGTGCATTTTAAATTCATGTGGTGCCTACGTTAATGCTCTGAGAGCCATACTATAGACCAACTATGTGGGATTATTTTTATTTATTCCTATGTATAACATTTTGTTAATTCTATACATGTCGTTCTATATATCAGATATGTGATATTAATATGTTTTAATCCTATTTGAGACCGCCCTAAACTGGAATAATCTGATATGGAAGTAATATCCTTATATTTGGTGTCCATGCATATGTGATGTGTTGGATTTATTCCTATATAGTGACTACTAATTATTATGTCTGTCTTAGATCATGAGTTAACAACATATAGGATTTTTAATCATGGATTTATTCTCACATGATCCTTTATGCCATCAGAATTTGGTTCTTGGGTAATAATAAATAGTTTACCCCTGGGTTTAATCCTACATAAGGTTAAAAAATGGAAATATTTTGTTCTTAAAATTAAATTATGAATTGAATTATATAATTTATATTTTTCTATTAATTATATATAATATTAATATGGGTTATTTATTTATTTATAATTTTTTTATAAATTAATTAATTATAAAATGTTTATAATTAATTATTTAAATGTTTTTGAAATATTAATTTATTAAATATCCCATAATATTAAATGTCAATATTAAAATACCTTTCTCCAAATTATATGTCTTGATTTATAATTTAGATATAATGTGATTATATCTAAATTATGTGGGTATCTTATAAAATGGTTATAAATTGAAAAATGAGGTTGATATCTAATATAGTATACATTAGAATTAGGAATTGTTCATAATTTATTAATTTTAATTTCTCATATTAAAATTCCTTATTTGAGAAATTAATCAAACCAAATAAAAATAAGTTTTTATGATTGACTAAATGAAGGTTTAAATGATGGTATGTGTTTTTTGGATTATGTATAAATATTTACACGATAGAATTTAAATATAATTTTTTTGTATTTCATGTAATATCATATATTTTAATTGAAACTTTATATAGTGAATAATATGAAAGAGTTCATATTATTAAATGAATATAAATTTTTTAAATTCAAAATTATTGGATGCCAATAAGAATAAATAAAATTATTTAGTGTTTATTCTTATCTTTATTTATGAATTTTTTATACATTATATCACATGTTTGAATACTTTAATTGTTCATTTATTTGGTTTTCCCCTATTTATTATTCATATATATAATTTTTATATTATTAAAAATTATGTGTATTATTTAGTTTAAAGTTATTAAACTTCTTTAATATTTTTTCATACCCACATCTGTGGAGTTACAAGCTAGGTATGATAATGGTTTTAGTTTTTATTTATCTTCAATTTGTCTTGTATTGGGTTGTGGGCTTGAATTAAATATATAATTTTGATTTATAAATACTAGGCATTATAACTATAATGGAATTGAGATATCTATTGAGCAAAGTATCATGGGGTATAGGGACTTTGCGTCGGACTGATCACTGGCCAAGAGGCTTATGCCTTTCCTAGAAAAGTGAGTGTTGGCTATATGTGGCTCTAGGCTTATTCATGTGAGGATTATTGACTTTGTATAATTCTAATAATTTACATGTAAGTGTTTTATATAAATTATTTATAGGATTAATTTTGATATGTATTAATATATTTGGATATTAATTTGAGTTAGTAACTCAATATATGGGTTTTGTAAAGAGTTTCACATGAATATAGTTTAAATATATTGATTAGGTGGAAGAAATATGATTCCAAACTAAATTACTAGAAGCATTAAAACATAATGTCAATAACATGATATGGGATGGTGAAATTAAATCCACATTAAAAATACTAGGTTTAAAATACTTTATAAAAAAACATATGTCAAGGCCTCAATCATCAAACTGAGTAGTTTCATGCTAAAAGTAGATTCTCATGGATTATCTTGTGTAATGCATGGAGGAGATGGATAAACCTAAGAGTTAGTTAACCAAATACCAATATGATATTTTGGTTACATTTATTTTGGAAACCTTTTGTTCGGATACGATATGAATAGAGTTGAGATTATATTATATGTTGTATTTGGTAAAACTATTATCTACCTAGTTATCTGATAGTCATATATCATTATATTTGAATAATGTTCTACCTAAATAGTTAAGTGGTGATATGAAAACTATAGTGGACCGATTTATTAGTGAAATGTGGATCTTGTACCACTAAATTATATGATTAATTTAAAAGGGGTCATCATTTTAGTGGAAACACATTTAAAAAAATTCCTTAGGAATTTTCTATAAACCATGATACTCATATGAAAAAATCATACATTAAAAATATATGAAATCATCATCATCAAAAGTAAATTTAAAATTAATTATTCAAAAATATAATATTAATGTAATAAAAAACTAATACTATTAACTTCATAAAATTTCTCCAATTTGAGAAATTCTATGTGTTAAATCAATACCTTCATGAATAATAAAACAATTAAAGTTATTCAATAGGTGAATATTGATGCTTATAATAAGAATAAAATGTTTCATTAATGGTTTTGAAGGTATAAGATACATTATAACCAAATATATTTTGGTCTCTACTAATATACACAATATGATTGGTAATGCCAATAACTTGGAGAGATAATAGATTTATTATAAGAATTTTTCTAGTTAAAAAATTCATGATATTTTCATCATTAAAAAATTATTGAAAATTTGGTGAAGAAAATTTTACCCTAGTTTTAATTTTTTTTCGAAAATATGTACTAGTTAAATCAATTTCTATGTTCTGGTGTTTTTAGATAGCATGGGTGGGAAAGAAGTTTAAAGTGGAAGAAAAAAAGTTAGTTGGATTGTCCAATAATGTTTATTTTAGTAACCAATAAAGGTTAGTGAAACCTAACAGTGTTATTAGGAAGAATAGATAATGATTCCATAGGATTGAATTTTCTAGAATACCTGGAGGGGTTTATGAAATTCTATCGAATGTACAATTTATGTATCAATCTTATAAAAAACAATTCATCAATTTTAAAGGGTCGGTGAGACTAAATGTTTACTTCACAAATGTTATGAGAATATAAGAGTCTAGAAACAAGGGAATTGTAAAAAAAATATTATTGTATAAATTCGAGTGATGAAGAAAAGAGTTTTAATATAAAAATATCTGAATTTAAAGTAATACATCAAGCTCAGATGAATCTAACCAATGTCTATTTATATTCATCATCTTTCCGTTATTTTATAAGATAAATTAATTGTTAAAAAAATGTTGTTATGAAAAATATGAGATAATGGATTCCATATACATGGTTTGTGATTCATCATATTCAATAACATGTTTTGAGAAAAAGATAAGGATAAAAATTATTTATATAGGATAAAGGTTTGTTTCTATATTTTTGTTAAAATTAAAGGAATTGAGATCCCACCACCCCCATTGGAATATTTTAAAGAGTAATCTAATTTTCAAGAAAAATAATTCAAACATATAGAATACAATATATGATATGGTTATAATATTTTGTTTTTTAAATATTTCTACTTAAGAAAATAAGTGTTATTTACTTTCCCAAAAGAGTTTTTGAATATTAAAATGGTGTTCTGATGGAAATATAATGTCTATGATGATAGTGGGAGTATGTTTAAACTTATAGAAGTTCATAGTTAACAAATAAAATATTATTGAAGTCAAAATTCAAAGAAAAATTTACATAATATTTTAAAAGGATTTTTGGGGAATGATGGTCAAGATACATGTAAAGAGTTACATTTAGTTACCATAACAAATTGAATGTCACTTTACCCTAAAGAAGTTTAGTATGTGTTGGTAAGTGATAAAATATATAGTTACACTATCTATCAAAAAAATTCAATAGAAAATTTATTGGAAATGGTTTAAGAATGATGAAATTAATCTAATAAAGAGTTCTAATTAGACAATAAAATTTACTAACATCATAAAATTTGAAGTTGTGGTGTTAAGGAATTTCATTATGTTAAAGGAGTAGAACATTAGGAATATGGTTCCTAAATGTCATCAGTATTAAAACAATATTACTCCGTAGATGTTACTCACTAAACTGTTTTGTGGGAGGGTTTTATCAGGTGATTTCATAAGGATGTGGTTGGAATTTTATAATGATGAATTGAGTTTGATAAAACCCCTAAAAGTGTAGAAAAAATAAGGATGGTCTAGAATTCTATCATATATTATATGTTATACATGATCTTATGAATGGTTTTATTAAATATTCTTAAAGGGTTTAAGAATATACAATGTTTCATTTTAAACAAAAGGTTATCTCTAACTTTTTATTATTTCTTTTTGGATAAATATATATATAAATTGATTTACATTTCAAGAAGTGAAATGATAATTGACCTCTCAAAGTATGAATTTTATTTACACACAACTGATCTTCATCATAGAGTGTTATAGGTTATGAAAAAATATTAATTATAACAGGATTATGATTATTTTACCAAGATAAAGAATATGATCATGTGAAATAAAAAAATTTATATGTTTGATGTCGCATGAAATATACCAGATGAAGTATTATACACCATGAATATGGTATAATAGGGGTATATGGATCATATTTAGAGTCCTCGCTTCTTAAGGATGGAGAGATACTTGGAATGAAAACCTTTAAACATTGATAACTTTCTTATACAATCCTTAAGTATTTACAAATCTGGGGTGGTTGGGTTGTTATTGATCATGTTGTTGGTTAGCACATAAATATAAAGAGATTTTTCCTCTAGTATGAAAGGTATGAAATATGGTACATTAATTAAGATAAACCAAGGAAGTGAATGACCATACCAAGATAGTATATATTACGTTCTTATCTATGTTTTATGAAGGATATATTATGTGATCATCCGTAAAGATGAATTACATGTGATATATTCATTAACCCATTCAGCCTATTCTTGAATAATTGATAATTTTTGAGATGGCTATATGGGATTGAAATACTTTGTGTCTCATGGTCACTAAATATATTATAAAAATATATTGGATGAGAATTCACCCTTGTATATGATGCAGTAGGTGGGCACATGTTTAGAGACACATGTGTTGCATTGAGATCATTACATATTTATTTTTTTCTTGAGTAGCATTTATGATTTACTTGAAGACATTATTTTGTTACATTTATGGATCCAGTGATTCATATTTTTTTTAATACTACAATGGCCCATGGGGTCACACTTTGTTGTTGATTTCAAGGGGAATTAGTTTTACTTAGATTGATTCTATAAATGTGTTTTAGAGTTTATCAACAATGATTTTTGGATGTGGTTTTCAAAACCACTACAAAAATAATGTATTTTTGGAGATTGGTTATTTGGGGCTGATTTCCATAAAAAATAACCCATCATAAAAAATTACATTGCAAATAAAAATATTTAAGATGAACCAACATAATCCCACTAAGGATGATATTATTTTAAAGAGAAGTATTTATTCATCATAAATAGTATTTGTGATGGATTATAAATTTGGTCCTAAATAAATTTATTCTAAATTATTTGTGGTGGAATAATTATTTACATCACAAAAACAATGTGTGATGGATTTAAAATACCATCACAAATACTATTTTCAACAAAAATCTTTATTCCATCAAAAATATAATTCTAGGAATTTATTTTTGATGAAATTATATTTTCACCCAAATACCAATTATTATGGGCATTTATATTCATCACAAATAAAACAAAATATAGAAATAAAAATTACATTCACTGAAAAAAATCATTATAAAATTAATACTCAAATAATATAAAAAATAATATAATGTCACTAAGGGAGAAAGTGATAAAATCAATAAAGTTGAGGGAATTCCATCCGTAAAATTTATGAAATTCACCACAGATACTTCATTTTCTACTCCTATTACTAATCATGATACCGATGTTGTCACTCATTCTCCTGATGATGTTCTTCCTACTATTTGGTGAACCTCTATATAGTCTTTTCCTCAGCTCACAACCACTCCTCATACACTAAAATAACAAAGGATGATGATCCCACATATACTCCCTACAAACTAAATAATTACATCACTAAGGTACCAAAATAACTAGTTGGAGTTGATTATTAATCAACACCGATCAACTGAACTTTCTAAATACCACTTATTGTTTCATGTAGCCAAGCTTCCTCTTCAAAACATGGCTTGTATGAGGACACATCCCCACTAGATGTCTCGGCCCGAATCTCCCACATCCAAAAAATATTTTTCTCACATATTTCCTACTATAATATAAATAGATATTAAAAAGAAAAAAAGTTATAATATGTTAATTTAAAAAAATAATAACCATAATTTCTCAGTCTCTTTCCAACAATATTTCTATTGATAGTTTTAGTGTACATCCTCTTGTATATAGAAAACTCCATAATGGATAGATGAACCACTAACTTCATCAATTTATCATATATGCTTAGTATTAAAAAAAATATATAAATAATTTAACAATATTTTTTAGTAAATATAAATGGTATATACTAAAAGTAATATTCTCATCTATGTGTGTGACATCATATCTCCCATGATTCTATCAAACAGAATATGATCTCCTCTTAAAAGACTCTCATATCAAATAAGTGAAAATCTATCCCAAGACTAGGTGTGCATGTAATTAGGTCAACGAGACATGCATGAATCATCAAAGATAGTTTTAGATTCTATCTATATACCTACCATCCAATGTTTATATAAAAAGATTGAAATGATCACACATTCAAGCTTCATATGCCTCCGAAAGAAAGTGTCTCATGTTATCATCATTAGGAGAAAATAAACCCTAAAAATGTTTTGATAATATAGTAAATTATAAATTATTTAAATTTAAAATTAAATACATTTTTTATTTATATGCTCTATCCAGTGCTCAAACATGCGATGATGTACACTTGTTTGAATTAAATCCCATGAATCCCACAGAGAAAAAAAATTATTTCTCCGAATAGCACTTACCTAACAAACAACTAGATATGAAAAATAATGAAAAGATGAATAATTAATTACAAAATTAGTAAATAAAATTCATATTAAAACATACCTATTTTGATATGAATCAAAATAAATATATGTACATCTCTTAACAATATAATCTAGAATCAGTAATCATATAAGACCTCTATGAAACCATGTAGATAGTGCCATTTTAGCAACCTTGGTTGATCAAATAGGAGGCTTATCATCAAGCAGCTTATCCTTGAAAAATAATTACATCATCTCATCGAACATCTCTTGAGACATATGAGACATATAATTAATTTTAAAACAAATTATTCATTATATATAAAATTATAAATAATGAAAAAATTGTAGAACCTTTTTTTTAATCAATTGAGAAGAAATAATTTCACCTATGAATAATTATTGATGGAGATATAAAATATAAAAAACTAATAAATATATATTTAAAAAATAAAATATATTTATTTTTAATATAACTTGAATATGTTACAATATTCTTTATATTCATAGATGTAAATGCATTAGTCTTCATCCTCAATATCATAAATTTTCATATGAGATTAAATTTCATCACCCGTCATTGTTTTAAATTCATTGGTTACATCATCTACTTTATCAATTCCATCATCCCCTAACTATAGTGTTTCATAACCAATATCTATATCTCTTCAAGTAAAAAATTTATTTCGAAATATTTCTTGAAAAAATAAAATATTTTTCACTTCAAAAAAACTACTTTCAGTTTTCCTAATATAGATTTCATGAGATTTCGTTTTTATTATACTCCACCAGCCGTTTAAATTTCTCAAATAAGCATAGTAATTTACAAAACAAACTTGATATACTGGATGTTTCGATATAAAGGGTTTATTTACTACATTAAGAATTAAATATTTAATTTTAACAACTTTATTTAATGTATGAACATAAAACCCTCAATTTTTATCAAATCAATGATATTTAACAATTGTCACATAATTTTTTCTTAGATAACATAACTCGATTATTTCATTTAACATGTCATAAAATTTAAATTGACTTTCTTTGTGATGAGATACTTTTAAAGAATCACCATTGTTCATTGATTTTTCAGATTCAACGTATGTACATTTATGAAATCGAAACCCAATAAACACATATGTGTTATAAGGTTTTACCAGTTTTAATGACAGGTTACTCAATGAACATAATCAACCTTGAATTTTATTTTCATAGTTCAATACTTTGGAAAATAAAAAAATAATTAATAACAATTAAAATAACAAATTAATTTCACATGTTTGACTATAAATAATTTAACATACTAGCCTCTGAGATGAGTTATAAAATTTTCATTATTGGTTTTATTCATGAGAAACTAGGAAAAGTTATAAGAATGTTTTTATAAGATCATTATGAAATATAAAAAGAAAAATATTAATATAATTTTTAAAAATATTTTGAAAAATATAGTTAAAAAGTACCACTTATTATAAAAAAACATGTCATTTATTCATAATTATACAGAAAACATATATGAGCTATGTATTATTTTCCATCTAAAAGACATTGTTAAAAATAATCGCAAAAAATAATGTCTTTATGATTAAATCCTTATTATCCATGGCCTATGACGTCATAAAAATTCTACAAATTTTGATCCATTCTATTATTTTTTAAAGTATATTCACATTGAAAATAATAATAATTGAAATTTAAAAATTTCTCCTAAAAATAATCTACTGCAATTTACACATTAACTAGTTCTTTGTTACATACCTTCTTCTTTGATTTCTGAATACATCTCTCTTATGGGTAAATCCATGAGAACTATAGATGAACTCAAAATTTTGATTTATAAAAAAATTAATATTAAATGTTCCATTGAATCAATGATGTTAGGTAAAAATGTTTTTTTCCAATTTACATAAAATTTAATCAACATCATTTTTTAGTGTACTCAATGAATCATGGATTTTTTGGCTGAACAAATTTATTAGAAAAAATATGATATTTCAGTCAACACAACCAAAATCGAAGAATTGAATAACACTATAAGACCATTAGTAAGTGATATTTCCATTATTAAATGGAAATCTATAATTTTTAACCTAGGGTATGACCATTTTAGACACAGTAGTAAAATTAAAAGAGTAGTCATTTCGTAATATAAAATGTTCAATCCACTGATATAATAATAAAAAAATTATTTAGAAAGTGCTTAATATCATTTTGTCTTCATTAAATTTTATTATCTATCATTTTTAAATAACTCATGTTTGAGACGCCTATAAATTTGGGAATGATCTAACTATTAATTTATAGAATTAGTCTTTACATGTGTTCCCAACATGTTATAGAATATTGTATCAAAATATTTCTTCTCGGTGTATAATGTATCTAAATTTTGAAGAACTAACAAATAATAACAATAGGAAATATCCTAATTAATACTTCAATTTATCCAATTGTGATCTCTCCCAAAGCCACCTATTTTTTGTTTATAATTGGTCTAAAAATAATAAGATCTAATGAAAAGATGATATAATATAACTAAATAATTGAGAGCACTATTGGTGGTACATATTTTTTAATTCTAAAATTTATAAAATTATTTATATTACTATAGAAATATAATTTTTAGGAATAAATTTTAATGAGAATAAAAAATAAGATTTCCTTTAATTGATAATCATAAATTCTTTGTTGTGACTCCTGAAGTACGAATAAGATTTTTGACTATGTGTACTCCATCAAGATAAAATACTATAACCTGGAAATTCACTGGTTGTCAATATGAATATATATTTTAGTGTAAAATTCTATTTTACAACTACATCATATATATTTACACCATCACTCTGTAATAAAACTAACTCATCAATCATTGGTTTCAAATAAACATCTATATTCTTCTTTGGATTTCATGGAATTAATAAATACAAATTGATATATGTTTCCTTTATCAACATCAAAGGTGATAAGTTGTATAGAGTTATAAAAATGGACCAATAAAAATATTGACTGCCATAAGTACCAAATGGAATGGATCCATTTGTAGAAAGACATAATCATACATTATTAGGTAATAAAGAAAAAGACAAATTAATTTGATCAAAGTGTTTTCATAAATCAATATAAGCAATGATGATTTAAGCTTATAATTATATAAATATTGGAATAATGCCATGTAATCAATGCAACTATGTTGCAAGATACAAAATTTTATTGTAATCTAAGTATAATAGAAAAATATTAAATTTTTTTAATAAGAACAAATATAGACTTTTCTTGGTGTACCACTTTGTACCTTTATTTTCCACATGTTTCACAATTAACTATCGACTCATATTAACCATAATAAAAGATGAAATAATTTCAACATTCATGGATATTAGGATAACTAAGACAAAAATCATGTACTAATTAATTACTTTCATATAAATTTTTAAGAATTGTATTTCCCTCAGGTAAAAATAGTTTAACGAAAGAAAATATTTGATAAAAACAACTACTTGACATTCCAAAAGCTAATATAATAGTTATAAACTTTCTAACAGATTCTAATTTTTTATCTTACATAAGGATGTAGGGACTCCTCATTATATTTCAAAAAAAATTATATTTTAGATGGTTATAATTTAGGATTTGAATTATTATTCTAAGTTTCTATTTCTTGAATAGATAGAAAATAACCTCATGTACTAAATTTTGAAACTGTAATGGATTTGGAACCTAAAAATTTGGAATTTAATATGAATTATGTTTTATATGTTGGTCCAAAAACCTATAATCTTTTTAAAAACTAAAATGTAATAGATGAACCCCAACATATAAAAAGTTTCAAATCCCATGAGAACATTTTTCTTACACAAATACTTCATTATCCTTTATAAAAAAATATCAATGTGAAAAAAAACATATAAAAGTTTCAAAAACCTTAATGTTGACTAGATTTATACCAAAAACATGTGTATTTCTAGGATGATTTATCCAATGATGATCTAATAATAAAAACTAGTTTCTATTTTTTCCCATGTTTTTCATAAAAAATAACCGTCAATTGTGATATTATATAAAATGTTAAAAAAGTAATACACGTTTATTTTTACTAATTTTTATATCAAAGGTCAGTTCGTGTAGAACTATATTTTTGATATACAACATCCTAATATGTAATTATGATAGACTACATTGCAAAATATAATCACAACAGATTTATAAATCTATCAAAAATAATATATATTGTGACAAACACTATTTTTTCATCACTAATAGGTTTTATCTGTGTGAAAACCTCATAGTTTTGAAAGCCTATTATCCATGAAATCCTTTGACAGTCATGGATGGATTTTAATATCAAAAAATACTTTGACAATCATGAAGGGCTTTGGGAGTGTGAATGTCTTTGGTAGCCCTTAGAAGTTGTAAAAGCCTTTAGCCACCAAAAATTTATTTGACAGTCATGAAAGTATTTGACTATTATGATCTTATAATTTTTTAATTTATAATTTATAATAATAATATAATTGTTATTATTTAACAAAATTATTAATTTATCAATAATTTTAAATTACAATGTATTTTTTATATTAAAAATATTAATAAATCAAAAACTAAAATCATACTAATTAAAAACAATAATTAATAACCAGACATGAAAATATATTTAAACTCTAATAAATTATATAATAAATTTTTTATTAATTTAAAATAATATTTAACATCTATTTCTATTTTTTTATAATAGAAATAATATTTTTTTTAAAATTAATTGATATAATAAATTATGATTAATTTATAATTAAAATACTATTTATTAAATAAATAACCTTTATAGTAATTACTAGTTTTATTTTTTAGATTCTTAATTCACTAATTAATATTAAATTTTTATAGTTTTTATTTTTCATTAATTTTAAATCATGTTATAATAATTTTAATTTTTTATACAACTTTTTAATAATTATTAACCATTAAATTTTTATTTATCATTATGTATATTTTTATTTTTATTAATGTTAATGTTAATCAACATTTAATTTAGAGAAATTCTAACAATTTATAGTAATTTATAATAATTAATGACTATCCTAATCTATTTATTATTATTTATATTTTAATTATATTTCCAAAATTTTAACTAATAGTAACTAACATTTAGTAGTTTAGATTATTTTTAAAAATTTATACTAATTTATAATAATTAATGACTATTCATATAGAGAATTTGGGCAATGACCATTTGAATCAAAAACATTAAAAGGTAATTATAAATATATATATTAATATATAATAATGGGGGATTAACCCTTTAGAAGGTTATTAGTATACTTGATGTGTGTGTTTAGGTGTGTGATAATTGTTTTTATTGTTTCTATATGAGTAGTATAAATTAAAACTTACATTAAATTATTTAATTTTTTGTACTTTTTCTTAATTTTAATGAATATTTTCTTATTTTAGATTAAATATTTTATTATTAAACATTATTTCTAATGTTGTGATAGTGTTGTAGTAAAGAAAGTGTTTTCATTATGAGAACCATACAGTAACAAAATATTTTAGCTAGTGTAACCTTATAAAATTTTAAATTATAAGTGTCAATAATAATTTTATTATAAATTAGAAAAAAATAATATTCTAACCGTTAATATTAACAAAAAAATTAAAATATACTATATTTTTTATATTTAAAATCCCAATAAATTAAACAACTAATAAAATATTGGTTTTAAAAGAATAATTAATAACCCAATATGTAAATATAATTAAACTATAATAAATTAAATTAACTAACAAATTATATAATGAAAATCAAATAAATACATTTGATTATTAACAATTTAAAAATCATTTGTTTAAAATACCTTTAAACTAAAGTTTTTTTGTAACCTAAAAATAAATTCTGGAAGAAATCGAAGGATTTAATAGATAAAGATAGAGTTTGAGAGTTTTGTCATGAAAGAAAATGGATAGGGGTGAAACATTTATAAAAAAGATTATCAAAGAATATCCATCACAAATAGTTCATATTTTTAACTATTTTTAATTACTATTTACAATGAACATTGTTATTTGTGAGGAGTTTTTATTAAAGACTCAAAATATGTAACAATAATTACTTATTATAATTATGTCACCACAATATTTGGGATGTACTGGCTAGTCCATCACAAATATAATTTATTGGTGACATAAATATGAATTTCATCACAAATAACTCTTCCAACCCATGTTTGAAATTACATTAAAGGAATATGTGATGGGTTAATGGTATGAAACAAATATTTATCATGAAAAAATATATTTGGGATAGAAATATTATTTCATCATAAAAATCCTATTCAAAAAAACTATTTATTATAGAATTATGATTTTAGAAAATGTGTCATTATAAAAAAATGGTTTATTCTATTATGAAGATGTTGCATATGAAATGATATAAGGTGAAGTAAAGGATATTTTTAAAAATGAGTTTTGAAAGATATCCCAAATGAGTTTTTGATATATTTTCACAAGCTATTGTATATGATACAATATATTGTGAAATGGAGAAAAATATAAGAGGATTTTGTACAAGTGGAATATTGAAATAGATATTCCCTAAATCCATTATATAAATGATGGATTTAGCCATATTTTAAGAGAAAATTTGGCTATATCATTAGGGTGTGATATAATATGTCATGCATTCATTCCATTCAAGTCATATTGTATGATTAGCTATTTTGTATCTCATGGTATATGATACAATTACACTATCAATGATCAACATGGAATCCTAAATGTTATGTTTTAATATGTGAGTGATATTTTATATTGTCTATTAATTAAAAAATCATTTCACTAAATGAAATTTATGGTAGATTCATTATAGTCAAGGGTTGAAAAAGGGTTTCAAACCACATGCTTAAGTTATATGCTTCATAAAATATGTGTTATTTCATGGATAACTTGGGAGTTTCCCAAGAGGATATAAAAGGAGGATTTACCAAGAGATGGTGGGTTTTTAATCCCCTGCAATTTTTTCATACCCATAGTTTTATTCCTACTATATTTTTTCAATGATGCACTCGCATGTCATGAGATGGAGAATGGTTTCAAATATATGATGGGTGATTTATCCAACCCATGGATACACTACAAAATATTTACATTTTTTGAATTCCACTTTGTGACATTTATGAATAATTTAATGAAGATTGAATAGTGACAACAATAGTGTAAGGTATGCACATGTACAATTTCTTTAATTTTTTATAAAAAAATATTTCATTATTCATGAATTGAAATAAATTTTTTTTGGATTATTTATACTTATGTTTCTCATTTTAATAATTAAAATATAAAAATAAAGATAAAATTTTATAGTTTCAGTACACAAGAGAGAGTACAACATGGATATTAGGGATATTAGAGTTGATTAGGTAATTAAATAAGGTATGGTATTGGGATCATGTATTAGGGAACAACTATTTATGGATGGTTTAGATAGGCACCATGGATTAATTTTTTAGATTACATTATTTTAAATGATCCTAGGGTATCATGTGTGGTTGCCAATTTATATCGATATAATGAATCATATTCAAGATAATAGTTGATATTACAATGAGACAACATGATCTTGAGGAAATTTAGTATATGAGACAACTAAAAAATATTGATGCCTATAATTTGGGTGAGGTGAGATGGTTTTTTATTTAGATATGTCATTTTCAAAATTATTTATTTATGTTGAGTAAAATATTAATAGTTTTTTTTGTGAGAAGGCGAATGTGGTGGGATCAAGTTGGTGGAGGATTAAATTAAGTATAGTTTAGAATCATAAATTAGCAGTGTTGTTAGGTTTTAATGTATGTATCTAGTATCAGGGATAATCCTGAATACTTCATAGGGGTGTGAAGCCCTGTTTTGGGGAATTTTTCATCATCTACATTATTATGGGTTAGGGAATTCATATGGAATCCAGATTTTGAGATCTGAAGAAGGGGAAATTTTTATAATTGGGATTCAGATCAAAAACATTAGAGTTATGAAACATTTAAGAGATGATTTTATATGTGACTAGGTTCTTAGGTTGTGCTTAGGGGTTTTAGATGAGGTTTAGTGGGGTGGTGGGCCTACTGATTTAAGAAGCAGACACATTGGTTACCCGATAATAACCCCAAAATTAAGGATCCCTTGGAGGGATAGTAGGAACAAAAGGTTTGACTGATATTTAAAAAAATTAACTTTTTTGTTCAAGCCAATACCCCAAACCCCCTCTTCCCACCTCATCAACTCTCATTCTTCCTCTTCCAACATCTCCCAAAGTACCATCTATTTCTGAATTTATAATCCATCAAAAGAAAGATATCTACCTCAATAATGATAAAGAAAAACCAAGGTTAACACTCTCTATTTTTTTATTCCAATAATAACATGTAAACCCCATTTTAGAACCTATTTGTATGATTTCTAGATTTTAGGTGAACGAGGAAAACCTGATTCAAAATATCATACAAGATAGATCCTATACAATGGAGGTAGGTGGTTCCTTTTAAAGTTACTGGTATAAAACAAATATAGTTAGGCCTAAGACCAATAATGTATTTCATTTGTTTCTTTCGATAAATACACTAAATTGGATGATAATAGACATAGAATATTTGAAGAGAGGATATTTTCACATATAGTTTATAATTAATTTTTGTAAAAAATAATTGCCTTCTATATTAATTATTTATTAGTCATTTAATCAGGTTGACGACTCATATCATTTTATCATTGCAATAAAGGTTTCAAGGGTAGAATCCCTCAAGCGATATCCACACAAGCTCTATAAAATTTGGAACATCATCATAAAATCTTTGAGAACTAATGTGAATGATCCTAACCACATATGATGATCACCATTAATTGCAACAAGAATCCCTTCCAGTCTTTGAAGGATTCAATCTATTTCTCTCATTCAATAGAGATATGAGGAGGAACATTACTCTATATTCTTTACTGTGCTATTAATAATTTCACTTTATTTATTAATATAATTTTATAGGGTGAATGTTGTGCGCAAAAAATTATTAACCCATGAAATGATATTTAATGGGTTATATACTTAGGTTAGAGAGTTAGTTATTTCTCAAAGGCCCTTAACCAATATATTAATTATAATTAAACACCACATAAAAAGATAATATTATTATCATTATTATTTACTTAATTTAAAAAAAATCATAAGTATTTAATATCACTTATAAATAAAACAATTAATATTTATTTAAATGATATCAAATATATCATTCTAACCAGACTCTTAACTCAGTTCATCAATCCTCTTCGAAATTTATCAAACATTGAATAATAACTAATTATTTGAATAAATAAATAACACTCTATTATCCATTCAACAAATAAATAAATATTATATTCACTAACACGTGAATAAATATTTATTAAATATTCAACTCTCTCTCTCTCTCTCTCACACACACACACACACACACACACACATATATTATTTTGAATAACTAGTGAATGAATATTTTTTATCAACATAACTTGGATAATAATAAATCCTAAAAAATAGAGAATAACATTTAATAAAATATTCAATTCAAATAAAATTTAATTTAGGTTATGTATATAGTTAGTGTGCCACCCTACATGCCTATTTCTCAGTTGAATTAGGAAAACGTGATTAAGGTCTAAAATTAGCATATTGGAACATGTCAAGACACCCATACAGAAATGTAGCACCCTGAAAATTTAGTTTAAAAAATATTATGCTTTATTAAATTATTAACATGAAACATTGATCTTTAAAATAACTACAATATAATGTAAAAATATTATTATTTAAATGTGTCCATTATAACCTATCTATTAAATTGGAGGTACAAATAGGAATTACCACACAATAAAAAATATGTTTAAAGGTTTTATATAATGAAAATGTATTTATTAATTCATAATAATAATGTACTCAATTTTTAATAAAGTAATTTTATATTACAAAAAATATATTTTCTACAATTGTGTTTTGTGTGTGGATATTGATGAGCCAAATTTTATGCACAACTTTTTGAAAATTTCATTAATAATGTCAACTATTTTCAATTTTTTGGCCATCATAGTTATCCCCCAACCAATGGGAAGAAAGCCACACAATCAACCAGTTAGGGACCACCATCCAATAAACCTATAAAGAAATCCATCATGTGATGAAGAGATTCAACCATAGTAGTGCAACATTACATGAGTGGAGAATCTTTGCGGTAGAAGGATGAAGTCTTCATAGATGGGGGCATCACCGATAGTGCAGGGGTCCTCCAGCCCCCATCAGACTTAATTACAATTTAAAGAATGGTATATATTATATATTATCTTCCATCCACTACAAAAATCAATGTGGAATATATAATTAAGTGGGTATTGTGCACTTAAGAGAGATTCCATTTTTTCGATCCATATAGTGCGTCGTCTTCCTCGTACACCCAATACACCATAGATCCCACCATTGCACCACAAATCTACCATGGAAAACCAAAATTAAGATTTTGGTGCCACTATAGAACCATGGACCACCACACCTCAGTAAAACCTTGCATCATGGAAGCCCCTGGAGAATGATATGTTGAAAGAGGCATTTCACTATGGTTCTGATGCTATGACGTACCTACTATTAGCATGAGGATGAATAAAATTGGTTACTTGATCATCAAAATAATTTTATAATGGTTGATACTTATTAAGAATGTATCATTATCCAAAGGATACACCCTGGGAAAAAAGGAAAATGGCTCAAAAAAGGATGAATATTTTACGTTGTATAATCAGGACTACATCATGGAGGGGTCTAAAATGGAAGTAGAAAGATTTAAAAGGAAGGTAGAGTTTTATTTGTGGGAGACAAGTGATGTTGTATCCATGCAATCCATATAAGGATTATGCACCACAATAAACATCAAATTTCGTTGATTACCTAAAAACAGTAATTTTGTATGAAATTCCCCACCTGCCTAAGAGTTTTTTCACCTGTATAAGGATAATCCATGGCCTTTGTAAGGTTAATGATATTTAAACTGAAACAACACCAATGAGTTTTACCCTATGTGACACCCATGACTTGAATAAAAGTAAATCCATGTAAAGGTGGATATAACACAGAGACATTTCCCACACTGTAGGGTTTCATTTCTACACAATTCAAAATCCCCAAACCTTCCAGCTATCCATATGTTTTGATAGAGTCTCAAGGGAAAATATAATGAATAAAAATTGTAGGGGAGTTCACATACACTAAGGTAGTTTGAAACACTACAAAAAATAGAGAGGAGTAAACCAATGTTAATATTCTTAAGAATTAGTCACCATGGATACTGTTGACTAGTTCAAGTAGAAAAATTATTAGAGGAGAAAATAAATTTAAAATGTTGTCGAAGTGGTAGAATTCACTTAGGATTATATCAATAAATATAGAAGGACTAATTTTGTGAAAAATTATGGGCCTACCCTAAGAGGCAATGTGACGAATTGATCCATCCAAGGGGAAGTTCCCCAACTGAATAAAATATTGGAATTTGACACTAGGAGTTAGAATTAAAGGATAAGGATCTTCATCACTCTCAAGATGGTGTAGTTTAGAATTTGTTTTATCTTTTTTTCATTATATAATAGTGTATACCCTATATAGATTGGTTATTCAATAAATTAATGTTATCATATTTTTATAATATCTTTTAATTTCTAATTCAACATTGAAAACTTCCAATTCATTGATAAATGATTGAGAGATTGAGTATGGGGGGTGAGGTATTGAAGAAGAGGGTAGAGTTTATTTAAAAGGATGGGTTCCAAAAAAATTATTCTTTATAACTTTTGAATTATTATATTTAATTTTTATTATGTTAAGACTAAAATTTTTAAAATCCCAAATTACCTATAAAAAGTTACAGATATTATTAGCGGGAACCTAATGTGATTAGGGGAAGTGGAAATCAAAAGATGGATTAATTTCTCATTTCAAATAAAGAATAAACTTAATACACCTAAGACGATTATAAATACACTTTTATAGAGAGGTTATCTTTATTAGGTTATTTTTTTGAGGTTGAGAGGCTAGTCTATATACTCTATGAAGGCTTACAGATATAATTTTTTGCAATCTCACAGGTTATTATTGAATTATTTTAACTTATAGAAAACCATAATTTGGTATCAACTCTCTATCTTCATCTTTATTTTATTTTTTTTAGTTAATCCACTACATATCTCTTAATATAGTTTAGATAATTTAGTTTAATAAATTCATGACACTGTAAATGCTATTTAATATATTATAAAATTTTTCTTTATGAGACCGGCCTCGTACCTACCACTAAATTACTCTTTATAGTTAGTATAGGTCAGGATACTATAACTTTCAAAATATTCTTTGGCCTAAGGATTAAATTATGTATTTCTAGAGAGTAACATTTATTTAATCATTATTGTGTAAAATTTGATTTTAAATTCAATAGTTAGAAAAAATTGTAAACCCCACCATTTTGTTTTCTAATTTTAGATTATATTCTTTTCATTTTTCTAATATTTTACATGCAAGTTGTTTTAGGATTTTTGATCTCAAGAAAAAGAATAGTGAAGGCCCACTTATGATTAGATATCCAATTTTAAAACCTTTCACAATGATATAAATAACATAAGATGGAAATTCAAATATAAGGATGATAGAATCAAGGAAATCCATGGGAACCAAAACTACACCTAGGTCTATAAGATTCACTCTTATGAATGGAATCTGAGTTCAATAGAGGAAGGATAATCCTATAAATAATGTCTAAAGAAGTTGAAGAATTTAAGGAATAAACCAATGAGAATTACCAAATTGAAAATCCATTTAGATACACTATATAATCTGGGGATGAATCTGAGGTAAGTTCATATTCTGATTCTTATTCTAAATTTTACATGGAGATGATGAGTTATGGGATATCATGCTTGACATGGTACAAGGGGAGAATATCGAACCTTATAAAAAATAATACCTACAACACCAATTGTAGAGAAACCCAAGAAGAAGAATAAGAAGAATACATGGTGGCTATTGAATTGGATGAAGTCATTACAGAATTTGAATAAGTGTAGCCACCAAATGAGAAAATGTATAGAGTGTTACAATGTTTAGAAATATCATGAACTCATATTATAATCAAGGGGGTTTTACACTACCAAGAACCATCCATCAAGTGAGAATCTGAGCTTTAATAGGAGGAGAGGTATAAGAGCTACACCATACCCTTTTCAAAGGAAGAATTGGTTCATTATGAGATGGTTGGATCTATACTCTAAACATATCATGTAATTGATGAGGTAAGGATGACCATAATGACCATAGTAAAAGTGATTTTTTTGAGGTAAACCGAATTGTATTTTTTTCATTCATAGGAATTGAAATTTATTTTATGATGTAGTGCAACCTTCCCCTCCCATATTTTTTAAGTTTTAATTGCATGGAACATATACTTTCACTGTTTTAATTTATTTTTTAGGACCATGAAGCATAAAGTCATCATGGATAATATGTTTAAGAGATTAAAAGTTAAAGGGGAGTATATTTTAAATCCATTATTCATAATACCCCCATATTAATCTAATCTATTTTACTCATTATTGAAAAATATGAATACCCACAATTAGATTGGTTCTTTTTTTTAATCCATGAAACTTTTAATTTTTTAGGAACATAACTATATAGTGTTTTAATTATCATGTTAATGTAATTGAATAAGTAAGATTGGTAAATTTAATTATTAGATTGAAACATAGGTTGAATTCAATGAATCGTGATTTTTTTTAATCTCATGTTTATGCAAATTTCCTTCCATTTTTCATTCATTAAATTTCAAAATTTCATGGGGATTAATTTTTTATTATCACACGTGCCATGAGTGGTTTTCTATAATACCATATTATCCCATTATTTAGAGGTTTATACACCAAATTTTCTATTCATTATTAGTAAATTTCTTAAGAGAACTTAGGACATGTTACCTACTAGGACTTTAATTTGATCTTATCAAAATGAAAATTTCTCAAAATTTAATTAAAACATGATTGAGTAATTTTTATTGATAAAACCACTATCCTTAAGACCTACCTTGTATGATCTTACTTTAAGACCTTGGATACCATGGATATTTTTTCATAGGAATGATCCTCATTACATGGCAATTAAATCCAATCTTACCATTGATTTAATATTTTTCATGATTTCAAATTTCAAGTGTGCGGGTGGATTTCAAGGTGTAAAGGTATATTATTTATTGAGGGAAATTGTTTTGGGAATTATCATAGGATATGAGAAAAGTTTCTTGACATTTTTATTTGTATTTATTATTTACCCATCTATAAATAAAATGAAAAGGTAAAATAATTGGGTTGTGTTTTGGGGGGGTCAAAAATCACCGTCACTTGACCAATGATTTTTATCATTTGGGGTTTGGTGGTGGATTTGAGAATTTTTAAAGCTCAATTTTTGAAAAAATCAAAAAATAGAAAAAAGAAATAAAATAAAAAATAACATAGAGGGGTAACTCATTCATTTTACTTTCATTGTCCATGGGATTAATTTGATATTTGGGATATAGCGAAGATATAATTTATTAGAGGATAATATAATTATATTTACTTCCATTATTATTCATTATAATTTAGATATAAACCTCCTTTTTGTGCCTTAATTTTTTTTCAACATTTACCAACCTGCCATTAATCCTCTGAATCATATGACCCAAATTTTCAAAGTCATCACTATTTTTAGTGATTTTTTCCTCTAATAAGTAGAGAATGTATATCTTATTCAAGTTCAATTATTGGTATATGTAATCATTGAATGAGGAAAAATATATATTTATTTTACCTTGATGGATGAGAGAAGAAAAATAATAGTGAGGTAAATCATAATTGGCATGTTCACGATAATTAATTAAGAGTATTGAAAGAGGTAAAGAATAAATTCTATCATTTTTCCCGAGAAAAATCAAATACATTGTGTATAGTGAGGAGTTAGATTCATTTTTCAGGTGTGAAACTTTAAAATTCTCTTTTTACCATTGATAGTTGTTTAGTTTCGTTAATTTTGATTATTTAATATTGGTAGCATGGGGTTTTCTTTATAATTATATGTTTAGATAAATGTTTGTGGAAAGCATGGATTAAGTGTGGGGTATTTGATAAGCCATATTTTATGCATATTTTTTAATATTTAATTTATAATATTCATTTTTTTCAATTTTATACACTAATATTTTCATTTTTTGCATTTTTCAGTATTGTATTTTTTAGAATTTCATTTGGAAAAAATAAATAAAATAAGTGAAATACATGTTTAATAAATTATAACTTTTTTCAAAGTATTTAATTAATATTTAAGTAAAACATTGTCCAACATATCAATCCTTCAACTAGAGGGAAGAAATCCACATTGCCTCCCTATCATGGGAAGCTAACTAAGAAACCCACTAGGAAGGTTGGTATGGGGAAGTGTGGGTTAATCATGACAGAACACAAACACATAAGAGGAGAATATGTGTGGTGGAGAGCATAGGGATTCACTGATATGAGGTGGTACCAGTGTTGTCGGGGGTAAAATTAACCCTATATGACTTAACAAACTCTTAAAGAATGATATATCTTATATATAATTGACCATAAATAGTGAAAATCGATGTTAGATGCATAATTATGTGGGTATTGTGAACTTAAGTGAAATGACATAATTTCGCTCCAATCAGCTTATTATCTTCCTCATATACATGATACATGATAAAACTCGCCACTTCATCAAAAATCCACCATGTTCATTCATAATAATGAGTCTAGTTCCACTGGAGATCTGAGCACCACAATGCCATAGGCAAGCCTTGTGTTGTCAAAGCCCCTGGAGAGTGAGGTCCCAATGATATATCATAGCTACTATTGGAATGGTTTTTTAAGAAAATGGTTTGTTCCATCATCAGAAACATTATTCCATGGATGATTCTTCTTAATAAGAGGTTGAGGCACTGTCCAAATGTTACAATGTGGGAAAAAAATAAGGAAAATAACATGGAAAAAGATAAATATGTTAGAATTTAGGATTGGGAATATGTTATGGATGGTTCTAAAATGGAAGTATCTAGTTTTTAAAGAAATATGAAGGATGGAACATTGTGATATGGCAGATTTTGTTTCCATGTATTCTATATATGGAGTTTGTGCCACACTAATAATCTTATATCACGAAGTACCCCAAATGGCATCCACTTAAGGGCCTTCCCACCTATATAAGGTTATTCCCAAATATGTAAAGGTAATAAAAGGTCTTTTTAAGGGTAAATATGTTTTCCCATTTGTGACACAAATGTACTTTACCCTTACACGACACCAATGACTTGCGAAATGGTAAATCCACATAAATTTGGATATATCACAATGGAACTACCGACACCATAGGGTTTCACTATTGCATAATTTAAAATCCTAAAACCTCTGAGTTATCCCTGAGTTGTGACTTAGTCTCAAAGGAAAGCTTGAAGAGGAATAAGTTTAAGGGAGATCTCTTACAATAAGAGTGTTTCAACCACTCCAAAAAATATGGAGGACTTGATCAGTGTTCAGATTTTTGAGAAGGAATCACTATAGAGACTATTTATTGGTTTAATTGGAGAAAAATATTTGAGGGAAAAAGAAATTTAAACTATTGGAGAATAAAGATAATTCACTCTAGGTGATCCCTATAAATAGAGAAGGACAGTTTCTATACAAAAGGGGAGCCAACCCTAGGAGATGATGAGTAGAATTGACTCACCCAAGGAGGAGGTTCCATGATCTAATAGGATATTATCATACAAACCCAAAGTGAGAGTAGAATGAGTAGTATTTTCATCACTATGAAGTCAAGATAATTTTGGATTTGTTTTCTCTTTTTTTCAATATGTAACAGTGGTGATCCTACATAAATGTTTTCTTCCATTCAAGCAGCGGTATCAAATTTTAAAATTACCTTTTCTTTTTTAATACCTCTTTGAAAACATCTAATTAATTCCAAAATAATTTATAGATTTATTATGGGTGTATTGGTGGTGTGGAAGAGGGTACAAATAATGGAAAAGTGTGGGTACTAAGGAATTCAATTATTTTTGACATGGAAATTATTCTCCTTAATTTGTATTACATTAAGAAAAATCTTTATCACATCCCGAATTACCTAGAAATAGTGATGGTAATTATGGGAGAATACCTAATTTGATTAAGGGAAGTGGAAAGAGAAATCTGACATAACTTATCCTTTCCCTAAAAGATTAAAATTAATTCACTGAATATTATTATAGAAAATCCTTGAGAGAGGACTCAACTATATTAAGGGATTCTAGATAATTATGAGAGGATATGCTAGAAATTATAAGAATATTTATTAAAATTAATATTATTTAATCTCTCAATTCATGATTTAATTGTTTTAATGTATGAAAAACTATCCTTTGATATCAATTCTCCTCACTTCGTCTTTATTTCATTTTTTTAAGTCAATCCACTCTACAAATTTTAATATAGTATAGATATTTAGTTTAATAAATTTTTGACACAATCAAATATATTGAACATATTATAACCATTTTACATATGTGTTCAATCCCTCGCTTACCAATACTCTGCTACTTGTAGTTAGTATAGGTCGGGTTACTGTAAATTTCAAAATTTGATTTGGCCATATGATTCAATGATGTGTTTTGGGCGCACCAGATAATATAATTAATTTCTACACTACTAGAAAAGGGGGCATTGAAGCCCCCCAGAATCGGGCGACCGCCAATGGCGGTCGCTGGCCTTCATAAAAAAAACCCGAGCCTTTTTGTGCCCCCCCCCCACCGCGCCCCCCTCTCGATAGAACCCTGCCCCCCCCCCCCCCCCGTCGCCCCCCCCCCCCCCCCGACGCCGCCCTCCCCCCTGCCTCCTGGCCTCCCCCGCCACCCGGCCTCCCCCGCCGCACGCCCTCCGGCCTCGGCCATCTGCCCTCCAGCTTCCGCCCTCCACCCCCTCAGCCCTCCCCCCCCACCCGGGACGGCTCCGGCACCCCGGACGCCCCCCCCCCCCCTCGCTGCCCGTCCCCCATCCCCTCACCGCCTCATCTCCTCCAGCTCCCCGCCGCCACCACCGCCCGTCCCCTCCCTTGTTGCACCGCCTTTGGCTCCGGCTCCCCTTCGCTGCCTCCTCTCTCTCGCTGCACCGCCTTTGGCTCCCCTCCCTTTCAGGTTTGTAGCTCAATCAGGTAACATGGGATTTTAGTTACATTATTATTTTATCAATGTTTCATAAACAAATGATTAATATTTATTTTAAATATTGTTGATTTGAAAAATGTAAATGTAATAAGTATTGTGTAAATGTTTGTTATACAGATATAATTATGGATAAGAGTTGGATTGATCTTCCAAATCGAACGTCTAGATAATATTTCAATTGAATTATGCAGTTTATTGACTTCACAAGAGGATTTGAAAGTGACTATATTAGTTTTCCATGTAGAAAATGTGCTAACAGATATCAATTCACACGAGATACTGTGAGGGAGCACCTTTTCTTTAATGGATTTCTGAAAAATTATAGGAGTTGGACTTTTCATGGAGAAGAATATGTTCTTTGTCAAAATACAGATGCAGCTCAGATGGATGTTGATGCAAGGATGACTGATCCAATGCATGAAATTCTTACTGAAATGGTACGTGGGTTTGATCCTAAAGGCATTGAAATCCATAATCTTGAGACCGGTGAGATAAATCTTCGCTCTAGTGCAGATCGTGATTCGAGGAGGTTTTATGAAGCACTTGATGATGCGAAAACAGAATTATATCCCGGATGTACTTCTTACAATAAAATGTCGTTTATCGTGGAGTTGTTGCATTTGAAGACTTTGAATAATTGGTCAGACACATCATTCGACATGCTTTTGGTTTTATTGAAAAAAGTTCTTCCTATCAACGCTAAGATTCCTGAGTCGTATTACTATGCTCGTAAGTTGACAGAGAACTTAGGTTTTACATATGAGACCATAGATGCATGTGCAAACAACTGTATGTTGTTTAGAAAAGAAACTACCCATTTGGATATTTGTATGGTTTGTGGTGCTTCCATGTGGAAAGAGAACAGGGGAAATAATACTCATCAAAGTCAGATTGCGATACAGGGGAAACCGATTACCGTAAAGAAAATGTGTTACTTTCCCCTTAAACCGAGTTTGAAAAGATTTTTTTATGTCATCTAAAGTTTCTAATTTAATGAGATGGCATGCAGAAAGAGTTCATGAAAGTGATATGTTAACCCACCCGGTAGACTCTCAAGCATGGAAGGATTTTGATAAGAGACATCCTGAATTTGCTAAAGATGTTTGTAATGTCCGATTGGGATTGGCAGCAGATGGTTTCAATCCATTCAAGTCTATCATTAGTGGAACTCATAGCACATGGCCTGTGGTGTTGGTTCCATATAATCTTCCTCCGTGGCTTTGTATGAAGCAACAATTTATATTACTTTCCACTCTTTTTGATGGACCTAAAAGTCCGGGGGATAAGATTGATGTTTACCTCCAGCCATTGATTGATGAGTTGAATGAATTTTGGGGCGATGGTGTGATGACTTATGACTGCGAAATGAATGAAATGTTCAAACTGCATGCTACTTTATTGTGGACAATTGATGACTTCCCAGCTTATGCAAATTTATCAGGCTGGAGTATGAAAGGGGAATTTGCTTGCCCTTGTTTCAATAAAAGTAAAAAATCTGTATGGCTTAAACATTCCAAAAAATGGGCATACATGGGTCACAGGCGTTTTCTCACTCCTCAGCACAGATTCAGAAAGGACAGAGTGGCATTTGATGGTTCTAGAGAGTTCAGCCCAGCACCAAAGATCATGACAGGAGTCGAAATGTTATCGCAGATTGAGGAAGAAAACATCCGCACGGTATATGAAATTCAGGATTTGGTGGCTCCTCCAGTACGTAATATTCGTGCTGCGGGTAGGCAGCGCAGTCACAATTGGAAAAAGAAAAGTATTTTTTATAGTCTTTCGTATTGGAAAACTAACATGTTGAGGCATAATTTGGATGTCATTCACATTGAAAAAAATGTTTGTGATAACATATTGTGGAACATTTTAGGTGTCAGTGGAAAATCAAAGGACCATGTTAATGCACGCCGTGATTTGGAAGAAATGGGTTTAAGGAAAGAGTTGTATTTACAGTTAGCTGAGGGAAACAAGGCATATATTCCTGTTGCACAGTATACGATGACTACAGAGGAGAAAGAGACATTTCTTTCCATTTTGAAGATGGTCAAGGTGCCTGATGGTTATTCTTCTAATATTTCAAAGTGTGTGAATCTGACGAGCAAGACATTTCAAGGGTTGAAAAGTCATGACAATCACATATTACTTCAGCAGTTGATTCCAATCGCAATTTGTGATTGTTTATCCCCCAATGTTGTTCAGCCCTTGATTGAGATGAGAAATTTTTTTAGACAGCTTTGTTTAAGAAATCAACGAATGAGTGATTTAAAAAGTTTGCAGGACCGAATTGTACTTACGCTTTGTCACTTTGAGAAACTCCCCCCCCCCTCATTTTTTGATGTTATGGTCCACTTTATAGTGCACCTAACTGATGAAGTAATGGCTGATGGTCCAGTGCAATTCAGGTGGATGTATCCTATTGAACGGTATTTGAGTACATTGAAAAGAATTTTACGCAACAGAGCTCGTCCAGAGGCATCAATAGCCAATGGTTATTTAATGGATGAGTGTACTACCTTTTGTGCAGAATATCTTAAGGATGTTGAAACAAAATTAGATAAGCCATCTCGGATTCATGATGGTCTAGTTGGAGAAGGAACCACATTTGATATGGACAACATCTAGTGGATACAAGCACATCGATATATCTTGTTCAATACTCCATCAGTTGCACCATTAATGCAGTAAGTATCTTATCAATGTGCTTGTATAACTTTTACATGTTTTGTTTGCATAAGATGATCTTTTAAACATCGCGTTATCATTTGCAGGAAACACATTAATGAGATAAAATAAGAGATGCATCATGCGACTGAGTTGCAAATTCAACAATCTCATTATGCGTCATTTCATGACTAGTTCAAGGATTATGTATGTATAAATTGATTTTCATTATGAGTGAAGTATTATACTAATTATTTCTTCATATATCAGTATTTATTTTTATAAATTATGTAGGTTCATAAGCTGAGGGAGTTAGGGGACCCCACGCTACCTGAAGTATTTATCCAACTAGCTAAGTGTCCATCTATAACGGCTCGTCGTTATAAAGTTATTGATGCTAATGGTTTTCAATTTCGCATTAAAGATGTTAACGACAAACGAGCAACACAAAACAGTGGCATCGGTTGTCCCTTTGTCAATTCTGGTTATTACTATGGTCAATTGATAGACATCATTGAAGTTGTATACACACACGGTTTGAATTACATATTGTTAAAGTGTAATTGGGTTGATCCAGTGCGTGGATGTAAAGTCGATCAATATCATTTTTCATTGGTGAATTTTAACTATATGTTATACAGAAATAATGAACGAGTTGAGAATGAACCTTTAATTTTGACATCACAAGCGGAACAAGTATTCTTCGTTACTTTGCCTTCGGATCCAAGTTGGCAAGTTGTTGTCAAAATGTCTCAGCGAGGAGTGTTTTTATTTGAAGAAGATGAACCCGAGACTGTTTCGTTTGTTTACCAACAACTTGATCAACATACCGTAGTTCAATGTGAAGAAGATATTTATTGGGTCAGAGCGGCTGTTGAAGGATAAATTTTCGATTTGCATGCTTAATGAAAGGTATAATTGTTTTCCCACTATTCAGTAGAATGTCCTAGGATATCATAAATTATCTAATCATTTTATAAATCTTTATAAGTTTTAATCCTCACTTTTGTAAGTTAATTAAATCATAAATATTTAGGTTGTTTTTACTCTTGATTTATTGATGTTATGGTCGGTGTATCATCCCTTTGAGGTATTCTTCATCTGATTCATGTGATGCTTGAATTTTTATTAGTTCTATCTGAAATTTGTCTATGCATTGACTGGTTTTGTACATAATTTGTATATCTGTTTTGTTAACTTTCTGATTTTTTAAAATTCATTCACAACTAATTATTCAATCCATTTTTTTTGATTAACAGTTGTACAAGTTTCATTTTTTAAGAACAATCTAATTTATCTTTTAAACACTTTGGACTCATTACTGATGTTTTCTATGACTGCAAACATGTCAGGGGAAGAGGTATAAGATCCACATCATCCATCTGAGGCATCTACATCTCAGGGTCAAGGTATGTTTGAATTTCATTGTCTACATTTTTTAGGTAATTGACATACATATATATATATATATAACATTTTTCAATTTATATATATAATTGTTTTCAACAGGATCAGACTCGGCTGCTTCTTCCTATCACAGGAGAGGCCCTGGTCGTGGCATATTATCATGGAATTCCGACACGACGATAGATGTTTCATTTGATGAGGTTTTTCATCCTGTGGGACCGAATTCCCCAGCATTTATTTGTCAGCTGGGTCATATCATACGTGACCCACATCAATTTCCATTGACCACGCGTGACTGGGATTCTATCCCTCAGGACACATTAGATCGTCTATGGAGGGAGGTTCAGGTAAGAAAATCATTTTACTTTATTTTCTATGTATAAAGAATACTAATATGTTTGATTATTTTCTTTATAGCAAAATTTGAAAGTATGCCCTGAAGAGTTTCGGCTCGTGTGTATGAGAAAATGTCGTAAGATGTGGAAAGATTATAAAGGCAAAGTGAAGAGGGACCACTGGGTACCAAATGTGGGTGCCCTAGACATTTTGGAAAAAGTCCCGAGAGGTGTCCTCCCGGCTCAGTAGCGTGACTTGGTTGCATATTGTTCTACTGAGGGTGTTGCGGTTTGTATATTAATTATTTTGGTGTATATATATTTTCAATAATATGTGATTTGTTTTAAATTTGAATGAATTGAATGTAGGAGGTGTCAACACGCCATTCTGAGAATCGAGCGTTGCAGGGACCACCTCACAGGCTCGGGACTCGTCACGTGTATCAGATCCGACATGAGGTATATATTATTCATTTTTTAATTTATTAATTAATATGGTTTTGTGTTTATATTCTTTTAATATACAGTTGCGAGAGCAAGGTGCAGTAACTGATAAAATGTCGGTGTGGATGAGGACTCGTGATCGCAATGATCCAGAGGTTGCAGCATTGATAGTAAGTGTCTGTACTTAACAATAATTACATAAATCTATATATTAACATATATATATTTATATATATTTAAATATTTCACAGGATCAATTTGAAGCTGAGTTAGAACATCTGCCAGAGGACCATCGACAGCTTCCCATGCGATGGGATGAGATCTTTCATCGCATTATCGGTCAGGACGGGCATGGCTATAGTTTGACCTATAGAGCAGAGATTCCTCGTTCTGTAGTGTCACGCGCTGTGGTTGTCGGTCCTGATGTTGCTCATATGACACAGCAGATGTCAGATTTTGAGGCACGGCTGCGCGCTTCCGAGGAGGCAAATGCGCAATTGACAGCTGAGGTTAGAGCACTGCGGGAATATGTGCGTCGAGCTGATGGTGCAGGGGATAATACGATGCAGGTATATACTGTATTTATTTATTTAATTAAAATTATTTTTGTTATTAAAATATTTATAATGTTTATTTGTTGTAGGCCCCTGGTCTACCAGAAGGAGGTAGCAGTGATGACAACGCGTGACGCATCATATATTCACGAGATATGTTTTTTGTTTTTACTGGTGGGGTTGACATTGATGTACTGTATTTATTCATTTAATTTAAATTAGAAGGTTGTGTACTTATAATTTCTTTCTTTTCTTGTTTATTATATGATAGCTAATATTATCTAATGCGTGCATTTAAAAACTATAATCCCCCGCACCACTGTACAGCCCCCCCCCCCCCCCCGCACCCCCGAACAGCCCCCCGCACAACCGTACAACCCCCCGTACCCCCCCCCCCCCCCCCCCCGCACCCCCGTACAGCCCCCCGCACCCCCGTACACCCCCCCCCCCCCGCACCCCCGAACAGCCCCCCGCACCCCGGCACCCCCGTACAGCCCCCCCCCCCCCCCCGGCACCCCCGTACAGCCCCCCGCACCCCCGGACAGCCCCCTCGCACCCCCGTACAGCCCCCCGCAACCCCGTACAGCCCCCCCCCCCCCCCCCGCACCACTATACAGCCCCCCCCCCCCCCCCCCCGGCACCACCGTACAGCCCCCCGCACCCCCGTTCAGCCCCCCAGACCCCCGTACAGCCCCCCCCCCCCCCCCCTCGGCACCCCCGTACAGCCCCCCGCACCCCTGGACAGCCCCCCCGCACCTCTGTACAGCCCCCCGCACCCCCGTACAACCCCCCCCCCCGGCACCCCCGTACAGCCCCCCGCACCCCCGTACAGCCCCCACGCACCCCCGTACAGCCCCCCGCACCCCCGTACACCCCCCCCCCCCCCCCCGCACCCCTGTACACCCCCCGCCACCCCCGTACAGCCCCCCGCACGTCATTCGGAGGTGCCGTTTGACCGCGGCAGCCGGAAACGCGTTTCCGGTGCCATAAAACACCAAAACGGCGTGCGGCGTTCCAATTCAGTGCAAACGTGACCCGAACGTCCTGAAACTGCACGAGAATGATAGAAATATTATTCCTGAGATGCAGGAGGAGGTGGCACGTCCATCGGACGTGCGGTGCGCACGACACGTCCAAATGTGTCGTTTTCAGCAGCGCGGCGCGCGCTGAAATGCCGCGTTGGGTGGTCAAAACCACCAGAACGACCTCCAAATTCCACGAAACCGTACGAAAACAGCCGTTGCGTGAATTGTGAAGTGGTCGTCCAGGCGTCACGTCATTCGGAGGTGCCGTTTGACCGCGGCGGCCGGAAACACGTTTCCAGCGCCATAAAACACCAAAACGGCGTGCGGCGATCTAATTTGGAGAAAACGTGCTCCAAACGACCTGAAACCGCACGAGAACGATAGAAATATTATTCTTGAGATGCAGGAGGAGGCGGCACGTCCATCGGACGTGCGGTGCGCGCGGCACGACCGAATGTGTCGTTTTCAGCAGCGCGGCGCGCGCTGAAATTGCGCGTCGGGGGGTCAAAACCACCCGAACGACCTCCGAATGCCACGAAACTGTACGACAACAGCCGGTGCGTGAATTGTAAAATGGTCGGTGAAACGGAACATCATTCGGAGGTTCCGTTTGACCGCAGCGGCCAGAAACGCGTTTCCGGCGCCATAAAACACCAAAACGGCGTGCGGCGGTCCAATTCGGAGCAAACGTGCTCCGAACGACCTGAAAACGCACGAGAACGATAGAAATATTATTCCTGAGATGAAGGAGGAGGCGTCATGTCCATCGGATGTGCGGTGCACGCGGAACGACCGAATGTGCCGTTTTCAGCAGCACGACGCGCGCTGAAATGGCGCGTTGGGGGGTCAAAACCACACAAACGACCTCCGAATGCCACGAAACCGTACGACAACAGCCGGTATGTGAATTGTGAAATGGTCGGTGAGACGGAACCTCATTCGGAGGTGCTGTTTGACCGCGACGGCCGGAAACGTGTTTCCGACGTCATAAAACACCAAAACGGCATGCGGCGGTCCAATTCGGAGCAAACCTGCTACGAACGACCTGAAACTGCACGATAACGATAGAAATATTATTCCTGAGATGCAAAAGGAGGCGTCACGTCCATCGGACGTGCGGTGCACGCGGCACGTCCGAATGTGTCGTTTTCAGCAGCGCGGCGCGCGCTGAAATGCCGCGTGGGGTGGTGAAAACCACCCGAACGACCTCCAAATGCCACGAAACTGTACGAAAACAACCGGTGCGTGAATTTCGAAATAGTCGGTCAGATGGCACGTCATTCGGAGGTGCCGTTTGATCGCGGCGGCCGGAAACGCGTTTCCGGCACCATAAAACACCAAAACGGCGTGTGGTGGTCCAATTCAGAGCAAACGTGCTCCGTACGACCTGAAACCACACGAGAAAGATAGAAATATTATTCTTGAGATGCAGGAGGAGGCGGCACGTCCATCAGACGTGCGGTGCGCGTGGCACGACCGAATATGACGTTTTCTGCAGCGCGGCGCGCGCTGAAATTGCGCGTCGGGGGGTCAAAACCACGCGAACGACCTCCGAATGGCACGAAACCGTACGAAAACAGATGGTGCGTGAATTGTCAAATGTTAGGCTAGACGAAACGTCATTCGGAGGTGTCGTCTGACCGCGGTGGCTGGAAATGCGTTTCTGGCGCCATAAAACACCAAAACGGCGTGCGGCGGTCCAATTTGGAGAAAACGTGCTCCGAACGACCTGAAACCGCACGAGAACGATAGAAATATTATTCCTGAGATGCAGGAGGAGGCGGCACGTCAATCGGACGAGCGGTGTGTGCGGCACGACCGAAAGTGTCATTTTCAGCAGCGCGGCGCGCGCTGAAATGCCGCGTTGGGTGGTCAAAACCACCCAAACGACCTCCGAATGCCATGAAACTGTACGAAAACAGCCTGTGCGTGAATTGTGAAATGGTCGGCCAGACGGCACGTCATTTGTAGGTGCCGTTTGACCTCGGCGGCCGGATACGCGTTTCTGGCGCCATAAAACACCAAAACGGCGTGCTGTGGTCCAATTCAGAGCAAACGTGCTCCGAATGACCTAAAAACACACGATAACGATAGAAATATTATTCCTGAGATGTAGGAGGAGGCGGAACATCCATCGGACGTGCGGTGCGCGCGGCACGACCAAATGTGTCGTTTTCAGCAGCGCGGCCCGCGCTGAAATGCCGCGTTGGGTGGACAAAACCACCCGAATGAAGTCCGAATGCCACAAAACCGTACGACAACAGCCGGTGAATGAATTCTAAAATGGTCGGCTAGACGGAACATCATTCGGAAGTTCCGTTTGACCACGGCGGCCGGAAACGCGTTTTCGGCGCCATAAAACACCAAAACGGCGTGCGGCGGTCCAATTCGGAGTAAACATGCTCCGAACGACCTGAAACCGCACGGGAACGATAGAAATATTATTCCTGAGATGCAGGGGGAGGCGGCACGTCCATCGGACGTGCGGTGCGTGCGGCACGACCGAATGCCTCGTTTTTAGTAGCTCGGCGCGCGCTGAAATGGCACATTGGGGGGTCAAAACCACCCGAACAACCTCTGAATGCCACGAAACCGCACGACGACATCCGTTGCGTGAATTGTGAAATGGTCAAGCAGACGGAACGTCAATCAGAGGTTCCGTTTGACCACGGCGGTCGGAAACGCGTTTCCGGAGTCATAAAACACCAAAACGGTGTGCGACGGTCGAATTCAGAGCAAACATGCTCCGAACGACCTGAAACCGCATGAGAATGATTGGAATATTATTCCTGAGATGCAGGAGGAGGCGGCACGTCCATCGGACGTGCGGTGCGCGCGACACGACCGAATGCGTCGTTTTTAGCAGCTCGGCGCGCGCTGAAATGGCGCGTTGGCGGGTCAAAACCACCCGAACGACCTCCGAATGCCACTAAACCGCACGACAACATCCATTGCGTGAATTTTAAAATGGATGGGCAGACGGAACATAAATCGGAGGTTCCGTTTGACCGCGGCGGCCGGAAACACGTTTCCAGAGCCATAAAACACCAAAACGGCGTGTGGCGGTCCAATTCAGAGCAAACGTGCTCCGAAAAACCTGAAACTGCACGAGAACGATAGTAATATAATTCCTGAGATGTAGGAGGGGGCTTCACATCCATCGGACGTGCGGTGCTCGTGGCACGACCGAATGCGTCGTTTTCAGCAGCTCGGTGCGCGCTGAAATGGCGCGTTGGGTGGTCAAAACCACCAAAACGACCTCTGAATGCCACGAAACCGCACGAAAACATCCGTTGCATGAATTTTGAAATGGTCAGATAGAAGGCACGTCAATCGGAGGTGTCGTTTGACCGCGGCGGCTGGAAACGCGTTTCCGGAGTCATAAAACACCAAAACGGCGTGCGGCGGTCGAATTCGGAGCAAACATGCTCCGAACAACCTGAAACCACAAGAGAATGATAGAAATATTATTCCTGAGATGCAGGAGGAGGCGGAACGTCCATCGGACGTGCAGTGCACGCGGCACGACCGAATGCGTCGTTTTCAGCAGCTCGGCGCGCGCTGAAATGGCGCGTTGGGGTTCAAAACCACCCGAACGACCTATGAATGCCACAAAACTGCACGACAACATCCGTTGTGTGAATTGTGAAATGGTCGGACAGACGACACGTCAATCAGAGGTTCCGTTTGACCGCGGTGGCCAGAAACGCGTTTCCAGAGTCAAAAAACACCAAAACGGCGTGTGGCGGTCGAATTTGGAGAAAATGTGCTTCGAATGACCTGAAACCGCACGAGAACGATAGGAATATTATTCCTGAGATTCAGGAGGAGGTGGCACATCCATCGGACGTGCGGTGCGCGCGGCACGACCGAATGAGTCGTTTTCAGTAGCTCGACGCGCGCTGAAATGGCGCGTTGGGGGGTCAAAACCACCCGAACGACCTCTGAATGCCACGAAACCGCACGAAAACATCCGTTGCATGAATTGTGAAATGGTTGGAGAGACGGCATGTCAATCGGAGCTGCCGTTTGACCGCGGCGGCCGGAAACGCGTTTCCAGAGTCACAAAACACCAAAACGGCGTGCGGTGGTCGAATTCGGAGCAAACGTGCTCCGAAAAACCTGAAACCGCATGAGAACGATAGGAATATTATTCTTGAGATGCAGGAGGAGGCGGCACGTCCATCGGACGTGCGGTGCGCGCGGCACGACCGAATGCGTCGTTTTTAGCAGCTCAGCATGCGCTGAAATGGCGCGTTGGGGGGTCAAAACCACCCGAACGACCTCTGAATGCCACGAAACCGCACGAAAACATCCGCTGCATGAATTTTGAAATGGTCGGACAGACATCATGTCAATCAGAGGTGTATTTTGACCACAGCGGCCGGAAACGCGTTTCCGGAGTCATAAAACACCAAAACGGCGTGCGGCGGTCGAATTCGGATCAAACGTGCTCCGAACGACTTGAAACCACACGAGAATGATAGGAATATTATTCATGAGATGCAGGAGGAGGCGGCATGTCCATTGGACGTGCGGTGCGCGCGGCACGACCGAATGCGTCGTTTTCAGCAGCTCGGTGCGCGCTGAAATGGCGCGTTGGGGGGTCAAAACCACCCGAACGACCTCCAAATACCACGAAACCGCACGACAACATCCGTTGCGTGAATTGTGAAATATTTGGAGAGACAAAACGTCAATCAGAGGTTCCGTTTGACCGCGGCGGCCGGAAACGCGTTTCCGGAGTCATAACACACCAAAACGGCGTGCGGCAGTCGAATTCGGAGCAAACGTGCTCCGAAAAACCTGAAACCGCACGAGAATGATAGGAATATTATTCCTGAGATGCAGGAGGAGGCAGAACGTCCATCGGACGTGCGGTGCGCGCAACACGACCGAATGAGTCGTTTTCATCAGCTTGGCGCGCGCTGAAATGGCACGTTGGGGGGTCAAAACTATCCGAATGACCACCGAATGCCACGAAACCGCACAACAACATCCGTTGCGTGAATTGTGAAATGGTTGGAGAGACCGCACGTCAATCGGAGGTGCCGTTTGACCACGGCGGCCGGAAACGCGCTTCCGGAGTCATAAAACACCAAAACGGCGTGCGACGGTCGAATTCGGAGCAAACGTGCTCCGAAAAACCTGAAATGATAGCATTTCTTAAATCGGGGGTTTTAAATTATTATAGCACAATGATTCGATATTATTCATATATTTAATATTATATATATTAAAACATTTAAAATATATTATATATATATATATATATTTAAAATATTGTATTTAATAGTATATATGTGAATATTTTTTTAATATATATATATATATTTATTTATTTATTTATTTCAGTGGACATTTTTTTTTAAAAAAAATTCACTATAGCGACCGCCATTGGCGGTCGCTAATGGTGGTTTTTTTAGTAGTGCTACCAATGTTATTAATTTTATTTTGAAAATGGATATAATTTTTTTTCTTCATAGTGACATTAAATTCTTAGGATGAATTTTTATTATTTTTCTAAAAATAATGATTTTTAAGTGAATAGTGAAAATAATAATTTTATAAAAAATTGGCATTTATTTTTTAGTATTTAGAAAGTAAATTTTATATTGAATCTATTTTAAAATTTCATTAATTAAATTTGATTAAAAATAATAAATTTAATTTAATTTTAGTTTAAATTATACTTAATTTTGATATAAAAACATTTTCATACTTAAAAATGTATTTTTCTAGAAAAATGTTTTTGTAACGTTCTATGAGTTTATTTTAAAATTAATTTCCAAAACTTATAGAAAATGAATTTTTTTAAATGGATTATATATTTGGAATTATAATTTAAAATCTATTTAAATAACTTAACTTTATTTTTTGTCATAATGAATAGCAATCATTGTAAATATTTATCACCACTTTAAAGGGAAAATTTGGGTAATTAGGGTTGAAAGTAATATTAAAAGGTTTTAAAATAACCCTAAAATTTTTACTTATTATATTTTATGAGTTTATTTCTACCATTTACATACAATTTTTGAAAATATATCATTTTTTCCATTTTTCCTTGATAATGGCCTTTATATTATTTTTTAGAAAGAACAATGACAAAATGATACTTTCTTGATAACATATCTAATATATTTTCACAAGGATAAAAACACGCCATTAATGGTAATAAATGGTTATTTTTAATATGAAAAAGTTTTTTATGATGGTAATTTATTTTTTATTTTTAGTAAAGAAATAATTAACTTAAATTCTTAGGCAACGCCCACACAGTGCATGTGTGAGTTGTAGAAAAATCAACAAAATTATATTTAAAAACATAAAAATTAATATTTTTTGAGTGATTTATGGTGTTATAATAATTTTTTAGATTCTTATAATGTATTATTGGTGTGTTAAAATCCTTAATTATAACTACATTATTGTCTTGATATTTTTTAAAATTCAATTATGTGAATAGTCCAGAAAATGAATTTAATATTATTTTATGTTAAAAAATGTTTTAATAAATGGTATAAAATTTATAAAAATGTTATATATAGATGATTTAATTATATATAGTCTATAAAATCAACCATTTTACACTTATGAGTCACTTTGCATTTTATTTTAACTTTATTGGACCATAAAGAGAAAAAAAACATTGTTATCACGGTAATCATTAAAAGGGTTAATGGGAGATTAAAAATAAGAGATACGGGTTAAAATATCACATAAAGTTATATAAATGTTATTTTATGTTATTATTTAGACTTAAATTTTCCCTAGAATAAAAAAATATCATTTTAGTTTCACCTAAACATGAAAATAGATATATATTAATTTAATACTTTAAGTAATTCCAAGGGTTCCCCTCTCTTTCTTATATAAATACACCACCCATTCTCTATTCCTTACACTTAATGATCCATGTATATAAACTAATATATTCCAAAATACCTTCCAAATATTCCTCCCCATGACCCATATGATTTTTCTCATTAAAAGACAAACCTATAAGACTTAATGTGTTTTCAAAATATTGTTATCTAAAGAAGAGGTGTAACTCTTTACATAGAATTTTCATTTTATTTCTTCTTTTACCTTATTTGAATATTATTATACCATGGTTATATAATAACATCAATATATATAATATAATATAATTTTATTGTGATTATTTCACAACCCTTTTTCATTTAATTTTCTATCCTATGGAGAATAAAAACATCTCTCATAAATATATGTGGACTACCACATCCACAAAGCTATGTATTTAATTTTTCATCACTAACTCACAAGGATAGTTATTATGATTCTTATTTCATGTATGGATTTCATGGATGATTATAAAATTTTATTTAATGTATAAAAATGATAATTATATCATTACTAATAAACTATATATGATGTAACTTTAAATCCTTTGACCATGATCAACCTATAGAAGTCATTTTACAATTATGAACTAGATGTGTTCAAAACATCTGATATAAAGTTAAATGATTTAATAAATATATAATGCATTGTGATATATGAAATAAATGGGATAATAAAAATGGAATAAAAATTAAAATGGTTCTTAATCAAGTATAAAAATAATATAATTTTATTATATCACATATAAATTACAAACGTGGTGAGTTGGACTCGCAGTAAGGGGTTTCTTAACTAAATTTATTTTAATTGGGTTATATCACTTCTTCATTATCTATGTTATGAATATATTATGTGTGTAATGAACTCATATTATTTTATGTTTCATTTCCACTTTTTTACATATATTTTTATTTATTACACATAATCACTTCATTGATTAATTTTCACTTTAATGTTATAATATTTTAAGGGTTTCTCCTATCACTTTTCATTCTATGAAATTTATACCATATTCACTAATTTTTTATTTTATGTGGTATTTATTCTAAACATTTTATATTTTATATCATGAATCTATTTATATTAATAGTATTTAATGTTTCCTTTGAATTTATTTTTTTCAATGGTGTTATGATTCCAAAGTAATCAAAGTGGTAAGGGTTTATTTCAAAATATCATCCTTATTTAGAATTTTTTATGTTTAATTTTCCATTATAGTAATTATATGATCTTTATATATTAAAACCATTATATTTTATTTTCCAATAGTTTTTTCTAGAAATTAATTTTTTTATTTCATTTTTCTCACTCTAATTACACAAAAGTATAAAAGAATGTTTTAAGGAAAACCGAATCTATTTTTCTATTTGGTTGGGAATATTTTTATTCCATGTCCATATTTAAATTAAAATATATTTTTGTATATTTTTTTACTATTATCTAATTATTTTTAAAGTAATTTTTATACATTTTTTTACTGTTTATAAAAAATTTGAAGAAATATTCTTATTATTTTATGAACAATACAATTTTTTCAAAGTTGTGAACAAAATCTTTATTTTAACACTTGCCACACGAACAAAATTTCCCACAGTCATGACTATTATTTTCATTAAAGATTACTTTAAAATTCTACACGGTTAATTTCAAAGAAAATATTTTTCCAATGATTTTATAAATTTTTATATTTTAATATAAGTGATTTCAAAACGAAAAGGGTATTTTTTTCAATATAATTTTTAATGATTATTTTAAAGTATTTTCATCTATGTCCATATATTTTAATGAATCTTATGCTTTACTAGGGATATACTCTATTGATAACATCTTCCATATTACTCAGGATAACTTATGATCATATTATTATATTAATTTATTTTGGAAAGTGTTAATATTTCATATGGTATTTTTCAATTAAAATTTTTATATTGATTATTTATTTATTTTTTTAATTTATTTCATATAATGAATTAATTGGACTTAGTATATGATAAATAGGGCTCGTTATAGCCCCTCAATTCATTGGTGGGTCTCATTAGACAAACTAGACTGTGAATTTAGTGTATTCATGCCCAATTATTTATGACATCTTGGCATAAGGACTTGAAGGTATATTTATGATGTTTAGGAACAAGACCTTGAAGGTATGATTATGATGTCTGAAATTATTAATTCCACCATTATGAAATAAGTTATTTTTTCCATGAAATTATTTATGTTTCTATGTTATCCATGGATATATTCCAATTTTATGATATTATTTTTATGGAATATTTGATTATTTTTTATCTCTGTCAAATTATTCATGATAGATTTTTTATATGATTTCCATTACTAAGCATCTGAGCTCTTCCTTTATTACGTGTTATTTTCCCCATGATACCAAGAAGGGATCTAATAATAATTATAGAGATATACTGTAAGATATAATAATGTTATCACTAGAATTTTATGTTGTATTTCATGTTTTCAAATGTAATGTGAGAATCATGTATATATATAGTCTCCTAAGACTATTTTATGATTTGATCCTTATAAATGTTATCTATTATATGATGTGCCAATGTAGTAAGACAACTAATAGCTGTGGTTTACTAGATTATGGGAGTTATAGTTGGTATCAAAGTAATTTTATTAGGGACCTTGGGAAATAGATTTAGGAAAAGAAATTTTAGATAACATAACCATATGATATATTATAGTGATAAGTCTGAGTATAAGGTAATATCATGAAGCTTGGGTGAAGTATAGATTGTGTGGTTTCTTTGAAAATATATCTCTATCTGGATAATAGAATGTAGTTGTGTCTATGACATAGATGCACCTAGGGGGTAATAACTCTGAAAGTTTTGGATTAGGTATTAACTCAATTATCACTAGTGAAAAATAAGTGGGCCTAAGACTGCACATCTCGATAGACACCATATGAGGATATTCTTGGGTTAATTAATATTTTATTCATAAATCAATATAATGAATGAGAGGATAGAACCTATGGAAACATATGATATCCAATAGTGATGTTGGATAATTATAAAGTGTAATTGGTTGATAAGTCTATGGATGATCATAAGTTTAAAGGCTTGGATACCCATTATGAGGTTTTATATAATGGGATTTTAAGATTATTATGTAAATTCTAGGAGTCATTTATGGAAATAAAAACCTTTGGTTTCATATGTGTTTTAGTGAAAATAATATTTTAGAAATAATATTATATTTATTTTTTAGTCATAAGTTGAAATAAATTGATTACCTTTAGGGTTAATATGATCTTTGATATTGAGGTAATTATGTATAATTATGATGAAGTGGTTATTAAATTTTGTTCAAAATATGTTTAATCATATACATAATCATGGAATTGATTTTTTTGGTGAATAAGTGATTAAAGTTATTTTTAAAAGAATTTCATTATATAGGGAATGTATATGATTAAGGTAAACATAAAAATATTGGTCAAGATGGGATTTTAATTGGGGAATAAATATTATGTTAATTTAAGAAGAATATATTATTTTATTTGGACTTTATATGTCATAAACAACTCCACCCAAAGGTACCCCTCTCAGGAAAGAAATTTGCAAAGGGAGATGGTGATCGCCTGAAGTCCTCCTCCAATAGGCCGCAAATTTGTGACAAGCATCAAGTGCATAAAAAATTTAAAAATGTGAGGTATTAACCTCTAAAAGAATATGGGAATTGATAGATAGTATAAGTACACTAATAAAATCCTTCTCTAATATAGATAAAATAAATCTCAAGTATATGCATGTAATGTCATACAAAACTAAAACAACTGATAAGGAAGAATAATTACCAAAAAACTAAACTTGGTAGTGACCAAAAATCCTAAAAAACTCACAAACAACCACGACCTAGTAATATCTATCCTAATATAAAACGTAATCCTGATGACCTGAAAAATAGTTTGTATATATAGGGTAATCATAAGAGTTATACTCATTAGGATCCTCCATAGAGCCCCTCATAAAAAAGATAAAGAAATAATGATAAAGCTCAATGAACAACTAGTAAAACTAACTCATCACCTAAATGGGTATACTTTGTTCCTATCTCCACCATGGATATATATCACCATGTAATTTATATAATAGGTCATATATTATAGTAAAAAATTAAAGGGTATCCCACTGGTGCTTCCCTACTAGTTTTCTGCTCTTCCCCAACATTTCACATCCTGGGTCATCTCTCTCTAAAAGAAACCAACCCGAAGACACTTGGGATAAGTATCATAACATTCATCTTGTACATCACATCATCTCATTGTCTTATTCACATATTTATATAGTAACTTATTATTTTTAGGGATCGACCACAACCCATATACCATGTTTCATACATCGAGTATTGTACCTCAATTCATCATAGCCCATACACTATGTACCTTGAGCAATCACAAACCATACACATCATAACAATAATAATACATAGGATAATATATTTAAAGATACCTGAATATAAACTAACCATAAGTCATTATATCCCTCTATACACATATATGGGAAAACAAACCATTGTGTATATGATCACATAATACTTTAAGGAGAAGAAAATGTGGCCAAAGGGGGTAGTTATCCATCTATGCATCACCAACCAAGATGTTGGGGAAAACACCCTCCCATAGTCCACTGGGTGTCAGTTGGAAAACTAACATGGGTGGGGTATCATAATAGATCACAAAACATACAAGATATAATATATATCACAAGCACACTCTGTTCATTAACCTATTCATAAACTCAATTTTAACTATAAAATATTGGACACCTGGCTACCACTACTAAGAACCAGATATCCTATAAGAAAATAAGAATTTAAGAAGACTTTGATTAAATAAGTTAATTTCTTTTAACCTTTCTATTCTTTTTAATTAATTTATTATCCATTAATTAACATTATTCTAAATTATATTTCCTTAACCATCATAGTGAAGTCCAATCCCACCAAGAATAATCCAACCGAGTTCATGGTTTCTCAAGATAAAAAAATTTTAAACATTAAAAAAAGAACCAACCCCATGAGTTGAAATATTTACTAATCCTTAACATCATTATTACATAATTCCAGGTACTCTATGAAACATCCTAAGCTGACAAAAAAGAGATGTATAATACAACACAACCTGCTTCATCAAACTAGTAGGGAAGTGGTAGTAGGGTACCCTTTGTTTTTATTACTATAATATATGATATCTTGTATACGATACTTGGTGAGATATATCCATGGTAATGTTGGGAAAATATAATATCTATTTAGGTGAAGTGTTAGTTTCACATGTTGTTTACTTGGATTTATCATTATTTCTTTATCTTTTTCATGAGAGGCTCTAGGGAGGATCCTACAGAGTATTCCTATTATGATCACCCAATGTATATATAAAAGGTTTTTAAGTTAGTAGGAGATGTTTTTATATTGGGCTGGATAATAATATATCTTGGTTGTTTGTGAGTTGTTTCATATTCATGGTTGCTGTTGAGTAAACCTTTTTTTTTACTTTTAGTTCCTTATCAGTTTTTTTGCTTGGTATGACATTACATGCAACTATATATGATTTATTTTATCTATATCTACATAAGATTTTATTGGTGTAAAATTATTATCTGTTATTCCTCATATTATTTTAGGGGGAAATGTCTCTAATCTGTACATATGTTATACCCTTGGTGATTTTCACCAACCCATGGCCTATTAAAGGTTAGTTTTGGCCAGTCGCCATCTCTCTTACCTCAATGCTAGCCCGAGAGGGGTACCTTTGAGAGGAGGGGGATCATGAAATTATAGTGATTTAGGTTATTTAATTAAAATATTATCATATTTTAGAGATTATATGATTATGGATTATACATTTTTGGTATGCGACTTTATGAGTGATTAATGTTGTTTAGAGACAAATGTTTAATTAATATCTAAAGAATATTTAGTAAAATATTTATTATTTTTGTGTCTACAACTTAGTATAGAATATTTTGAAAAGTGTTGGGGTTAGTTATTTATCGAATGATTTTAGTTTAAATTTAGGTGTTAATTTTTAGGCTTTAGATATTAATATATTATTTCTCTATATTATGTTTTATTCATATTGGATATTATCTCATATTGTGAAAACCATTTTGGTTTTGGTTAATTTAGAGAAATGGGAGCAATAATATTTTTCATCCTTTTATGAATATTATGATCTATTAGAAAATATTTTCAGTGCTTTGGGTACGAAAATTTCACCATGATTATTTATTTCATGGATTAATAGATGAGATAAAAGTGTAAATTGATCAAAGCATAACAAAATGATGAAATTGTGCTTATGAAATTAAAAATAAATAAATAAATTATATTTTATTATGTTCTCTTTCTCAATAATAAAATAATTTATAAAATCTAGGAAAATAATATTAAAATAAAAATATTGTCTTTTTACCTTCATTTATGATGAATTGAAGGTCTTCTTTATCCCATACAAATTTATGGTTTTGTGGTCATTAACTTTCTCATAGTCATGTTCTCCATAACTCTCTATTATTCATATAAAATTATTTTTCTCCAATGTGTAAATATTTTCACTTCTCTATAATTCATTCCTTATTTAAGAATCCAATTATGTGTTATTTTGGGTAATATCTATGTTTCTTACTTACCATTTTCAAAGGAATTTTTATTATTCCTTTGTATGATAAGGGTTTTCAATAAAAAAATTCAAATAATGAACCCTTGATTGTCGAGGTAAAAAAATTGCAAGGATGAAATTTATTTTGGGGGGGAGAATATATCACCTCAAAAATTTATATTAAAATATTACCATTCTTGATCACTTTCTTAACATGAAACACCAATCTTTAATAAAATTATGATATGCTAAAAAAAATAATTATCTAAATATGAACATTATAACCCAGTCCTTAAATTAGCAATATGAATAGGAATAAATAAATTATGAGAAATATGTATAAATTTTAATATAATACAAATATATTTATTTATTCAAAATAAATATGTGCCCAATTTTCAGTAAAGTCATTTTATGCTTCAAAAATATATTTTCTTCAAAAATGGTTTTTATTACATTTTGTGCATATATACTATAATTAATTTCAACTAATTTTATAAATTTTATTTTTTAAAATGGAAATAATTTTTTAAATTATCATTTCATAATAGTTTTAGGATAAATTTTTAAAATTTTTATGAAAAGGTTTATTTTTGAGTGAATTATGAAAAATATTGCTTTTATAGAAAACAATCATTTATATTAAAGTATTTAAAAAGTCCTATTTTGTTTGAAATTAGTTTTAAAAATTAATTTGTTTAATTTTATTAATAATAATCCAATTAATGAAATTTTTAATTGAAAATATTCTTAATTTTTATATAAACACATTTTTTTACTTAAAAATGCATTTTTTTGTAAAACGGTTCTTAATCGTGTTTTACAGGTTTATTTTAAATATAATTTATAGCACTTATATATTATAAATTTGATAAAATAAATTCAATATTTGGAATTATAATTTCCAAATATGTTAAATAGGTTTTATTTATTTATTTTTATAATGAAAAGTAACCATATTAAATATTTATCACTATAGTAAAGGAAAAATTGGGTTAAATAGATGTAAAAATAATGTTAAAAGGATTTAAAATCAATATAAAACTCTAATTTAATATATTATATTAATTTATTTCATCCATAACAATATAATATTTTAAAATATTGCATTTTGGTTCCTTTTTTAACAAATAAAGTCTATTATATTGTTTTATATAAATATTAATTCCAAAATGTCACTTTATTGATTTTAATATTTCTAATATATTTTCACAAGGATAAAATTTTTTTTTGAATGGTTATAATTTTTTATGTTTAATATGAATAATTTTATTGTGATAGTAATTTATTTTTAATTTTTAGTAATCAAATAATTACCTTAAATTCTTATGCAACGATGACAGAGTGTCTATGCAAGTAGTAGAAAAATCAATGAAATGATTTTAAAAACAAACAAAGTAATATTAATTAATTGATTTTTGGATGTTTAATGATTTTTTTAGGAACTTATAAGGTATTGGTGAAATTTTAAAATTTTATATTTAAATTAAATTACTGTATTGATATTTTTTTAAAGTCAATTATGTGAATGGTCCTGAAAATAATTGTAATGATATTTTATGATAAATAATATTTTATTAAATGATTTTAAATTAAATAAAATATTATAATTGTAAAATTTAATTCTATATGTTCAATAATATCAACCATTTTCCACTTATGTGTCACTTTTCTTTTTATTTTAACTTTTTAACCCTTAAAAAGTAAAAAATGTTGTTATCGTGATAATCCTCAAAAGGGTTGATGGGAGACTAAAAATAAGAGATAAGGGTTAAAAAAATACATAAACATGTCTAATTTTTATTTAATGAGATTATTTTGTCTTATATTTTCCATTTATTTTAAATATATCAATTTTTTTTCACTCAAAACATGAAAATTAATTTAATACATTAAGTAATTCCAATGGAGCCCCTTTCCTCTCTTATATAAGGACCCCAACCCTCCTCCATTAATCATACTTAATAATCCATTTATATCAACCAATATCTACCCAAATACCTTTTCAACCTTCCTCCCCAGGACTTAGAGGCTCGTTTCTCATCAAAATACCAACCTAGAGGGATTAAGCTGTAAGGAAAACATGGTTTTCTGAAGAAGAGGTATAACTTTTATCTAAGAATTTTCATATTATTTCCACTTAGAACATAATAAAATATTTTTAAAACATTATGATATAATAACATAATTATCTAAAATATAATAAAATTTTGTTAGTATTATGGTAAAACCTATTTTCATCTTCTCTTATATCATATGGGTAATAAAAATGTTGTTTGTGCATATATGTAGACTACCAACTCCACAAAATGATGTTTTTCATTTTTCATCACTACCTCACAAGGATAGTTATTATGATATATTTAATGAATATATATTATAATAATAACATAATTATCATTCTTGAAAGATAATATATTACCCACTTTCTTACCCTTCCACCCATTAAAAAATTGTAATGTCCCTTGTGCATACATGTGGACTACCATCTACACGAAACTATGTAATTAATTTTTCATGTACTTGTTGAATATATAATTATAAAATTTTATTAAATGAATAAAAATAAAAATTATTTCATGATTAATATTCTATATATTATTGAACCATGACCCCTTTTACCATGGTCAACCTACTGAAGTTGTTTTGTGATTATAAATGGAACGTCCTCACCTGACATGAACATAAATAATTTAACAAATATATAAGGCATGGTAATAAATGAAATAAATGGGACAATAAAAAGATAATAAATATACAAAAATTTCTTAATAAAGTATAAAATTAATATAATTTTATTATATATGAGATAAATTCCATATGTGGGAAGTTGGACTTGTAGTAAGGGGTTTCTTAACTCAATTTATTTTCATTGGGTTATATTATTTATTAATTACCTATGTTATTCCAATATTATAAGTTTAATGAACTCAAATTATTTTATGTTGTATTTAAACCTATTTTATATGAATTTAAATTTGTTACACATAATCACTTCATTGATTAATTCTCACTTCAATGTTATGAACTTTGTAAGGATTTCTCGTCTCACTTTTCATTCTCTAAGACATAATCCATATTCACAAATTGTTTCTTTTGTGTGGTGTTTATAATTCCATATTTATATTTTATATCATGAATATATTTATATTAATTGTATTTAAAGTCTCAATTGAATTTATCACTATCAATAGTGTTATGATTCAAAAGTTACCTAAGTGGTAAGGGTTTACTTTAGAATATCATCCTTATTCAATATTGTTTATGATTATATTTACATTGGAGTAATTACAAGATATTTCTATCTTAAATTAAATTTACTTTCTTATCATCATGTTATTTCTTTAAATTATAATATTTCATTTCATCTCCATCCCTTTAAGTACTCAAAAGTCTAAAGTAATGTTTTTAAGGAAAATAAAATTTATTTTTTATTCGATATTGCATATTTTTCTTCCATGTCCATATTTTCATTAAAATGATTTCAAGAATGTTTTTTAATATTCTAAAAATATTAAGAATTATTTTTACTATTATAAAATGATTAATTATATTCATTTTTACTCATTTTTTAATTTATATAAAAAATTTAAAAGGAATCTTCTTGTCGCTTTCTAAATGATGTATTTTTTATCGAATGTGTGAACAAAATCTTTGTTTCGATGCTTACTATATAGAAAAATTTCCTTGAAATCGTGATTACTATTTTTCTTGACAATTCCTTTGAAACTTTATGTGGTTATTTTTAAAGAAAATGTTTTTTCTAATATTATAGAAATTTTAATATTTTAATATTAGATATTTCAAAATGAAAAGGCTATTTTTTAAGATATCTTGTAGTGGTATTTTTAAAGTATTTAAATATATGTAATCATATTTTGAAGATAATTATGCCTTATAGAAGATATACTATATTGATATCATATTCCATATTACTCTAGATTGTGTATGGTATTGTTCTATTTTTTTATTAGGGAATATATTACCATTTAATATGGTAGTTTTTCAATAATAATTTTTATATTGATTATGTATTGATTTTTTATTCATTTCCTTTATATCATGAATAAATTAGACTTAGTATGTCACTAGAAGGGTTTTTTATAGCCCCTTGATACATTGGTCGGTATCATGAGACAAACTAGCCTAAGAACTTGGGGTATACCTACCCAATTATTTATGATATATTAGAATGAGTTCTTGATGGTATGTTTATAATGCCTAGGAATAAGGCATTGATTGTATGATTATGGCATCCAACATTATTCATTCCATCATTACAAAACTGGCTATTTTTTCCTATGTGATTATTTATATTTCTATATTATCCATGTATATATTCACCTTTCATGATATTATTTTTATAGAATATTTAATTATTATTTATCTCTATAATATTATTCATGATAGATTCTATTGTACTCTTTCCCTTACTAAACATCTGAGCTATCCCTTTATTATGTTTTCCTTTACCTACTATAATAAGATAGGATCAATGATATATTTTTGGGTTATACTGAGATAGATAAAAAAATTATCACTATATTTTTAATTTCAATTTCAGGTTTTCATATTTAATGTGAGAATCATGTTTGTATCTAGTCTCCCAATACTACTAAGTTATTTGATCCTTTTAGATGTGATATCTTGTATCTCATTTCAATGTATTAAGATAACCACCAACTTTGGGTTATTAAATTTAGGGTGTTATAAGAAATATGTTAATTTTACAACAATAAAACCTCTTATAGATTCTCACTCTATATTATAATATTTTGTATATATATCTCATCAAGAAGGTTTCATACTCATGTCATCAGCCTATATACTGGATATATCTATCTTTGAATATCTAAAGATGAACTCGTTAATAAACCACCATGGAAATAGATATAACCATATAGTTGCATCCCAATAATAAAGCTTGAGAAATTTAATTTCATTAACTCTAAAGGGAAAATACTTTCTTTATTTATTCATTAATAATATATCACTTATAATTCACCCAACATATCCCCCTCATCAGGGAATATGTCATCACATTTTTTAATAATACTTCAATGTTTGTTTTTCATCATATAAATTTATAATGATCTAATATATAAGGAAAAATACAAAGGTCCTTAAATAGGTTTATGTAATGACATATAAAACATGTGGGATTCTTATAGACAAGTATGTTCTCATAACCTCCTCTCTTGGATATTAATAAGTGAGGACTTCTTTTGATAAAGTTTCAATGTCTTATGATCCCCCTAAATAAGATACACTAAATCATTTGTGTTAAGTTAAATAGATTCCATCTAGCCATAGAAAATATATTTAATAATATGATTATATAACTTTAAGGCTCTCATCATAGTGGAGAACTATTATGACCTTTCAGTGTGATGGGTATGCGAAGGACCTTATCAAATAAATGCTACCTAGAAGAAAAATCATAATGTGATAATATATTTATTAATATTCATGCATTTGAATATAGATTTAATTGAATGTGTGAAGTAGTTAATTCTAACACACCAACTCCAACAAACTACCACTTATACTAGATAAAACTACTAAAAACTTTCAGTTTTTTTGATCTCATGTGATATTTATGCTATTAATAAGATAAGGATTTAATAAATGGGTCTAAAAAGTTCTAGTATATGGAAACTCTACTTATGATAACCTCGCCTATTTAACAAAAAACCCACAATAGGTGATAATTCTAAATTAGATGCCTCTTCCTGTACTGTGACATTGGAACCCTATTTAAGTGTCACCACATCAGAATTATCAAAATAAAATTTGATATGTTATTTAATGTTATACACCACATAGATCTCTGAGATGAATCTTAACATCTATGAAGGTTCTATTATGTAGCATAATTTTTCAGTTCCTTTCCTAAAAATGGGTTTTCATTTTTTTTTCATATTTCTCCTCCAAACTTGATGAATAACAACCTCAAATTCCCAAAAGATAGTATATTTCACATGTAATTTATAATTAATATTATTTAAATAAGAATTACTTTGGATATTATTTTTTTCTTCATTAAGAATTGTTTGAACAATATTTTCATACCATCATTGATATGAATAACCCAAGGATTGAATCCCCCTAGTGATGATCCACATGTGCTCAATAAACCTTAGAACACAGTCATAGAATCTTCGGGTTCTAGAAAAAATGATTCTAACTTATTTAATCATTTTTTATGATCAAAACATAAATTAAATTAAGGATTATAGGATTTATTCTAGTCCTTTTTAGAAATTTAATAGAGGAAGAGGACTAGGGATCTCGGTTTTTGATGGAATTATAAATAAAGTTAACTCTAGAATTGAGAGAATTATCTATACATAATTTGTTGTGCGAAATAACATAGAACCATATAAATGGTATAACCATGTTTATATAGCTAGGTTATGAATTGGTTATTTCACATAGGCACGTAGAAAATATCTCAATATTCATAGATACCAATGTTAAATATTAGTAATACTATTATCATTATTTCATTTGTGTTCACAATACTCATAGATAATTTTAATATTATTTGTAAAATAAATAAATTGATATTTGTTTAAATGATATTTAATATTCATTCCCATAGGACCCTTAACTCATTCCATCATTCCTCTTTAATATTCATTGGACCTTGAATAATGAATATTTATTTAAATAAATGAATATCATTGCATTATTACTTCATTCAATAATAAAATATCATATCTAATAAATGTCAAGACCTGACCCGATGGGGCCCAAGATGAAACTATTCCAATCCCTCATTCAATAGGCCAGAGGCTGGTGACTAGCTCTAAGAAGGAATACCACACACATGGGTGGCATTGACCAAAAGTTTATGTGTGAACACACACACATATCCAATCCCATATAATGATGAAATGTAAAATAACTAATAACAATGCATGCATAAATCTATAATCCCACAATAATAGTATGGAATAAAGTACTAGAATGCACAATAAGGGGACAAATACAAGCCAATCCAAAATTGGAAATAATTTCTGACCTCCTCAGAAGGAGGGGAATGCTGAAAAATGAAACACTAGTATACACCTCGTTCCGTCGAGCCCAAAATAGGATCTAACTACTCTGAGTCCAAGAAGGACTTCGTAAAGATATCCTTCTTCTATATAAGACATGAAATGTGTAGTCATAGCCCATTTAGGGGTGGGTATAACAATACCTAGTAGGAAAACCCAAAATCACTAAGCATAAAGCACTAATGGTAGTCATATCATCATAGTATATGTCAATAAAATTTTGATGCGTGCAATAAAAAATCAAGATATACTCATAGAAGACACACAGTTTAAAGTTAAGGTCACAACCACATTTCTAGCCTCATATTTCTGCTCTAAGGTTCCATACAACACTCATCAGAGAGAAAACACTTCACAAGATATACTGCCACTAATTACAATCATTCTAGAGGCCACAATTTTCCATTAGCGATTTTGGTATGGATATATGAAGTCTTGGTTTTGACTATGGAAGTAGATCCTTGGATAGATCAGGAGTTTTTCTTCATGTTTTTTGGTGTGCAACATCTATGAGGTGCGATGGGGGGTGTTTCCTGAGCACCGGATTGGGCCAAAATCCAGTCAAAGATGGCGAGAGGGTTCGGTCAATCCTAGATCTATGATACATAACATGATTTCCAAAAAACTTCAATGGGTGTAGTGGTATGGGTGAAGACACGTGAAAAAGAAATAGGATTATGGAAAATTGTAATACACATGGTGTGTGCTTCAAGAAAACATGTTGTGTATTATCATCAGTGTGATGACTAGGGTTTCCATATAGAGTTAAGCATCAGATGTCATGTAATCCCTATGGCACTCTATGTGTACCCTAGCTGTCCAGATTGGCATGTACAGGGGATACACCCAGGAGTCCATGTTTCTTTTCACACAACGTGTAATATGTCACACACTATGTAACATGTGGTGGATAGTTCAATGTGTACAAGGAGTACATGAACAGTAGGTTGGGTAATGTTAAAATCCTTGTGGACCATGACACACACTACATTCAACCTGGAATGTGGATAGACATGCATAAGGATCACAGACCCAAGAGTTAATGTGGACCCATATGTTGTGTGTGGTGATATATACACCATGTACTTGGGAAAGTATATGGGCATGGGAAAGCCTTCCATTAAGTTCCAAAATAGACATATACATGTTGTTTAATCAATGGAAATGTCATGTACTTTTAAAAAAGGGAATGTTGTGTGTGTGTAAGACATGGACAAGGTCAGTATTAGAGAGATACACCATGTACCCATAATTACACATCATGAAATCCTTTGAGGACTGGTTGGATTTCTCTTTATTCTTAGATCATTTTCATTGTGAGCTTGTGGGAGCATCCTTGGACCAGTATCAGTTGATTGTGTTCACTTGGTCTATTCTAATAATAATTTTATGCATTATAAAATTCAGGTCATAGTGGGTGACCTCCTTTAAGCTTATTGATGGTTAGTGCAAGGTAGATTAGTTCCATTATTCTAGAGTGAGTTGTCTCAGTCCACTTTGATAGATACCTCAATGGGTTATGCACGTATCCCTCTAAGAGGCCCGAAGTGATCATCATTTCCTTCATGTTTTCCTTATATTGGGTTTTTACAATTGTAGTGACCAATATTTACATGAGCATTGATCCCCTATCTACGAGGATGTTTTCAATAGGGTGTGGTGCCCCCTATAGAGCCCAAGGCATTGACCCCTATCAACATATCGAGATCTGAGTTTTCTGATGGGCTATTAGTCCAATAGAGTGTGTATCTTGGGTAAACCCTCTCAGTTTCATATGTGTTTTATATGAAACCATTTTTTCACAACTGGATCCCCTAAGGTTTAAGCTACAACTACCCCAAGACTTCCTCCAATAGTCTAAGGGATGATGACTATCACTGAGAAGGAATATCACACACATGAGAGGAATTTTCATAAAGTACCTATACACATGCACACATCTAAAAGCCCAAAAAATGTTGAAATGTAAAACAAATAATAATAATTCATGCATAAATATATATTACCATTGTCAGTGTAACACCCCAAGATTCCACGGTACGCTTCTCTTTGAATAATATAGTAGCATGTGTTGTACGCAACTTCGAGTTCTAACACACCACAACCGATCAAACTAGCCGTTATGAATAGTAATAACCACTTTTTGAAATTTTATAAATTTTATCTTTTAAAATAGACTTCTTTTTGGATTCAGAATATCGAAATTAGCTTAGGTTGATTTTTTGGTATTTTTCTGATAACTTTCATATTTTGATGAATAGTGTAAATTACTAAAATTTAATTTAAAACAACTTTTTAATCAAAATAATTAATAGTGATAAATTATGAATTTGAGTGATTTTAAAGTATATTAGATTATATTTTTATAAATTAATCCAATTTGGGTCATTTGACATAATTTCACATTTAAACTGAACATAAGCAAGTGTCAATCTTTTGGTAGTTATTATTTCTTAAAAACACGCTTTTTGTTTTGACAATGAGAATTAATTTTAAATTAATTTATGCCACTTCTCTATTTTGAATTTAGAAAAATGTATTCCATATTTAGAATCAGGGTGTCCAAATTGTGTAAATAGGTAACTTTTGTTTTTAGGCATTTTGAATAATTACTTCGGTAAATATTTTATTTACCATGGTTAAAGGGTAAATCCGATAAATAATATTATAATAATATTAAATTACCAAAAAACGTGTCCTAACCCTATTTGTTGATACATGTCCAACCATGGGAATTTTTGGGTCGATTTTGGGACCCCATGGAACCACTTGTAAGTGATAATGACACTTTATATTAATTAAGTTAAAGTAAATACAAAAATGACATAAGCATATATCTTTTAGAAAAACAATTTTTACATAGGGTTATATATGTTATATTTTTGAATATAAATATTCATTATAAAGATAAACAATTTCCTACATAATGGTATTTTATTTATAATTTTTAGACATTTATTAATTAAATTTTTTAAGACACAATAATGATGCAGTATTTTCCTTATTAATGAAAGATTCAAATAATTTGTATTATAAATGTTAAATTAAATATAATTTGAACGTTTTGATGACATACATGAAGTTTATTGGTTAATATAACATGTTATTATTTCTTAAATGAATTTTTTTCTAATTAATAAATTTCTTAAGACAATAAAAAAATCAATTATTAAATAGTGTCAAAATTGACATAAAGGAGTTTTGAAACAAAATATTATATTATAAATTTATATAATATTCCTAAAAATATAAGGTTCAGAAAAAAGACTCTTATATTTATAGGTGTTTTATTAATGAATAACTTGGGGGTCTCTTGGATGTTTATAGTAAGTTTATTAACCGTATAATATAAAAATACAAAGAGACATGGTAAATGTCAAACTAATTAACTAAGAGTTAAAACTAAAATATAAGGTTAATAAAGTGACCCAAACCTATATAAAACCTATTGGTTGAGTTGATTTCAACCCATACCCATATTATCCTATAAATAAATCAGTTTTGAGCCATTAGAAACTGAATATTAATTTATTATAAAATAATATTTCTATCTTTTCCAAAGGTGCCCCTCACCCCTCTTATAAAAGGGCACTCACCCTTCTCTCTAATTCACACCTTCAAAGCCATTTGGCTTGGCCAACCCCTACCCAAATATCCTTTTAAATTCTCTTACTTAATCCTATATGACTTTCTTTGGTCAGAAAGCCAACTTAAAGAGCCCTTTTGATCAAATCAAATGGAAGAACCCGAAGAAGAGGTAATGATTTCACCACCCTCTTTCAAGTTCCTTTCTTCTCCCACTTCTTCTTTATTTGTTATTTCCATTCAAAAATAATAACTCCAATATATTCTATATACTGTGATGTTATTAAAAATATGGTACAACCATATTCAGTATTCTATCCATCCTTTGAATTACATGTCACCATACATTCGTACGTACGGATTACCGCCTCCACGTCGTGGTGTAATTGTTATTCAATACATTATTATTTAGATTGGTATAATAATGATGTTTAATTCATGTAAATAATAAATATAACATGATAATTATTCTGTATATATTATATACCATCCAATTATATATTATTTTAATATCAAAATAATGATATTGTCACTCGTGCGTACGTACGGATTACCGTCTCCACGAACATGATGAGATTCATTCCCCATCGTATCAATTCAAGACAAAATTTCATTTGATGATTAAAAATAATGTTTAGAGATATGATATCATTATGTATATAAATAAGATACATCCCATCTATAACAAATATGGCTCACATAACAAATAATATAAAGGAAAACGAATTCTTTAACACCTGAAATGACGATAATACTAAGATATTATTAACAAAGAAATGTTAAAAGATCATATATGATATCATATTAATGTATATGATTCTTGTATAATTTAATAACAATTATTTCACTATTATAAAAGAGGATAATGTAGGTTCTGGGCGCTGCGGAAGCACGTTGGTGGGTTTTCCCAACTTTCATTTTAGCATTCAACAACATTCAATCCGAGATCTGCCACGATATAAAATGCCGAATATTCGGAATGGAACGAAGAACGAAAAAGATAATAAGAGTCCTGGAACCATTGAGATAGGATCATCATATATTGGTTATAATTAATTTAATTAATTCACATGAATTACCTCGGTGGAATTATTTCTTCGTCGATGTCTCTGGTCACGATCCTGTGATCCGTCGTTGCGTCGTAGAATCCAAGTATAGGATTTCTCTAGCAGTGATCCACACGTTCTCCACGTATCTCTAAATGTCTCCAAAGGGATCTCCGGGTGATAGCGCAGAAGAACCTTCGCTTGCGATGTCCGCCTTCGACCACCTTGATCCGGTAGAGGATCTCGCTCTCGTAACATGAGGGCGTTCTTAGTGGAAAGGGAATTCTCTCTTGGATGGAGAGTATTTCCAAATCCATTGTGCACAACAAATGGATCTTATGTAAAAAATGTTGGGTTTTGGAGGATATTTATAATCGGGTTTGAGGTTAATAGAGTTATGACAATAAATAAACACGTTACTCATTTTATTTATTTCATTAACTCTTATTGAAACCCCCATGTCGAATTATTAATTCCTTGACATGCGCCCACGCTGATTATAATTAATATCATTTAATAAAACAATATTATATCCTCAAAATCCCAACTGGAAAACTACACGGTGTGTAATAATTAATACACGGCGTGTACTTTTATTTTCCATTTTTCTCCACCACATTTATTAGACATTGAGTAATGGATATTTATTTATTAAATAAATGTAACTTCATTACTCACTGATAAATATATTATTTCACCCACAATATATTCTCTTGAATAACTAGTGTCGAAATAAATGCGATCAGGAATCCTTAAATAATTATTAAACCACAGTCGGGAATAATATTTATTTAACATGTTAAATTAATATTTAACTAAGATACATGGACACACTTAGTGTGTGACCCTCTAGGCCTCTTTCTTAGTGGCATTAGGTGGAGCCTGCCTAAATTCCGAGGTTAGCGTCTAGAAACATGCTAAGGATCCCATAGAGAAAGAAGTTAACGCCGCAATGACGTGTCACCTCCTATGAATGCTTATCGTGTAATATAATCCCTTTGTCTCAATATCTCTAATCAAGAGGTTTTCATGCTAGCGCCATCAACCCATGTGCTCGATTATTCTATCTTTGACTTCTCGAAACTGAACTCGCCCATACCATACCATGACCATGGATTTATTTAGGCTATATCAATTCCATAAAAGGGCCTGAGATATCTACTTCCGTTATGGAACAGAAGGGATGAATCATTTCTCACATTATCTATTAATTCAGTATTACTCGTGACATACCCAACGTATCCTACCTCGCTGCGAACAGTGTATCGTCACAGTTTTCGTCAATACATCTAAGTGCGTGAGTTTCAATACCCATTAATAATAATCTTAAAGTCTAAGGACCAATACACAGGTCCGCAGATAGGAACATCCAATGAAACTATGAAATGTGGATTTCCTACTGGAGGGTCTCGTTCTCATAATATCCCCCTGGATATTACCAAGGGCTCACACCATGAGAAAGTGCCTCAAAGTTTTATGAGTCCTCACCCCTAATGACTTGTATCATTGGTGTCCCTCAAATAATATCATCTGGCCATAGAACATTTATTCAAAAACAGTGTTATAGAACTTCCGGGTTCTCATCATAGTAAGGATCTGCTATGACCCTTTAATGCAACATCTATCCTTATGACATTACCACATACATTATCACGTAGAAGAACAATCAAGATTTGATAAGGCTTTTATTAATGAATAGAGTACAAAGTAGTTGGTTCTAGGCCACCAACTCCAACAGACTCCCACTTGGACTAGAGCCAACTACTAAAAACCTATAACCCGATAGCTCTCACATGATATCCATGCTTATAATGAGATAGGCCTTTATTCATGGGGTCTTCCACGTTCTCTTCCGTGGAAACTCTGCTCACAACAACTTCACCCCTCTGATAGAAATCCCTCAAGAGGTGATACTTCCAGAGTATGTGCTTTGTCCGTTGATGTGACCATGGTTCTTTTGCAAGAGCCACCGCTGTAGTATTATCACAATACAATGTAATCGGATCTTTACTACTAGGCACCACATCAATCTCTTGGACAATGTTTCGAATCCAGGTGGCTTTCTTGGCTGCATCAGAAGCCACTATATATTCGGACTCCACTGTAGAATCAGCAACAACTGGCGGCTTATAACTCCTCCAGCTCATAGATCCTCCATTGAGATAGAAAATATATCCAAATTTTGACTTTATATCATTATGATCTGTCTGAAAACCAGCATCATCATACCCTCTGATGACAAGCTCCTCGTCTCCTCCATACACCTGTAACATATCCTTATTTATTCTCAGATACTTAAGGGCAGTCTTAACAGCAGTCCAATGTTGTTCTCTCAGATCTTCTTGATATCTGCCTACCATGCTCAGTGCATAGGAAACATCAAGCCTGGTACATAACATGGCATACATGATGGATCCTATAGCTGAAGAATATGGGATCTTACTCATTTTATATTTCTCTTATTGTGTCTGAGGACACATTTTCTTAGAAATATGTAGGCCATGGGACATTAGAACCAATCCCCTCTTGGATTGTTCCATACTAAATCTCTTTAGTATCTGGTCAATGTATGTACCCTGACGTAGTCCAAGCAGCCTCTTGGATCTATCACAAATGATCTTGATCCCTAGAATGTAGGCTGCTTCTCCTAATTCTTTCATGGAGAAACACTTGTTCAACCAGTCTTTAACTGACTGTAAGGCTGGTACGTCATTTCCAATAAGAAATATGTCATCAACATATACTACTAGGATAACGACCACATTCCCATTAAACCTCTTATAAACACATGGTTCACATTCGTTCTTAATGAACCCAAATTCCTTTATGGCTTCATCAAATATAATGTTCCATGACCTGGATGGTTTCTTCAATCCATAAATGGATTTCTGCAACTTGAAAACCCGTTTGGCTTCACCTGGTGTCACAAACCCTTCTGGTTGTGTCATATAGACATCTTCCTGAAGGTTCCCATTAAGGAATGTTGTTTTGACATCCATCTACCAAATATCAAAGTCATGGTAAGCTGCTATAGAAAGTGTTATTCTTATGGATTTAAACATGGAAACTGGCGAGAAGGTTTCATCATAGTCAATTACTTGACGCTGTCTGAATCCTTTAGCCACTAGCTTTGCTTTATAGGTGCTAACTTGACCTTCCATGTCCAGCTTTCTCTTGAATACCCATTTTCATCCAATAGGCTTTACATCAACTGGCTCATCGACCAGAACCCAAACTTGGTTCTGATACATGGAATCCATCTCAGAATTCATAGCTTCTAGCCATCTTGAAGCATCTGATCTTTCTACTACATCCTTGTAGGAGAGAGGCTCATCATTGTCCAACAATAATGATTTACCATTCTCAATGACTAGGAAACCAAATCTCTCTAGTTCCCTTACCTCTCTTGAGATCCTACGCAGTACTTTTGTTTCTGGAACATCTTCCACGGGGACCTGTGGAACTTGTTCCTATACCAACTCATGTGTTTCTTGAGCATCAACTTCATCAAAGTCAATCTTTCTCCCACCATCCTTCTTCAGTATGTGCTCCCTCTCAAGAAAGACATCTTTTCTGGAGACATTCACTTTCTTGTCTTGAGGGTTATATAGGTAATATCCTTTCGTTTCCTGGGGATATCCTAAAAAGATACACTTCGTGCCCCAAGGTTCTAGTTTGTTTCCTGAGAAGGCCTTAACAAATACCTCTCATACCCATACACGTGTATGTGAAAAAATGGGTTTCTTTCCACTCCATAACTCAGAGGGGATTCCATTTGCTGCCTTAGTTGGTACTCGGTTTAATGTGTATGCAGTAGTTTTTAATGCATATCCCCAAAAGGATAATGAAAGATCTGCATGACACATCATTGGCCTCACCATGTCCAACAAGGTGCAGTTCCTCCTTTCACTAACACCATTCCACTGTGGTATATAAGGAGGAGTGAGCAGAGATAGAATCCCAGACTCCCGTAGAAGATCGATGAACTCTTGGTTCAGATATTCTCCACCTCAATCCGATCGAAGCTTCTTTATCTTCTTACCAAGATTATTCTCTAATTCATTCTTGAATTCCTTAAATTTCTCTAAGGATTATTACTTATACCTCATTAAATAGACAATTCAGTATCTACTCAAATCATCAGTAAAAGTAATGAAGTAAGAATATCCACCTCTAGCTTGTACTAGAAATGGTAAACATACATCCGTGTATACCAATCGTAGAAGCTCTATGGCCCTTTCACCCTGTACACCAAAATGCGGCTTGGTCATTTTACCTTGTAAACAAGCATGACATCTATCAAGTGGTTTTATCTCTATAGAGTCTAAATATCCATCTTGACAGAGCTTTGTCAAGCGCTTCTCGTTTAAATGACCAAGGCAGTGATTCCACAACTGGGTGATGTATGAGTCATGTGAGTTTGTTTCATTATCGATTTCCAACACTTGGTTTTCATAACATAATACATACAAACGATTATTCAATTGTGCCATACCATAACATACTTTGTTCTTATAAAAGAGAAAAACCTTATTTCCAAACATAAAAAAAAATCCGTCCATATCCAAACAAGATAGAGAAATTATGTTCTTGGTAACACTAGGCACACAATAATAGTTTTGTAAAACCAAAATCATGCTAGTTGGCAATGAGAGGAGATAGTCGCCAATAGCCAAGTTAGCTAGCCTTGCGCTATTGGCAGCTCGAAGATCCACCTCTCCTCTAGTGATCTTTATAAATCTACTTGGTTCCTGCATTTGAATACAGATGTGAGCCCCAAAAACTGTATCTAATACCCAATGTGTAGAAATATAAAGATTGCACTCGATAAAAAATGCACCTTTAGAATCCCCACGCTACTGGGTGAAGTTCCTCTTCCAGTGGACCTTCTTTCCACATGAAAAACACACTACCTCCTGTTCCTTGCCCTGCCTCTGGATCTTCCCCTTCTTGGAGGGACGATGCTTGGGGGCTTCAGACTGTTTATAAGTCTTTGGCCCCTTTTACTTGTCCTTCTTTTTCTTCTTCACCATAAGGACTAAAGGTTTGTCACGCCCCATGTCCTTATCTACCTGGTGAGTCAAGGTTAGAATACCTAATGGACTCTTCTCATTGCCTCTCATATTATAGTTGACAATGAAGCTAGATAAGGTCTTGGGAAATGATGATAGGATGAGATCTGTACGCAACTCATCCAGAAATTTAATCCCTAAGATGTCCAGGCGTTCAATGTAGCCAATAAGCTTGACTACCTAAGGCCCAGCTGGCACAGACTCTCCAATCTTAGTTGTAAACAAAGCATTGGAGATCTCATACCTCTCCTGTCTCACCTTCTCTTGGTAGAGATCCTTAAGGTGAGACATCATGCTATACGCATCCATGTTTTCATGTTACTTCAAGAGATCATTGGACATGGCCGATAGCATGAAACACTGGACATATGTGGCATCATCTATGAGTTTTATATAGAGAGATAATTCCTCATCATTGGCCTCTTTCCTAGGCGCAACTGGAATAGGCTCTTCCAGCACATACAATTTCTTTTCGTGGCGAAGGATGACGTGTAAATGCCTCTGCCACTCTTGGAAATTGGTGCCAGTGATAAGGTTTTCCTTCTCGAGTATGGTTCGCAATGATATGTTTGAATTCATTTTCTAGTCATTTCTAAAAATTAAGATGAGAAAAGGTTTATTACTTTATTACAAAAATGAGACAAATAAATAAACTAATACTTATTCATCTCCCACTATTTTATCGAAATCCAATATCCCTCACCATTGACTTCGGAATATTCTGTTTCTGGAATATTCTAGTGGAAAGGATCCATATTTCCCATTGCATTACCCCAAATTGGGTTGGCCAAGCAACTTGAAGGGTTTTAGGTAGGCATTCCAAATGCCAACTGCATTAACTCGCAGATCCTTGATCCGCTGAGTGGACTCCCCAATCGTGAAATCCTTTTATTTTGGATTTCCTCAACCTTTGCCTCTTGGTCACACCAAGTCCTGCTGTGGAGGTCAAACCTTGATGCGAACCAAGTCATGTCAACCCAAAACCTTGAATTATAATTCCCCGATAATTGAAATCACCCCAAGTAGGGTTGGTCAAGCACTTTGAACTATGGTTTGATTCTAACCAAGATTATGGAAGGCTATACAGACTTAAAATTTCTTTTGAGGGATTTTATCCTTATACGTAAATTGAAATTTTAATATCTTTTATTACATGCTTGTTAATATTAGGTTGGATATACTTAAGTGATTAACCATGTCTAAGATAATATTTACGTATAAGCCAGTTTTATTTTAGTTCCATCTTGCATGCTCGTTTAATTCATTAATTGTGTGATCGTGACAACACAACCACAATAAATAAACCATGAAACTGACAGAAATAAAATAAATGGTATGATCATGAGATTTTTCTATTGGTTAGTTTATCTAGCGGTTGATAAACTAACCCAAGACCTTGGGGAGAAACACCTAGAACCTTTCGGGTTCGTGTTTACAGCTTTCCACCTATCCACCTTTGTATCTCCTTGAATTGGTTTCACCTTGGCTCTTGACTTGAGCCTCCTCCACTATCTTGGGAGCTCCATCCATTACATATGCATTTATCTCACACACTGGTGATGGGTAAAAATGGGTTTTTACGTAAAAGAATCCTTGGGCGCGCAGTCCCTGCATATTAATGAGGAGATGACTCGCATGCCAACAAATTTAATTTAAATAAATAAATTAAAAGAAACCACTCACATAAAAAGGTCTTGTTCTAGCTCATGATCATCCATACATGCAACAATATTTATGCATAAATAAAACTAGCATTCAATTCTTTAATCGTTTTTGTTTAAGATAAATCACGCTTGAATTAATTAATTATCTTTAATTAATCAATCCTTTTATCTTAAACTCCTTTTCTAAACTTCCTTGATATTCTCATCCATCATAATTTTAAACAAATAAAATCATTTAAAATTATCCTTGTACATAACTTGTACCTTGGAGGCAACCCGGTGAATTCACGTTCATTACGCAGATGTTAAATTAAACACATATATATAAAACACCTATCACGTGTTGTGCCCCAGCTTTACGCCTGCACCATGGTACAAGTCTCAAGGGTTTGTATAATATAATAATAAATTTTAATAAATATGCATAATTTGGGGGAGTACACGGTGTGTACTTTTCTTCACCGTCCATCCGAAGTACACGCCTGGGGACATGGAGTGTTTATGTACATCGGAAATTTTCGGAGTACACGGCGTGTTCAATGGGACACACGCCTTGTAGTCTTCGGGTTACACGGTTTCCAGTCAGGCAATCCATGTATGGGGTACACGACACAACCATAACCCGAAGGGAATACACGTCGTGTTCAGTTAGACCACACGGAGTGTAATCCGGAAACCGTGTGCCACCTGTTTCTGGTCAACACACGGTGTCATAAATGACTTCAATACACGACCTGATTTGGCTGATCAGTCAATGCATTGAACCTAGACTACACGGCGTGTACTTCCGAATACAAGATGTGTATTCTGGTGTTGTATGGACAGAAACGTTTGGCTCCTCCGAATGAGTTCCTCTATTTTATTTTAATCAAAATTAAAAGAAAAAATCGTTTCTGTGAGGTGAATGAGAAACGAGGGAGGAGGAACAAATCTCGAAATTCAGATTTCCAGAATGATTAAAGATGAATTAAAATGACTAAATTATTAAATGCGCAAATCACCAACAAAAAACTAAATAATTACAATCAATGATATGACCCCTTTGATACCACTTGTAGGTTCCGGGTGTAGCAGAAGTGCGTTTGTGGGTTTTACCAACTTTAATTTTAGCATTAAACAACGTTCAATCTGAGATCCTTCACGATATAAAATGCCAGATCTTAGGAATGGAATGAAGAATGAAAAATAAAAGAAGAGTCCCAAAACCATTGAGATAGGATCATCATATGTTGGTTATAATTAATTTAATTAATTCAAAAGAATTACCTCGATGGAATTCTTTCTTCGTCGATGTCTCTGGTCACGATCCTGTGATCCATCATTGCATTGTAAAATCCAAGTATAGGATTCCTCTAGCAATGATCCACACGTGCTACACGTATCTATGAACGTCGCTGAAGGTATCTCTGGGTTCTAGCGCGGAAGAACCTACGCTTGTAATGTCCGCCTTCAACCGCCTTGATCTGGTGGAGGATCTCGCTCTCATAACTTGAGGGCGTTCTTGGTGGAAAGGGAATTCTCTCTTGGCTTGAGAGTATTTCCAAATCCGTTGTGAAAAACAAATGGCTCATATGTAAAAAATGTTGGGGTTGGGAGGATATTTATAATTGGGTTTGAGGTTAATAGATTTATGAAAATAAATAAACGCGTTACACGTTTTATTTATTTACTTAACTCTTATTGAAACCCCCATGTCGAATTATTAATTCCTTGACATGCGTCCACTCTGATTATAATTAATATCATTTAATAAAACAATATTATATCCTCAAAATCCCGACTGGAAAACTACACGGTGTATAATAATTAATACACGGTGTGTACTTGTTTTCCATAAAATTACACGGCGTGTATATTTAATATACACGGAGTGTACTTTTATTTTCCATTTTTCTCCACCACATTTATTAGACCTTGAGTAATGGCTATTTATTTCTTAAATAAATGTAACTGCATTACTCACTAATAAATATATTATTTTTCCCACAATATATTCTCTCGAATAACTAGTGTCGAAATAAATGCGATCAGGTATCCTTAAATAATTATTAAACCACAGTCGGGAAAAATATTTATTTAACTTGTTAAATTAATATTTAACAGAGATACATAGGCACACTTAATGTGTGACCCTCTAGGCCTCTTTCTCAGTGGCATTAGGAGGACCCTGCCTAAAGTCCAAGGTTAGCATCTAGAACCATGCCAAGGCACCCATAGAGAAAGAAGTTAATGCCACAATGATGTGTCACCTCCTAAGAACGCTTATCATGTAATATAATCCCTTTGTCTCAATATCTACAATCAAGCGGGTTGCATGCTAGTGCCATCAACCCATGTGCTCGATTATTCTTTCTTTGACTTCCCAGAACTGAACTCGCCCATACCTTACCATGACCATGGATTTATTTAGGCTATATCAATTCCATCAAAGGTCCTAAGATATCTACTTTCGCTATGGAACAGAAGGGACAAATCCTTTCTCGCATTATCTATTAATGCAGTATTACTCGTGATGCACCCAACATATCCTACCTCGCTGCGAATAGTATGTCGTCACAGTTTTCGTCAATACATCTAAGTGCGTGAGTTGTAATACCCATTAATAATAATCTTAAATTCTAAGGACCAACACACACATCTGCAAATAGGAACATCCAATGACACTATGAAATGTGGATTTCCTACTGGTGGGTCTCGTTCTCATAATATCCTCCTGGATATTACCAAGGGCGCACACCATGAGAAGGTGCCTCAAAGTTTTATGAGTCCTCACCCCTAATTACCTGTATTATTTGTGTCCCTCAAATAATATCATCCGTCAATAGAACATTTTTTCAAGAACAGTGTTATGGATCTTCTGAGTTCTCATCATAGTAGGGATCTGCTATGACCCTTTAATGCAATAGCTGTCCTTAGGAAATTATCACATACATTGTCACGCAGAAGAATAATCAAGATGTGATAAGGCTTTTATTAATTAATAAAGTACAAATTAGTTGGTTCTAGGCCACCAACTCCAATAGTTGACCTACCCTCTACCAAGGAAAAAGTACAAAGTAAGGGGTTTCTTATATCACTTTTAATTTCATGAGATTTCCATTGTTCACCACTTATTTATTGCATGTGGTATGTGTACTACCCATGATTGTATTCATTGTGTAATATACATTAATTTATGGATATTTACATCATCATTGTATGATCCTTATTTCATGGGTGTATATTTCTTAAGTTACCAAATCGATAAGGGAATTTGAAATTTCAATTTCCAATCATTCGAATTTACACATAATTTATTGATTATTTTACACCAATATTATGTGTGGAATCACTATTCATTTTCTTATGTCATAATTTCCACTCCCCTTTCTATGGATATACTTTTGATAGACATAATCACTCCATTGAGAAATTCTCAAGTCATCGATATGAACTTAATAAGAGTAATTTTAACTCAATCTCCATTTGTTGAGATAAATATCCAATTCCTTGGTGTTTTTTTACCAGAATATGTGTGAAAGTCTTCTGAATTATTTACAATTAATATAAAATCATATTGATTGTATTTATATTTGTCACATAGAATTGTGTCGTTGATTTATCATTAACCTAAGGATACAGTCTTTATAAGAGATTTCATCTCAATTTACATTCCATTGAGACTTCTTTGTTGGTATACACCAAATACCTTTTATATGGTGTATATAATGTACTTTGACATAATATATCATGAATCCCTTTATTCTCATGATATTAAAATGTTTTTATTACCTTAATTATTTGTATTCAAGTGTCTCTCTTTTGGTTAGGAAATATAACTAAAATATCATTTAAATGTTTTAAAGATTTATTATTCTAAATCTTTCTCATTAATGTCAATGTTTTATAAATGGTTTTAAGGATTTATTTATATGGACATTAATGTTTTAAAATTAAAATTCCTATTAAAAGTTTCAAAGTGGTATGGGACACTTGTATTCAAAAATCTATTTTAAACCGCGTCTTGACAAATTGTGTGAATTTTAAATGTTTTCAAGAAAAGGGGGATATTTATCTCAATAGTTTCCATGATTATTTTCATTTATGTCTATATCCTTAATTATTCTCAATTGACGTTAATCTTTTATAATACAATCTTCCATATTGTATTGAATGAGTTGTGTTTGACTGTGGATGTGCTATTTTTATATAATTCATGGTTTGTGGATAAGGTATTGAAATTTTGTATGCTAGTTTTAATACTAATGTTTATGTTATGTTTAAAAATTTCATATGAGCAATGCATTGGACTTTGTAAGTGAAAGGTGGAGCCTTCTATAGCTCCTCGATGCATCGGTAGGTCTCATGAGACAAACTAGTGTCTTGGCATAAGGCCTTGACAAAATCTTATTTGTAGTCTTGGCACAAGGCCTTGACTATGTGGTTATGATAGTCTGGCATTATGAATTCCATTATTATGAAAGTGGTTATTGATATTTCATGTGATTGTTCCACTAGAAGAATATACATGTGAATAAGTAAATGGAATTATTTCCTTTTATCTTTTCCATATTATGTTGAAGTTCAAGTTTAAATGGCTTTTGTTTCAGTTATACATTTCCTTAAATGTTTATGCTTATTTATGAAAGTTTCTGCTATATTGTTATCCTTACTGAGTATCTGAGCTCACCCCTTCCTATGTTTTATTTTTCCGATGATGTGATTAAGTATTTTATGAATGACCTGCAGGGATAATATCAGTATATGAGTGTAGTCTATGGGGACAAGATTTTGTTGTAGTTTTTCACTTTATGATGTAATGTAAAATTTATGAATGTATCTAGTGATTCCAAGGCTACTAAACTAATCGATGTTTCGAGACTTGATATTTTGTGATCATTACAATGATACGTAAAAATGCACCAACTCTTGGTAACTGGGGTCGGGGCGTTACAGTTGGTATCAGAGGAAGTTTAGTACAAACCTTGGAAGCTAGATTTAGATAAACATAGATTAGTGAACATGGCCCTAAGATAGACTTTGATGATTAGTATAGAAGAACTTCCTAGAATTTTGGTATTGTATAGATTTTTTGAGTTTTCCAAGAAATACATCCCTCTCTGGATACGATAAGGTAGAGGCGGTTCTGGCATAGATGTACCTAGGGGTAAAACCTGAAAACACCACTTTGAGCTACACTAGAATTGGAATTGGTGCACAACAACGGGCCTTGCTGTACTCTTGGTTTTGACACTCATGGGGGATATGCTTAGGATAATTTAAATTTTCTTTACAAACTGATTTGTAGTATTTTAATATAAGATGAGAATAAATGACCATGGATAATCATAAGGTGTTTCAAATTGAGAATATGGTGTCATGATATTCTCTAAATGATTTTATGACTACTTTTACTCACACAATGATTTCTGGTTTTAGTCAATGGTTGGATTCCAAGGAAGTCATAGTAACTTTGAGAATGATGTACAAGGTGGGAATGGTGGTGGAAATGAGAAACAAAATGGAATGTTGATATGCGTAAAAGATATCATGTTCATGCTAAATTATTTTTCCAAATATATGATCAACACCATATATATTAACCAACCCCCAGACTCAATAAATAAAAGAAAGGTGATTAATTATAAGAGCTCTAGCAGTGGAGACCATGGAGAAAAGAATCCTAAATTTCCATCATGCAGGAAATGTGGAAGGAGACACCCAAGAAAGTGTCTCAATGGAACAATGAAATGCTTTATGTGCGGGAAAGAAGGACATAAAGTGAATAATTTCCAAGGAAAAATGAAGAGTACTATGGAAGAAAATAAAAATGGTCCCAAGAATCCATTTATAGTCATTTGACGTAAATATAGGGGACTTGGCCATTAACCGAGTGAATGACCTATTCTATATGATATTTTCTTGGTCAAAGAAGATGCTATGTGGAAATAAATGGTTGGAGAAATGTTTTAAAGTATTAGTGATCCTTGTTGATGGGACTACTTTGGAATAATTTTCCCTTATATGTGTAACCCTGCAATTTATCATGTAAAAATTATATTTGAGGAAGAATTGTATTTTCTCTTGTGGATATAGTTATAAATAACCATTTGGTTTTATATGATCCTTGAATTTGAGGCAATTACAAATTATTATATTTTGGGATGAAAACGCAAGGTATGAGATAACATTTGTGGTTAAATCATTTTATGGCTATTTTGAGGAATTTATCTCATTTTGGTAATGTTATAAAATATAGTTTTTGAAAAAGGACAACACACAGACCGTGTGACAACCCATCACGTCGGACAAAGTTGTGGGAATTGAACCCACAACCAAAGTGCGATTTGGATTTATCGCCTACCACTGAAATACATGAAGTCCCTAGTTAGTGTGACTAATTATATTTAGTTAAATTATTTTATTAATCAATAATAAGTTGATTTAGGATCTTATGTCTTATCAAATGAATACCCTTAGTATAGAAAAATGATTTGGTGATTAAGTGATAAATGTTATTTTGGAAGACGTTCACTCTGTTGGGAACACTATATGCCTAAGGAAAATAGAATACTATGAGATTTAATTTGAGGATTAATGGTGTATTTTTATCTATGTTTTTATTGTGTATTTACAGTGATTTGCGTTATTTATGGAAATGATTAACCTATAATAGAGAAAACATGATTAGGTTGATTACTTTTAAGTATGTGACTTTAAGAGTAGTCGATGTCATTTGGAGATATAATTTAATTTGGAAGACTACATAGACAAATTCTTCTAAGTTTTGGGTTTCAATATTATTTTGGATTATATTGAAGGATTTTAAGGACAATTTTTTATTGAATGGTATTTATTTTACTTTGGGGTATTGTTGGTTTAATTTTAGAAATTAAGATTAGTGTTTTTTTCTCTAAAGGAATATTATTTTGGGAGATCATCTGATATTGTACTAACCATTTTTGTTTGGATTAATCTCTAAAGACAAGGTAAATATATAGTTTATCCTTTTTTAATCATGTTATTCTCTAGAAGTTGATTCTAGCTCCTACGGTGTGACCAAGTCATCTTGAATACTCATTGTTTAAAAAAATGAGTTAGTGGTAGAAATTTATTAAAGAATGAAACTCTACTTAAAAAATAAGTATATCTATTTATGTTCTTGGTCAATCTCATAAATAAATTCTTCATATTTATGAAATGTAACTAAAAAAACATTGTCTGTTTACTTTTCCCACTGGGAAACTAATGACCATTTGTCCCATTACAAGTTTGTGGTTTTCTTGTTGTTAACTTTCTCCTGATCGTGTTTTCTATCCCTCTCAATCAGAACATGACACTTACTTTATCATAAATATCCATGTTTTTATACATGGAATCCTTGTATAGGTTATCTCAGGTGACCTTTGTACTTTTCTTTCTTTCTTTTAAAGTGATAGTTTTATTGACTCTTTTTTCAATGTGGGACTTTCTATTATATTCCAAAGCCCAATTTTAAAAATTTCAAGGACGCAATTTATTGAAGGATGGGAGAATGTAACACCCTAATCTTCCATGGTACGCTTCTCTTTGAATAATATAGTAGTGTGCGTCATACGCAACTTCGAGTTCTAACACACCACAACCAATCAAACTAGTCGTTATGAATAGTAATACCCAATTTTTGAAATTTTATAAATTTTATCATTCAAAATAGACTTCATTTTTGGATTTGGAATATCTAAATTATCTTAGGTTGATTTTTTGGGTACTTTTCTGATAACTTTCATATTTTTATGAATAGTGAAAATTACTAAATTTTAATTAAAAAACAACTTTTTTAATTGAAATAATTAATGCCGATAAATTATGAATTTGAGTGATTTTAAAGTAAATTTAGATTATATTTTTAAAATTTAATCCAATTTTGGTCATTGGACATAATTTCACATTTAAACTAGACATAAGAAAGTGTCAATCTTTTGATAGTTATTATTTCTTAAAAACACGCTTTCTGTTTTGACAACGGGAAATAATTTTAAATTAATTTCTGCCACTTTTTTTTATGAATTTAGAAAAATGGATTCCATATTTAGAATCAGGATGTCCAAATTGTGTAAATACGTGTCTTTTATTATTATACATTTTGAATAATTACTTAGGTAAATATTTTATTTACCATGGTTAAAGGGTAAATCCGGTAAATAAGGTTAAAGAAATAATATTATAATAATATTAAATTACCCTAAAATATGTCCTAACCCTATTGGTTGATACCTGTCAGACCATGTGCATTTTTGGGTCGATTTTGGGACCTCATGGAGCCACTTGTAAGTGATAATGACACTTTATATTAATTAAGTTAAAGTAAATACAAAAATGACATGAGCATATATCTTTTAGAAAAACAATTTTTACATAGGGTTATATATGTTATATATTCAACTATAAATATTAATTAGAAAGATAAAAATATTTCCTACATAATGGTATTTTATTTATAATTTTTATAAATTGAATAATTAAATTTATTTATGACACAATAACGATGCAGTATTTTCCTTATTAATGAAAGAATCAAATAATTGGTATTATAAATGATAAAAAAATATACTTTGAGAGTTTTGATGACATAAACTAATTTTATTGGTTAATATGACATGTTAGTATTTCTTAAATTAATTTGTTTATAATTACTAATGTTTTTAAGACTTTAACAAAAATCAATTATTAAATAGTGTCAAAATTGACATAAAGAAGTGTTTAAAACAAATATTATATTATAAATTGATATAATATTACTAAAAATCTAAGGTTCGGCCAAATGACTTATATAATTATAGTTTTATCATTAATGAACCACTTGGGGGTCTATTAGAAGTTTATAGTAAGTTTATTAACCATATAATATAAAAATACAAAGAGACATGCTAAATGTCAAACTAATTAACTAAGAGTTAAAACTAAAAGATAAGGTTAATAAAGTGACAAAAACCTGTCTAAAACCTATTGTTTGAGTTGTTTAAGATCCATCCCCACATTATCCTATAAATAAATCATTTTTGAGAAATTATAAAACGAATATAAATTTATTATAAAATAATATTTCTATCTTTTCTTAAGGTACCCCTCACCCCTCTTATAAAAGGTCACTCCCCCTTCTCTCTAATTCACAACTTCAAAGACATTTGGCTCGTCCAAGACCTGAAACAATATCCTTTTAACTTCCATAACTTAATCCTAGAGGCCCTACTTTGGTCAGAAATCCAGCTTATGGAACCCTTTTGATAAAATCAAAAGGAAGAATCCGAAGAAGAGGTAATGATTACACAACCCTCTTTCAAGTTCATTTCTTTTTCCACTTCTTCTTTATTTGTTATTTCCATTCTAAAATAATAACTCCAGTATCTTCTATATAATTTGATTTTATTAAAAATATGATACAACCATATTCAGTATTCTATCCATCCTTTGAATTACATGTCACCATACGTATGTACGTATGGATTACCGCCTCCACACCATGGTGTAATTGATATTCAATACATTATTATTTGGATGGGTATAATAATGATGTGTAATTCATATAAATAATAAATATAACATGATAATTATTCTATATATATGATATAAAATCCAATTATATATTATTTTAATATCAAAAGAATGATATTGTCGCTCATGTGTACGTATGGATTATCGTCTCCACGAACGCGATGAGATTCATTCCCCATCGTATCCATTCAAGACTAAATTTCATTTGATTATTAAAAATAATGTTTAGAGACATGATATAAATCTGTATATTAATAAGATACATCCCATTCATAACAAATATGGCTCACATAACAAAGAATATAAAGGAAAACAAATATGTTAACACCAGGAACGACGATAATACTAAGATATTATTAACAAAGAAGTGTTAAAAGATCATATATGATATCATATTAATGTATAAAATTCTTGTATAATTTAATAATAATTATTTCACTATTATACAGGAGGTTAACATACCCTCTACCAAGGAAATAGTACAATGTAAGGGGTTTCTTATCTCACTTTTAATTCCGTGAGATTTCCATTGTTCACCACTTATTTATTTCATGTGGTGTGTGTACTTCCCATTATTGTATTCATTGGGTAATATACTTTAATTTATGGATATTTACATCATCATTTTATGATCCTTATTTCATAAGTGTATGTTTCTTGAGTTACCAAATCGATAAGGGAATTGGAAATTTCAATTTCCACTCATTCGACTTTACACATACTTTATTGATTATTTTACCCCAAGATTATGTGTGGAATAACTATTAATTTGATTATTTCATAATTTATGCTCCAATATCTTTGGATATACTTTTGATACACATAATCAATCCATTGATAAATTCTCAAGTCATCAATATGAACTTGATAAGAGTAATTTTAACTCAATCTCCATTTGTTGAGTTAATTATCAAATTCATTGGTGTTGTTTTTACAAGAATATTTGTGAAAGTCCTATGAATGATTTATAATGAATATCCAATCATATTGAGTGTATTTATATTTTTCACACATAATTATTTCGTTGATTTATCCTTAACCTAAGGATACGGTCTTTATAAGAGATTTCATCTCAATTTACATTCCATTGAGACTTCTTTGTTGGTATACACCAAATCACTTTTATATGGTGTATGTAATGTACTTTGACATAATATATCATGAATCCCTTTATTTTCATGATATTACAATGTTTTTTATTACCATAATTATTTTCATTCAAGTGTCTCTCTTTTGGCTAGGAAATATAACTAAAATATCATTTAAATGTTTTAAAGATTTATTATTCTAAATCTTTCTCATTAATGTCCATGTTTTATAAATGGTTTTAAGGATTTATTTATATGGACATTAATGTTTTAAAATTAAAATTCCTTTTAAAATTTTAAAAGTGGTATGGGACACTTGTATTCAAAAATCTATTTTTAAACGACTTCTTGACAAATAGTGTGACTTTTAAATGTTTTCAAGAAAAGGGGGATATTTCTCTCAAATAGTTTCCATGATTATTTTTATCTATGTCAATATCCTTAATTATTCTAAATTGAGGTTAATCTGTTAGAATAAAATCTTCCATATTGTATTTAATGAGTTATGTTTGACTGGGGATGTGCTATTTTTATACCATTCATGGTTTGTGGATAAAGTATTGACATTTCGTATGCTAGTTTTAATATGAATGTTTATGTTATGTTTCAATCTTTTAATATGATGAATGCATTGGACTTAGTAAGTTATGGGTGGAGCTTGCTATAGATTCTCGATGCATCGGTAGGTCTCATGAGACAAACTAGTTTCTTAGAACAAGGCCTTGACAAAATCTTATTTGTAGTCTTGGCACAAGGCCTTGACTATGTGGTTATGATAGTCTGGTATTCTGCATTTCAATATTATGAAAGTGGTTATTGATATTTCATGTTATTATTTTACTAGTAGAATATCCATGTGAATAAGTAAATGGAATTATTTCATTTTATCTTTCCCATATTATGCTGAAGTTCAAGCTTAAAAGGCTTTTGTTTTTGTTATACATTTCCTTAAATGTTTATGCTTATTTATGAAAATTTACGTTATATTGTTATCCTTACTGAGCATCTGAGCTCACCCCTTTCTATGTTTTATTTTTCCCAGGATTTGAAGAAGTATTTTATGAATGACCTGCAGGGATAGTATGGGGATATGAGTGTGGTCTATAGAGACAAGATGTTGTTGTAGTTTTTTCACTTTATGATGTAATGTAAACTTTATGAATGTATCTAGTGATCACAAGGCTACTAAACTAATCGGTCTTTAGAGACGTGATCTTTTGTGATCATGCCAATGATACGTAATAATGCACCGACTGTGGGAAACTGTGGTCGGGGCGTTACAGTCAGAGTATGTAATAAGAACTAGAAATCATAAAAAAGGGGCCAAATACAAGCCCACCCTAAATTAGAAAGTAAATTACTATCTTCTCTGGGATGGAGAGGATGTGTCATAGGTTTACTTATACCTAATGAGTGATAAATCTTTGTTGAGCTCTATCAGGGATGGAAGGGCTCCTGTAGTGAGATCTCTTGGACAAGCATTATCTTGAAACCACATAGTGTAATTATGGCTAGCATTGGTTGAGACCCTTGAGACATGGTGTCTTATATGAGTATATCTTGAAGTTTTATTATATATGTATTATGGAAAAACATAGTGATGAGGTGACTACTATTGATGCTTTATGCTTAGTGATTTTGGGTTGTCCTTCTGGGTATTGTTATACTCACCTATGTATGGGATCTTCCCAAACATGTCATGTATCCGGTAGATGATAGACCTTTTTAGAGATTCCTTGGTGGACCAAAAAAATTATATCTTATTTTGGAATATACATAATGATGTATTTATCGGGTTTTCATTTGAAATCAATCCCCTCCTTCTGAGTAGGTCAAACTTTACTTTCCAGTTTTGTGTGGGATTTTATTTTTTCTATTTTTCATTCTTTATAGCACTCTATTTCATAAAATAATTATAAGATTATACAGTATTCATTCACTATTATTAGTTGTTTTATATTTTAGTATTTTTTGGTCTTGGTTGTGTGTGTGTGTGTAGGTACTTTAAAAAAGTTCCTCTCATGTGTCTGATATGCCTTCTCAGTGCTAGTTGTCTGCCCCTGGACTATTAGATGTGGTCATGGTTCTATTGTTACTTGAACCCCGATGGGTTGAGTCATGACACTAAACTTTTGAATAGATATTTATTTAATACCCAACTCAAGTATTTCTTATTTTAAATACCTTATGAGTGAATATATGAAATCAACTAAACTCAAATATTTATTATTACTTGGAACATGAGAAAAATATTTATTCTTATATTAAATTATAATAGAATTTAACTTAGGTTCTTGATAAAATTAGTGTGTGGCCCTATAGGCCTCTTTCCCAATTTCATTTAGATAACTCACATAAATTACAAGATTAGAATCTCGCAACACATCTACGAATCCATAGATTAGTAAACTAAATTTCCTAATGAAAATAACCTCCTAATAAATATCTTTATGTAATAGAATCCCATTGTCTCAATATATCATCAAGAAAGTTGCATCACATGTGTCATTAATTTGTATGCAAGAAATATTTTCTTTGATTATCCTAAAATGAACTTGTAAATAAAATTTATTTGATATTGGACTTAATTAGATAGTTCCATTACAATACGTGGTTCTAAGATATCTACATCCATCAACATGGAAGGAAAAAATCCTTTTTGGACATATTCATTAATTTTATATCACCTATGGAACACCCAACATATAATACTTCCCGATGAACATATAGTGTCACAATTGTTTTTAATGAATCATATGATACTCATGATATGTAATAATAATAATCTCAACTATATAGATCAATAAACACATCTGCATATAGTAATATTAAATAACACATAATTGTTTTTGAATTCCTATGGGTGGGTATGTTCTTATAACATCATATCTTGGAGATTTCTAAGGGAGAACTTCAGGAGACAACATCTCAATGTATTATAATCCACCTACCCCAAATGGCCTATATAATCTGTTTTCATTCAAATGGTGTCTTTTATCCAAATAACATGTATTTAAGTCTATCATTATAGCACTTCAATGATCTCATTATAGTGTTGAATTGTTATGTTATTTCAATATGATAGATACACTAAGGACATTATCATATTTAATGTTACATATAAGAAAAATCATCATGTGATAATATTTTTAATAATATTAAAGACCATGGATATATAGGTGATCAAAAGTACAAAGTATTTGGTTCTAGGGTATCAACTCCAACAAACTCCCTCTTTCAATATATCTAAATACTAAATAATTTTAGGCCACTATCACTCACAAATTTTTTATACTAATGCTAATATAAGTCTTTATTCAACATTCTATACATGTTATACTCTCTGGAAACTCTACTTTCTGTGACTTTTTCCCTTTGAGGAAAATCCCTCCAAAGGTGATAATTATGATGTATATTATTCATCCTTTGATGTATCCTTGGATCCTTATCTAGATTCACTACAATAATATTATCAAAATAAAATTTCATAGGGTATAAACTATTGGGAACTACATTAAGCTCTTAGAATAATTTTTATACCCACACTACTTATTTAGATGTAGCAGAATCTGCAATACCCTTAGAATCTAAAATAGATACAATGATGAGTACCTAATTTAAGATCATCCAACTAAAATTTACTATATTAAGAGTGAAAACATATCCTAACAATGATTTTAGATCTATATAGTATATTTTGAAACTAACATATGTATATCCCCTAATGATTGTCACCTCATATTCTCCATATACCAAGAATATATCCTTGTTATTCCTTAGATTATTATGGATATCCTATATAAAAGTCCAATGATATTATCATGGATCTTGATGATATATTATTTCCATGTTCAAGGTATATGAAACACCAGTCCTAGTACACAATTTGGAATAAATGATAAATTCTATCACAAAAGTATATGGGGTTCTACTCAACCTCTCTCACTCTCCCCCACCTGATGTTTTGAAGGAAATATTTTTCTAAGATAGATTTATACTATGTAACACTAGAACAGTCCAATATTAGTTTATTCCATACTGAATCACTTCAATATCTGGTTAATTTATGTTTCCTAACTTAGTCCAAGTATCATTTTGTATCTATCATGCATAATATTGATCAAAAGATTGTTTGATGTTTTAGCAAATTATTTCATATATAAATGCATGTTTAACCCCACATTTAATATTAGTAATATTATTATCTCAATTTCAATTATTAATATATCATCAAAAAATATTTTTAAGAAAACAACTACACTACCATTAAACCACTTATAGACTTTGGGCTCAAATTTGTTCTTTATGAAACCAAATTACCTTATGGATTAATCAAAGTGAATTTTATATGACATAGATGATTTATTAAATCCATAAATGGATATTTTAAACTTTTTTATACCATATTGGAATATATGGAGTCATAAATCCTTCTGGATGATTCATATATACATCATCCAAAAGGTTTCTATTATGAAAAATTATCTTTACATCCATCTTTTGAATCTCACAGTCATGGTAAACAGTTATGTAAAGAATAATTATGACTTATTTTTTCATGTAACCTGGTGGAAATGTTTTATTATATGTTATTACTTGAAATTTCTTAAACCATTTAACCTCTATTCATTTATTATAGTCACTAACTTTACCTTTCATGTCAAGTTTCTTCTTAAGAACACATTTAAACCCAATATGTTTTATATATAATGGAATAATAACCAGAAAAAAAACATGGTTATGATATATGGAATCCATCTCAAAATTAAACACTTTTTTTCATCTTAAAACTTCTGATCTGGTTATTATCTCCTTATAGTATATAAGTTCATAACTGTCAACCAATAATGATTCACCATCCTTGGTGACTGTAAAACTATATCTATCTGGTTATCTAACCTCTCTAGTGATCATGTGAAGTATTATTATTTATGTAACAACCCCTTACATGTGTTATTTTCAAATTTTCTCTTGTTGTAATTCTTTTGTGTCTTGAGCAACAACTCATTAAAGTCTATATTGATCCCAAAATCACTTTTTGAGATGTGCTCACTCTCAAGGAACATTGTATATTTATCCAGTATTTCATGTTTATATAAGGGTTGTATAGATACTAACACCCACCCATTTACATAGCATATTGTACAATGATACATTTAATTCTGTAGTGTTCTAGTTTTTTTATTCCAAAATTGGCCTTAACAAATTCCCTACATCCCTATTCATGTAAAGTTGAGAACACAGATTTCTTACCATACATTAACAAGTATGGAATTCTTTTTACTACTTTAGTTGGAACCTAGTTTTTTATGTCAACCATTTTCTATAATTCATATCCCTAAAGGATAGTATAAGATCTGAATAACTCATCATAGACCTCGCCGTTTTTAACATGGTTTACTTACTCCTTTCACTAACACCATTCAACTGTGGTTTGTAACAAGGGGTGAGTTATATAGAATCCAAAACACTTTGAGGTAGTTAATGAACTCTTATTTAAGATTCTATACACATAAATTATATCTTAGTATATTTATCTTCTTACCAAGATAAATCCCTACTTCATTCTTAAACTCATTACAGTTCTTAATGGATTCATACTTATACCTCATTAAGTATACTTGTCTATATATACTCAAGTCATTATTTAAAGTTATGAATTATGAATATCTATATATATATTCAACTAAAAAGGTCTAAACTTATCACTTTATTCTATTTTATATAATATTTTTGTCCCTTAAACAATTCCACCAAATGGCGGTTTGGTTATTTTTCCTTATAAAAAAGTCAGAAATCTATCAAGTGGTATTAGTTTGAAGGAATACAAATTTCCATATTAATAGAGATTAGTCAAACTCTTCTTAATTACATGACCAATTAAGTGATGTCCAAACTGGGGGTGATAGGAGTCATGTGAATTGGATTCATTATCAATTTCCAAAACTTAGTTTTTATATTATATTATATAAAATCCATTATTAAGATGTGTCATATAATAATAAATTCTATCTCTATAAAAGTATCATATTTTATTCCAAAACATGAATATAAATCCATCCATATATAAAATTATAATAGATAAAATTTTCTTAGTAATACTAATAATGTAATAACAATTATTCAAGATTATAATAATTTAATTTGTAAATATAAGGCGGTGGTATCCTATAGCCCATGTAGTTAATATTGCATCATTGGTATATTAAAGATCCACTCCACCTCTAGAAACCTTCCCGAATCTACATGGTTCTTATATTTGAAAAAAATGTAAGCACCACAATCTATATATAATACCCAACCGGTAGATAGGGATACATTACATTAAATAAAAAACACACATAAACCTTCCCCTTTCTTCTTTACTATGGTGTAGTTCTTCTTCTAGTGTCCCTACTTGCCACATGCAAAACATTCTGCATCTTGTTCCCTTGCTTGCCTTTGGACCTTCCTTTTCTAAATTGGGTGGTGCATTAAAGCCTCAGACTTAGTAGTAGTCATATGTCCCTTTTACTTTCCATTAATTTTGTTTACCATAAAGGCTGTAGGTTTTTACACCTCATATTTTTATCTACTAGGTTAATTAAGGTAAAATGTTTTGGGAATGTCTTCAAAATATAGTTCAAATAATAATTCACAATGAAACGTTATATTCTCTAAGGTAGTATTGAGAACATGAGATTTTTTCACAACACATCAACTAGATTAAAATCTAGGATGTCCAAGCACTCAATATAGATAATCATCTTGAATATATGAGGCACATATGAAGATCCCTATCCAAGATTTCAGGTGAAGGGTTCTTGGGAAATCTCATAATGATATTATCTTTCCCTCTCCAAATCAAGATCTTGAAGATGGGAAAACATTCTATATGAATCCATTTCCCTATATACATTTTGGATCTTAATAGACATGGAAGATAACATGAAACATTTTATATCTATTTAATCATCAACATGATTCTAGATGATAACATTTTCCTCCTCACTAGCCTTCATACAATTCTCCTTCTATGGAAATAGGGACTCCAACACATAGAATTTCTTCTCTTGGTGTAGTACAATGTGGAAGGTTCAAAACTACTCCTAGAAATTCATTTCTGTGAGAATATTATCTTTATCCAATATTTATCTCAATGAAAATGATGACCCCATATTACTTTCCATTCTATAATAAAAAATAAATGAAGGTTTTTATTACTTTTTCTTGATTATCAAAATATTTGATGTAGTAAATTTTATTTATTTATCTCCAATTATTTTATAAAATCTCAATATCTCTCACCATTGGATTCGGTATATACTATAGCATGGATATTCTAGTGGAAATAATACATATTTCTCTTATCATAACCCATACATGGATCTATTCAATTACTCAAAGATATTTAGGTATTTAGGTCTTTTTATTTGAATTAAATGATAGCCCCTTGATCCATTTAGTGGACACAAAAATTATAAAATCATAAAATAATCTAATTTTATTTCTAAAATACTTACTTATAAGTAATATCAAGTCAAGATTATGATACTCCACTTGATGATAAATTGGTTAAGTTAGACCAAAACCCTCATTAGAACTCCCTGATGAATAGAATTTCCCTAAAGAGGGACAGACCAACACTTCGATCAATGGTTTCATTCTAAATCAAGTATTGGAAGTCTATACCAAATTATTATTTCCTCTGAGCAGTTTTCATCTTTATACATATTTTTTGTTATTTTCACTTTTTAAATGCATGTTGATGTTATGTGGATTTTACATAAGTGATTAACCATGTCTTGATAAAATAATTTACACAAAATCCATTTACTTTATTCTATATTTCATGCTTGTTAATTAATTTATTTTATTTTATCATAATAAACCATCCAATCAACTTAAATAATTAACTATGAAATGAAGAGAAATAAAATAAATAAATGTGGCATGATCTTAATATTTTATAATGGTCAGTTTATTGAGTAAATGAAAAACTAACCCTTTACCCAATGGGAATAACACCTTGAACCATAGATTTCTTCAAGATTTATTATTCCACCTACCCTCCTATGTATATACCTTTTCATTTCACCTCATATATGCCTTAAACAACCTCCAATCACCTAAAAGATCATTATTTTACAATTTTTTACTCACACACAGGGGAGGGGAACTAGTGGGTATGAGGTTATATAAAAGAAATGGTTGATGAAAACACCCATAAATAATAAAGAAGAGGTTATGATTCACATATCATAATTTCAGTTTAATAATAATTATTAGGAAAACCCATGTAATAATAATTAAATTACAATAAATAAATCACATACATAAGTGTTTCATGGCCATGATCATCCATACATGAAACTAGTAATAATTTATAACTAGTTACAAATCATTTTTATTTGTTCTTTATTAAGATAAAATCAAAGAATTAATTAATTAATTAATTCATTTATATTAATTTCACATAAAATATAGTCCCAGTGATTCCCATAATCTATACTTTCAAATAAACTATATTAATTAATTTAGTTTAAAATTAATCATTTACATGGCATGTGTTGGCGGAAATATGGTGTGTACCCATTTAAACTATCTATAATATTATAGACTTGTTGTCTGGTTTTGTGTACTCACAAGTCATGTAGTGCAATTTATGTGTCATGTGATTACTTGATGTGTAGTTCCATGTGTTAAAAAAATTAGTAATCTTGGAATTTATGACACACGTAACATGTTAATATATTCAAAACATTCTATTTTTTATGTATATATAATACATAGAGTGTATGAATACCAAACATGATGTGTTGTTTCAAAATTAAACAAAAATTAATTAAGTATCAGAATACTATATAGAACTATATCACATGATATATTCTCTAGCTACATGACGATTAGTTTGGTTTAACATTATAATTATTTTTTATTCCATGTAATAAATTCATGTAGTGTATAACCTGGATCCATGTGTATTCCGTGTGAATGGGTAGAAATTGCATGTTGTGTATTCCTCTCTATGGTCATATTCACTACACACCTAGGGACTCAGCATGTTTTCCACATGAAAATTTATGAGTTACAAGACATAATGCCCATCCACACGCCATTTAATCTCATATGGCTAGTGTTTCTCACCTTATAGTCAACACATGGTGTTTAATATATACATTTCTAATAAATTGACCACATAAATTTTTTCCCAATAAGTATAATAATTTGAATTAAATATGTAATTTCATGGACCTCCTTGGTCCATTACTTTGTCAAAATCTAGTGATTGGGGTGTTCTGGGAGGAAATAGTGGCTCATTCCAAGAGTTTGTAAACTTTCCAGTTTTTTCATCGGTGAGTCAGGAGTTAGTGAGTCATGTCGGTAGCTCAGCATTGGTAGGTTGGCATCAGTATCTCATCATTGGTGACTCAAGGAATTAGTGACTTCAGGTTTTGGTAGCTCATTGTTGGTAGGTCAATGCGTTGGAAGGTTGGGGAATCAGTAGGCTAAGGAATAAGTAGGTTGGGCATCAGTATTTTGGGCATCAATGAGTAGTGTCGATGAGTGGCATTGGTGACTAGAGTCGGTTATTGGAATCAGTGAGTTGCGTTGGTGAGTTAGGTTTCAATGACTCATTTTCAGTGACTTGTGTTGGTGACTCACCCATTAGTGAGCCATTTCCATCTTTTCCCAATTTTTCCAGTTTCACCCTTATTACATTTTATTTGATGTAATTTTAGTTTAAAGCTATATTTTAGAATTTATAAAGGTGTTTCAAAGGATATTAATCATATGTTTAATATCCTAATGCTCTGTGAGATTTAAAATAGTCACACCACATGGTCTTGACCATGATTCTACTTTAATGGCCTTTGAAACCATCTACATTCTGTTTATATAGGATCTGGATTTTTTAATATGAGATCTTATTTTCCCCATGTGTTTTAGTTTTATCTTAGTTCCCCTATAGCCTTTACTCCCCACGGAGTCTTGTTTTGTGCCATATCTATCGATGCAGTTTTCGTTTGAGTTTTCCTCCTACTCGCGCACCCCCTATTTTGGTGCAGGGAAGAATCACTGGTCGCTTATTGTTCTACGTAGGGATTTCCTTCATCTCTCTTTTAATTTTTTATCATGTGGGGTGGGTGTACTCATGTATAATTATGAATATAGTTGGACCAAAATTTATGTAAGATATTGGTAATTAATAAATAAGGGGGTGGGAAGATGATGATGATCGCTTTTTTATATGTTATACTTGATCCATGTCATGTTTTGTAATGGTTGTATGCCTTCTGAAAACTATGTTCATTGGTGGTCTTTATTTACGCACTCATATTGATTTTGAATACTTGATTTTGATACTCCGTGAATGACCACTTGATTATGAAACTGTTTAACCATGTATATTTAGTTAAATAAATGGATGCCCACGGTTTGAAGTTTTTCTATGATAAACCCTATTTTACCAAGTGTAATTAAAAAATGAGTGTTTTATAAATCTGAATAAACCTCACCTTGTTGGTGTGGATGTGTGCTGTGTGTTCTTCTGTTTGGCCTTATATCTGTTTTAGTAGTGTGGTGCTATGGCTGGGAGTGTGGTTGTCTATATGGGGCAGTACTAGAGGTGTGATGGTTTCTTAGGATATGATATTGGTTAATTTTGGAATGAATGAACTTTTTATATTGTGGGAATACACTTGGATAATGGTTGGTCAGTGGGGTGTAGGATTAGGTAGTGTCATGTTCATGTTTATGGGTGTGTTGTGAGTGGTGTTGTTGTGCACCGGGGCTACCGAGTGTGGTAGTAATGAGGTGTGTTGGGGGTTTTTTTGTTGAGAGAAAGTAAAGGGAATCATTATTTTGAAGAATGATTGTGGTAGTTGTTGAATGGGTGTTCAAGAGAGGGGAGTGTGCAGTGGGACTTCAAGTTGGGTGAGTTTTATTTTGATGTGGTCCTTTTGGTTCAATGGGGCTATCGAGGATGGTTTCAGAGGGATTATTTTGAAAAATGATGGTGTTACCTTGCGTGGGCCTTTCTCATGGATTTTTCTAAGGCCACTACTTTATGAATGGGTGTTATAATAGATTCCTTTACTTTGGACCTTATTCCTTTGTTAGGATTTGGAAGTGGTTGGTGTGGGTGCTTTTCCTTATAACGTTTTCTGTTTTCATAGTTTCCCAGGTAGGGATGGAATAAATCAGTAAAAGAAATGATAATTTAGAATGGAAACTAGTTCAATGAATTGGACGAGGGTTTGTTTTTTGTTATGAATTGTAGTGAAGTATCATTCATTTATTGACTTATGGAAGTGACCATCGTTCATGGGGGTTTGTTCATGTAGGGTTGGCAGCAAGAGCATTTTTGGTGTTTGTTGGTTATATTTTTGAAAACCCATAGTTTGGGCTGAGTGTTTGGTACCTATATATAAATACATGTAGTTCCTTGTGATTTCTATACGCACCCCACCTGTGTTGAGAATTATGTGCCGAACACCCCTATTGTTATGGGGGATGGTTTCCTTTCCCAACATCCCACTAGGAGGATGGATGGATGGTTATTGGCCCTTCTCTGCTCCCTCTTATAGGCATTGGTATCACTAGACTCTTTGAGTAGGTTGTGGTGCAGTTTTGAGGCCCAGGTGTTTGTGAGATAGGTTTTCTTCCCAAGTGTCTTCAGGATTAGATACATTTTACTTTACTAGGTGTCTTTAAGATGAGTTTGTGGTTTTATGGACTAGGTGTCTGCATGTGGAATGTTATGTGTTGTTTCCAAGGTGTTTTTGGGTGGGATATGGTATGTGGCCTAGGTGTGTGCATTTAGGTTGTGATATTTGGGCTTTTGGAAGAGTGTGGTTGTGTAAGGACGTTTTTCATTTGGGATGAGAAGTTAACCAATTGAAATTGGTGTGGGGTACCCAAATATTGATGTTCTTACTACTTTAATTTACTTGACTTTCATTATTTGCTGAGCATTCCTTTGTGAGGTCGGGGTGGATATTATACCTTGTCATGGGCTTTTGATTTTCTGTTGTTTTCTCATAAGGTCATTAGTATACTTCTCCCACTTTTTCATGGGTGAATTTGACTTTTCCTATTGAGTATACATGTATTCTCACCCTATGTATATAAAATTATTTTTAGGTTTCCAGTGAGATTATATGGACTGCATTGTACCTTAGTAGCTCAGATGTTGGGGAAGGTTGTTGTTTCACTACTTAGTTCAATTTTGGTACTTACTTTGGAGTTTTCCTTATATTCCTAACAACTTTTATTTAACCATTCTTGTGTAATGGATTTTGGTTTTTATAGATATATACGTGTCTTGGAGTTTTTTGAGGTTGATACATCTTATCTCCCAATCATGTTTTCATTAAAAAGTGTAATTCCTCCCTTGTTGTGTGAATGTTTACCTACCCTTGGTTCTAGTCACCACCTCAGGACCTATTGGAGGCAGGACTCAGGGGGTCATTATCTCTCTTTCATCTTCAAGAAAGAAGGTCTCGAAATATTTCTAACCCTTCCCTCATCTTGATGAAGGCAAGTCATGATAGAATGGTATCAATGGATATGGTTGAGAGATAGGATGGAGTTCGGAGTTAAGAAGAGATAGGATTGCATGGGATGGTAGGATAACGATGTTAGGAGATCTTGGTACGTGACATTGGCCAGAAATGATCATCTAGGATTTGGGATTTTAGGGCCCCCTGTGATTCGATGCAACAACTCTGAACTTACTGAACGACAAAGTGAAGATAAACCAATTGTGGGGTAGAGACCCTAGTAAAGGTACATGCATCATGTTGACATGTGTTCTTATATATTTTGGACATTCTCATGAAATTAAAATAAACTATGAGTTAAAATGAATCCTGATTAAATTCAATACTACTCGAGATTATGAATTATTTGTTTACCTTTCAGCTGTGGCCCCCAATCATCGTCCATGAGTGGCTTAGGTAGTGGAGGCTCAATAGGAAAATATGGATGATTAGTGGAGAGTTGATCCAAAGTAGGATGAAAATCAGTGGAATAAGACCCATCATGCTTTCTAGATGCAGACTTTGGGAAAGTACAAAGGCAACATTTCAGATACAGAGATAGAGTGTTGGTTGGAGGAGTTGGTGATCATTTTTAGCTTGATCTAAGCTCCAAAAAAGTACTAGGTTCCCTGGGTAGTGATCTAGATTATGGGAGAAGTTCTTTAGTGGTGGAAGATTTACCTTGGGGAGAGGGAGGAGGCCGATATTCTATGGTCTTATTTTGAGAAAGAGTTTTGGGAGGAATTCCATTCTTTGATGATAAAGGACCATTAGAGGCAGGAGATACTCTCCCTATAGTTGGGGAGTATGTTAGTGAGGGAGCTAGGAATCATGTTTAAGGATCTACCTCTTTTTTCTCCGGACCTCTTTTAAGATGAGGAGTCTCAGGCAAGTAGTTTGGAGGAGTCACTTCATCCTTCCCTCCAATTTTCGGTTACTCCCTTCACCCTACTGACATACTTAGGGGTAAAGAAGAAGTATGAGGTAGTGGAAGGGATGAATTTTCAAAGATTCCTACCGTGAGAGTGTAGACAGTAGGTTTATATAAAGGGAAAGGCTTCCAGTAGTAGGTCTCAGGTGCTAGGGCCTTTGAGGTTTTGATTAGCAGAGAGTCGACCTCAATACTTCTAGTTCCGACTGTGACCCTCATCATTTTCTTGTAGGCATGGGACTGAGGTGTTTCTATTTTGGAGGCCACTTGTACCTTTAGAGTCCATGTGCAGTTCGAGCTCAATACGGTGGAGGTGAGAAGGCCAAGCACCCACCTCAGTAGTAGTTGTCGGCCAAGTCATTTCAGTTGTAGGGAAAACAGGCTCCTGCTCCACTGAGGGGATACAGAGCAAGAAGAGGCTAAACTTAAGGTGTTCCTCAGGGACATCAACCTGGTAATGGTTATAGAGGCATCCAAAAATAGAGGGGTAGAGGAGATGATCATGGTCATTTACACACCATAGAGGCAACAGTTCCAGTAGGGTCAGAGATCATTCGAGGTACAATCAGTTTTTTTAGTACTCTTGTTTGCGCCTTGTTTGATTCAAGATCTTCACACTCCTTTATTTCATCTAATCTATCCTATGATTTGGGACTATAAATAGGGATAATTTCCATGCCCCTGGTGTTGAGTACACCAATTAGAGGGTAGACCAACTTGTTTGATGTTTTTTGGGGATGTAGACTGATGTTGGGGCCGCATAAGTCCTATGGGGATCTCTTTATACAACAGATGAATACACATAGTGTTATCCTTAGAATCAAATGGTTGTACTCTGTGTATACTATTATTGAATGCTTCCTGAGAAGAGTCTTGTTTTCAGACGTCGGTGGCCAGCATGTAGCTTTCATTGGTGAGTGGAGTTGTCAGATGGGAAGTCAGTGTGCGAAGACTTTTCTTTCCTTATTGGATTAACTATCATTGGAATCAGTGAATGATGAGATAGAGGAAGGTTTTTTAGTTTTTAGGGAATTCTTGGATGTTTACCTAGAGGAGGTTATGACTTTACCCCATCGATGTGATGTCGAATTCGGGATAGTCTCAGGATCTTGTGCTAGTTCGATTTTGATGGCTCCTTATCAGATGGTGCCCTCTGAGATGTGGGAGTTGTGGATCTAGATTGAAGATATGATGAAGAGAATATTTATCCAGCCTAGTGTATCTTCATGAGATACTTTGGTCTTTTTTGAAAAGAAGGCATATGATGGTCTGAGGCTGTATATAGACTATCAGAGGTTGAATCAAATAACGTTCAAGAACCGCTACCCTCTCCTAAGTATAGAAGATATTTTCAACCAGTTGGGGGGATAAAGTTGGTTTTCTAATATTGATCTATGGTCTTTGTCTCACCAGTTTAGGTTGAAGTAGCATGACATCCTAAAGACTACTTTCAAGTGTAGGTATGGTCAATTTGAGTTTGTGGTTATGTTGTTCAGTGTTATGAATGTACCAGCCATTTTCATGGGGCTTATGAACTTTGTCTTACATGAGTTCCTAGACCGGTTTGTTTTTGTATTCATCAATGACATACTGATCTATTCTAATTTAGATTAGAAACATACTGAGCATCTCAGGACTATCTTAGAGGTACTTCTACACCACCATCTCCAAGGAAATCTATGTGTATGTTATTGACATGGGAGGTCCACTTTGTTGGGAATGTCATATATAGGTAGGGTGAATTAGTGGACCCATCAAAGGTCAAGGTTGTTTTTTCTTGGGAAGTACACAAGAATTTGGAAGTAGTTCACAATTTTCTCTGTTTACCATGCTATTATCAGAGATAAATTGCTTATTTATCTTTGGTAGTAGCTACATTGACAGATCTGACTCGAAAAATACAATATTTTGTGTTGAGAGAGTAGTGCCAAGTAGCATTTGGATATCTGAAGGGGATGTTGGTTAGAAATCAAGTGCTCAATTTTCTAGAGGAAGGGGTGTTATTTGAGGTGTTTTTCAATGCTTCCCGTCCTGGCTTAGGGTGTGTGATGATGCAACAATGGGGAGTGATTTCTTATGGGTTTAAGAAGTTGCGTCCTCATAAACTTAAATACTCCACCCATGATCTATAGCTTGTAGTACTCATGTTTTTGCTAATGTTGTGGAAACATTGCCTTATTGATGAGAACTTTGTAGTCTTCACGAATTACAAGAGCTTGAGGTAAATTTTTCACAGTGAGATCTGAAATTGTGGTAGTGGAGTTAGATGGATTTTCTCTAGGATTACTATTTTGAGATCTCCTAAACCTCAAGAAAGGGGTATTTTTTGGGTGACGCTTTGAGTAGGAAGTCATGGAAGGAAGTGGTTTGGGAATCTATGGATTCTTGGAGAGCAATAGAGGAGTTGGCTTCCTTGCACTTAGATGCTGAAATGGATGGAGGTAGAGGCTATCTGTTTCAAATGAAGATTTAGTCATCTCTATGGAAGTTGGTGGAGGAGTCTTGGGGGTGAAACTTCGAGGAAGAGGTAATGCATGATCACTTTGAATAGGGTGATGCTTCAGAGGGATGGTCATAGGATGTTCAGAATCAGAAGTAATTTTGTGAGAAGCTATTTGTTTCAGTGGGGATGCATGAGGGAGTTCTCCAAGAGTTTCATAGATCACCCCTAGTGGTACACCTGGGAGTTTCCAAGATGTACTATGGCTTGAGGGAATAGTTCAAGTCTCTTGAGATGAAGTGGGGAGTTGAAGATTTTGTAACAATGTTCCTAGTGTGCCAGTAGGTGAAGGCCGAGCACCGTGTTCCTAGTGGTTTGTTACAACTATTATATATCATCAAGTGGAAGTGGGATAAAATATCAATGGATTTTCACACAAATTTACACAAGGATTTGTGAGGATGTGATGAAAACTGGGTAGTAGTGGATCTGCTTACAAAATTGGCTCACTTCTTAGAAATCAAGGCGTCAAGAACAGTGCATGACTTAGCACAGAGGTATGTTGATGAGGTGGTGTAGCTACATGGGGTTCAAAGAACCATTTTCTTAGATCGAGATGTGCATTTTACCTCATGATTCTGGTGGAAATTTCATAAATATTTTGGCAGTCAGTTATGTAGAAACACTACTTTACACCCTCAGATGGATGGGAAGACAGATATGACCATCCAGACATTGTAGGACATGCTGCAAGGATGCATCTTGGACTTTGGTGGGTCTTGGGTGGGACATTTTCCCTTGGTAGAGTTCCCTTGTAATGATATCTATCACTCTTACATTGGTACAGATCCTTTTTCAACTTTATGCAAAAGACTATTCCATTCACCCTTATGCTGGATAGAGGTTGGGGATGAAACTATTCATGGTCCTAAAGTGGTGTAGAGTACGATAGAGAGGGTGTAGTTTATTTTTGATAAGATGAAAACAATACAATACCGAAAGAAGTTGTATTCCAATCGCAGGAGAAGGTCCTTGGAGTTCAAGGATTGGGACCACATGTTCTTAAAGGTGTCCCCTCATCATGGGAAGAAGAGGTTTTTTAGAGGTATTAATCTTTATCTGAGGTTCATTGGACCCTTTAAGGTGTTGGGAAGAGTTGGTGAGGTTGGATACCATTTTTCATTGCCACTGTAGTTGAGTAGGATCCCCGCCGTCTTTCATATCTCCAAGCTTCATCGGTATCTTCACGACGAATCCCATGTCATTGAATGGGGAGAGTAAGATATCAAGGATGAAACAATATTCCTAGAGCATCCAATAGAGATTCAGGATCATCGGGAGAAGGTGTTTTAAAAATGGACCATTAATTTGTTTCATGTGTTTTTGAGGAATGGTGTCCTGGAGGAGGGTACATGGGAGTGAGAGACGCAAATGCATACATAGTACCCATAGTGGTTTTTAGTTTTTCTTGTGTGTTTTGATTGTGACATAGTGCATAAACCTTGTTTGTTATAAGATGGGTTGATTTTTTGTTCTGTAGTGTGTGATGAATTCCTAATATGTGAAAAAAGGGAGACCTAATTCCTATTCAAGACAAATTAATTGATATGTGATTAAACCCATGGGGGAGAGTTAGTGCCACCCACAGCAGATAGTATCTTGACATGGAGGAAGAAATTCCCAAATTCATAAGCCTAGATAGTTCATGCTTATATAGGGTATATTTTTGTATGTTTGGGTTATCAGATGTGGGAGGAGGTGTTCTTGGATTTTAGGCTTTCAATACAACTTTCAAACAACATAAGGTGGTTTATTTATGAGAGTTATCTTACAGGTTGGTTGTTCAGAACCCTCTTTCTTCTGGGCTTGGTTTTGAATTCTTGAGTGTGAGAATAGTTTGAGAGGTATCTGATGTAATGGCCCCAGACCTCCCTAGTCCATTACTTTGTCAAAATCTAGTGTTTGGGGTGTTATGGGAGGCAACAATGGCTCATTACAAGAGTTTTTCAAATTTCATATTTTCTATCAGCGATTCAGGCTTTAGTGAGTCGCATCGGTGGGTCACATCGCTAGATCAATGTAGGTAGGTTGGAATCCTAAGCTCATTGTTGGTGACTCAGGGTGTTTCTGACTCACAGATTTAGTATCTCAACGTCAGTAGATCGAGTCGTTGGTAGGTCGGGTTGTTGGTAGATTGAGGTGTCAGTAGGTCGGGCATCAGTAGGTCGGGCGTCAGTGAGTAGCATCAGTGAGTGGCATCAGTAGGTGGCATCAGTGAGTATCCTCGGTGAGTGGCATCAGTGAGTCACATTAGTGATTCAGGCATCGGTGACTCGCTATTGGTGACTCGTGTCGAGGACTCACCCATTGGTGAGTCATTTCCAGCTTTTCCCAGTTTTTCTAGTTTCGCCCCTCTTATGTTTTATTTTACACAAATTGTGTTTGAAGTTATTTTTGTGCGTTTATAAATGTGTTTCAAAGGATATTAATGATATATTTAATATCATAATGCTTCAGGGGATTTGAAATAGTCAAACTTTATGGTCTTGACCATGATCTGACTTTAATGGCTTTTTAAACCATCTCCCTTCCATTGATTTAGGATCTGGCTTTCTAAGATGAAATCTTATTTTTCCTGTGTGTTTGAGTTTTCTCTTGGTGCGCCTAGAGCCTTTACTCCCTATTGAGTCAAGTTTTGTGTCTTATCCATTGATCTAGTTTTTCATGGAGTTTCCCTTCTAATCATGCACCCCCTATTTTGGCATAAGGAAAAGTCATTGGTCACTTGTTATTCCAGGTAGGTATTTCCTTCATCTCTATTTTAATTGTGTATCATACTGGTTGGGTGTACTCATGTCTCATTTTTAATACCGTTGAACCCAAATTTAAAGAATATAATAAAAATTAATAAATAAAGGTCTAGAAAGACGTTGATTATCTCTTTGTTTTATATGCTATACATGATCCATGTCATGTTTTCTAAAGGTTGTATGACATTGGAAAATCACAGACATTGGTGTTCTCTATTTTCACACTCATATGGATTATGAATACTTGATGTTGATACTCTGTGAATGACCATATGATTATGAAATTGGTTAACCATGTATATTTGGTTAAATAAATGGATTTCATAAGATCAAACTTGTTCTGTGATAACCCACATTTTATCAAGTGGAATTAAAACATGAGTGTTTTCTAAATCTGAATAAACCATGCCTTGTTGGTGTGGTTGTGTTCTTTGTGTGGTTCTATTAAGAATTATTTTTGTGTTGGTAGTGTGGTGTTGTATTTGGAAGTGTGTTTGTGTGTATGGGGAGGTACGGGCAGTGTGATGGTATCTCAGGATGAGAGATTGGTTGATTGTGGAATGGATGAACTGGTTATGCAGTGGGACTGCATTTAGGCATTGGCTGGGTAGCAAGGATGTAGGACCGTGTTGTGTCGTGTTTATGTTTATGGGTTTTCTGGGTGTGGTGTTGTTGTGTAGTGGGGATATTGAGTGAGGTAGAAATGAAGTTTGTTAGGGGGTTTTCATGGTTAGAGTAATGATAGGGAAGCATTACATTGCAGAATGATGGTGGTAGTGGTTGAATGGGTGTTCATGAGAGGGGAGTGTGCAGTGGGACTGCAAGCTAGGTGAGTTTTGTTTTGATGTCATACTTTCAGTGTAGTAGGGCTTTTGATGATGTTTTATGAGGGATGATTTTGAATAAGGATGGTGTTACCTTTCACGGGCCTTTCTCCTTGGGTTTCCAAAGACTGTTATTTTATTAATGGGTGTCAAAATGGATTTTTTTACTTTGGACCTTCTTCCTTTGTTTTGATTTGGAAGTGGTTGGTATGGTTTCTTTTCCTTATAACATTTGTAGTGTTGGTAGTTTTTCAAGAAGGGATGGAATAAATAAATAAATAAATAAATTGATAATGTAGAATAAAAAGTGGTTAAATGAATTGGATGGGGGTATGTTTCAAGTTGTGACTTGTAGTGTAGTCGCGTTCATTTATAGACTTACAGAAGTGACCATCATTCGTGGTTGTACGTTCATGTAGGGTTGGTGGTAAGGGAAGTTTTGGTGTGGCATAGTTGTTTTTTTTAAAATCCTTAGGTTGGGCTGAGTGTTTGGTACTTGTATATATATATATTTATAGTTCCTTGTGATTTCTATACGCACCCCACCCGTGTTGAGCACTATGTACTGAACACCTCCATTGTTGTGGGGGAGGGTGTCCTTTCTCCACATCCTTGTGGGAAGATGGATGGCTGGATATTAGCTCCTCTCTACTACATCTCCTAGGGATTGGTAGACCTAGACTCTTCCAGTAGGTTGTGGTGCAGTTGTAAGGCCCAAGTGTCTAAGAGAGAGGTGTGCTTCCTAGGTGTCATCAGGATGAGAAATGTTGTACTTCCCCTGGTGTCTTCAGAATGAGGTTGTGGTTTTATGGCCCAGGTGTTTGTGGGTGATATTTTATGTGTTGTGTCCCAGGTGTTTGTGGGTGGGATGTGGTATGTGGCATAAGTGTGTGTGGGAAGGTTTTAAAAGTGGGTCTTGTGGAAGATCATGGTATCATCAGGACGTTCTCCATTAGGGATGAGCAGTTAACTAGTGGGAAGTAGTGCAGGGTACCCAAATATGGATGTGCTTACTACTTTACTTTACTTTACTTGAATTATTTGGTGAGCGTTCGTTGTTGAGGTTGGGGTGGAAAGTATACCTTGTTGGGTTCTTTTGAGTTTTTTTTGTTTTCTCATAAGGGAATTTGTATGCTTCTCCCACTTATTCAAGAGTGAATTTGGATTTTCATTTTTATAATACTTGTATGCTCATCCTATATATATATAATTGTTTTTAGGTTTCCCGGGGGATTACACAGACCATGCAGGACCTCACATGCTCAGACAGTGGGGGTGGTTGTAGTGTCACTACTTAGTTCTATTTTGGTACTTTAAAGTTTTCCTTGTATTCCTAGAAGTTTTACATTAAACATGCATGTGGGATGTATTTTAGTTTGTTTATATATATGTGTGTGTCTTTGAGTTTTTTGAGGTTGATACATCTTATCTCTCGATCTTTTTTTCATTAAAATGGGTAATGCCTCCAATCTTGTGTAAAATTTTACCTACCCTTCATGTTAGTCACCACCCCATGGCCTATTGGAAGCGGGACTCATGGGTCATTAAATCTCTTTTATCTTAATGAAGGAAGGTAACTATATCTTTATATCCCTTCCCTCATCTTAAAGAAGATGGGTCGTGATGAAATGAACTATACATGAGTTACACACCCTGTAATCCATCAGGTTATTTTCCTTTTGGACCAGTCAAAATGTTGCATGTAAATTATTCATATAGTGTACTCCCACAGGATGAGCCATGATATACGTAAAATCATCTGGGTGTAGTGCACATGGGTACACAATGTGTTCATTTTCATTACACACCATTTATCCATGTTCTCTATCCAAAATCTCTCGCACCTCCTAATAAAATCTTTGGTTGTTCATCTTTTCTTAGACTTTTCATGGTTATATGAAGGTGAATGAATATAGAATATAAGATTTATGATTAAATAATGAATAAAATAGAAACTAAAAACTAAAAAAAAATAAATCAGTCAATCAAGGATTAATAAATAAATATAAATTAATCTGGGATTGTAATTATACCACTTTAAGGTTCTTGGACTTATTAAAATCAATTTTTTCCTTTCCCAGTAATGTGTTTTCATTGGCTTCATCAGATTCCACTCAATCAAGGATTAATAAATCAACATAAATTAATTAGGGGTTGTAATTATACCACTTTATGGTTCATGGTCTTATTAAGATCAATTTTTTTTCTTTCCCAGTAATGTGTTTTCATTAGTTTCATCAGATTCCACTCAGAACATGAAAAATGGAAACCCCAGAATCCTTGATGAAAAAATATTTCACATATAATTTATAATTAATTTATTTAAATAAGAATTACCTTGACTTACAATTCTTTATTCATTTCAAAAATGGTTAATCACTCTTTTCATATCATCATTTTTAAGGATACTCCAAGGATACAATCTCTCTATCAGTGATCAAAATGTGTTCCATGAACCTTGGAACATCATCATTGAATCTTTGGGTTCTAGCATGGATGATTCACACTACTTTCATTATTCACTATTTATCACAAAAATAATTCCATCAAGGCATTAAGGATTTCTTTTGGTTCTCTCAAGGACTTAATAGAGATGAGGAGGATTGGGGATCTACAATATTGAGAGAATTATAGAGAAATTTCCCTCCACAATTAAGAGAATTCTCAAGATAGGATTTCTTACAATAATTTCTAATCCTAGAAATGATATAACATGGTTTATCTAGGTAGGTTATAAATTTGTTATTGAACATAGGTATCCTTAGCAAACCCCACATTGAATAATAATAATAATATTATTATTATTATTTCCTTGATGTGTGTAATACTAATGTATAATTTTAATACAATTTCTTGACTAAATAAATTAATATTTATTTAAATGACATTTGATATATCATTCCCTCAAGACCCTTAACTTGGTACATCATTCCATATTAATATTAATTGAACCTTGAATAATGACTATTTATTTAAATAAATAAATATCACATAATTATTCATTTAATAAATAAATAATATATTCACTGAACTTTGAAATAAATATTTATTTATTACTCAACAAACATATTTATTATTATTATTAACAAGTTACTGAATATATGTGACAAACTAAAGTTGAATGATTATTATTCCTCAGAACCCGAGATAATATTTATTGTAATATAAAATTATAATCAAATTTAACTGAGGTTATGGATACACGTAGTTTGTGACTCTTTAGTAATTTTCTCAATGGGATTAATATAACTCTTTTAATGTACAATATTAGTGTCTAGCAACAATTCTAGGCAACCATAGAGAAATTAGTTAAATTTTACAATGATAATAACATTCCATGAGTACTCACTCTATAATATTTTTTTTCTTCAACTCATCAAGAAGGTTGCATCACATGTGTCATAAACTATATGGTTTGTATATTTTATTTAAATTTCTTCAAATGAACCCATCGATGAAAAATCTATGGTCAATGACTTAATCAAATTTTTACATTCCATTCAAAAGGTCTGGGATATCTACATCCATTAACTCGAAAGGGAAATATCCTTTCTTGACTTATTAATTAATTCCATATCACTTGAGACACTCCCAACATATCCTACTTTCCAAAAATATAGGGTATCATGGTTGTACTTAATAAATCTAAGGACCCAACTCATGATATGAATTAATAATAATACCAATACTAAGGATCAATACACTTGTCAGCATATCAAAATATCCAATGAAACAAAAAGCATGTGGAATTCCTATGGGTGGGTCTATTATCATAACCTCAACTCTTAGAGATTACCAGGGGTAAACTTCTTGAGAATCAATATTAATGTCATAATATCCTCCTACCCTTGATTCCATGTATCATCAATGTCCATTTAGATGGTTTAAACCAACCATAAAACTTGTATTTAAGAATGTAATCATAGAATTCCAAGGATCTCATTATACTAGAGAACTAAAATGTCCTTTCTATGTGACCGATAATATAAGGATATTATCACACTAAATTTTATGTAAATCATTGATAATAATTTGATAATATATTTAATAATATTAAATACTATGAATATATAAGTAATATAAAGTAAAAAATGTTTGTATCTACGAAACCAACTCTAATAATCCACACATCTTGTTTAACTTCATAAAAATCCTCAATATACATGGACTCTATTATAAAATCATGGACCACTAGATTCTTTGAGATATTTTATATCGTAACTACTATTTTAAGATATATTACATGTCCTAACTGTGATTCCATATCATTTTAATTACTTTGGGAATTGGTATCTATATATCCTATGATTAGTAGTCTCAAATATCCTCTATAAACTTGGAATATATCCTTATCATGCCTCAATTTCTTTGGGATGGTCTTTATAGTAGTCGAATAATGATCTCATTGGTCATCTAAATATCTTCCTACTATGCTCGAGGCATAGGAAACATTAATACCAATACATAACATGATATACATGATAGAACCAATCACATAAGTGTAAGGGATTCTACTCATCCTAAGTCACTTATATTGTGTTTGAGGATGAGTTTCACAGATATATGTATAAAATGTGACACCTGAAAAAATCACCTCTTGTATTGTTCCATAATGATTCTCTTTAGTATTCGTTCAATTTATGTACCCTGACTTAGTCAAATAAGTCACTTAGATCAATGAATAATGATCTTTATCCCTAAAATGTAGGTTGATTCACCAAAATCCTTCATGAAGAATAACTTATACAACCACATATTAACTGACTACAAGAGTAGTTCACAATTTTTCATTAGTAATATATCATCAACATATACTACTAATAAAATTATTGTATTCACATTAAACCTACAATAAAAACAGGGCTCACATTTTTTTTATAAAACCAAATTTTATTCTAGATTCATCAAGTAAAATGGTTCATGATTTGGTTATTTGCTTTAATCCATAAATTTATCTTTTCAAATTTCATAACTTATTGGGATCCTTTGGCATCAAAAAACCTTTTGGTTGTGTCATATTGACATATTCCCTTAGATTATTTTTAAGGATATATGTTTTGATAACCAACTTCAAAATCTCATAATCATGGTATGCTACCATTGAAATCATAATTCTAATGGATTTCAGTATAGAAACTAGTGAAAATTTTCCATTATCATCTATTCCTTGATTATTATTAAACCCTTAGTAACCATACATTCTTAATAGGTACTAATTATACCTTTAATGTATAGTTTATTCTAAAATACCCATTTACAACCAATACACTTTACATATATTGGTGGTCAACTAAAACCCAAACTTCTTTATAGTACACTTAATATATCCCAATATTCATGGATTATTTCCATCTGGAAACTTTTTAGATTCTTAATAACTCCTTAAAATAAATATGTTCATCATTGTCGACTAATAAAGACTCTCCATCCTAGGTGACTACAAAATCATATCTCTCTGGTGCTTCTATATAGTACCTGTCTCTCTAGAACAATATCTTCCATGGGGCCTTGTAGAATTTATTCATGTGCCAACTATTTCATATATTGAGCATCAACTTCATCAAATTTGATCTTACTCCCACAATATTTTTTTGGAGAATTTATTCCTCTTAAATAATATTTCCTATATTTCCACTATTATCCCTCTATATGAGTGGTTAGATAGATAAAAAATCCTTTGTTTCCATAGAATATCCTAAAAAGATACATTTCATGACCCAAGATTCCATTTCATTGACCAAGATAGCCTTAAAAATACTTCACATCTCCATACATGTAAATTCAATTACAAAGATTTCCAACCACACCATAACTCATATGATATTCCATTTTCCAATTTAGTTGGAACATGGTTTGGTGTGTATATATCTTTATATAATAAATATCCCCAAAAGTAAAATATAATGTCAGAATGACTAATCATAAACCCCACAATGTCCAATAAGGTGTAGTTTTTTCTTTCACTAACACTATTCCACAGTGGAGTATAAGTAGGAGTGAGTTGATATGAGATCCCAAACACATTTAGATAGTCTATGAACTCTTGGATAAGATACTATCCTTATAATTCTAAATGAATTATCTTTATATTCTTACCAATATCATTCTTAAATTAATTTTTGAAATATTTAAACTTCTTAAAAAAATCATACCTAACCTCAGTAAGTAGAGATATTCATATATACTATAGTTTATCATTAAAAGTTATAAAGTAAGATTATCCACCAATTTATTCAAATAGAGAAATTATAAAACAATATGTGTGAATTAATTCAATAATTTATATGATCATTTCAACCTTTCCACTAAATGGGGACTTGGTTATTTTCTTTTAAAATAAGTGTGACACATATCAACCACTACTAATTTATATGACTAAGTTGGCGACACAAAAAATGTGTATGATATGTGTCATGTGAACTTGATTCATTATTGATTTTGAAAACATTTTTTTCATACTCTAGTACATAAAGACCATTATTAATGAATTACATATCTAAACAAATGTTATCTTAATAAAATATTCAAATTTCAATTGGAAAATTGAATACAAATCCATCCATATCTAAATAGATATATATATTTTTTGGTAATACATGGAACATAATAATAGTTTATTAAAACCAAATTCATTCATTTTGGAAAATTGAGGTGTTAGACTCATATAGCTAGTGTAATCAGTCTCTCCTCATTGACAAGTCAAAAATTCATCTCACCTTTAGAAAACATCCTGAATATACTTTCTTCCTTTATTTGTATATAAATGTGAGAACCACATGCTGAATTTAATACTTAACTAGTAAAAATTTAGTGGTTACATTTGATAAAAAATACATATGAATATTCCATGTAGTCATTTATTAAGGTGAATTTCTTCATCCAAAATACCTTCTTTCCACATGAAAAAAATTCTGAATCCTATTACTTATCCTACCAATTGAGCTTCCCCCTCTTAATTGGTTAGTTATTTTAATCCATGGACTTCAAAGTAGTATTATGGCCCTTTACCTTGACCTTCCTCTTGTTCACTATAAAGACTATAGGTTTTTCATGCCTCATGTCTTTATCTACCTAGAAAATCAACATAATAGGATTTGGGAGTGACTTCTCAATATTTTTTATATTATAATTCACAATAAAACTATAGAATCTATGAGTTAGTAAGGAAAGAACAATGATGTAATACAACTCATCGAGTATCTTGGAACCAAAAATGATCAAATGTACAACATAAATAATCATCTTTACTACATGAGGTTCAGATAGCACACCTTCTCCAAGAATTCATGTGAAATGTTCCCAAGATATCTCATACCTATCATCCCTAGACTTATCCTAATAAAGATCATAGATATGGGAACATATTTTATATGTTGTTGGAGTTGGTTCACTAGAACCAATTGAGTTTATAAATTCGATTAATAGCATATTAAAAGTCATGGATATTTAGGAATATATTATCACATGATGATTTATCTTCTATATAACAATAATGGAATAATATCCCAAGAATATTTATTGCAATTAATGGATATAATAGTACCCTACTATATTGATATCCTTGAAGTTATATGATAATATAAATAAATATATGATCTATGATCAGGAGACATCTATCTAACATGATACAAATGATGTATTCCTATAAAGTGAAGGGGCCCAGAAGATATTGAGACATCATCTCATGGAGTACATTCTTGGTAATCTCTAAGAGATGAGGTTATGAGAATAGACCAACTAGTAGGAATTCTATATTTATAATTTGTCATTGGATATTTCTATCTGAAAACATGTATATTGGTCCTTAGATGTGAGATTATTACTGATGGATAATATGAGTCACCTACTTTGATGTATTGATGAAAACCATGATGCCATATGTTTACAGTAATGTAGGATATGTTGGGTGTGTCATAGGTGATATGGAATTAATGAATAAGTAAAGAAATGATTTTTCCATTATATTTTATGGAAGTTTATATATTGTAACCTTTAGTTAAAATGGAATTGTTTGATAAATTACACTTCCATTGTGTTCATAGAGTTCATTTCAGATAGTTAAAGAAAATTAATAAAGTATATGGGTTGATAATAAGTGTGTGCATCCTGATAGATGATATATCATTACAAAGGTATTATATTACATATTGACCATTCATATATAGTTTTTTCCATCACAACATTAACTTATTCTTATATGGGAGCCTTAATGTGTTTCTCTACACTAATCTTGTACTTTAAGAAAGATCGAATAATACCACTAAGTAAGAGTCTTAGAGTGTCACAAAATAGTGTGAATACCCTGGTACCCTGATACCTGATCCAACACTGACATATCCCAAAGGTAATTACCGATCCCCAATGGGTTGGTGAATAGAACCTTTCATTATATAAAATTAAAAATGGAACAATTTTTTTCATAAAATAGTGGAATATAAAGATACATATCAGTATGATCAATGATCCTCAAAGAGACAGTTCCAAAAAGCAAACATGTATACCAAAAATAGACATGATAAACTCAAACATCCCGAATGTATCAATACTCCAAGCCCAAAGGGTCAAGAACATCCACCTCCTCTGAAATGTTCTTTCCTTTTACTCAAACCTATCAGATGAAAATCTACAAACACCCTAGGTAAAGGATAAGTGTGAGCTAAAATCCATGTAGGGTGTCACCATGTATTCTATAATAATATTCCATAATAATAATAAACCAAATCAAGCATTCAATTTTAAATAAAACTGGCATGGGAGTTCAATTTAAAATTTTAAAAAACATGATTTTCTTTCAAATTATGAAATCATTTCAAATAATGGAATAAGTACCCATTTTATATAAAACAATTTATATAAATCGCTAGGTATGAGTAAATTAGTTTCATAATCAATGGAATATATATCAAAACAATCACAACAAGAACCATGGTCATCGGCCCTATGGTATGATAATTTCTAGTAATAGGATTCTCACACATCTCATATTGGTGAAAAATGATATTATGTGTACACATGTCCCTTATGATCAATTAGAATAGGACTCGTCAATATCCCATCGGTGATAAGATATACCGAACTAGGTTTTTATTAGAGTTTTCATCATCAATATTATAACACCCCAAACATTTTATGGTACATTTCTCTTAAATATATTCTATTCATTAGATAGCCAATATTTCATAAAGCACTAAATTTCTTTGAAATAGCACTTGGTTATTTAAGTCATATTCCTAAAAGATCCTTTAAAATTAAATTTTCCAATTTTGTGTTTTGATTTTTGAAAAATGGACATTCACAGTTTCAATTAGGATGTTATTTAGGGTCTGATAGAATTAACTTAATTTTCAGTGAATAGTAACATACCCATTATGAATAGTAACCTACTATTATGAATAGTAACTTACCCCTATGAATAGTAATATGGATTTTATTAATGGTATTCATACCCATGAATGTATAAATAAATTTAGGCACCTTAAAAATGAACATGAATATTTTATGTGTTTATATTTTTTGATTAAATAATGATTTTCATTAAAATTTAAATTTTTCATATTTATAAAATTATTTTTGAAAAATGGATTTCATTTTTGGATTCTACACATTAAAAAATGGTTAGGGTGAATTTTTGGGATTTTTCTGAAATACTTGAATTTTTATGAATAGTAAAATACAATAAATTATGATAAAATGATAAATACTTGATTTACTTCATCATAGGTGATGAAAGGATAATTTAAGCCCACTTATTTCAAACTCACGTACCATTATTACTATTTGGGATCACATGAATCAAGACTATTCATATTCTTCTGCAAAAATATTAAAATAATAATTAAAATTATGTAAAATCCCTCCTCCCCTCTACTATATAAACCACCCCTCACCCCTTATTCCTCACACACCAATAAAGATTCAATACTTGGATAAATTATTCCAAATACTCTTCCTAAGACCTGTACCTACATCCAAGGCCTGCTGGTCTCACCAAAAGGCCAAAAACAAAGGTCTTAAGGAGTTTCTCATGGAGGAGTACTCAAGAGGTGAACCTCTCTTCCTTTTTCTTTCAATTTCTTTTACAAGTTCCATTTTTTGTTCTCTATTCCCGCCTAACCTCATACAAATTCCATGATAATTATTTTACCATACATTTACTATATTTTCATTATGATAATATAATATTTTTAATCATCATATCTCTTTTTACCTTCCTTTTTTACTATAAATGCAAACACCGTCTGAGATGTGTTAATTTATCACACTCAAGGAAGACGGGTTTTCAATTTGCATTACTATCTGTAAGACTAGTCATGAAACTTTTTAAATGGTTGAAAAAGATCATAATATATTTAATTTATCTTTTTTAATGTTCTGGAATCACACTCATAATATGGAAGAATAATACAAAATAAGTTCATTGTGCACAAAACCGCCAAGCTAAATCCAAGCATTTATCATTAACTTATTGAATGAGTAATACTCATTGTATATAACCAAAATCATTATAATATCATTTATATCTCATTAATTTCAATAATAATATATATTAACAATTTTAAATGTTTAACCACGTTTTAAACAAACTACCATTCATGAATACAAGTAAATAGATCATGAAAACCAAGGTAGAAAATGCTTCGAAAAAAATAAAATTGAATCTATTAAACCTATAAAAAAGGGGAATGAATGAACCTAATAAGGTTATACCATATCAATTAAATGTTTATGAGGTTTTGGATTTGTTAGTTAATGAAGATAAATTTTATTATTCAGGTCGTTAAGAACAATCAAGAACACCATCGAGCATAAGGTAAGGGATCCTCTCTCTCAATTTTATTCAAGAATATCTCCTATATTGTGTCCTTTTATTTTTAATTCACAATAATGGGGAATATTTTAAAACCTCTCCCATACTTCCCTTAAGATATATAAATCGTGTTACACCCCTTTACATCTCATTAACCCCTCATAAGAACACATGTTACCATGACGAAATATTTGTAAGGGGTTTCTCATATCACTTTTATTTCTGTGAGAATTCCATTGCTCACCACTTATATCTTGAATTTGGTATATGTGTACTTACATTTGATATATAATATCATGAATCTGTTTATGTTTATGGTATTAAATTATTCATTTGATTGTTATTAATTATTGATCACACGAAATGACTAATTACAATGCAGTCAGGAGCTTTGTCTCAATTTTCCATTTTGTTTTGACTTACTTTTTATTGTGCACCTAATAGTTCTTATGTGGTGTACCTACTACCCATTTGAGATCAATTTTAATTTGAAATTATATTCATTTTAAATATCCATATTCTCATATCACGGATATGATTATTGTCTAATTCGTATACCATTTTACAAACGATGTTTATTTTGAATGTTGTTTTAACAGTGGAAGTATTGATGAATCTATATCCTCTATTCTATATGGATAATGTAAAGGCATATTGATCTTGTATTTAATCTATTTATAAATAATTATTTGTACATGAAATGTTGGGCGGGTCCTGCTATAGCCCCTCGATGCATCGAGAGGTCTCATGAGACAATTAGTTGATCACAAACACTTCGAGTTTGTTTCCAAAAAAATCAGATGGGCTTCTATGCACATACTTAAACCGTTTCAATGGTCTAGTCGTATCAAGTTCCAAATACATGATGTCAAATTAATAATAATTTTATTTATTAATTCTCATTTATTATTAACCTTGATTTTTTCACTATGAAAAAATCTATGGATGCAGTATCATTGTCAGTTTATTAATGGAATGTGTTTTTCATTTATTCACCACGAAATATTTACTATGCCAAGTTGTTTATGATATAGTTATTATTGATTCATGATACTTCTATTTGTAACCCTTACTGATCATTTGATCTCACCCCTTTCATTTTTTTACCTTCAGCAGGTTATGTAGAGGAGATCACCTATTGAGTTTCTATGGAAGCAATTTTTAGTTTTTGTTATGTATTGTACTTTGTTACCATTTTCCTTGTAATATGAGTTTCAATTATGTATCTAGATTCTAAAATACTACAAAATTGATCGTTCCTTCGAGATTTCATTACTTTTAATCATTCCAATGTGTTAAATAATGCGCCAGATCCAGTTTAGAGGGGTTGGGGTGTATAGTTGATATCAGAGAAAGTTTAGTAGAAAACATGAAAACTAGATTAGAAAATGTAGATTAGGGAAAAAAGACCTAAGGTAGTATTTTAGGAAAAAAAACAAGAACATCCTGGAATTTTGGTAATGAATAGATTATACTGATCTTTCTAGAAAATATATCCCTATCTCGATACAAACAGGTAGATGTGGCTCTGGAACAAATGTACCTAGGAGTGAAAACTTCGATAATGAGTTTCAGGCTTGACCGTGGGTATAATAGTACACGACAACGGGCCTTACTACACTCTTTTTATTTACACTCTTGGGGGATATGATTTTTATAATTCACATTTTCTTTACAATCCATTATGAAGGATTTTAATGTAAATTTGTCCTCAGAGAAACCTTGTTAATGAGATTAGCTCTGCATAGAATTTTAATTTATGATAAGTAATTTTCTAATTGGGATTTTAAATTATGAATAATAGCCTAATATACTGTATTCCATTATTTATAAATGGTTCATAATGGAATAAGGGTAATAAATACTCATGGATAATGTAGGGATTGCCCCATTGAGCAAGTCAATACAGTCAATGTTAGAGAAGATCAGATCATGACCGTATTGGGAACACATGCTTAGGTTGTGGAAAATAACCATGCTACACCTGTGTTGGATCATTTCATGCAACAGAACCCCCCATATTTTAGTGGGAATACTAATCCAGTGGTAGTAGATCAGTGGATCAAGTCCATTGAAAATATAATAATGGAATTAAGATGCAATGAAAATGAAAATTTAGTGATGGCAGTATATTATCTCAAGGGAGATGCAGATAAATGGTGGTCCATGATATAGAATACCACGGAGGAAGAAAAAATATAATATATGAAATGGATCAAATTTAATGGAATATTCTTCTACAAATATTTCCCTCATGATCAACGAATCGAAATGAAGAGGAAATTCCTTGGATTAAAGCAAAGGGAAGAATACAATGTTACAGAGTTTGAGGATACCTTCACAAGACTATCCAGGTATGCCAGAGATTATGTACGTGACTCGGAAGACAATATTGATCATTTATTTAAAGGTCTTAATCCAAGTCTTCGAAGGGAACTTGATTCTCAAATATTTTCATTATATGATGAAATTATATTAAGTTACATCAAAATACAGAGGAAATTTTCTAGATCAAATTTGTTCAAGGGAAACCTAGATAAGAAGTAGTACTCTGAAAACCATAGAAAAAGTGAGGCACCAAATAAGAACAACTTAACGAATCAATTACCATTATACAAGAAATCTAGAAATAATCATCCCGAGAAATTCTTGAAAGACACGGGAGTCTACTATAAGTGTTGAGAAAAGGTTCATTGATCTAATGAATGCAATGGGAAGAAACAATCCAATGGTGTTTAATGATACAATTTTATGTAGATGGGACACTATTCAAGTGAGTTTCCAAAGCTCCAAAGAAACTTTCCTCAGAAAAGTCCACGAGAGAAATAGAAATCTTATGAGATTACAACTGCAGAGGTTGAAGTTCCTAATGATGTGGTGGTAGGTACTTTAATAGTTTCCTCAAACTTGAACAATGCATTATTTGATCCTGGATAATTTCATTCATTTATATCTTCCCAATTTCCCAAGAATATTAAACATGTCCAATTTTATTTAATAAAGGAGTTGTCAGTCAAAACTCATAGGGGATGTATCATTGCAACAAAGGCATGTCGATCAGTCCCCCTCATAAAACATAAATGTGCTTAAGTTTCTAACCTTATCTTCATACCAATTATTAACTTTTATATAATTCTCAATAGTAATTGGCTGTCAAATTATGATGCGAAGATCTATTGCAAGAAGAATGAAGTTACATTTTTTGTAAATGGTGTATAATACCATTTCATTAGAGCATAACCTAACCAAATGATTCATATTTAGATCCACCCTCAGTATCCCTGCTGAATGCAATTCATGGATAGGAAGAGAACTAAATATCTATGGGTGAGGGAAGAAATATTCAAATTGAATATTTATATACAGTGTAAGAAAACATTGTAGTATTTCTAGAGGATTTACATGGACATCCTCCAGAGCATGAAGTTGAGTTCTCTATAGATTTAATTCTTGGTGAAAGACCTATATCAAAGACTCCGTATAGAATGGACATTTTTTAATTAGTGAATATAAAGAAACAACTAGAGTAATTGAGTGAAAAAAGGATTTATTTGACCTATGTTTATCCATGGGGAGCCCCAGTCCTCTTTGTCAAGAAGAAATATGGATCCAAGAGTATATGTATTGATTATAGGGAATTCAATGTTATTACAATTAAGAATAATTATCCTATGCAACAAATTGATGATTTATTTGATCAAATTTAGGGACCACAATACTTTTAGAAGATTGTAATTCAATTTGGATATCATAAATTGTGTTTTAGGAAAAAAGATATTCCAAAGACTGCGTTTCAAATCAGGTATGGGCATTACGAGTTAACAACGATGCCTTTTGGACTGACTAATACACCCTCTATTTTTATGGATTTAATGTATAGATTTTTCACGGAATATCTTGATATTTTTTTGTGGTATTTATCGATGATATCCTAGTATACTCTAAAGGTAATGAAGACTATGTGAATCACTTATAGATTATTCTAAAAACTCTTAGAAGAAATGTAATATATGGTATGTTTAGTAAGTTTTAATTTTGGATTCAATTAGTTTCTTTTCTTTGCCATATTGTCTCTAAGGATGGAATCTTATTTGTTCCTATGAAGACAAAGGAAATCCAAGAGTGGCCCACACCAAAAAACATAACCGAGTTACGCAGATTTATTGTCTTAGCAGGTTACTATCGGCATTTCATTCATAATTTCACCTGATTAGCTAACCCGCTAACCAAGCTCACATGTAAAGGGGTTATGTTGGTATAGATGAAATAATGTAAATAATTCTTTGAATAATTGAAAATAATACTAGTCAATGCTCCAATTTTGACTCTTCCATATGGAAATGATGGATTTGTGATATATAGTGATGCATCAAAGAATGGACTGGGTTGCGTCCTTATGAAAAATGATAATGTTATTGCTTATGCATCAAGGCAGTTTAAGAATCATGAGAAAAATTACCCAACTCAGGATCTTGAGTTAGAATCCATAACCTTTTCTTTGAAAATATGGAAAAATTATCTCTACGGTGAAAGATTTGAGATATACATGGATCACAAGAGTTTAAAATACATTTTTACACAAAGAGAACTCAATATGAGGAAAAAGAGATGACTTGAGTTACTCAAAGATTATGATTTTTCAATACACTACCACCTCAGAAAGGAAAATATTGTGGCAGATGCATTAAGAAGGAGAGATCATAGAATATTGAACCAAATGAAGATTGAGAGAGGTCCTATATTCCTGGATCTACTAAAAATGGATATGAGAATTGTTAAGGAAGTGGAAACATCTATCCTCTTTCAAATAATTGTTGAACCATATTTACTAGAGAAGATAAAAATATATCAATCTGAGGATGAGAATTTGTATAAGAAAATTAATGTTGTTAAGGATAAGAAATTGGAAAACATTGTTTATGAATAAGAAGTTATGAAATTTGGGAAGAGTTTATGCATTCTATCATTACCAGAGCTAAAAAGGGAATGTTTAGATGATACTCATAGCACAAATTTCTCTATACACCTGGGTAGCACAAAGATGTATTTAGACCTGAAGGAATATTTTTGGTGGGATAATATGAAGCGAGAAATTGTTGACTACATATCAAGGTGTCTAGTTTTTCAAGAAGTGAAGGCATAGAGACAATATCCTAGATGGTTGATGCAACCTCTACATATTCCTATATGGAAGTGGGATGGCATTATGATGTATTTTTTCACTGGACTACTGAGGAAACTGAGAAGGAATGATACAATATGGGTAATTGTTGATCATCTCACAAAATCAGAACATTTCCTTGTAATAATATAGGATTTACCACTTGATCAGCTGGCAAGAATTTATATTAAGGAAGTTGAAAGACTTTATGGTGAACCTCTATCAATTGTGTATGATTAAGATCCATGGTTTACATCAAAATTATGGAAAAGTCTCTAGAAGGATTTGGATACTGAGATTTATATGAGTACTTCTTATCACCCCCAAACTGATGGATAGTCTAAAAGGACTATTCAAACACTCGGAGACATGTTGAGATCAGGATCTCTTGACTTTCAAGATATGTGGGATCAAAACATTATTTTGGTGGAATCTTCCTACAACAATAGTTTTCATTCAAGAATTCAAATGGATCCATATAAAGCATTATATGGAAAGAGATTTCGAACTCCAACTTTTTGGGACGAATTTGGTGAGAGAAAACATAAAGGCCCAGGAATTATTGAAGTGACCATGGAAAAGGTAAACACAATTCAATCATATATTAAAGTGGACCAAAGCAGGCAGAAGAGTTATGCTAACAACCGGAGAAAGGATTTGGAATTCCAAGTGGGGGATCATGTCTTTCTGAAAGTATCTCCATGGAAGGGTATCTTAAGGTTCGGTACGAAAGGGAAACTGAGACCCAAGTACTTCGGACAATTTGAAATTATAGAAATAATCAGACTTGTAGCTTACCATTTAGCAATGCCTTCATGTATCCCCATAGTTCATGATGCATTAAATGTGTCATTATTGAAGAAATAAATAACATACCCAATGCATGTACTCACATTTAAAGAAATAGAACTAGAACCTGCTTTTTCATACTGTGAAGAGCCTATTGAGATTCTGGACACAAGGGAGTAGGTATTGGGAAATCCGATAACTCATCTAGTAAAGGTTCTTTAGAGAAACCATAATATAGAGGATGTAATGTGGGAACCTAAGGATCTTATGAAGATGAACCACCCACATTTTTTGAAGGGATTTATAAATGAAAAAGTTTTAGGATTAAATTTATAAAGGAGGAAATAATATAACACCCCTAACATTTTATGGTACACTTCTCTTAAATACATTCTCTTCATTATACAGTCTATATTTCATAAATCATTGAGTTTCTTTGAAACAACACTTGGTTATTTAATATATATTCATAACCACTCCTTTAATTATAATTTTTCCACTTTTGTGTTTTGAATATTGAAAAATAGGCATTCACTGCTGCGATCAGGATGTAATTTGGAGTCTGATAGAATTAACTTAATTTTAGTGAATAGTAACCTACCCTTATGAATATTAACCTACCCTTATGAATAGTAACCTACCCTTATGAATAGTAATATGAATCTTATGAATGATATCAATACCCATTAATGTATAAATAAATTTAGGCACCTTAAAAATCAGGATGAATATTTTAAGTGTTTATATTTTTTGATTAAATAATGATTTTCATTAAAAATTAAATTTATCATATTTAGAAAATTATTTTTGAAAAAGGGAGTTAATTTTTGGATTATAAAAATTGAAAAATATTTAGGGTGAATTTTTGGGATTTTTCTGAAATACTTGAATTTTTTATGAATAGTAATATATAATAAATTATGATAAATGCTAAATACTTGATTTACTGCATCATAGGTGATTCAAGGATGATTTAAGACCACTTGGTTCTATGTCACATGTCATTATTACTATTTTGGATCACATTAATCAATACTATTCATAGTATTGTGGAAAAATATTAAAATAATAATTAAAATAATGTAAAATCCTTCCTCCCCTCCACTATATAAACCACCCTCACCTCCTCTTCCTCCCACACCACTCAAGCTTCATGAATTGCCTGAATTCTGCCAAATAATCTTCCTAATCCCTTTCACCACGTCCAGGTCCTTCTGGTCTCACTAAAAGGAAAAAAACAAAGGTCTTAATGATTTTCTCAAGGAGTACTCGAGAGGTGAACCTCTCTTCCTTTTTATTTAATTTTTTTTTCAAGTTCCATTATTTTTCTCTCTCTTCTCCACTCAACTCATCCAAATTCCATGATAATTAAAGTTCCTTAAATGTACTTTATTTTAATTATGTGAAAGTAATATTTCATCATCACCTCTCTTTTCCCCCTCCTTTTGTACTATAAACGCAAACACCGTCCGACATGTGTTAATTTATCACACTTAAGGAAGACAGGTATTCAATTTTCATTACTATATTCAAGAGTGGTCATTAACCCATTTTAATGGTTGAAACATATCATAATATATTTATTTAAACTTTTTTGATGTTCTGGAATCCTTACACACTCAAAATATGGAATAATAATACAAAACAAGTTCATTGTGCACAAAACTACCAAGCTTAATCCAAGCGTTTATCATTGAAATAACAAATGATTCATCATAATGGTATATAACTAAAATCATTATATTATCATTTATATCTCTTTAATGTCACTAATAATATATATTAACAATTCTGGATGTTTAACCACATTTCAAATGAACTTCCATTCAGGAATACAAGTAAATGGATCATGAAAACCAATGAAGAAAATGCTTCCAAAACAATAAAATTTAATCTCTTAAACCCATCAAGAAGGGGAATGAATTAACCTAATAAGGTTATCCCATATCAATTATATTTTTATTATGTTCTTTAATTATTAATTAAATAAGATAAATCTTATTATTCAGGTCGTCAAGAACAATCAAGAACACCATTGAGCATAAGGTAAAGGATCCTCTCTCTCACTTTTATTCAAGAATTCCTCCTATGTTGTGTCATTTTATTTTTAATTGCTAATAATTTGGAATGTTTTTGAACCTACCCATATAGACCTTATGATATATAAATTATTTAATACCCCCTTACCTCTCATTAATCCCTCACAAGAACACTCATTACCATGCCAAAATGTTTGTATGGGGTTTATCATCTCACTTTTATTTTCGTGAGACTTCCATTCCACGCCACTTATTTCTTGAATGTGGTGTATGTGTACTAAAATTTGATATATAATATAATCACTCTCTTTATTTTCATGGTATTCAATTATTAATTTGATGATTATTAATTGATGGTTACACGAAATGATTGATTATAATGTGGTAACAGGCTTTGTTTCAGTTTTCCATTTCATTGTGACTTAATTTGAATTGTGCACCTAATAATTCTCATGTAGTGTGCCTAATTACCATTTGAGATCACTCTTAATTTGAAATTATATTACTTTTAAATATCCATATTCTCATATCATGGATAATATTATTGTCTAAGACGTATACCATTTTACATACAGTGTTTATTTTGAATGTTGTTTTAACTATGGAAGTACTGATGAATCTGTATCCTCTATTCTATGTGGATAATGTAAAGTAATATTGATATCGTATTGAATCTATGTATAACGAATGATTTGGATATGCAGTGATGGGAAGATCCCACTATATCCCCTCGATGCATCGACAAGTCTCATGAGACAATCAGTTGGTGAAAAAACCTTTGAGTTTGTTTCCAAAAAAATCAAACAGGTTTCTTCCCATAGACTTAAACCATTTTGAAGGTATAGTGGTATCATGTTCCAGATGCATGACTTTCATTTAATAATCATTCTCCTTATTCATTTTCATTTATTACCATCCATGAGGTTTTCACTATGACAAAATCTATGGATGTAATTCCATTATCTGTTTATTAATGGTGCATGTTTTTTATTTATTCACCATGACATATTGACTATGACATGTTTTTTATGATCCAATTATTATTGATTCATGCTTCCACTATTTTTAACCCTTACTGAGATTTTGATCTGACCCCTTTCATTTTTTTACCTTTATCTGGTTTTGAAGAGGAGATCACTTATTGAGTTTCCAAGGAAGAAATTTTTATTTTTTGTTATGTATTGTACTTTGTTACCTTTGTCATTGTAATATGAGTTTCAAGTATGTATCTAGTTTCTTCAAGACTACTAAATTGATCATTCCTTTGGGATTTCATTACTTTTAATCATGCCAATGTGTTAAGTAATGCACTAGCTCCAGTTTAGAGGGGTTGAGGTGATACAAATCTAGTTTCAATGAATTACCATCCTAGTGTGCTTATCCAAAATGACTAACTAACTACCAAGGGTATCATGTACTCAATCAATCAATCAATAATGGGAAAATCATTTCAAATCATCTTAAAATAAAATTTCCCCATTTCTAGTTTCACTATGCTAATTTTATTCTAAAAACTAACACATGGGTTTTCCATAAATTCATGCCTTTTCATACCATAACAATCCAGAGGTTTTTATCATTTCAATTTAATCCATTTAACTTAAAATAAATTCACAAATCATTTCACAATTTCCATCAATTTCAAAACAACCCCAATCTACAATTTCATTAGAATTGGGGGGGTTTCCCAAAATCCATACCATATCAATTTCAATCCCAATTCACATCAAATTGGGCTTTTCAAAATCAATTGATATTAATTTCAAACTGTCAGAAATTAAAGTTTAAATAAATTTTATAGTCTTAAATGGAACTACTGACCTTTTTCATGGATTTATAACACTCTCAACGGGACTTTCCAAAAATGGATAAAGGCATAGAAGATCTAGTAAATCAACCCAAAAACAAAATTAAATAACATGGAGTTTAGATCCATAAATTCAATGATGATCTTTCAAAATACAGGGAGGGAAAGAGAGTGGGATGGAAGAGACAAGAAGACTACTTACCTGGATATATGCACCAAAACCAACATGATGATCAATTGTAAAATTGATGATTTGGAGGGTTTATATATCTCAAAAATCTTCCAGGAAGGCCTCTAGGTCAATAGAAAGGAACACTAGAGGAGGGAAATAAGAATTTCAACTAAACCTCCTGCTTAAAACCGACATTAAGGATTTGACATGGAGTTTAGCCCAATTACATGTCATGTAATTGTCAAGTCCCATATACGCTAAAAAGATCATCACCTTTTATTTACAATACAACTCTTAATAATTTCATGGTGTGTAATTTATATATAGCATGTAACCTTTCATGTTTTGTACCCATTTCATAGAATCATCTAGGTGATGATTACATGTCCTATAATTGCATTAAATGGCATGTAAATCTCTAATACTCTATAAAAACTTTAGGTTTTATACTAATAATTACAACAAATTCATGAATTTACCATTATAAGTATCGTTAAAAAAATTTCATAGTCTACTCAAAAAATGAAAAAAGAGAACCAAAATAAAGGTTATAACATACCTTCAAGAAATGTAATGGGGTTTTATAGCCTCCCCACCACAAAAACAATCAATCCCCAAAAAATTTACTAAGAAGCTTCCATATAAAAAAGGTAAAGCCACTAATCTATCATTAGTGCCTCACACTCTGAAATCTCATGAAATTCAGAACTCTTCAGCCATAGAACACTAACCAATGGTATCTTCTTCCCACAAATTACCTTGGTCTCAGAATCAACTCTCCTGACCGGATTCTCATTCATGGACCAATCGGGATCAATATCAACATCAGTACAACTCAAAACATGAGATGGATCCGAAATATGCCTTTATAGACCTGATACATGGAACATGTTATGTATCAATGTTAACTATGATTGAAGTTTTAAACAGTAATCCACTCTACCCACCTTCTCACAATCCCTAAAAGGTCCCCAAAAATAGGGAGCATGATTTCTATGAATCCCAAGCCATCGATGACCTAAAAAAGGTGAAACTTTCAAGAACACCTAATCACTAACTGAAAAATCCAATAGTTTATATCAAAGATTACTATATGATTTATACCATCTCTCTGTTGGTGATATTCTCTGAAAAAATTAACTAAATATTTTCTATCATATCTTGAACCAATATCGATCCAACCAAGGAACTTTCACCAATATCCAACCAATACAATGAGTATTTACAAGGTCGACCATAAACATCCTCAAAAGGATTCATCCTAATCATAAACTTGTAACTATTGTTATACGAAAACTCAAACAGCCCCAAATTGTCTTCCCAAGGTCCACCAAAATAGAGGACACAAGCATGAAGAAAATTCTCAAGAATTTGTATAGGTATCTCTTTATGGCCATCCATATATAGATGGTATGACATGATCACATGAACCTGAGATCCAAGTGATGCCTAAAGGCCTCTCCAAAAGCGATAAATAAAATAGGGATCTCTATTAGAGACTATAACAGACGGAACTTGATGAAAATGAAAAATATCCTTCATATTGATATTTCCCAGCTCCTCAAATTTGGTTGTATAAAAAATGGGAATAAAGTGAGTTAATTTGGTCATACTGTTGATAAAAACCCATATTAAATTCTTCTTTATATGGGTATGTGGTAACCTAACCAAAAAGTCCATAAAAACTCATCCCAATTTCAAGTTGGAACTCGAAGTGGGTAGAGTAAATCCAAAGGTATCTGATGTTCTACCTAGACCATTTGGATAGTATAGAAGTGAAAAAAAATTCATCAATGTCTCGTCTCATACCCAACCACCAAAATCACCACCACATGTCATATAACATACAATACTGAAAATTTCACCTATCCCAATGGTTTAAACCCACTGAGATATCCCTTGAAATCTTTGGGATAGGCTATCCCAATAGTTTTAGGAACCGTTGGCATGCTAGGTGTGGCAATAACTCTATACCAATGGATTCTAGGGAACCATTGGTATTAGTAGTCGAAAATTTATCTATACCAATATTTTAATTAAAACTGTTAGTATATATGTGTACCAACGGTTCGACAACCGTTTATATGCATACTATCTAGCATATAGAAACGGTTGGAATATATATATACGAATGGTTTTTTAACCATTGGTATGCATGAATTATATATTCTATCCCAACGGTTTCAATGAAACTATTGTGATATTTGTTGGAATACCAACAGTTCTATGAATCGTTGGCATATGTTGTCCAGCATACTGAATACCAATGGTTCTATGAACCGTTGGTATATCCTCTACTCCCCAGCAAACATCAAATCTGGAAAACCCATAAAATTTAAAACCTATAAACCCACGTCAAGTTGGAGAAATAAAAATGTAAACCTAAACCTATAAACCTATAAAATTACACCTCTAAACATATAAACCTACACCTCTAACAGTCTTCCAAATCACACTATAAACATGTAATCCTACACCTATAACAGTCTTCCAAAGATCCTATAACTGTAAACCTGTAAACCTAGACCTCTAACAGTCTTCCAAATCACCTTTAAACCTGCACCATCATCCACCTCATATGAAAACACAATCGACTTGGGAACTTTAATGCCAAGGATTTTTATAAACTTGCATATGCTAGCCAACCACCACAATGGCTAATGAAACTCAAAGACTTGTTTATTCAGCCTTCCAAACTCCTCTTGTTATGGAGAATATGGAAACATTCCCACTCTAAATTAAACCTAAACATTTGGATACCAACTTTCTTCTACCTACACTATCTATCTTAGAGGAGAGGACATAAATCATCTTCTTTTACAAAGTGTTTTTTTATGAGTACACTATAATTGTGGTAGCGTATGAAGCTGAATTATTGGATATGGTTTATGCAATTGTATATGTTGTAAAATATAATTATAATTCATTGTGGCTTGAATATGACTCTGAGTGCCTATCAGAATTGGATTTAGTTGGTTGGAAACCATATTTGGCATTACATTTAAGGGATAAAATATTTATTTTATAGACATGATGTTCTTCTTTAAACTAGAATAGGTCACTAAAAAACCTTTCTCCTTTGATTCTGAATAGATGATCATTGATTTTCAATGATAGATGTCTCCTCACTTTAAACCAGATGAGAAAAAAACTTTATGTGTGAGGGTTAAGTTCTTATATTCACTTGAACAGAAACAATGGTAGGCTTCTGTCTTCAAAGGCTACCAGGATTTATTCATTGGAAAAATTGTTCCCATGTTCACCCTCTTTTTCTTACATTTTTTCCTCTTTGAAACAAATATATCAATGTAGACCAGGTATGTCCTTCCCTTATTCTTTATCGAAGAACTAGATGTTGCATTGTTTTTTAGGTATCTCCCCTTATCATAACAGACTCATGCAATATATATATATATATATGCTGGCCATTTTCATGAACAACTGTGAATGGTGTGGATCACACCAGGATTCTAAAATTTTATCTTTATTGTTAAAGTGTTCATGCGAAAGAACATGTTTTTGAATTAAAATAAATATACTAAATAAGACTCCAAGATATTTGGTCACATTCACTACAGGTTTCCATTAAATTCTTTAGGTTTTGAATCACCATCCATTGAAAACTATTAACTATCCATCCACATAGTCTGTAGAAATATCGTTTTAAATATAGCACTTAAAATATCAGAATATCTTGCGAGAATACCTCCATTTTAATTATAAACATTTTCTATAACTTTGAATTCATTTAAACCTCCAATTGAATATCCATGGAAAAAAACTATTCAAACTTTTCTTTTAAAATCATAAACCTCGTGACATAGAAACTCATTTTTGAATTCCATTTCCAAAAAATATGCCTTTGACCTTCACACCAAGGCATGAAAAAACACTTATTTATTCAATATTACCTTCAAAACGTTGGAAACCATGAACAATTTTTTATTTTTATCCACTAAAAAATTCTGATACAGCAAAACCCCCAACTTTCAAAAAATGCTATGGGAAATGACATAGGGATCTCTCCAGCATCTTTCTATACTTCACTATACATAGTTCCACCACAGTGATTATAATGCCTTTAGTGAGTGTCCCCACTATAATTATTCTCATTAGAACATGTGAGAAATGATTCAATATCAATATTCAATGGAGGAGGCACTAAATCATATGAATTGGTGGTGGTAAGATGAAGCTTATGGTGGGGAGCACCATAAGACTGATAGGTGTTAAACAATGACACTATCAATGTTTTTAGATATATGGGCTTGGGTAAACACCCAAAGGGGTGACCAAGAGGCTAGTAAAACACCCAAATGGGTTTCTCCATAAGATAATGTCACAATAGACATGATAGAACAAATAAACTATTTAATATGCTATAATAAGGTATCGCTGGATGGTTATAGCGAGTGGTCCAATGATGCAATGTCTAAAGGGAAATGAAATGACAAAAAATAATCATACACCCTACACAAACCATTTAAAAATTCATTCACTTTTCCTAAACATTGAAATTTCATTTATAATATTTAAAAGGCGATAAGGAAAGTGTCATGGTCAAGGCATATGCCTACTCGGGCAATGTTATCTGAGCTAAATGAGTATGATAAGACAATTTATATTATTCAAAGAAAAAAAACTATCTAGCCACAATACAAACACCCAGGAGATGCATATGGAAAACTCAAACCAAATCTAAACAGGATACAAATAAATATCACTACACTTTGGTATAGAAGATAGTGCACCTCTGTTGGAGGTGTTTTATTATAAAATCACACCATTGCTTTATCACACAATTCATTTAATTAGATTTAGCATTTATTCTAAAAAACATTCAACACAATTCAAATGCAATAAGTTAAGAAACTAGATCAACATAACTATCACTGTGAGTTTTCCCAGACTGCAAACCTCCGTTAGAGGGATTTTAGGATAAAAACATGACTTTATTTATCAAATGAAACAACTATATTAAAGAACACTTATTCAAGATCTGAAATTCAATATAATTAAGTAGAATTAAGAAAGAGTCTGAATTCAATTTAAATCATTCTTGTATTAAAGTGTTTAAGAGAGGGACACAACCTCAAGGTGGAACCAAGCCATCCAATTATGCTCTTGGAGATTTATAACTAAATGTTGTTGCTCCCCTACTAGGTATAGGCACCTTTACATGCAAGAAAGGACACCTATCCCCTATGAACACACCCCCATGGCCATGAGACTATGCAAGGGGATCCTTGCACATACGCTTATATGAATATACCAGTCTCCACTCACCTGCATATGAATATATATATATATATATACATGGGAACACCAAGCCTCATACAAGCATAATCACTTCCATGGATGACTATACACGTAATGGTGGAACCCACATACATATACTTACTTACCTATGCACATGCAGGAAAGTCTCCCTTGACATGGAGACTCAAAACCAATGAGGAGGGATCAAAACACTAAACAAAGGATATTATAAACCTTAAAACACATAAAGGATGCTGCATAACCAATGAGAAACCAACCAATGACTTTAAATCCTTACCTCAATTGGAAGTAGATAACCAAATCCACCTGAACCAATACAAAACGATCCAACGCCCTACCGAAAAAATAATATGGAGTCAAAAACACTAAAAGTCTCAAATACATGATGTGCAATATAATTAGGAACCATAGAATCTTACCTCGTATCAAAGATGGAGGACTAAAACAATCTGAACCCCTTCTGGCCCCCTTCCAAGAATATATCTATCCTATGTCAATAGAAATTAGTAAAAGACCTAAGTGGACAATGTGATAAAGAAAATAAAATAAAAACTAAACTAAAACATACCATTATCCCATCACAATACATTTCACCACCCAACTTATAAGAACCACAATGCCCCATGGGTTAAATCATGTTCCTGCAAGCAAGGGGAAAAAATATCCAAGTTTCAAAATGATACTATCAAATATTACATTCCTATTAATTAACAATTACTCTTCCTATTAATGGTATATAATCATTTTGGATTGAGTTTCATCTTAATTTGGTTTTTTCTGATACAAGTTTGTTTAGGAAATTTCCATTAGATTTAGTTTCTCTTGTTTTTTTATATTATCTTGGACAATTTCATTCATTTGGGTTCTAGTCAATCATGGAATTAATAATAATCAGTAAATCCATATTAATAATTATATCTATTGGTTCCATATTTGGTGTAAAAATGCATAGAAATGATTGATATCAAATAAGGAAAATCATAAGAGGGGCATCTGAGACCTTTCTCTCTCATTTTACCTAGAGGCATTGCAATTTAAATCACACAATGCATGTAATCAATAAAATGATTTATCATGTACACAAATATAGGTCTAAATAATATAATTAGTGGAAATATTTTCAAATAAAACACTATATAATGATGAATCAATATTAATTATACCTTTCACTATTGTTGGACCTACATCATCTATAATTGGATTATCATATACAATTTGATGAAATTTCATTCCTAATTCATGTGAATAGAACTTCAAAATTCATCCTCAAGACTATGTTAAATACATTGAGTAAGATATTGAGAATCTAGAATGGGTCACCCATACATTGGAAATCCATGAAACATCAAATAAATACAAGTAAAAAAGATAAATAACCCAAATGAGATTAACATAATTAACATCAATTCAAAATTAAAAAATGAATCATAAAAATAAGATTCAATGAAAGTAGAATCAAACATACACTAGGATGAGTTGATAAATATAGTAGCACATACCAAAACAGAATAAAAATACAATTATACACATATAAAAATTGTACAATATCATGTTTCTCACCATATCCCTACTCACCCATGGATAAACAAACATGAGATGATTGTACCAAAGGATGAATATTGTACATATAAACATAATATGAGCTCCAAACACACAAAAATAGACATACAGGATGTAAAGTAGTCTTATTCATGCAATTCATACCTAATATAGATTTTTCATGGGAACATAAATCACCAAAATCCCCAAATTAAATTGGGCTAAACAAAGAGGAGAGGGCTGGTAGGTGGAGGTCAGGGAGGGGAGGAGATGGTTCACATGAGGGGATGGGAGGGGAGCCTAATAAATTGGACCTCTGTTCCTACAGTTAGAACAGAACTGTAGGTGTATATGAGATTTTATCATCCTTACTAACAGTTTTTATAAACTGATGGTATAAAAGTGTTGGTATAAACCCTTATTTTAGTAGTGGACATCATTAAATCTAGGTGACTCGACCTTTTTTCATCATGAAACCATCATGATATTATTACATGATGTAAAATGATCTGGATGGTAAGTTTGGAGGACTTCACGAGACCTAACTAATAGACAATGGGGCTGTTGCATAATTTTGGTGACATGTATGTGGAAATTGTAAGATCTATATGGAGATCCTATAGAGCTTCAAAAGAATTAGGTGGAATGTCTGAGGGGTGTCATGATACTATATAGAAATTTCTGGGGGATATTGCATGATCAAAATGTCATGTCCAGGGAGGGTCACATGATTTGGGTGACATATCCCAGTGCTTTCACATGATCTTGGTGAGTCATGTGATGTTTATGAGGATCAACGTATATGTTCTTTTCATAAGTATCATGTATTTTAATCTTTATTCAGTATTTTATTACATATATTCCTTATATTTTTCTAGTATTATATTGTTAATGATTCATATGATTCATCAGATATCCAGGACCTCCTTCACATGACATGGATGTCATGCTAGAAGTTCGCAATATATCATGTTATCACATGAAGTTGATATGCATGCCTCATAACCCCTTAGGTTGTTCCAGATATTTAACCTAGTGGATAATCATTGTGATCATAGGATTGGCCTCTATGAGAAATCTATAACATATGTGATCAGCTGTGGATGCCTGAATGTGCCAGTTCATAGATTCCTTTTTGTTTTACTAAGGGGGAGGGATATAGAGGCCTCACAATCATATTTATACACTACCTTTTGTGGTGTGGGTTTCATATATTTAGGATGGATTCGATGTAGGAAATTGTTGTTAAGCGTTTTTCATGATCCAACCATGGTTTATTCATGGGGTGTCACATAATCATCAATGACAATAAGAACCTTCCAACTACACCCCAATTATTATAATTTGGCCAAACAATGGGGTATTGACTAACCATGTGGGTAATTTCCAATGTATCAAATTCCACAAGAATCATCCATCATTTCCCCTTTTATTTAATTCTTTATTTGAGAAAGTCTAGGGGTCTTGTGACTTCGTACAAGTGTTATCAAAGATAATCATTCTACCTATTGGTACTATATTTCATCACCAATGAAGGGTCATGTGGTGATGCATGATCATTATCATGGAAATCGCTTTTTTTCATGGAGTCGTTCATTGTGACACAGAGTAAAATGGTCATGTTTAAAACCTTTTTTATGATGAATGTGACATGCCAACAAGATCTTGTGCGATAAGGTAGACCTGTCACTGAGGCTTCAATGGTTTCCTGAAACCATATGGGCACATATCATGAAGAACTACGAACAAATAATCCTTCAATCATATACATATTTCTTACCCATTATTTTTATAGGGTTTGGATGTTTTCCATGCATCCACTATTAGAAAAGACGTGTGATGCAAAGGGGTTCATTTGGAATCTGCCACATGATTATCGAATGTCTTTGATGCCATGAAAAGAACCATATGATTATTTTAGGGGGTTTCTGTGTGATTTGAAGTAAGTCATGCATTGTGCATGGACCACTCATATGACCTTCCAAATCTTATGTGATCATGTATCATTTAGTGGTTTGTGAAATCATTGATTGTTGAACACCTTCAATTATTTTTTATAGAGAAAATAATACACATGTTTTGGGTATTTCTTCCATTATAGATTTCTTGAAGCTCATTTTGTTGTCATTAACAAATTACCTCCCTCAATAGTGATTTCCATGTGGAAAATGGATTGATTATAAGGAAATTAAATGAATGCCTGATTATTTGGGTTACCTCCAATCAGAGTACTGGGAAATGTTTGGACATCTGCTCAACCTTTGGTATTGCAATGAAGATCCTATAAATAGGGGAATATAGGGAGGGTTATTCACCGGTGACTCCAACTTCTCGAGAGCTCTTGGGACTTTCTTTTATCACATGACCCATTCACAAGACCTTGCACAAGAATTGAACGCAATACCTCTTCGCAATAACTGATCACATGATATGTTCACAAGACCTGTCTTACATTATAACTTTCTCTAATTAACTACGAATCTATATTTTATAATTCCTTTAACCCTAACTATACTGTTATCTTTTAGGATTCACAGGATCTACTTGATCGATCACATGATCACTTGACTATTGTACAAATCAAGTGATCATGTAAAGGTAATGTGATCATAAGTCTTATAGAGGTTCATGTGGTTTCAATATGTCCTTGGGTTATGCAGTCCCTAAGATATCCATGATCCAGGTGATTCATGTGTTCTATATGTGATTTTGAATCCCCTTATGATTCATGTGATTCACATGAGACTGCAAAAGTTATGAATTTCATTTTATGTTCTTTTCACTTGTCCTACATATGCTTATTAATTTTATGTAGATAGCTTCTAGATCTCGTCATAGTTCTTTTTCCGTAGCTAACCAGAGGTCCATGATTGATAGGAACCTTAATTATGACACTCAATATCTCGTGTGCTATAACAATGAGGTCTAAAAATGCTTCTCCCATATAAACTCTAGAACTATCTGTTATCACACCAGATTCCCTTGTATAGATGTAGCATATTGGTTCATATTTCCATCCCTTCATCTGACTACAACCCAATATAATATAGGGTGTTAACATCCTATGATTGTATTTAGAAAATGGTTTACCAGGAAGGATAGCTAGTTGTAGTAGGGACCTAGGGGTTGTCCATTATGATATAGAACTCCCCTCTAGGTCTAGAAGACTATGATTTCACACACCAACCCATAAATCATAACTACTCAAGCATATTAGTATCTTCTTCAAAGAACATGGACATTTAATGGAGCTAAAAATGGGATTTTTACCCTAGTATAATATTTTTTGATTAATGAGCATGGATATTCCTGGTTAGGTAAAGCTTCTTAGATTTTTACGACCAGCTACATGCTACACATCTTTATGAAGCAGTGTGGGTTTCCTAGTATATCATCTACCACCAGTCTAATATTCTAAGATAACTGGTTATGCATTGGTTCCTTGGAACCAACTCATTCCATTTGTCCCACAATGAAGTTGTAATTAGCCTCCAGGATGTCTATTGAATAGGTTGGATACCCCCCCCCCTTAGGGAAATGTGAGAAAAATTTCTTCCTATCACGGAAGTCTGGGATTACCCCACACAGACTCTTGTTTTAGTGTGGTATATGATAAATATCATGAAATAAAAGTTATGAAATGAGATTTATATATAATATCTCATATCTTTTAAAGATTGGAACAATAGTTTACACTATCATAGTAGATCTTGGCCGACTTCTATATGCCCTCACTAGTTCCCTTTCTAGAAGATGCATAATAGTGTTAGTTCATATTGGTAAATCATAAAATTTGGATAGTACACCACATGGGGTTATTGGGTGAGGCTGTAAATATATCTGATCCTTAGGATTGATGGTTCTATGGAAATGTTTTTGAATGGGTAGTTTTTTCTAGTTGGGGAAGCGCATTCAGGAATCCAATTTGGCACTTTGGTAATGGTAGCTTGAGTGGTAGAGATTCAGCCTCTTAATATAGTAGTACTGACCCTTATAGGAATATTCCATCTCTTCATCCATATTCAATAGGGAAATATACCTTATATACTCAGTGGTCCTTTATTTTTTTTATTTGGATGGATAAGGGATCACCTCTATTGATACAGTTATCACAACACCACTATAATGCTTGGCTCCTTGTTTCACCCTAGGCTATTATGAATCTCTTTATTTGAGTACACTCCATTAGGACCTGATGAGGTTGTTGATATGGTGAGATAATCTGACCACTTCTATTTCACACATTATCTTTCACTGACTGGGCCAATTATTGAAAATGGATATGACTCTCTTATTGATAGGTCATGCAAGTTATCACTTAAAGATGGGGTTTTTACATCTATGGTGGATAATCTATTCACTTTTGATACATATACTCCGTACTGATTAAATTTATTGTTTAGATACATCCAAATGGTTTCCACTCTCCCTTCATTTGGTGTGTAGGGACAATGAAATCCTAGGATTATTAGCGAGTTTTGGATGATATTGGAACATGAGTATACCACTGATGAGATATTCCACCAACCTTTTGGTGTCACTTTATTCCTTTCTTATGATTATACATAGTCTTGGATGGAGTCCCACTAGGGCGGCATGCTAAATAGACTGGTTCATCAAGTATATAGACCACATTCCTCACAAATTAAATTTTCCATTATAATGATGGATCTGATTCAAGACTCAAGTGAGTATTCAAAGAAGAATTATCTCCCAAGTGATGACCCTTTTAAAAGTGGTGAAGAATATGTTGAGGAATTTGGCCCTTTGGTATGAGCAACAGATGATGCATCATTTAGGAGAATAATATATGAGACATCTTCTACTTCCTCATCATCTCAACCAGTTGTTCCAATATTTGACATACTCACATCAGAAGTTACATAGGATCAAGTATGGTGTAGGCTAGTTTTATATAAAATTCACTCCGTGATAACTGATACTAGTAGCTTAGACCATTTCATCCATTAAGGTTCTAATAAATTTAGTTTAATTACATTTGGTTTGTATCGGTTTGGTTTAGTTTAATTTAGTTCATATCGGTTGCGAACGAATAGGTTTTAATTCATTATATTTGGTCCAATTTGATACATCATTTGTGGGTTTGTATGGTGACACTTTATTTATTTCAACTCATTTTGGGTTTACTCTTCATAATATTATTTGGTTTGGTTTCCTATAGTTCATCTTGGTTTGTTAAGTTTGATGTCATACTAATTGAGGCAGGTCACTAATTATGTATGATTTTCTTTGATATAACATGATATGATTTGTTTTAGATCATTTTAGTTTTAATTTATTTTTTCGATATAGGCTAATTTAATTTATTATAGAATCATTTATGAATATTCAGCTTTAATCTTTGTAGGTTAATACAATTCCAATTATTTTGATTTTTCCTACTTATTTTATGTCATATTTCAATAAATTCAGTTTAAATGAGTTCATGTTGTTCTCATTTTAATTGGTTTATTTCATCCTCAAGAATGTGTTAAAGGCATTTAATTAGTTATTAAGAATCTATAATGGGTCACCCATACATTTGACATCCATGAAACATCAAATAGATAGAATTAAAAAAGATAAATAACCCAAATGAGATTAATATAATTAACGTCAATTCAAAATTAAAAAATGAATCGTAAAAATAAGATTCAATGAAAGTTGAATCAAACAAACACTAGGCTGAGTTGAAAAATATAATAGCACATAATAAATCATAATTAAAAAATCAATTATAACCATATATATGTTGTACAATATCATGATTCTTAGCATATCCCCACTCACCCATCAATAAACAAGCATGATATGATTATACCTAAGAATGAATCTTGAACATATACACAAAATACGAGATAAAAACACACACAAATTGATATGTAGGACGTAAAGTAGTCTTACTCATGAAATTCATACCAAATATAGATTTTTCAAAGACACATAAATCACGAAAATAACCAAATTAAATTGGGAAAAAACAAAGAGAGAAGAATAAAACCACCTAAAATGGTTGAAGATGAACCAAGACTATCCAAACTGCTTTTCCTTCAGCATCAAATTCCAAAAAACGCCTGAGGAGACCTAAGAGAACCATGATACCCCCAAGAAACAAGGATCAAAGTTATAATTAGAAAACCTCAAAAACCCCTAGGGTTCAATTGAAAGAAATTGGGGAACTAGATAGAGGAAAACTCTAAGATATTAAAGAATTAAAGAAGATGAATTCTTATCTAGAAGGATCGATCAATAACCATCATGAAATTTGGGAGAAATTGTTGGAAGAGGGGGAGCCGAGAGAGGGGGACGCCACATGGGGTGTTCGGCCATGGGGGTCTCACGTACGATTGGAGAGGGGTATTGGGGAATTCATCAGAGGAGAGGGAGCCGAGAGGGGAGGGGGGAACATAACTGAAGGGAGGGATATGGGATTCGAGAGGGGAGGAGGACGTTGTCAACGGAGAGGGATCCGAAAGGGAAGGGTTGAACATTTCCAGAGGGGAGGGAGCTGAGAGGGGATGGGGATCGGGAGGCGGAGTCGGAGGATGTGAGGTCGAGGAGGTTGAGGTTGGGGAGGGGAGGAGAAGGTCTAGATACCGAGGTGAATGAGGGTTCACGCGGGGGGGGGGGGGGGGGGGTTGAAAAATCAGAAGGGAGCCCGATAAAATTCTGAAATCTGTAATGTATGCCGACAGTTTTTGCAAAATCGTAGGAATAAACCCCAATTTATCACCTATACCAATGGTTCTTATAAATAGTAGGAATTCATGTGTGGGTATAGACCCATTTTACACTAGTTATATTTATGGTTCTTGGGTGAAAACCCCATTTGGAACTATGAAAATCCCCTATCACAGATTTTCTCATAGATAACGGAATAGAAAACTAGTTTTGAAAACATATCATACCTTCTATGGAGAATGACCACTCAACAATGGTCTCCCCACCATAAATAGATTACCTAATGCTATGAAATTTATCATCAAAACCTTTTTCCTGAAGAACCACCTTGATAAGAGTGTAGGTCAACTAAACACTGGCCAATACATCCCTTCCCCTATTTCCCAAGCTCCAATTTACAACTGTGAAAAAAATACCTCATCTTCCACTCTTCTGAGGAATCTTTCATGGCATAGGTCATAAGTTTCCTGATCATGACATTGGTAATGACTTTACCTTTCCTTGGGGTGTATTAAATATCAAAATAATAATATTGGAGGTATTCTACTAAATTCCACTGGTGGAGATTAAAATATTTTTGAGAGAATATAAAACTGAAGCTCTTATGGTCAGAATACATGGAAAAGATTTCTCCGAAATGGTAATCCTGCTAAATATTAATTGCATTCATTGAAGTTGCATGTTCAAGGTCATGGGTTAGATAATTATTCTCATGCTCTATTAGATATAGAGATCCATAGGCAAAAATGTGATCACCTAGTATAAGAACACATCCCAAACCTGAACATAATGCATCACATAATACCACATAGCCATGCTCAGCCTCTGTAAGAGTTAACACTGGCGTAGAAGATAAAATACATTTTAGCGTATGAAAAGAACTATATAATTTATCATCCCAAGAAAACTTCACTCCCTTTTGAGTGAGATTAGTCACCATATAATCCAACAGTGATAAATCCAATTCAAACCAGTGATTATATCCTTTTATATACAAGAATATTAAAATCTATAAAATATTACATGGTTACTACAATGTCTTAATATATTTCACCATATGATGATCAATTTAAACACCATTTTCTAAGACTATGCGTCCAAATAAATTCACTTCATGAATCCATAAATTAAATTTTGATATCTTGGAATAAATTCGGTGATTTCTCAATAGTTATAGAATATCTCTTAGTTGATGCACATGATCCTCCATTGACTTAGATTAAATCAGGATGCCATCAACAAATTCCACTATAAAAGTATCATGATACTCATGGAAGATCATGTTCATAAAATCTATTAATACTACTAGAGAATTGGTTAGACCAAATGGAATGAAAAGGTACTCATAATGACTATACCTGCTCTAAAAGGAGTTTTTATAAATGTATGATTACTTTATCATCAACTGACGATAACCAGATCAAAGACAGATTGTTGACAACCACTTTTCCCCTTTTAACTGGTCAAATAGATCATAAATTGGGGACAATGGAAACTTTTTATTTACTATGAGTCGGTTTATTTTCCAATAATCAACATATATAGGAAATGTTCCATCAACTTTCCTACCAAATAATACTATTGTAGCCTAAGGTGACACATTCAGGTGTATAAATCCTTTCTCTAAAAGATCATATAACTGAGTCTTCAACACTTTTATTTCATCTGGTTCCATGAAGTAAGAATGAATAGATATTAGATGAGTACTATGAACTAAATAAATAGAAAACTCTACCTCCCTTACTGGTGGAAAACCAGAGAAGTTAAATGGAAAAAATTCGAGAAGCTCAATGAAAAATAAAGGGAGATCACCGCTCAAAGATTCTCACTCAAAGTCAGATGAAAACACTAATATTACAGTACATAACTCTAGAAAAGAGGGTTCGGATCTGGTCGACTATGGGTCCCACTCTCCCTAAAAGATAAGACACACCCCATTAGACATAGTATAGGAGATTCATCAATGATAAAAATCAATTTGGTTTTTATTAGAAATGATCCAATCTACACAAAAAATGACATCAAGATGTTTCATGTTGAGAACTAGAATATCCCAATCATGATCAATCTTTGAGAAAGAGAATGCACAAGAAGGACAATGAATAACCTTCTCTATATTATTTCTGAGTGTTGTAGTAATATCCATCACATAATATAAAACATCCATAAAAATATTTAAGAAGATTCATAATAGGAGTCTAAATGAATGAATGAGATGCACTGGAATCAAATAAGGTAGTAATTAAAGATGAAGCTATAGTGATGGTTCCTCTCTCTATTCTAGGACCCATATCTTCCTTCTCTATAGACTCTTCCACTGTGTGAAGAATCTTCTTTTCAGATTCCAATGGATAGAACCCCTTAGATATTGAATCATCTAATTGAACCTCTTTACTTTTAGGTGTTGATGATACTGTCACACTATCTGGAGTATAATAGATATAACTAAACTTATGCATGTTTCTTGAGAGACCACATGAACCACATATCTTGGGGGCCTCAAATAAAACATTATTAGAATGCCCAGGATTTCCACATTAGAATAAATTCAAAGGGCCACTACAAGGTATTGTAGGACTTCTGGAAGAACCCTACTATAAAGATCCACCATGAGACTCATCACACTTTATATTCCATTTATGGGAACTCATAGAACTACCACTAGGAGAAAAAGAAACCCCCATCAACCCTGACTTACCATCTAGATCAAGTTCAACCATCAATGCCGTATCCAACATGTTGGTATAAGAAGAGAGAATAAGAAATAACACTTGAGAATGAATATCATATTGAAGTCCCATATCAAACCATATAAACTTCATCTTATCATTCTATACAATCAAAGATGAAAATTTCAGAAGCTTGTAAAATTGGTTCTCATATTCTATCGCGGTCCTGTCAACCTACTCGAGTGTGAAAAACTACATAGCCTTTTCCATCACTATAGACTCTAGGTAGAACTAGTTAGTGAAAATAAACTTGTTTTCATTATAATATAAACCCTAATTCTTCTTATACATCATCATCATGTCCCACCATCTCTTGTTAGGTCTATCTAGCTGAAAAGTATCAAACTTTACCTCAATAGCTTAAGGATTTCCCATGAAATGAACCAAAAAATCAGTCTTACTCAACCAATCCTAAGCCTCTTAAGGATCATTATAGACTTCTAATGGTGGTGGATTCATAACAAGTAACTCCTTATCACAATTATGAGATCCACCCCTCTATAGTTCTATATCTGGAGCTTGAACCAGAATGTGTGCAGGTGCATGTCCTAGAGCTTGGACGACACATGCAAAAATCTCAATGATATTCTGGTCCACAGAAGGATTTTCTCACTCTGATTCATCATTATTTTCCTCATTAATCTAATTCCAATTTTTTCTAAGTAGTATAGAGCTACAAAAAATTATAAAACAACATTGAAGACATTATAATATTACTTAGATTAATAACTAAAACAAGATCAATAGGGAAATTAATCTCATCCAAGAGATACACAAGATTTGGATGTCATCCTATCCAAATAAAAAGTAGGAATAATACTAGAACTAATCCTCAAGATACCTTACTCAAATCACAAATGGTTACTTAAGGATTATCATGATGAGAGGTTCCTAAGAACTCACTCAAAACTACCTTCTAAATCTTGAAAAGATATTCCAACTGTATAGTGACCTCAAGGAAAGATGCTCAACCTGCATCTTTGATTCTACTTTGTCACAAACCATCCAAAAAACACTTTTACACTGATACATGAGTCAATACTTACATAAATTGAAGGTAATTCCCAATCCCCATGGGTTGGAAACCAGCACCTGAAATTATATAAAAAAAATATAAAACAAATTTTTAATAAAAATAGTGAAAGATAAAGATACATATTTGTTTGATTAAAGATCTTCAAGGAGACAATTCCAAAAACCAAAATGGTATATCAAAAAACTAAATAGTACATCATCAAGGTAACTAAAATAGAAAAGATAAACTCAAACAACCTAAAGTTATCAACACTGTAAGCCCAAAGGGTCAATAACATCCACCTCCTTCAAGAGACGCTTTCCCTATAATCAAACCTAGAAGAAGAAAATATACAAACTCCTAAAGGAAAAGGTTGGGTGGGATCTAAAATACAAGTAGGGTCTCACCAAGTATTCCATAATAAGATTCCATAATAATAATAAACCAAATCAAGCTTTAAATTTTAAATAAAATAAGTATGGAAGTATAATTTCATATTTAAAACAAAAAAAAATTCATTTCAAATGATGGAAACATTTCAAACAACAGATTAAGTAAATATTTATATAAAATAGATTATATAAATCACTAAGAATGATTAAATAAGTTTCACAATCAATGGAGAATATATCAAAACAATCATAACATGCTCTATGGTCATATTACATATGGTACGATAGTTTCAAGTTATAGGATCATCACTTATTTCATATCAGTTATCACAGCTAATATGTTTACATACATCCCTCAAGCTTACAATGAATATGACTCCTCATTATCCCATCAAGGATAATATATGTAAAAATCATTTTTTGTGAGATTTTTCATCATTAATCAATTTCAAGGGAATTATCATCCTAGTTTACTTGTCCAAAATAACCCACTAAATACCAAGGATCGCATTCACCGAATCAATGAATCAATAATGGGAAAATCATTTCAAATCAGTTTAAAATAAAATTACCCTACTTCCAGTTTTAGTATGAGAATTTAATTAAAAAAAGACATGGGTTTTTCATTAATTCATGCCTTTTCAAATCAAAACCAACCATAGGTTTTTATGATTTCAATTTAAGCCATTTTCTCAGGATTAATTCACAAATCAATTCAAATTTTCCATCAATTTCAAAACACTCCCCTATCTCCAATTCTATTATAATTGGGTTTTTTTCCCAAAAATCCATAACATATCAATTTCAATCCTAATTCACATCATATCGAGTTTCCACAAATCAATAGATAGAAAATTCAAATAACAAGAAATACTGGGTTTAATAAATTAGACAATCTTAAATAGAACCACAAACATTTTTAATTGAATCACAACTCCCACAAAAGGTCTCACTAAAAAAGTACACAGGCATGAAAGATCTACCTAGAATCAAGATCCAACAAAATGGATAGTATATCCATCAATTCCAATATTATATATCAAAAACTAAGGTGGGAAATGGAGTGAGATGGAAGAGACAAGAAGATTTCTTAACCTGATAGATGCTCTGAAACCAACACGGTGATAAATCATTGAACGGATGATTTGGAGGGATTGAAAAACTCCAAAATATACTAGTAATATCCTACAGGTCAAGATAAAGGAATCCTATAGGAGGGATATAATAATTTTAGCTGAACTGTCTACTAAAAAGCAACACACAAGAGTTTACATGGTGTGCAACCCAATTACACATCATGTTATTTTTGAGTCTCATATCTGATTAAAAACCAATCAACTTTTATTAAAAAATATGATTTTTAATATTTGTATAGTGATTAATTTGTACATAGTTTGAAACCTTTCATGATATATACCAATTTCATGAAATTTTCCATGCGATTATTATAGGTCGTGTAATCACATTACACGATGTGTATATCCCTTACAAATTGAAAAAATGGAAAGTTTTATTCTAAAAAATCCAAAAAAAATCCTGACTTCACCATTTAAGGTATCGTTACAAATTATTCATCGGCATACTAACCCAATGAAAAAGGAAAACCAAAACAAAGGTTATAAAATAACTGACAAAATGGTAATGGGGTGTTACATAGAGGGTCACACACTAAGTATATCCTATAATCATAGTTAAATTTTATTTAAATTTAATAGTTGTAATTTAATTTTATTATCTAGATCTAGGGATATAATTTATTCAATATTTTTTTTATACCAAATATTCATTCACTGGTTATATTAGAATGAATATACACATGTGTTGAAAATTAAAATAAGTAAATATTTATTTATTATATGAATAATAAAAATATATTTTTTTATTCAAACAAAAAAATTATACTAGGTTTGATAAATTATGAGGATGATGGGTGCGCTGGATTAAAGGTCGGTTGAAGAAAATCATATGTAACTTAAATATCATTAAAATAAATATGAAATTATTTATTTAATAAAAATGATATTTATTTTTCATGTGTTAGTGCATTATTTGAGACATATTATTATTATTATTATTATTATTATTATTATTTGGTATGGTAAATTCCTTAAATTAAATATTTTATTAAGGGTTGTTGTGCAATTATCATATAGTGAATCCGCAAATATAATCCCAATTTATAACATTTTTTAATAGTGGATTGTTTTCCACAACATCTATTCTACCAATGGAATTCTATCAATGAATAGAATCTCTAAGGTTATCTCAAGAATGAGAGAATAAATATCTCCTTCTCCCTATCAAGACTAAGATAAAAATAAAGACAATCCTTTAATCCTAAAGGGATGGTGCTATTATCAATGGGAATAATGAAAAATGCTCATATTATCACTCTATCACTAGAATATCCACTTACTATTATTTGAGATTCATAGAGAATGTGGGGATACTATTAAAAGTATTCTACTTTAGATACTCTCAGTATAATAATGGTATAAATAAAATAGGGTTTAGTCAATAAATATATTTGCCGAAGAAAGATCTCAAGACCAAGGTAATTATACAATTAAATTAATTATAAATTTAATGTAAAAAGATCCCCTCTATCTGGTTTTAAGATTCTATCATCTATTTTATTTGGGTATATTCATTATAAATCATGATCCATCTTCTTGTTCTGATGAATTATTCATTGGATCTGATGAAAACATCATTGGTAATGGACTCGACCTACACTTCCTATGTTCCCACAATCTTCAAGGGGTGTTTGAGCGGTCACAATTAAAATTAGAATTATTTAATTTTTTAATTAAAATATTTTATTTCTTTTTAGTATGTCATTTAAATTTTAATTCTTAATTCATCAAGTCAAGATAATGAGTTCATTCACTATCATATGACCAAACTAAGGCCAAGAAAAAGTGAAAAACAAATGGAAATTCCATATAGAGGTGCCAGATATTTTGGATTAATGACTAGATTATACTACAGGTGAAGGATTACAAGTCCTGTATTCCTCAATAAAACCACATACATATATGATTGCAACAATTTTGGAATCCATGTGGGGGATCATTACATGGGGAGTAATTACACCACATATTGACTGATTGGGTGGAACATAGTTTATATGATTACACAACCTATAACTAGATTATACACCCTATAACCCCACATGATGTGGTGTTTGTGTCATCAATGTGAATGGTGTGTAATAAATATACACATTGTGTATTGACTATCAATCAAGAAACACAGGCTAGCTGCATTTACATGATTTGTAGTGGGAATAAAAGTAGTGTAAGGTTCTTCTTACCCATTAGTATTACATGTCTATTCCCTAAGTGTGTGCTATGAGATATCTAAAAAGAAATACATTATGTATAGCAGGTGTACACACCATGTAATTCCTTCAACCTTCTGAAAGGTGAATAGTTTTATAGAAATTTCATGTTAGTTAATGCATGAATAAGAAAATTCATTTCAATAAAAAAACAATATATTGTATAGTTGGATGTACATGTCATGGGATAGTTTGTTTCACATGTTGAGTAAATTATAGGTTCCTGTGTGGAATAAATTATTATTTTTTCTATTTTAACAGAATTTAAATTACATGTATTTTTTTCATTCACATTGTGTATTCTTCGAAAGAAGATATAGTTCTACACACTGAGCATATTAAGATGCGTCATTTGGTCAAACACATTATGCTAACTACACATATTGACCCATAGAACCATAGGTTATGTTATATCCTGACATTTTGTGTATGTGGACATTTCACATAAGTACATAGTACATGATTAGAGTTAAGTGGAGTAGAATATCACATGTCATATTTCCTTAAGCAGATTCCATGTACTTGATTAATTTTAGATGAAATTAATTTTTTTAAAATTATTTAAGATAAGTATCATGTGTATCTTTAATACTTCTTGGATTAAATAATTAAGATAAATAAATTATTAATTAATAAGACCATTAATTTTTTTATTTAAGAAAAATTTATCTTATTTAAAGAATGATTTAAAATAAATGCTAGACTATAAGAATACGAAATCATTGCATGTATGTGACTCATCATGATCTTGAAAAACCAACATATTTGTTAAGTTTCTATTCAATTTAATAATTATAGTATAGGTTTTTATATGTGATAAATTTTTATTAAATCAAATATGATGATCTGTATGTCATCCGTCATACCTTTATTATGTATGACCTATGTTTCCATGGTTTATTTTATATATCCAATATTCTTGGTTACCCTCATAAGTGTGTGATTAAATATATTTACAGGATGGATATCAAAGGATATGGGGTGGATTGGAACCCAAATCAAGGAGAAACAGACTAATAAGATATTACGGTCAATAGAGGAATGATAAAACTCGATTCAAGCCTAACTCAAGGAATTTTTACCCTAGGGTCATAATTTGATTTATCTTCTAATTGATAAACCAACCAGTATAAAGATTGAGATTAAGTAACATTATTTATTTTATTGTTTTCAGTGTATGGTAATCAAATTTTTGATGCATGTTTATGTGATGTTAAACTCAACCACATCAACTAGATAAGATATAAATTCATGAAAGTAAAATAAATAAATATATTATACTTAAATAATTCTATCTTAACATGGTTAAATAATTATTTAAAATACATATAATATTGAAAAATCATATAAAATATAATATAATAAAACATATGCATAAGATTAATACCTCAAGGAAATATTAATACATTAACGCATTCCATTACATAATTTAGAATTAAAACACATAAAAAAGTGTTATTCTGGACCTTTCCAATATACTTTCATTTATAAAGGAGTTTTAATTGGTGTTTTGGATCAAATTTATCGGTTTGAAGTCAAGATAAGAATACCTCAATAGACATAGTACAACTTATAGCCAATTGTTGAGGAAATATGAGTCAGGATTCTAGGATTGGGTAGTCTAATTAGTGGACCAAATAGTTGTGAGTTAATACTATCAGTAAGACTTCATACATAAATACCTTTACGGAATTTAATAGACCATTTTCTAGGTTCAAAGAATGTAAATATGGATCCTTGAACTAGAATTTCTATTTAAAAGTACATTATGAGTCTAATAGTGAGGGCTATTTGGACTTAATGAAATATTGGGAGACTAATATGATATGTAAAACTAATACATCTTACATATTTTTTAATCAAGATAAAGTAATTATAATCTACTTAATTGTTATAGAAAATTTAAATAAATCTATTTGTGATATCCCTATGATCTATATTAGATAAAAACAACCTTCTGGCTGGAAATAACTTCCAAGATTGGTACACATGGTTATGCATTATACTATGAATGATACAAAGCATTACATGTTATATCCTCTAACTCTTGATCTTCCTAATAAAAAGGATATTAAAGAAGGGATATCAATTTATTTGAAACAATTGGATGATACATTAAATGTATATTATTTTATATTACCATCTATTTCTACTCAAATTTAGAAGTTGTATAAAAAAACAAGGATACATATAGTATAATCACTCATATCTATGATATTTGTTATGAGAGAGAATAACAAGTGTGTTATGAGATCTCCAAAGAAATATTTATGGGAAAGACTAGAGAGGGTTCACTAGTTGGGCCTCATATAGTCAAGATGATTGTATATATTGGGCATATATTGTCTCTAGGGATTGATCTACCTAATGAATTGCACATAGATATTGTAATTTCCTCTCTCTATTATAGATTCTCAATTTTTTTTGAATTTTTATATGAAAAAATTAATAAATTCTTCCCAAATTACTTTTCTCTCATTTTTTAGGTAGATAAAAAAATTAAGTGTGAAAAACCTTCAGTGCTTATAGTGAAAAAAAATAAATGGCCCAGAAAAGGGCTCTAATAATGAAACCAAGTCTTAATATTATTCACACAACCCTTCCAAGAGTTTTAATGTTAAGTGTCAAGCAAGGGAGGAAAATTTCATTTCCTTATCATGTGAAAATAATGGTCGTTGTATGAAGAACATGGATGAATTGAAGTAGAAGATGATAATTATGGTATATTTATCAAAATGATTCCTGTAACACCCTTATATTTTTAAATATATTTCCATTCAAATAAATTTAAAGTGTTTGATATATTTTATTATACATAACCATAAGATTAAATTAACTACGATATGCTATTTAAAAATTATTATTAAATGTGACTATCATCATAAATCCATTAGATTAGTGGTATGAATAAAGATAAATAAATTATGAAATATATGTATAAAATTTTTTCTTAATGAAAATGTATTGATTAATTCCTATTAAATAAGTAGTAAATTTTAAATATTAAAAATAATATCATTTTATGTTAAAAGATCATTTTTTCAAAGTATTGTATTTTTCTAAATAATATGTATTATAATCACTAATAAAATATAATTTTGATAGAAAATATTTTTATTGAATGTAAAAAATGGATAATTATTCATAAATGTATTATTAATTTGTTAAGAGTGAAGATAAAATCAATTTAAGGTCAAACGAGTTATTATTCAGAAAACTATTTTTATCTCCACGATGTATTTTTATCTTGGTAAATTAAATTAATCACTATTGATTAATTATTTTATTATAATGTGTAGATAATTTATTCAATTAAAAAAATAATTCATCTAATTTTATTTCTAATCATTTAACTAAAGTCAATCCATTTTATGATTGAGAAAAGCATTTTTTCTAAAAATTTCTTCATCGCTTTTTTCACGTTTATATTAGAACTAACTTCTAACACTTTTAGGAATTGAATATAGTAAAACAGATTAAATATTTTTAATCATCATAATTAATATTATTTTATATGTTCAATATAATATTCTTTATTAATGAATAGTAACCATGGAAAAAAATTATCACTACGGTAAGGGTTAAAAAGGGTTAATGAGGGGATTATGCAAAAAATATGATGTTTAAATATCCCTAGAAAACATGACTTAAAATTGTTGGTTGATTTTATTTCAACCCTAAAATTATTATATTTTCAAATTTGAAATTTTGGAGCCACTTTACTTGAGTAATACATATATGATATAATAAATTTTCAAGCATTTAAAAGTTTATCAATCACCTCACTTATAAAAGGAAACCTCCTCTTCTCGCATAAAATCACAACTTGAGCCATTTATATTGACCAATATATACCAATAGAATCTCCAAAAATCCTTATTCATGACATTTATTAACTTTTATTTAAAAAATACCCTTTGAAGAAGCCTCTGGTTTTCTTTCATTGGATGATACATGAAGAAGTGGTATATGTTCTTACTAAACTTTTTCAAGTTTATTTTTCTTTAAAAAACCTCCAAATTTTCTAATATTATATTAACTTAATTGAATCAGTATATATAATATAATGATATGTGTTTAGGTTAATTATATATATGTTTTTTATCTCCTTTCCATCCGTTGTAAAATGATAACGTCACTCATGCATACTTGTAGACTACCACCTCCATAAAGCGATGTGATTAATTTTTTATTTCCTATTTACATGGACAGTGATAAAGATATATTTAATGAATATATATTATATTTATAGTATAATTATTATTCTATAAAGTTTCATTATTATTTTAATTTCATTCATTTCATCCATCAAAAAGTGGAAATATCCCCATTGTGTACGTACTGACTACTATCTCCATGAAGTAATGTTAGTATTTTTTCATCACCACCTTATATGGATGGTTATAAAAGTGTATATAGTGAAAAAAATATGAAATTTATTACATGATGAATATTTTTTATATTATTAAACTATGAACAATGTGTAATGAGCAGAGTAATTGAACCAAAAAATGTTTTCAAAACGGACTAGTTTTCACATGAATATTAATTTTAATGAATAGAATGGCATACAGGCCAAAAAAATTCAAGATAATACCATTTTCAATTGGTTTGATAGGTAACCCTTATATGAATAAGAATCCAAAAACCACAAATAACAAACTACATGGCCGATAGGCCTAGGGGAATAAACCCTTACAATATTCATTCAACCCTGACAAAAATGAACATCCCATCCTTGGATCATCTATAGGTGTGTATATAATCTTTAATATAGTGATTATAATGGAGTTTGGAGACCTTATTCTAATTCATGGGATAATTAAATGTCTTCTATATCATTCCTTCAGTCTTGGGTTTGGTTGGATCCACCTTTTGACTGCTCTACTCCGGTCCATTGACACATTTTTTCTCTAGTAATTCAAGGAATGGTCGTCTTAATGGTGTTGAAGGCCTTTTGGACCAAAGGCCTGAATATTTCTTACATGTACGCCCTATGGCCTGATGGTCTACTAATGGACCGAAGTCCTCGTGGCCCAACGTCCCAAATTCCTAGCCTATAGTCCCAAATCAGTTGAATATAATTTCTTCTACAATACTGCATAGTAACTTTTATAGTTTAAAAATACACCCCTTCCAAGATTTAAACCTAGGTATTTTAGATGCAGGAATATGGGTTTTACCACTCAAACACCAACCCAACTATAGTTCATTTTAAAGAATAATTATTAATAAATGGGTAACTAGAAATTATATAGGATTTTTATATAGTAAGTTATGAATATTGTTCTAGAATATATTCATAATTAATCTATATTTATTATACATAAGGGTTTAATGAATACTAAGAAATATGGTACATGTGTTAGGGGTTTAAGTAACAATATTATTTTTTTCTATGTTAAATTTACATTGAGGGAAATTATAGGATCTTTATACTTTAAAAATATATATTTTCTCATCTTCTGGTTATTTCAATATTTTTAAGTATCGGTACCATTTTTCTCTCTTTAGTACTTAAAATTATTGATAAAATATTTTTAAGAAAATCCAACCTTATTTATTTTTTTCAATTCAGAAATATGTCTTCTCCATTTAAATATCCTTAAAAATAATTTATGGAAATTTTTATCTATAATTAAATGTTTGAGAAAGGTTAATTTAACTATATTAGTCTTTATTTATATATGATTAGATGAATCTTTTTAATTTTCTTCTATAAGATTCACTTTTGACTTCTTACAAAATTATGAAATAAAAATTCCTTTTTAACATATACAGCTTGAACATATTTCCTCATTATCATGTATTTCTATATTCATTGATATTACTTTAAAATATTCAAAGGTTTTACAAAGAAAATCCATTTTATATTTTTTCTAGGAATTTCAGTTTTTAAATGTGACTAAAATAAAAGGTATTTTTTCTTTATTTTAAATTAATTTTTTAAATGCTTTTATAAAAGATATTTTTCATATATGTCAAAATCCATTAAGTATTTCTATTCTCCAATAAGAATTTGAACTTATGTTACAATCAAATTTATTTTTATGGATGGATTATTGTAATGATTTTTTAAGGATGATTCTATAAAAACTATTACCTTCCATGTGGTAACTAGGTTATGATAAAATATTTATAATAACTATTTCCTTTCAATGGTTTATGATATGATGAATATTATTATGATCTTATGTTGTGTTTATGTATGGGTTTCATTAAGTGATTGGTGGGATCAAAATTATACAGTCCTTTAATGTATTTGGTACATAATGATATCTCATGAGATAATATAAACTAGAATGGGGAGTGAACCCAATTAAGTAATGGACTCTACACACCATGATAATATTTGCAGTGAACCTTGACTAAGGAAATGATGTGATGGGGATTAAACCCAATCCAATTTGGGACTCTGGCCACTATGATAACTTTGGAAGTGATCCTTGACAATGAAAGTGATTATCTATGGAAATGAATATTCCAAAAACTTATGTATTGTGTTTATGATATGTTCTAATGAATCAAGAATGATTATTTATGATTTTACACTTTTATGATTTTTTTATTTTTTTATGATAATGCCTTACTTCATGACTTGTGATTAATGCTCATTGATTGATTAGTTATGAATTTTTTAAGTTATGATTATATTCTCATACCATTATTCTTATCTTATTCTCACTTATGATAATTGATTAATATATCCCATGTTTAACTATACTCAGTTTCTAATTTCACCCATTTTTATATTTTCTTTTCCATGAGTTGTGAAGAAAGGTTTTAAATAGGGTATGTATAAGAAGGGTGTTATGTGAGAATTTTTTTTGGAAGATGATTAAGGTCTCTCAAGAAATATGTTTATTATGTAAATCATTGAAGTGGAGGTGAACTTATCCTCCACTCTAGAGCATGGGATTTCACATTTAATTCTTTAAGAATTTATTCCATAAATATATTATTATTCTACCTCTAGTGGAATTTTATGGGATTTTGAGAAATTTTTAGCTCTTTTAATATAAGTCTTTATTAATTTCCATGGAATGGAAGAAACATTTGATATTAAGAATAAACCTATGATTTTTTATCGATGTGAGGATAAGCATGAACATCCAATGGAAATTACTTACATCATATGGGTATTAGTACCTATTCATTAGGGATATTTATATCAAATGTTTGGATTGAAACTAAACATTGAAGATATTCCTATTGTTCAAGAATAGTTTAAATTAGTTTTTTTAAATAAATGACTTGTATTCCCCTAAATAATGATGTTTAGTTTTCAATAGAACTTGTACTTGGTACAAAACATATTTTAAACAAACCATATAGAATGGCCCTGAATCAGTTTCAGGAATTGAAGAAGCAACTAAAAGAGAATTTAGATGACGTATTCATATTCCCTAGTGTATCTACATGGGATGAAACTATTATTATTTTTAAGAATAATTATTTTTCAATGAATATTTTCATTGATTATCGGGAACTTTAAAATATTACTATTAATAACAAGTATCTTATACCCCATATGGACGATCTTTTTGATCAATTACGTATATCTAAATAATTTTAGAAGATTAAAATTCAATATAGATATCATAATTTGATTTTCAAAAAGGTGGATATACCAAATACATCATTATATACAAGGAATGAACATTTTGAATTTATAGTAATTCCATTTGGACTTAACAATGACCCTCCTATATTCATAGATTTAATAAATAGAGTCTTCTGTTATTACATTGATCAGTTTTTTATAGTATTTATAGATGATATTATTATATATTCTGGTGGAAAATTAGAGACTTAATATCATTTTAGGGTTATGTTGAAGACCTTGAGGATTGAGAAGATTCATGAAAAAATTAATAAGGGTAAATTTTTGTTATATAAAGTTTCATTCATGGGTCATATAATCCAAAGAGAGGGTATATCAGTGGATCCTTAAAAGAATAAAGTTATTGAGAAATGTACCTAACCAACCATGATAAAAAAATCTCTATTATTTTTTAGGGTTTCTGAATATTTTCAATGGTTTGTAAGAAATCTCTCATATTTACCCAACACAATATCAAATTTACATAACGGATCCAATTTCCTTTGGACAGATGAATGTGAGGAAAATTATAATGATCTAAAAAGAAGGTTAGTCAGTGAACTTGGGCTCACACTACTTTGTAGTGTAGAAGGTTTTGTGATCAATAGTGATGCATCAAAGAAGGTACTAGGATTAGTCCTTATTCAAAATAATATGTTGATAGATTATTTGTGGCTCTAATTGAAAATTCATTATCAAAATTACCCAACTCATGATTTAGATTTGTCCGTAGTAATTTTTTCATTAAAAATATGGAGGCATTATATTTATGGTGAAAGGTGTGATATATATGATGATCATAAAATAATTATGTATATATTAAATAGAATGAGTTTAATGTTTTCTAAAGGATATGGTTAGAGTTGATTAATGGTTTTGAAATCCCAATATATTACCACTATGGGAAGGATAATTGGGTAGTTGATGCTCTGAGTTGGAAGGAACATGATAGTTTTTATTTGATGAGGATTGAAAAATATCCAATACATGTGTATTTTTAGAATATGGATCTTCAAATCATGAGTAAACGGAAAAAATAATATCTTCCTCAGATGAATGTTTAATCATCTATCCATGTGAGGATTAAAAAGGTGTATAAGGAAGAAGCGAAAGTATAGAAGAATGTGAGGAGTATTCTTGAGTTCAACCGTGATTGTGATTTAATGATAATATTTAATAACCGAGTAACTATACCATTAATACCATACTTGATAAAGGATATGATTGATGTATCTCATAGTTAATAATTATCTATACATCCTAAAAGTATAAAAATTCATCTTGAAAGTACAAAAACGTATAGAGATCTGAAAGATTATTTATGGTGGGAAAATAAGTAAAGGGATATTGCAGAGTTGGTATCTCTTTTATTCACATTCTTGTAAATTAAGGATGATATTCATATGTCTAAGTGGATGTTACAACTATTACCCATAGAATAATGGAAATATTAAAACATCACCGTTGATTTCATCATCATCCTTCACAAAACATCTAAATCCCACATTGTTATTTGGGTTGTAGTCGACCTCCTTGGAAATTTAGAAAATTTTATTACTATTAAATAATATTTAATTATTTATCAAATTTATAGGATATGAATTAAGTAAGTGTTAAGGTTTCATGGTGCACCACATTTTATTGTATCTAGATTGGATCTCAGATTTACCTTGAAGGTCTAATGAACTCTTTGGAAAGCTCTGAATATGAAGTTGAACTTTATCACTTTATATCATCCTCATAAAGGTGGTTAGTTGAATAAAAACATTCAAACCCTATAATATATTTTTATATATATTTATATGAATTTTAAAGGTGGTTTAGATCAACAACTTCTTTTTGTTGATTTTTCTAACAATAATAGATTTCCCTAGAGTATTCAAATGGATCCTTATAAAGCCGTATATGTCATAAAGTGAATAACACTAATGTGTTGAGATGAATTTAGAGAAAGAAATGTATTGGGACCATAGATAGTTGAGGAAATGGTAGATAAGGTTATATCCATTCAACCTCACATCAGGATAACTTAGTTTTGATAGAGGACTTATGCTGACAATCGTTAGGGAGATATGTAATTCCATGTTGGTGATAATGTATTCATTCAAATATCTTCATGGAACAAGGTTATCAGATTTATAAATAAGGGATATTTTATACATATATATATATATATATTAGTCTGTCTCAAATTATTGATCATATCAGGATGATAGCTTATCACTTGGAACTTCCACTGAAACTCTCTCAAGTTCTTGTTGTGTTCCACGTATTCTTTTTGAGGAAGTATATACATGATACTAAACATTCACTGAAATCATAGTTTATTCTGATGGAGTAGTACCTTTTTTATGATGAAAAACTAGTGGAGATTTTTTATAAAAGAGATAACATACTATGAAATAATACCCCTCACCAAATCAAAGATTTTTGTTAAAACCATAAATTTTATGAAGTTGTGTGGGAACCTGAAGATGTATTGAGGATGAAGTATCCTAATTTATTTTCATATGAGTAATGAAATTTTGAGGGATAAATTATTATAAGTGGGTTAAATTTAACACCCAAAGATTTTAAAAAATATTTCTCAGTTAAATAAATTCTAATTATTTAATGTGTTTCTTTATATGCAACCTTCTTCTTAAAAACTATGATATACTATAGAAATATTTTTCTTAAATATGATTAATATAACCTATAAATTTGATTAGAAGTTATTAATAGATATAACTAAATTAGGAAAAATATGCATAAAATATTTCCTGAGGTAAAATTATTAATTAATTCCAAGGAAATGGATACAAAATTTTAAATGTTAAAAATAAGTTCATTTTATATTGAAAGATCAATTTTTCAAAGTATTTTATTTTTGTATATATGATAAATTTTTACAGCTAATAAAATATGATTTTAATGAAATTTATTGGTATTAAATGAAAAAATTTAATGATTATTCATAAATTTATTATTAATTGGTAATTAGTTAAGATAAAATCATTTAAAGGTAAAAGGAGTTATATTTCATAAAAATGTTTCTACATACATAAAGTATTTTTATCTTAGTAAATTAAATTAATCTCTATTTATGAATGAATTTAACTTAATGTTCTTATAATTTATTAAATTATATAAATTTAAATTTACCTAATGGTGGTCAAAATGAATATAGTGTAAGTATATTCTCTTTATGATTGGAAAATTCATTTTTTCATAAATATTGTTTCACCGTGTTTTGTGTGTTTACTTTAAAAATAATTTATGACAATTTTATTAATTGAATATATTAATATATATTCCATATTTGGAATCATAATAATTAATATTATGTGATAATTTCAAATTAATTTTTGTTCAAAATGAATAATAACCATTGTAGTAATTTATTACTATAGTAAGGGTTAAAACAGTTAATAAGGGGGGTAAGATGAGTGATATGGTTTAAATTATCCCAAAAAACATTCTTTACTTTCATTTTTAGGGTATTTATACCCTACCATTAGTATATTTGAGTATTTTTTATTTTGGAGTTGCTTTACATTATTAATACATATATTATATAATAAAGTTTTATGTATTTACAAGTTTTTCACCCACCTCACTTATAAAAGGGTACCTCATCTTCTCACTTATCCATGAAAATTGATCCCTTTATCTAAAACAAGATCTCCCAAAATACTCTTCCAACATCCTCATTCACAACCTTTATATTTTTGTATTTCTAAATTTCCCATCGAATAATCCTTAATCTGTTTTTTTAAGGAAGATACCCAAATATGGGCATGTGTTCTGACCAAATTTTTTCTTGTTTCATTTTCTTAAAACTCATATAAATGTTTTATAAACATATTAACATAATGTAATAATTATAATTACTATAATTATTTTTTTATTCTAATTTTTTATCATTTTTCTATCACATTCCCATCCTTTGGAAAATGATAGTGTTGCTCGTGTGTATGTGTGGACTATCACTTCCACGACGTGATGTGACTAGTTTTTTCATTTTATATTTACATGAATTGTCATAATGTTAGATTTTATGAATATATATGATGTTTATGGTATAATTATTATTCTTTAAAGGTTAATTATTATTTATCTTTCTTTCATTCTATCTATGTAAATGTGGAAACATCACTCGTGTGGATATAGAAACTACCCTTTCCATGAAGTGATATAAGTAATTTTTCATTATCACATTATAAAGTAGGTTATAAAAGTTTATTTTTTGAATATAATTGATAATTATAACATGGTAAATATTTTTATATGATTAATCCATGGCCAAGGTGCAATGAATATAACCAACGAACTGAAACATTTATGGAAAACCAACTAATTTTCACTTAAATATTAATTTTAATGAGGAATTATTAAATAAAGTTTAATTGAAAATTATAAAGGAAATATATAATAAATAAATATTTATTATACATGTTTTTTTAACATTTATGAAGAAATATTATACTTTAGGTAAGGGTTTTTGTTGCAATATCATTTCTTTTCAGGATTTTCTATGTTTATTTTCAATTGAGGGAAATTATATAATTTTTATACTTTAAAACCAATATATTTTATTATACTATGGTTATTTCATAATGTTTCATGTATTATTACAATTTTCCTCTCTTGGGTACTTAAAATAATCAAGAAAATGTTTTTAAGAAAAGTTTGCCTTATTTTTTCTTTTCGGGTTAGGAATCTTTCTCCTCTACTTCCATATTTTTAAAAAAAAAATTTGGGAGTTTTTATATAAAATTAAATTTTTAGTAAAAGTTACTTTAATCACTATTGAAATTATTTATATATTATTAAAAAGAATCTATTCAAAAAAAATTATATTACACACTTTTGACTTGTTAAAAAATTGTGAACAAAATGTTCTTTTCTAACATATATAGAATGAATAGATTTTATTACCATATTGGCCATATATAATCATGGATATTAATTTAAAATTTTCAATGTTTTTATAAAGAAAATTCTATTTCTATTTATTTTGAGAGTTTTAATTTTTAAAAGATACAAAAATTAAAGTGTTTCTTTATCTTAATCTTCAAAGTTTATTTTAAATTCTTTTATAAAAGGATTTTTTCATCTATATAAAAATACTTTAAGGATATATATATGCTTCACAAGGGATATGATCTGATGATACCATAAAATTTATTTATTGGGATAACATATGATGCTGATTCTTTAAGGATAATTCTATAAAACCCCTGACTTTTCATAGGTTAATTATATTATGATGAAATCTTTACACAACCCATTTTTACATGGGTTATCCTATGATTAATGTTTTTATGATATTATGGAACACTTATGTATTATTTTCATTATGTGATGGGTAGGACCATAATTCTATAATTCTCTAATATATTGGTTAAATAAATATATCTCGTGAGATATTATGAACTGGAATGGGGAGTGAACCTTGTTTAGTAAGGGGCTCTATACACTATGATAATCATGACAGTAATCCTTGACTAAGGAAATAATTAAATGGGTAATGAACCCAATACACTATGGGAATCTCCCCATTATTATAGTATAGGATGTGATCCTTGACTAAGTAAATGATTTTCTATGCTTATTTGTATATAACAAACTTATGTCTTGTTCTTATGATATGTTCTCACACATCATGATTTATTATTGATGATTCTACACTCCAATGAGTTTTGTATTTTTTATATGAAAACTCCTTATTACAAGAATCATGATTAATGATATTAGACTAATTGGGAATTAATTTAATTAGTTATGATCATGTTCTTATACACTTATGATTATATTATGCCCACTATTGATCATTGATTGATATCTCTAATGTTTTTCCTTACTGAACATCTAATATTACTATTATCTTATAATATTTATTGAATATCCATCTAAAAATATATAATATTAATAAATCTTATATTGTATTCAGTTCCCTAGAACCAAATTCTATGTGTGTTATGATTACAAATATCCATTATCATGTATATCAATGAAGGTTTTTTATCACATCATGATTATACCTATGCATTAAATTGTATGTGATAATGTCTTAATGATATATGTTGTATCCAAAGTACAAAGTAGTTCCCCGATATGATGGGTTACATTAGGATCTAGGAAATTATTTCTTAAACAAATGTTCTGTGATTGGATGATACTTTTTGATAGGACATAGATGATACAGGCTATCAGGGGTTGGAGTATTGTAAGACATTGAGACACCTTCTCATGGTGTTCTCCTTTGGTAATCTATAAAAAGGGAGGTTTTGATAATGGAACCACTAATAAGAAATCCACATTTTATGTTTCATGGATACTAAAATATGTGTACAAATTTATTGATCATTAGACTTTAATATTATCAATAATGAATAAAATAAGTCACATACTTTGATGTATTGATGAAAACCATGATGACGTATGTATGTGGTGATATAGGATGTTTTGGGTGTGTCACAAGTGATATTGTATTAATGGATAATATTAGAAAGGATTTATCCCTTTAGTCAATTAATAGGGTTTGATATCTCAAGACCTTTTATGGAAATGGAACTTCCTAGATAAATCCATGGACATGGTATTCTATGGTCATGTTCAAGTCAATGAAAGAAACATCAAGCACATAGGTTTATGACACTAGTGTGAAACCTTCTTGATTAGAGATATCATGGTAAAATGATTATATTATACAATAGTAATTCATAGGAGGTTTTTATGTCATTATGAAATCAAAATTTTCTATATATGTGACTTGGTGTGTTTCTAGATGCACAACTTGGACTTTAGGCCTCTCCACCTTTTACTATTGAGAAAGAGGCTTATAGGGTCACACATTAAGTGTATCCACAATCTCAGTTAAATTCAAGGTTTAATTTCATAAGTTAGAATAAATATTATTCCAACTCTGTGTTTGAATAATTATTCAGGTTTGGTTGATCACCAAGATTTAATCATAAGCTATACGAAAAAATAATTGGTATAAATAATAATAATAAATATTTATTTGAAGGGTTTGGAGAATATAATATTTATTATATTTATTTATGAATAATGTAGTGATGTTTATTTATAAATAAATAGTCATTATTCAAGTTTCAATAAATATTGAATATGATAAATGGAATGAGTTTAACGGTATTATTTGAAATAAAATAAATGGTATTTATTTACTCTAATATGATGGACATGTCAAGTGAATAATTATTATATAATTATTAATACATGGGACTCACTAGGAATTATGAAATTGGAAAATGGTTTGTGTAAAACCAAAATATTTAAAAATAATATATTTTTTTTATATCATATTCAATATGGAACACTGATCCTAAATGACCCATGAAATATATTTCATTAAATATCTTTTAGTACATGCAACCCTGAGTATAAATGAACTGTAGTATAGTATATCATTATGACATAGCTATCCGATTTATGGGTATGAATAGGAAAAAAAATTATGAAACTCATATGGTTTAAACATGTATAAATTATATTAAATGGTTATATATTAACTATAAAATAAAACAAGAATAATTTTAAAGAAAAAAAATGTTTTTTGAAAAAAAATTGTATTGTTCTAAAAGGTAGTTTTGTCACTTTTTCACACATACATTAAAATTAATTTTTACCAATAGTAGAAAATTTATTTTAAAAAAATGATTTAATTTTTTAATTCACCATAACAAAATTATCTTATATTCAAATTTTTGGTATTTTTGGGAAATATTTATTTTTAGTGAATAGTGAAAATATCGATAATTTTAACAATGTCATTTATTTTCAATAAATTAGTAATTTAAAAGTCCCATTATACTTTAAATATTATTTCAAGTAACATAATTATTCTTTATTTATATTTTTTCCCTTTATTTACATTTTAATCATATTTATATTGTATTTTAGTATAAGTACATATTTGGAATAAAAAAAAGGATTTTTCTAAAAACTATTTTAAAGTGCACAATGGTTATACATTTTAATTATATAAAAAATCCCATTAATCAAGGATGATTAAAATAAAATTTAGAGATCATATATCTATAAATATTAATAAAAATTCTTATAATAATCATTACTGGTCATAAAGTTCATATAAAATAATATTTTTCCTAAAACAACTCTTCTAGAAAACCCTCTTTTTTCATCGCGTTTGAGAGTTTTAATTATAAATTATATTCTACCAATTATGTGAATTTAATTTGGTAAAATGTATTCTATATTTCCATTAAGAGTAATTTTTATTATATAATATGTTCAACCTAATTTTTGGTCCTAATTAATAGTGAAAATAGTAAAGATCTTTTACCATTAAGGTAAAAAATGAATTTATCAGGGCTAAACTAAAAAGATAAGGGTTAAAATGACCAAAAAACTTAGCTAAAATATATTTTCAAATAATATTAAGAAATTAGGGTCTCTAAATATCTATAATGGTCTATTTTCATATATATTTCATGTAAAAAACTTGGTTATCTCTTTTTCTTTTCAAAAAGTACAAGTGTGCCACTCACCTCTCTTACAAAAGGTCTCCATATCTACTCTCCTCTTAACACCGTAAAATCCATTTTATTAGAAAAAATAAAACAAATATCTTATTTATTTACCTCCAAACATCATAAAATCCTTGGTTTTATCAAAAATCCATCCTAATAAGGCTTTTAGTGCTAAACTAAGGAGGTTTTCCAAAGAAGATGTATTGTCTTCAACCAAGTGTTATTATTTTATTTCTTCTTCCACCTCCTTTAATTAATTTTAAATTATTATTATATAATAAAACCAGTATATTCTACATAACAAGATTTTATTATGTAAATTTAATAACCTAAATTTATCTCCTCTTCTATCAAATGGGAAACGAAACCTTCATTCCTCTGTGTGACAGACTACCGCCTCGCGAACCAAAGTGATTCATTTTTCATCATCACCTACCATGGAATGATGTAATTATGGATTTAAATTGTATATATATACATATATATTTATATAATATTTTTAACATATTTACCCTTAATTGGTTATGATATCACATATAACTTCTTACTTTCCATTCTATGTAGGATATAATAACATTGGTCGTGTATAAAATAGACTACCACCTTGCGAAGTGATGTGATTTGTTGTTCACTAACACATTACATGGAAGGTAATAAGGATAATGTTAATAAATATATGAAATATAAATGAATTAATTATTATATAAATGACATATTTACCATTATTAAATGATAATATATCAATTTCTTTCTTAAACTGGAAAATGATAATGTCATTTGTGCATTTGTATGGGTTATCGCCTCCACAAATCTATTTGATTATTAATTTGTCACCACAACACATTGATGTTATATATAATAAAAATTAATAAAACAATATTTTATTTATTATATGATTATAATTTTTTAATATAAAATATTATTTACCTTCTTTCTATACTGATCATTAAAAAATGGAAATGTTACTCACGCATACGTACGACCTACCGCCTCCAAGATTATAAAAAAGTTCATTTTTCATTACCATATTTCATGATTGGTTTTAAAAGTATAATTTATATATTAATATGGTAAATATTTAATTATTATTATTTTGGATATGTTTAAATAATAACCTCTTTAACCAAGTCATCACACCAAACTTGTTTTGAAAAATGTAATGAACATCATCAAAACATCTGAAATTGAAATAACTGATTAAGTACATAAATATATCATTATTAATATATAAAATTAATTATTTATGAATAAGGTATTAAAATTATAAAATTTTATTAATAAATAAAATATTTAATATAGTTTTTTTTACATATGATGTTCGAACACGTATGAAGAATGTCTGACCAAAGGTAAGGGTTTCTCATCTCACTTTTATTTATGTGAGACATATACTATATTAACCCCTTATTATTGTTGTATGATGTATATAATGACCATAAATTTCATTTAGTTTTATTTTCATGAATATTATTTCAATTTAATAATACATATGAGTTTCTATATTTCATGGGGTTTTGATCTAGAGATTACCAAAGATGAAGGGGACTTCATATAAATTTTCTTTCATTGAAAAATGTATTAATTTTAAGAACTTAATTTATTTTATATATTTTATATAATACCAATTTTATATAGAATATAATTAATCCTTCCCATATAATTTTATTTTAATTTTCATTTCGAATTATTTCATCCAAGGCGTTTAGAATTTTAAGTTAATTAGTGGTAAAGAATTTAATAACTTATTTTTTTCATTTGGTTATATTACATATTCACTAATATTGATATTATAAGATTATGTGTCTAATAACTTTTTATTAAATTATTTTTAATACTAAATTTTTGGGGATATAAATTTCATGAAAATAATATATTCACTAATTAATTCTCACATTAATGTTATGATAATTGTTAGGGTTTCTCATCTCACTTTTATTTCTGTGAGACATATTCCATATTCACCACTTATTTTTGGTGTTTGATGTATGTAATTCCCATGAATTACTTTTATTTTTATTTTCATGAAAATTATTGGGATTTAAAAATCCATATGATTTTATATATTTAATGTGTCTTTGATCTAAATATTTCCATATTCGTAAGGGATTCCATCTCTATTTCCCTTTATTGAGGCATATTTTATCATTATGAATATAATTTATTTTTTGGGGTGAATATACTACCCATTTTACATGTAATATCATGAATAATTCAGATTTCATTCTATTTTATGTTGAAATATGAATTAATTATTCCAAGGGGATTTTAATTGAAAGTTACCAAATGGTAAAGGAATTAATCCCTCAATTTCATTTCATTGGGTTATATTACTTCTTCATTATCTTTGATATTCTAACATTATGTGTTCAATTAATTTCTATTATATTATGGTGTATTTAAACTTTTTTATGTGGATTTACATTTGAGACACATGATTGATTTATTTATTTGTTCATACATCAATGTTATGATTATTGTAAGGGTTTCTCATCTAAAATTGTTTACTTTGGGACATATATCATATTATAAACCTTTTTATTTTATAAGATGTATCTACTACCACATTATTATGTAATATCATGAAACTCTTTATTTGAATGAATTTTAAATTTTCATTTTAATTTAATCTTTCATGTGGCTTATTATTTAAGAGTAACTAAAGTGGTTAAGGAATTATGTTTCAATATCTCTTTTAATCGGGAATATTTATGCTATAATTTTCATTTAAATAAATTATTTGATCATGGTGTAATAAAAACACTTTAATTTTATCTTCCTCAGGTTATTCACAAAATTTTCAAGGAGTAGTATCATTTTCATATGATTTTTACTTAAAATTATTTAATAAAAAAATTATGAAAATATGACTTCAATTACCTCTTTACTTAGAAATTTGATTGTTTCCATATCAATGTTTTCTAAAAAAGATTTCAAAAAAAGTTTTAATATTAAATTTAAAAGTAATTTTTACCCATAATTGGATTATTTTTTCGAAATGTTTTAAAATTAATCTTCTTATTGCCTTATAAATAATGTAATTTTTGACTTTTATTTTAAAAATTTGAAAGGAGTCATTGTTTTTAACGCATTAAACACAAAAGAAACATTTACTCATTTATGGACACTCAAGGTTTTAAATCTTCCTTTTAAATTTTCAAATTTTATTTTTTAAAGAAATTTTTTTCTTTAAATTTTTATAATTTTTAGATTTTAAATATATTTGTTTCAAAATGGAAAGGATATTTTTTTCAATAAATGTTCCAAGTGATATTTCAAAATCATTTTCCATATAAGATGAAATCCTTTGATATTACTGAAGGTGAAAATGAAATTTTCCTCTCGATTTTTTTGGTTATATTTAAATTGTATTTCCATTAATCAATTTATAAATCCCTATATGTTACTTGCACTCTACTAAGAATATGTGGTATTGATATTATCTTTATTCTTTTTCTAGATAAATTATGAGATTGTCATGAAACCTATTTATTTTCCACAGGTTAATCAATCTATGAAATGACATGAATTCTTTTGTGATGATTAAAAGTAAAGGAACCTAAATTTTTTAGTCATGAATAGTACTTGGAAATAATTGATAACGAACAGGTGAGCCCGATAGAGATTATATGATTTGTGTACCCAAATAGTGTTGGGTGAGCCTGATACAGTATATATGATGGGTATGCCTAGATTGTATTGGGTGAGACTGATATAGATTGTCTAATGGGTGCACCCATATAGTTGTCTAATGCATTAGGAAATGTTCTTTGTCATTAGATGAAAGAACGAGGGAGTAACCAGTGGTTTTCTTCTATGTATTTAACTAATATCCAGTTATTTTTTACACAGGTTTAAAATAGTTTATGAATATGATGTTCCAAGACACCAAAACATTTTATTTATGCATTCTATGGGATATACATGTTTCTTTTTATCAATATTGATAACAAATGGCTCTTTATTATTCATTCTGATGACTCTTTACTTTGTTAAATCATTGTATTGCCACATGTTTATTGATCCATGTTGATGTGTATGAGTTATCTTATATTATTATAATAAAATTTTATTATGTCATAATTACCTCATGCTCATATTATTATCACTGATGAACATAAATTGGTACTTCTTATGTTTACCCCTAATGAGTATTTGATCTCACCCTTATTATGTTTCCTTTTTAGTGGGTTATTAATAATTATGTTGAATGAATTATTTCTAGAATATTTATATGTGGAAGATGATGATACCTTAATATGAAATAAAAAATATTGGTTAATTTGGAGAAATACTCATTTAAAAACCTGAGTATTTTTTATTTTAGAGTTTTTTTTTTCTAATTATCTAAAACATTAAACCAAAAATCTCATTGGGTATATAAGTGATCCAATATTTACTTTTTATGTCGTAAGTTTTCGATGGTGAAAACTAGGTCACCTTATTCAGTATAAAATATATAAACCTAAACTTTGTGATTTTAGCACTAGATTCAAGAGTATGGGTTTGGGGATATTATAGTTTGTGTGCATCTTCCCAACCCTACACCTGCCTTAAAAAATATCTAATTGTATCACTTCCCATAATCACAATTGTTGTTTACAATGGATAGAGTGAAGCTCTCTCAATCCCTAGAGAGAGTTAAAAATATCTAAAGTGTGCACTCTCCATCCATTCTCTCAATACATCAAGTGATGGTCAAGAGTCTTTCTTTCTGATAAAATTATTTAACTATGATCAACCATGAATGATGAAAGTGATCAAGATCAAACGTGCTAGAACTCAACAATTCCACAACAATGTTTAGAGATTTTGGTGCATGTGTAGATCACCACTAGAGAGATTCTTAACATGTATCTTATAGTGAAATGATTATATGATGAGATCAAGTCAACCATATCATCAATGAAAATAGAATTAAAATTTTAGGTAATTCTAGATCAACTCAAAAATTAAATATAAATTCAATGTGAGGGTCCTCATCTTCTGGTTATGGTGCTTAATAAAATCAAGTAATATATGAAATCCATTGGTCATACAATCATTATTTATGAACTGAAATTATTATTAATAAATTAAGACTAAATATATGAGTTGGTCATGCCAAACAGTCACTTTTGCGGTTTTTGAAACCTGTAAGTTTTATCAAAGTAGTCTCATGGTTATTTTATAATTATATATTAATCATTGATTGAATTGTGTGCACTTTAAATCTAATTTACTTCATATCTATTGATTCATGAAATCCGAATATCCTTTTTTCTTCCCTTTTTTTATTCCCACTCACATAAATAATAAAAATATAAATATAAATTGAAGAGACTTCCATGAACACCATCAAGAGATGAAAAAGGTTATATCATGATAACACAAGTGTACATTGCATGTGCCCCAATTTAAAATTTGTATACCTATTTATCTTTCATGTATCTCATGATAATATGGGATCAGACCAATAAAATAGGATTAATGATATTATAAAAGTGGATCAACACATAGATCCAAACTGGTTAGCATAAGGTTTCAAGAACCACACACATTGTTACAAAATATCCCTCTAACAATTCTATAATATGCCATAATTAGTGATAAAAAATAACTAACAATCTGATTGTATTTAAAAGGCTCAAAAATTTATCTGAACTAAAAAAGTGTTGTTAAAGTCCCCCTTTAATAGTGATTTTTTAGAGCTGAGAAAGGCATCGTTGTTAAAGGGGGTAAAATTATATTTTTTTCAAACACCTATGAGCCTAAACCCCTTTTTCAATGCTTCCATGACTCCTTTAATAGTGCTCCACCACCCCTTTATTAGTGCTTTTCACCACACCACCATTTATCAGTGCTTTTAGACTTTCCAGTCTTATGCGCACCCACCTGGATTCGAATCCTACACCTCTCCTTCAAATATGGAATGCCTTTACCACTACACCATGATGGTTTGTTGTCTAATTAATTATATTTATATTTATTTATATATATATATATACATATATTTATATAAATATTTTAAAATACAGTTATAGAATATATGTGTGCATGATATATATATACTTATATATTTATTTAAATATGTTATATATTATATTCATTTATATATACAAGAATATAATATAAATATATATCTATTTATTAATACACACATATGTATATGTTTATATAATGTAAAAAAGGGTTAGATATTTTTTAAAATGCATTTTTAGAATATGAATTTATTTACATAAATTAGAATATACATTTTTACATAAATATATAGATATATGTATTTATATGAGTGATTTATTATAAGTAAATATAAGAAAATATGTGTATATTTACATATAAATAAAATTACACTATGAAAAATGATAAAATTTCAAAACCATGATATCAATATTATTGTAATACCTGGGAATATATTCATTCTCCACAAAAAGGCAATAATACCCCCTTAAATGAAGTTGAAAATCCATATAATGTTAAAAAATTGTGGAACCCCGACTAAAAAGTCAATTTTGGAGACCTTATTGGATTTTTGGACATGAAAATATGACAAAGGTTTACCTCTTTTATTAAGGGCATAGATCTCATCATAGGATTAGATTGTATATGTGGTAGAGCTCAAATGGAAACTCAGATAAAAATTTATGGTTGTTGGATTTTTGAGTTACTTTTTCAACTTATTTTATATCTTTTATTAATTTTTAGATTTTTTTATCTTCAAATTGTTATTAAATGAATATTAATTGGTAATAATAAGAAAAATATTAATGAAAAATATTTTTTAAATTTATTTTATAATCCATTTTCATAAAATATATTATATATTAAGTGTAAATACCTATTTAGCTTATCTAAAACATATTTTAAAAAATATATCATATATTTATACTATTATGAATATATTTATATAATAATATATTATTCTTAATAAAATATATTTTTTTTATGTATACCTTTATTAGCACTATTGAAAAAACATTGATAGGGGGTCTTTATCAATGCTTCTAAAATATAAAGGACCCCCCTTAAATGTTGTTTTTTAGAGCTCTGTTAAAAGACACCATTTATCAGTGATTTTTTAAAAGTTATGATAAAGGGTGGGACTTTATCTTCACTTGTAAAAAACATTGATAATGGACCCCCTTTTACAATACTTTTTTATCACTATTAAAGACCCCCTTTAACAATGCTTTTTAGCACTAACTGATGGGGTCTTTAAAAACGTTTTTAGATAGAGTTGCTAAATCCCTAGCACTAGATAAAACCAATTTTTTAGTAGCAACATCATTTAACCCACATACATGGAATGTATTCCTAATGTCTCCATGATAGAGAAAATAGGAGTCCAAGCATATAATGTATCTACTACATGACATAGGGACTGAAAAAACAGTGAAAATCTAAGGCCACACAAAATGTAATAAGGTGACACATCATGTACCTCATACATATATCTAACAAAAAACACACCCAATCCCTAGGAATTGTCATAGACATATGTAGAAAAGATTATACTCCATGTATTCTACAACAAACAATGTTCATAATTTAACATGGAGATATAAATTAATTATATAATTAATCATATTTTCATGTGTTCTCTGTTTCATTTATTTTATAGTACGCACCCTATCATTGGACTTTTTTAATTATACAATGAATTAATTTCCATGTTAAATTTTAAAACAAAAAGTTTTTTATGGACTTTTCCTATAGTGTAATCCACGGTCATCAAGAGAATCACATGAAATGTAATTCATATGGGTCTCATGTGACATTTCTTTAATATTACACACAATTTAATTGTTTATAATTAAATGTGTGTTGTATGTCAAGGGAATACACAAGAAATTGATCATATCGGTTATTTTAGGTGAGTACATGTCATTTCCTCCAAGTAAACATTTATACTCTATTAATTTTAATTAAAATTAATTTTTTTATTTTGTTTGAATTTTTTAATGATGGATTTTTAAGGATTCATTGATGGTATTGAGATACATTTAAATAATTTAATTAATTCATGGATCATTATCTTAATTAAAGAATAAATTAAATTAATTTTAGGATAAATAGAAAATATATCTTAATTTCATGCTATACAGATGATCATGAGGTTAGTTTAGACCTATGCATGTGAATTTTTTATTTCAATTTAATATTAATAAATAAAAATGATGGTCTATGAGTCATCTCCTCCTCCTTATCATGTAAAGTCCTCCATTCTCACAGTTTCTTTTATGTAAACTCATTTTATACAATCCATTGGATCCCCTCACATATGTGTGAGTAAAATATTTTGTAAGGATAGATCTCCCAGGTGAGAGGAGGTGGTTTGATTCCTATTTCCAAGGTGAAACCAATAAAGGTGATAAATTAGAGATAAATAGGAAATTACAACATGAACCAAGATACAGTTCAAGGTGTATTCCACTAGGGTCGAGGGTCAGTTTATCATCTGGTAGATAAAATAACTATTAGAGAATCTCAAGATCATTCCAATTATAATTTATATTTTTTAGTTTCATGGTCGATTATTAGTGTTTATAGACTCTTCGTGATCACTAACTAAAATAATTAACAGGAATGCATGATGGAATAAAATAAAACTAGATAATGTATAAATTTTATTAGCCATGGTTAATCACTTAAGTAAAATCCACTTAATATTAATAAAGAATCTGATTAGATAAAACTGGGTTTTTACACATAAGTATTAAAAATATATCGACTATAATATTAAGTTATTATAGCCTTTAATTACCTGAGTTAGAGATAAACCCCTATTTCAAAGTTATTGACTAACCCAAGAAAGGGTGATTTTAATTATCAAGAAAATTTTAGCTTGATTTTTTGGATTTACTTAACTTTGGTCACATTAAGAGTTGACTACCCAAGCAGGACTTGGTGAAACATATAGGCAAGGGTTGAGGAAATTTTCATCCAAGATTTCATAATTGGGGAGTCGACTCAATAAATCAAGGAACTGCATGTTAATGAATTTGGAAATTTACGCCTACCTAAACCCTTAAAATAACTTTTCAAGACAAATTATGGTAATGAGAAGGGAATATGGGTCCTTTACACATGAATAACTATGAAATAAGATATTCTAATACTAATGGTCAAGGATGTTCATTTTTTGAAAAAATAGTGGAAGCATAACACCTTAAAATTTATGGTACATGTCTTTTTAATAGCTTATATTTCATACAACACCAAGCCTAAACAAAGCATGATATACAATTAAATATTAACATAACTATTGTAATAGTAATTTTACCATTAAGAATATTAATTGGACCAATAGATCAGTAACCACACCTATGAAATTATAAATAAAATTTAGGAATCTCATAAATTAAAATATGACATATTTATATCATGGAATAACTAAATGAAAGTTTTTAAAATGATAAATTAAGTGTTTGTATTTTTTATGTTAACAAAAATGTTTATTTACAATTTTACAATTAATATAAAAATTTTAAAGAAATTTTATTTTCAAAAAATAGATTCATAAATTAATATTTTTTTCTTATTATTATAAGATAATTTCTCAAATTTTCATAAAATTGGATATAACATTAAAGAAGAAATTTTTTGAATAAATAATGACTATCGTTAAAAATAAAATTTCTCATATTTAGAAAATTATTTTTATAAAATGGATTAAATTTTTTAAATCATCACGTAAAAACGTTCCAAGTCTTATTTTTAAGTAATTTTTTGAAATACTATATTTTTATGTAAATATTAAAAATACAGTTTTCATGTAACGGATGTAACTTAAATTACATAATTCATGATTTATTAGAAAAATAATTATTTCTAGATCTTAAATTTCGTTTGTTATATATTTAATTTCAAAAATGATTCATTTAAATACAATAAATTCAATTTACAAACCTAAAAAGTTTTTTCCAAAACCTAAAGTCAAAAGTGATTGTTTAAGAAAACAATTTTTCTTTTTTTCCACTTTCCTTTTTAATAAACTAATGAATTCTAATTATAAAGTTGTTTTAAAGTCTTAAATCTATTATAGTATATTAATATATTATTTATATTTTCAAAAATTCACAATTACAAGTCTCACATTTGATATAATATTTTATTTATTATTTTATTCTAAAAATACCGCTCTCCTCAGGTATAAATAACCCATCTCCCTTCCCCTAGAAAACCACTAATCCCACCCATTGAAAAGCCAAATCTCTACCCAAATATTCTCTATTAAGACTCTTAGAAAACCATGGGATGTTCTAGATTTATCCATCTCCAATCTCCAAGGTATTTATAGTGTTATACAAGAGAATACACACTGAGGAAAGAGTAATTATCCATTGACTCCTCCCTCTTTTCTTCTTCTACATCTTCTTTTACCAATTCATTTCAAAACTGTATACTCTAATATTCATTATGTAGTAATTTAAAATTATATTAATGATTTTAACCTAATGAAAGTATCACATATATTTCAAATATAAATTTCATACTCCCTTTTTCCAGTACTATAAACCGAGGTTTTCCCAATAGTTTTATACCAATGGTTTGAAGAAATCATTGGTATACTATTAAAAAAGGCATCATTTCCCATCGTTTTGTTCAAATTGTTGGCATTGTGTTATTATAATTAATATTTCTCAATGGTTTACTCATACTATTTGGAAATCTATATTTTATCTAATATATACCAATGGTTTATTAATGTTGTTGGTAAAGAGAGAATTTCCCAAATTGGATTTGGATTTTTTATTTATAGTTTTTGTCCAAGTAATAATGGGAAGGGTATTAATATTGAGAATGAATTGGTTGTTAGTTGGATGATGGATTGTAATTGCGATGTTGGTTGGATTGGTGATAGGTAATTTTTGAGGTATTATATGTGTATTTCTACCCATGAACACCCCCCACCACCTAGACACCCCACCCCCTAGAAACCCCCTAGGACACTCGCCCCCCCATTAGACAGCCCCCTACACCCCCTACACCCCTACCCCCTGGACACCCCCACCCCCTTGGACAGCCCCTCCCCCCACCCCTAACCCCTTGGACACCCCCACCCCCTAGATACCCCACCCCCTTGGACACCCCTCACTCCCCATGGGAAGCCCCACTAGACACCCCCACCCCCTTAGAAATCCCCCTATGGACACCCCCACCCCCTAGACACCCAACCCCCCAGGACACCCTCCACCTCGTGGATATCCCCCCCCCCACCACCAGCCCCTTATACATACCCCCTTAGACACCACCACACCTACTGGACACCACCTCACCTACTAAGTGCTTGACCCAGTTTTCAAATTGGAATTAATAATTTAGGTGATTTCCCCTTTCTGCAATGAAATTTCCCAAGTGTCCCGTAGAGCCTTATAAATTGAATTTTTCATTTTTTGATAAATTAAATTTTTCATGTTTTTATAAATTTAATGGGTTGTTTGGAATGAAATGGCTAATTAATGATGTTTTGAATTTCATAATAAATAAAATGGTTTTAAATAAAATTACCCTAAGGGGGGATACATGGGGTAAGGGGGTTTCAGGGGGTAGGGGTTGTGGGTTAGGGGGTTTCAGGGGGTAGGGGGGCTATAGTGGTGTGGGGGAGGGGGTATAGGCTGCCCAAGGAGGGGTGTGGGCTATCCAGGGAAGTCAGTGTGGGGTGTCCAGGTGGGGGAAGAGGGTGTCAACTATCCCGGGGGGTGGGTTTTCCAGGGGTGGGGGTGGGCTGTCCAGGTGGGGGAAGGGGTGTGGGCTGTCCAGGGGGTGGGCGTGGGTTGTCCAGGTGGGAGAGGAGGTGTGGGTTATCTGGGGGGCTGTCGAGGGGGGGGGGTGTCCAGGTGGGGGGTTGATGGTGGGGTTGGTCAGGTGGAGTGGGGGTGGGATCTTTAGTTGGGGGTGAGTGGGGGGGGGGTAGGGGTTGTAGGGGAGGGAGTGTGGGATGTCCAGGGAGGGGGTGGGCTGTCGAGGGGCGACTATCTTGGTGGGGGAGGTGGGTATGGGCTGTCCAAGGATGGGTGGGGGGATGTCTAGTTGGGGGTGGGGAGGGGGTTTTCCAGGTGGGGGTGGGTTTTCCAGGGGCTATAGGTGGGTATGGGGGATGCAAGGGAGGGGTGTGGGCTATCCAAGGACGGGGTGTGTGTGGGTTTTCTAGGTGGGGGGAGTGGGTTTTCTAGGGAGGAGGGGTGGGATGTCTATGTGGGGTGGGGGGGGGGGGGCTATCCAGGTGAGGTGGGGGGATATCCAGGTGGGGGCTATAGGGGAGATATAGGGGCTGGGGGGCTCTCTAGGGAGAGGTGGGTTGTCCACTACGATACTCTAAAAAAATAGGAATCAAATATAACTGATGTATAATTTCTTTCACACGTTAAGACTTTTCTTGAAGTTCCATACAAACAATCACTCTTACCCTTACAAGAAGAAGTGATATCTAAAAAGAAATATCACTCAGGATCTTATCAATATCCATATTGATCTCATGAAAATTTAACATTCGTACAACTCCATATCACCTAATGATATAACAAGGCTCATACTCCCATGAGTAATTTCCAATCAAAACTTGTCTCATATGCCAAAATAGCATATATAGGATCATATTTGACACACACACAAAATTTTTTAAACATACACCTTGTATCACAACCGAGAATTAGCTCTCATCTAGCCTCTCAAGGCATTAACAAGCCACATACCTAGATAAACATTTTGAGGTGTGTTTATAATTAGGTGTGTTTTTTAGAATTCATGTATGATATTTAGAGTGGAAAATAAAATCTGATCCATGTATGATATTTATAGGTGTGTTTACAATTAGTTTTGTTGTGATTTATATGTATGATATTCATGGTTTACACCAAAAGTCTTCTAGGTCATCTATATAGGCTTGAAATAATGATACAATTGGATAGATATTGGATTCTACGACCCTAGTTTGGGTGTGAAAACCACCACCCCCTTGGATAGCCCCCCTGGACCCCCCTAGACACCCCCACCCCCTTGGACTACCCACCACCCCCAAGGATATCCCCCACCCCTTGACAACCCCCATTTCCGCTAGACACCCCCACCCACCCCCTTGGACAACTCCCCTGAACACCACCCCACCCCCTAGACACCCCAAACCCCTGGACAACACCCCACACCCCTGGACACCCCCACCTCCTTAGATAGCCCCCCCAGGACACCACCCCACTCCCTAGACACCCCCACCCTCTAGAGACCCCCACCCCCTAGATAGCCCCCCACCCCTTATGACTACCCCCACCCCCTGGACACCCCCACCCCTTGGTCATTGTATGTGATCACTCAAATAATCTACTAAAATATAAAATTTCTTCAATAAAAAATTTAATCAACTCCTAAATAATTCTATTCCACATATGTACATGATCTTGTACACTCATGTATAGTTCTTCAAATATTTTTTGTTATAGATATATTATTTGGTTGTCTTTTATATTATGATTCTCATATAGAGTAGTGTGTCAGTTATGGTTTCATTTAAAGTGAACAATTCTCATTTACTTAAATTTATTTTCAATGAAACTTCAATATTATTGAATTCATTTTGACAAAATGACTTATAACAATTTTTTTACATAATGGATATAATTTTATGTATGAAACCAATCGGATCTCACTTGATTTTCAAATCAATTTGGAGAGATTTTTAGATTTATCATCTCACAATGCTTTAGATAGTGGTCACATACATGTCCCCTATTACAATTGTGTTTGAATACCTTGGTTGATATATGAAGAAGTTATATACCACATAAAAAAATATGGATTTCAATGAAACTACTATGCGTTGTATCACAATGGGAGAAAATTAAATCTCAAATTTCTGATGATCCAAATTGGAGGGCTGGATTGGAGAATTTGTAATAAGATCAGTTTCTGTTTATTTGTCATTATAAAAAAGAAAGGATTCTAACCCAAGAAGACTTTTATATAAGCACACATGATGCATCTAATGAAAATGATGATGTTGTCAGGGTGAAAAATTGAATGACGCTGCCATGAATCCAGTATATCGACAATGTAGTAAAATGAAAATCAAGAATTTTTAATCTAGTTGTTTCATTGGAAAACTATGTATGGGGTTTCTAATAATTCTATCGATTACATTCTTAACTTTTTAAAGGAATTACTTCTATATGATGCAGATATTCCCTTAAACCACTATATGGCATGGAAGTTAGTTGAGGAACTTGGATTTTCAAGAAACAAAATTAATGATTTCCTGAAAGATTTCAGTTTATTTTGGGAGTAAATTACTGAATTAAATGATTATATAAAATGTGGCACATCCCATTCGAAGCCAAAAGATGATGGAACACCATCCTGTGTGCCAAAAAAATTAATGTGGCAATTTCTATTGATCCCCAGACTCTAGAATCTTTTTATATATGATGAAATATCAACAAAAAATTGCTGGAATGATACCAAGAGAAAGAAGACTAGTGATGAGTTGGTTCACCCTGCAGATGGATTTTCATGGAAGAGATTGGATGCTCGATATCCTGATTTCACAGTTGATGTGTGTAATTTGATGTTGGGTCTTTCATGTGACATTTTTAATATTTTTGGGAAGATGCTTACCTCACACAACACATGGCCAGTTTTTATACACATTTATAACCTTCCCCCATGGTTCTATATGAAATATCATTTCACTTTCCTGAGTATACTCATATCTGGCCCTTCTAATCTCAGCAATGATATAGAAATATACATACAACCTTTAATAAAATAGTTGAAACCTCATTGGGATGTGGGTATGCGCACATATGATGCATGTTTGGGAGACATATTTGAGATGCGTGTTGTGCTTATGTGTACAATCAATGATTTTATTTTTATTCAATGATGTCTGGATGGAGCACAAAGGGAAAACTATCAAGTCTAGTTTGTATAAAAAATACACAATCCAGAAGACCGAAATATCATTGTAGTTTCAGTTTTATGGGACATCGACGATTCTTTCCAATGGACCATCCATATAGAAATAATCATCAAATATTTGACAATACCATAGAGACAAATGAACCACCTCGGATTTTGTATATAACTAATGTTCTTAATGAATTTAAATATTTCAATTTCTTATTCCGGAAGGGTCAAATGAAATATGTAAAGAGAAATAATGTTTCCACTGAAAGCTAATACAATTGGAAGAAGAGAAGTATCTTCTTTTATTTTCCTTATTAATCCACCGATTTTTTATGTCATTGCTTAGATGTAATCCACATTGAAAAAAAATATGTGAAATGTTGATTTTTATTCTTTTAAATGTTAAGGGAAGGACAAAAGATGATTTACAGTCTCGGTGTGACTTGGTGGATTGGGGAATCAGACCAGAATTGCATCCTATGTGTATTAGTGAAAATAAATGGAAAGTTCCATGTGATTCTTATGTGATGACACATATATAAAAAGGCAATTTCTGTAAGTTCTATAGACTATTAAAGTTCTTGATGGATATTCAAGCAACATATTTAAATGGGTCAACAGAATAGAGTTGAAGCTAAATATTTGAAAACTCATGATTATCACATCCTTCTATATGATTTGATTCCAATAGAAATCCATCATATTTTTTCCAATAATGTATGGGTGTCTTTTATTTGGTTGTTACATTTTTTTAGAGATATTTATGATAAGAAGTTGTCCAAGTATTTCCTAAAAAAATTTCAGTAGATGCCCCATTAATTTTGTCTAAGTTAGAGAAAATATTTCATCCATAATTTTTCACATGCATGTTGCATTTGACTATCCTTATTACAACTAAAATACTTCTTCGAGGACCTACTTCTTTTCGTTGGATGTATCCAACTGAAATAAATATGTACACATTAAAGTCTTATGTCTGAAACAGGAACCATCCTAAATCTTCTATCATGAACTGTTACTTGGATCAATAAAGTATGTATTTTTACTCTATGTATTTTTCTGATCTTACTACAATAATGAACATACTAATGATAAATGAAGAAGAATATTATGAGAAAATTGAACCCAGTTTTCCATCACTTCCTCAAATAGGATGAATTTATGGATCATATACATTGACAAAATTAATCCTTGAAGAGTGGGAGATGGCATATCCCAAATTTTTGTTCAACTGTGATCTTTTCGATGACTACAATTTATAGGTAAATTGAATATGTATATCTAATATATATATATATATATATGTTAAACTATTCCTATTTTTATCTACAGGGAACATAACGTGATGATAAATAGAAAGCATCGTTCTTTATCTTTGAGAATGAGGGAGACTTTTCCTAGAAAAGAGTTTTCTTCTTGGTTAAAATTGAAGGTAATAATATTACTATTTAAAATAATTAAATCAATATTTAATTAAGTTTAATATTCATTTATATTTCAGGTAATGATTTTTCCTGCAAACTCTGTCTCTGAGGAAATAAGATCTTTGGATTTTGGTCCTAATACCGTGATTCGTGACTGTAAATCAATTTTTATCAATGGTTACAGATTTATTATCACTGAATGAGCAAAGAACACGAGAAAAAGACATGATGGTGTTATGGTTACTACCACAATAGACTTTTATACTAGTGCATCAGATAGTAGACCAAGATTTGAAAATGTGGGTTATTATGGAGTCATTGAAAAAACAATAATATTGGATTATTACTCTCATGGACGAGTCACAATGATGAAATGCTAGTGGTTTGATTCGATGATGAGGAAGGGAACATTTATTGATGATTTTTGATTTCGATTAATTGATATGACTTGCACTCTTTCTACTAATGAACCATACATATTGGAATCAATGGAGAAACAAGTTTTTTATGTCAAAGACCATATTTGACCTAAATTTCGTATCACTATTGAAGTAATTCCAAGACATATTTTTGATGATGGTGATGATGGAATTGACACTATTCCTACTACCATTAAAAGTGTTCCATTTATAACTTTTTATGACACCAATAGCTCAATTTTCTGAGTTGACTGTGAACCTAAAGTTGTGGTCAGAAATATATAGAATCATCCATCCATGTTCTTAATTCTTTTGGTTTTTCTTAACATGGATTGTTAAGTTTGGTACTATTCAAATTGATTTAATATTGATTAAAAATATATTGTATCCAACTTGACTATTATGTGAATTTTCAATGTTTATTGGTTGCAATTTTATTTGAATCTCGTAGATATCTTATCCTAATTCATATTCGTATATAATCATTTCCAACTATCTTAATGGTTTAATCATTAAAAATATATAGATTGGTGACACTTAGTGAATAACCATCATACTCATAATTAATTTTTTTATCACATCCTGTATGATATATTTAATTCAACATATATCCATTCAAGACCACCTAAAATAATGGATACTTAAATTATCCATGAATACACCTATTCCCTCTCATATATTTTTTGTTGGGTTACAAATTATTTATCCTTTTCTAATTACTTCCATATTTGTTTTCAAATGAAATAAATTAAACCAATTGAAGAGAGGAGATGGAAAAAGATGATGAACAACAATAGTTGCATGGATGAGATGGGAATTCCACCACTAGTGTCTATGGTGAGTATTTTATTTCAAATATATATATATATATATATAATATATAATGTCATGAGATTAATTTTTTTTAAACATTTTTCCAGGATCCACCTCTTAGGTGACAATTATTTTATGAGCAACCTTGTATTGGTCCATGTACTCAGTGTGTTCATACGAGGGTGGTGGTACGAGAGCTAGCCAGTCTAGTCAGCATACCTGATTAGACCCTACCGCTCCCACTGAGATACCATCTATCTCACATTCTGATTCTAGTGTGTCGTTTGGGACACACGGGATATTTAGGCCTCCCATATTTTCACCAACCTTTTTATCTGTGCATCTTCACCCATATTTACCATATCCTATGATGATTCTCACTCCCCATCAAGCATTCGGCCAGCCATCCATGTCAGCTTCTTTTACTTCTTCCTCCTTCTCTCTGAGATTTTATTTTCCATATTCTTCTACTCCTTCTCCACTCGATTCTGTCCCTGTAGAGCATACACTGGGACCCACTCCACCTATACAGGGTGTTCCTTCGGTTTCTGCGGATCCAGCAACACCCATTGATCAGACTATCGCAGGTATATTTATAGAACCCTAATAATTTTTTATACCATTATTTATTTTCATTATAACATGTATTGATGAAATATTTTTTTCATTAATAATAGATACATATATTAAGAGGGGGTGGGGTATGGGTGTACACGCATGCGTGTAGTGTGGAGCTGCCACACATAGTTGATGGTGGAATACATTGAAGAATGTCAAATGATTGAAAAAACAAGGCAGCAATGTCAGTGTTTTTTGGAAATGCCTTCCAAATACTCCAACATAATTCACGTCTCCCCACTTTCATGGAGATAGATTCCAAATGAAGTCAAGGATAATGCATGGGTAGAGATATGGGTAAAAAATATGTTGTATTTAATGCAATATATTATTTTTTGTATTTATATGAATTAATATTTAGTGTCAGCTTCGGTTTAATTTCCCCGGTGGTAAGGGTGGACAACCAGCACATATAAAAAATTTAGGTGAGATTAAGAGAACCTATATGTATGATTTGTATATTGGTTGGCATTCTATAGTTGCCACAAAGTTAGAGGCAGTCCCTGTCATCGATGATTTTTCATTAGAACACTATCAGCAGATGATTACTCATTGGAAAACTACCCAGTTTATGGTATTAATCAAATTTGAGGTATTTAAATGAAAATTTTAATGTTTTGAGTTAAAAATATCTTGTGTATTATTAAATTTTATTTAGGAACCATCTAGAAGAAATAATAAAACATTTATGCTAAAAATTCCTCCACACATTGGGATGTACTATGATGCTAGATCAGGAGAGGAAACATGTATGAAAGTTGTTTATATAAATTTAGTTATGAAATTAATTTTTGGAAACCTATTTTTAATTATTTTTTCCTAAATTCAAAGTCATTGTAAAGGAAAAGATGAATATTGAAGGACATGTGCCTCAAGAAAAATGGTTTTTCTCGATTAAAAGGAAGAAAGATGGATGTTTGGTTAATGAACCGACTCAACAGCATATTGTAACTTTTAATTTGTTGATTTAAAATTTTAATATCTATTTTGTAACTTAATAATATATTTATATTTGAAACATAATTTTCTAGAGGCCATTGATTCCCAAGAACCTGACTATTTTGTGCAAAATGATCATTTACATCAGGTGTTGGGAGATGAGCACCCTGGAAGAGTACAATGATGAACAGGGAAGAGTATAGTCCTAATGAGGTATTGGCCCTCCTCAAGTAATATTTTTAGTTTCACTTAGTTCCATAATGTTATGTAATGGGTGGAGAAGGCTAAAACATTTCCATAGAGATACCAGAACAGTCATCTAGGGAAAACACAACATTTATGAAACTGATGAAAGTTTTATGTCCAACACTTCCACCAGAGGCCATCACAGCTTGTGATGAATATATGTCACCGATGCATTCTATATATGGTGCAACAAATGGTAGTTCCATTGGTTATCAAGGTGATGGTGAGGAGGAGGGTGAGGTGGTGGAGCAGGAGGACGAGGAGACTACTAAGGCAGAGGAGGAGGGCGAGGAGGAGGATGAGGGCAAGGAGGAGTTCGAGGGTGAGGAGGAGGGAATTCAGGAGGGAAGGGACGCTGATGGGGACGAACATGAGGATGGAAGTGAGGCTGATGATGACAGTGATGATACAGACGGTGATGAGGGATAGATTGATTTGTTACTTTTTTGACTAATATTACTAACATTTAATGTTTGATGATTTGTTCTACCAGAATGAATGTGTGATTATATTGGCCACATTATCTTTATTTTTTATCTATAAATAATAAAACCTGACTTGATGATTTTTTGTGACTGATTCACCCCTCCCCTAGAAACCCCACCACCCCCGAACCTCCATTCCCTGGACACCCCCACCCCCTTGGACATCCCTCACACCATTGGACAGCCCCCTGACCCCCTAGACACCCTGAACCCATTGGACAGCCCCCAACCCCGGGACACCCCCCACCCGGACACCCCCTCCCCTAGACAACCCCTACCCCTTGGACACCCCAACCCCCTGAACACCCCTACCCCCCATGGATAGTCCCCAGAACTAAGGACAACCCCCCCAGACACCCCCTTCCCCCATGGAAAGCCCCCCAACCCCCTGGACATCCCCCACCCCCTATACACCACCCCACCCCCTGGACACCCTAAACCCTAGACACCCCCACCCCCTGGAAAGCCCCCCCCCCCACCCCGGACACCCCCTACCCACTTGGATATCCCCACCCCCCCCCCCCCAACTGTAACAACCCGATATTTTATGATAAGTATTATTTTTAATTTATTTGATGTCATGTGTTTTATGCTACAACAAGATTATCTTGTGCTATAGACCACACTGTATTAGCATGAAGTATATGCAACACTATTCTTAGATTGTGTTACATACAATTTCAAGTTCGTTTTATAATAGTCATTCTACGCAACATTGAGTGTGTATATATATATATATATTCAATGTATAAATGAAATATGGTTGGATTCTGTTATACAAAAAATGAAGGATTCTTGCACAACACGCAACCCTGACTTGACTTGCATTACACGCAATCACGACTTTCCTCGATAGCGTGTGTTGTACGCAATATCAGGTTTCACTAAACAATGATATATGGTTATAATATTATTATGAACTAGACGTTATGAATAGTATTAACTAAATTTTTAATGTTATAACATTATTATTTCATTTTACACATTTTCTAGAACATGGTATGTGAACAAAATAAAATTTTCAGGTAAAATAAGTATTTTTCAAAAAATGCAGTTTTGCTACCTTTTAATGGAACACCCATATTAAATCTAGTTTTTGACATGTTTATAAGTTCAATTTTACAAAATAAACTTATTCTTTTGAATCAGGATATAAAAATTTACATTGGATAAAGTTTTGATATTTTTCTGATAACTTTCATATTTTAATTAATAGTAAAAACACGCTATATTTTAATTAAAAACAAATTTTTTCATCATAATAATTTATTTGGTTAAATTATAATATTTAATGGTTTTAAAGTATAAATAGAATATATTTTTACAATTTAATATAATGTATGTCATTAGCATTGATTTTACCTTGAATTCGTAGGTTAAATCAATTCAATCTTTTGTAATGTTTTAAACAAAAACCCATTTTCTTTCGACAATGGGATTAATTTTAATTTAATTTCTCCAAGTTTTGTGTATTGAATTTGGAAAAATGGAATCCATTTTTGGAATCAGTGGGTCCAAATTATGTTAATAATATACTTTTTATTTTTTGGGCATTATGAATAGTAACTACGGTAAATTTTATTTACCATTGTTAAAGGTAAATCAGGTAATTAAGGGTAAATATAATATTATAAAATTACCCTAACACCTGAAAAAATCCTATTGGATGACTAAAAGTTAACCCATGTCACCTAAGGGTAGGATTAGATTATTTTAATGGACTTTTTTCCATGAAAATAATTTAATTATTATTAAAACCAAAGAAAGTGACAACATGTCACTTTCTTAAATCTTATAAGTATAATAATTTTATTTTAGCGATAAACTTCAAGAAACCTCGGATATAAATAGTCTCCAGAAAGATAATAAAATTATCTACATCATATGAATTTATTTAGAATTTTTAGGGATTAAATAATTATCATTAAAGGTAACATAATAGTGATGTTGAAATTATTTTATTAAGAGAAATATCAAATAAATGGTATTAAAAATATTGAACTAATATTATATGAACAATTTAATGTTCTCCACTAATTTAATAGATAAATATGACACGTTATGAATCTATTAAATCTTTTAGTTCGAACATATCTTCTGTATATTGTTTATTTAAATTCAAATAAATGAATAGTGTCAAAATTGACACTATTGTTATTTTATAAAAATAACATATTAAAAAATTGTTTAAAAATCACAAAAAAAATTAAAAATTATAAATTTAAATTTATATGGTCGAAAATGTCATAAAGTTTCAAATTATAGAAAATTCACAACACATATGTAATTATTTATAATAATTTAAAATTTAGAATATTATTACCACAAATAAAATAAAACTGATAAATAAGGATAAATCAAGTTGATAATGTTTAAACAAAATTCCTAACATGTATAACTTTTATTGGTTAATGATATTACAACCCTATCTCATCTAATCTTCAAATATTATTCATTTTTTATGTTTTTACGTGGGGTTGGGATTTAATATAAACTAATATTTCTTATATTTCCAAAGGTGCCCCTCTCCTCCCTTATAAAAGGGCACCTCCTCCCTCTCCTCATCACACCAATTTGAGCCTTCAAGCTCAGCCAACCCCTGCCCATTTCACTTTCCCACTTCCTTAGAAACCTAATAGAGGTACTGGTCTTCTCAAAAGACCAAGTCAAGTGCCCTAAGAGAAAGTTTAAAGGAGGCACTTCGAGAAATAGGTAATACCTTATCTTGTTTTCTCCAAGTTCAATTCTTCTTCTACTCCCTCTTCTTTAGTTGTTTCACTATGAAGTAATAACATCAGTATCCTTCATATACTTATATGTTATTATAAATATGAAACAAACCTATTTCACCTTCTATCCATCCTATGGAAAACAAAATCACCACACGTGCGTACGTACGGAATACCGTCTCCACGCCGTGGTGTAATCTGTTTTTCCACCAACACCATACATGGATGAGTATAATGGTGTAAATAATAACTATATATGGTTATTATAAGATCATACTAATTCTGATATATTATACCATCCACTCCAATTCTATTCAATAATTATGGGAATGATATCATCGCTCGTGTATACGTACGGACTACCGTCTCCACGACGCGATGAGATTCACTCTCCATGTTAACCATTCATGAATGATTATAAAGTATATATAATAAGTAATCATGAAATATATGACATAATGATGATACTTTATTTATGTATATATATATTTATGTCATCTACTTAATTCCATTCAATTCAATAAGGAAACAAAAATAGCGTTCATGCGTACGTACGGCCTACCGTCTCCATAAACGGTGTATTTCATTCCATTTATCGATCTATCATATATATATATATATATATGTATATATATATATGTATATGTATATGCTAAATATATATTACATATATATCATGTTTTACATTCAAGAATTAAGTAAATTAGGATATAAGTAATAATGTCAAGAATGACAAGTCGAAACACGTACGATAAATGAAATGATTTTACCCAAAAATGCTGCTTTAACATGCACTACTAAAAAATCGGGCATTAGCGACCGCCATTGGCGGTCGCTATAGACCTATAGAGACCGCCCAACGACCTCCATTGGCAGTCGCTTTAGCTTCATCGTTGTAGGCCAATAGCGACCGCCAATGGCGTTCGCTATAGGTGGCAAAATTCCGGCCTTAAGAGACCGCTTGGAGGTCGCTATAGGCTGCCTGCCGGGCACCATGAGCGACCGCCATTAGCGGCCACTGTAGGTGGCCAACAGCGACCGCCACTGGCGGTCGCTAAAGTTGCCCGGCAGGCAGCCTATAGCGACCGCCTTTGGCGGTCCCTAGCCTTGGCATTTTTTTTTAAAAAAAAATTCCTACTGAAAGAAATATATATATATATATATATTAAATAATATATATATATATATTAAAGAAAATATTAATATATATAATATTAAATAAAATATTTTTCATTTTTTTAATAAAATGTACGAAATGTGTTTTTTTCTTCACGGTGAAAAATCAAAGATAAAACAAGGTAAAAATAATAAAAAATGGAAAACAGTTTCAAACAGCATAAACATCAAGATTGTCATAAACAATAAATGATAAACGTGCTTCAACGATCCGAGCAGGTCCATCCATTTCAATCTTCTGCTTTAATAAACCTACAATAAGGCAAAAAAACAAAAAAAACAAAACAAATGTAAATTGGACATAATTATTCAGTTATTGTATACATATAAAAAAATTAAATCTGAAATCAAATCAAGGGGATATAATAATTTAAAACCCCCAATTTAATAAATGCTATCATTTCAGGTCATTCAGAGCACGTTTGCTCCGAATTCGACCGTCTCACGCCGTTTTTGGTGTTTTATGACACTGGAAACACGTTTTCGGTCAACGCGGTCAAACGACACCTCCGATTGACGTTCCATCTACCCAAACATTTCAAAAATCACAAAAAGGCTATTTTCATATGGTTTCATGGAATTCCAAGGTCATTCGGGTGGTTTTGACCCCCCAACGTGCCATTTTAGCGTGCGTCGAGCTGCTGAAAACGACACAAACGGCCATACCGCGCGCACTGCATGTCCGATGGGCATCTCATCTCCTCCTACACGTCAAAAATAATATTGATAATGTTTTCGTGTGGTTTCAGGTCATTTGGAGCACGTTTGCTCCAAATTCGACCGTCTCACGCCGTTTTTAGTGTTTTATGACACCAGAAACGCGTTTCCAGTCACCGCGGTCAAAAGACACCTCTGATTGACATTCCGTCTACCCGAACATTTCAAAAATCACAAAGCGTCTATTGTTGTATGGTTTCATGGAATTCTGAAGTCGTTCGGGTGGTTTTGACCCCCCCAACGCGCCATTTTAGCGCGCGCCGAGCTGCTAAAAACGACACTATCGGCCGTACTGCGCGCAACACACATCTGATGGGTGTGTTATCTCCTCCTACATGTCACGAATAATATTACTAATGTTTTTGTGTTGTTTCAGGTCATTCATAGCACGTTTTCTCCGAATTCGACCGTCTCACGCCGTTTTTGGTGTTTTATGACACTAGAAACGCGTTTCCAGTCACCGCGATCAAGAAACACCTCCGATTGACATGTCGTCTACCCAAAAATTTCACAAATTACACAAAGGCTGTTGTCGTACGGTTTCATGGCATTCTGAGGTCGTTCGGGTGGTTTTGACCCCCCAACGCGCCATTTTAGCGCGCACCAAGCTGCTAAAAACGGCACAATTGACCGTACCGTGCGCACCGCACGTCCAATGGGCGCGTCATCTCCTCCTACATGTCATGAATAATATTCCAAATTTTTTCGTGTGGTTTTAGGTCATTCGGAGCACGTTTTCTCGGAATTCGACCGTCTCACGCTGTTTTTGGTGTTTTATGACACCGAAAACGCGTTTCCGGTCACCTCGGTCAAATGACACCTCCGATTGACATGTCGTATGCCCGACCATTTCACAAATCACACAACGGCTGTTGTCGTACAGTTTCATGGCATTATGAGGTTTTTCGGGTGGTTTTGACCCCCCAACGCGCCATTTTAGCGCGCCCCGGGCTGCTGAAAACGACACAATCAGCCGTACCGTGCGCACCGCACGTCCTATGGGTGTTTCGTCTCCTATTACACGTCATGAATAATATTAATAATATTTTCGTGTGGTTTCAGGTCATTCGGAGCACGTTTTCTTTGAATTCGACCGTCTCATGCCGTTTTAAGTGTTTTAGGACACCGGAAACGTGTTTCCGGTCACCGCGGTCAAACGACACCTTCGATTGACATGATTTTTGCACGACCATTTTAGAATTCACACAAAGGCTGTTGTCGTACGGTTTCATGGCATTAAGAGGTTTTTCGGGCGGTTTTTACCCCCCCAACGCGCCATTTTAGCGCGCGTCGAGCTGCTAAAAACGACACAATCGGCCGTACCGCGCGCACCGCACATCCGATGGGAATTCTGTCTCCTCCTACACGTCAAGAATAATATTACTAATGTTTTTGTTTGGTTTCAGGCCATTTGGAGCACGTTTTCTCTGAATTCGACCGTCTCACACCGTTTTTTGGTGTTTTATGACACCGGAAATGCGTTTCTGGTCACCGCGGTCAAAAAACATCTCCGATTGACGTGTTGTCTGCCTGACCATTTCAAAATTCACACAAAGGCTATTTTCGTATGGTTTCATGCCATTCCGAGGTCGTTCGGGTGGTTTGGACCCCCCAACGCGCAATTTTAGCGCGCGTCGAGCTGCTGAAAACGACACAATCGGCCGTACCGCACGCACCGCACGTCCGATGGGCGTGATTTCTCCTCCTACAGGTCACGAATAATATTCCTAGTGTTTTCGTGTGGTTTCAGGTCATTCGGAGCACGTTTGCTCTGAATTCCACCATCTCACGCCGTTTTTTGGTGTTTTATGACACCGGAAACGCGTTTCTGGTCACCGCGGTCAAATGATACCTACGATTGACGTGCCGTCTACCCGACCATTTCACAAATCACTCAACGACTGTTGTTGTACGGTTTCATGGATTTCTGAGGTCGTTCGGGTGGTTTTGACCCCCCAACGCGCCATTTTAGCGCACGCCGAGCTACTGAAAACGACACAATCGGCTGTACCGCATGCACCGCACGTCCGATGGGCATGCCGTCTCCTCCTATACGTCAAAAATAATATTCCTAATGTTTTCGTGTGGTTTAAGGTCATTCGGAGCACGTTTGCTCCGAATTCGACCATCTCACGTTGTTTTTGGTGTTTTATGACACCGAAAACGCGTTTCCGGTCACCGTGGTCAAATGACAACTCCGATTGACTTGAAGTTTTCCCTACCATTTCAAAAATCACACAACGACTGTTGTCATACGGTTTCATGGCATTCCGAGGTTGTTCGGGTGGTTTTGACCCCCAACGCACCATTTTAGCGCGTGCCGAGCTGCTGAAAACGACACAATCAGCCGTACTGCACGCACCGCACGTCCGATGCACATGTCGTCTCCTCCTACACGTCACAAATAATATTCATAAAGTTTTCGTGAGGTTTAAGGTCATTCGGAGAACGTTTTCTCCGAATTCGACCGTCTCACGCCGTTTTTGGTGTTTTTTGACACCGGAAACGCGTTTCTGGTCACCGCGGTCAAACAACACCTCCGATTGATGTGTCATCTGCACTACCATTTCAAAATTCACACAAAGGCTGTTGTCGTACGGTTTCATGGAATTCCGAGGTCGTTCGGGTGGTTTTGACCCCCAAACGCGCCATTTTAGCGCGCGTCGAGCTGCTGAAAACGACACAATCGGCCGTACCGCACGTCTGATGGGCGTTCCGCCTCCTCCTACAGATCACGAATAATATTACTAATGTTTTCGTGTGGTTTTAGGTCATTCAGAGCATGTTTTCTCCCAATTCAACCGTCTCACGCTATTTTTGGTGTTTTATGACACCAGAAACACGTTTCCAGTCACTGCGGTCAAATGACACCTCCAATTGATGTTCCGTCTACACGACCATTTCAGAAATCACACAACGGTTGTTGTCGTATGGTTTCATGGAATTCTGAGGTCGTTCGAGTGGTTTTGACCCCCCAACGCGCCATTTTAGCGCGCGCCGAGCTGCTGAAAACAAAACAATCGGCCGTACCATGGGCACCGCACGTCCGATGTGCGTGTCGTCTCCTCCTACATGTCACGAATAATATTCCCAATGTTTTCGTGTGGTTTTAGGTCATTCGGAGCACGTTTTCTCTGAATTCGACCGTCTCACGCTTTTTTGGTGTTTTATAACACCAGAAACGCATTTCTAGTCACCGCGGTCAAACGGCACCTATGATTGACATGCCGTCTACCCGACCATTTCAAAAATCTCACAACAGATATTTTCTTACGGTTTCATGGCATTCTGAAGTCGTTCGGGTGGTTTTGACCACCCAACGTGCCATTTTAGCGCACGCCGAGCTAGTAAAAACAACACAATCGGTCGTACCGTACGCACCGCACGTCCGATTGGTGTTTCGTCTCCTCCTACATGTCACGAATAATATTCCTAATGTTTTCATGTGGTTTCAGGTCATTCAGAGCATGTTTTTTCCGAATTCAACCGTCTCACGCCGTTTTTTGTGTTTTATGACACCGAAAACGCGTTTCCAGTCACCGTGGTCAAACGACACCTCCGATTGATGTTCCGTCTGCTCGACTATTTCAAAAATCACAAAACAGTTGTTGTAGTATGGTTTCATGGCATTCCGAGGTCGTTCGCGTGTTTTTGACCCCCCAACGCGCCATTTTAGCGCGCGCCGAGCTGCTGAAAATGACACAATCAGCCGTACCGCGCGTACCGCACGTCCGATGGGCGTGTCGTCTCCTCCTACATGTCACACTACTGGAAAAGGGACCTTTCCCAACAGTTGTGTACCAACGGTTCAATGAACCGTTGGCATATCTTGTTTTTCCCAACGGTTTATAGAAACTGTTGGGAAAAACCCCTCAATGCATAGTTTTCCCAACGGTTTCATACAACCGTTGGGAAAGATAGGTTTTTTCCAACGGTTCCTAAGAACCGTTGGGAAAAGTGGTGAAAAATCTTGTTTTCCCAACGGTTCTATGGAACCGTTGGGAAATGTTGGTCATTCCCAACGGTTTTTAATAACCGTTGGTAAAAAAAAGCCCCAAATACCAAATCGAGCCAGCGGCCTCCCCACATTCCAGAAGCATTCAGTTCATGTCCTCCTGGAGCGATTCCTTGCAGAAGGACCTCCCAATCCCCACATCTTCCATCAGATCAGCACCTACCAGGTTAGACTCCTATATTTTATCAACGATATAGTTCCAGCTCTTATAAATCATATACTTCTATTCTTGATTTCGTTATTCCCAATTATTAGGGTTTTTGTAAAAATTTATGATTGTTTCATGGTGGTCATGTGCACCACTATAGGTACATTGATTCACTAATTTATTTTGGTATTTCCATAAAATTCGAATACAATTTATTAATGAATCAATGTTGAGTGTTAACATGACATTCATGTTCTTTATTTAAAGTGTAAACAAATACTTATATAGAATTTCCTTGTAAAACCTGATGGTTTAACTCTAGTTAAATGGAATCATAATTTTGTATGTTATTAATATTTAGTAATTGGTGAGGTGAATCATATATGTATATGAAAAATGGATCAAGATCATTTAGTATTGGATAGAATTATTCCCTAGTAATGTGAGACCCTTATGTTGTGGGGTGAGTATGGAGTAGTGAGATATATTGCTTGTTACTTACCTTTTTTCAATTCTATGAGGTAATGATGGCATGCACTCATTTTTTGAGATCTGTCAATGTTTTTATGGTTTTGATAGTGATCCATGATGTGTATCCTAGTATGTATAAATATGATTCTTTTGTAGATTTAAAACTAATTAAAATTTATTAACATGAGGTTAAATACAATTACGAGGCAATGAGAACTTGAGGTAAGGGTTTCTCATCTCACGTTGGTTTCTAAGAGACATTTCATATTCAACACAAGTTTATTTCATGCAATGTATATACAAAAACTTTGATATAACATATCATGAATCAATTTATATTTATTTTATTTAAATTTTCATTTGAATTTATTTCTTTCATGGGGGTTATGATTCAAAAGTTACAAAATAGTTAAGGGTGTTGTAAGGGCCCAAATCCATACAACATGTTTATTATGTATTTTATGTGTTGGAGGTTCCAAGGGAGGATTATAGGAGGAATAAGGGAAGTTAAGTTGAAATTTCAGCTTTAGAGTAGGATTTTAGCATGGTGAGTTATGTTATTCCATAGAGTCTAGTCGGGAGAATAGGTTGTGGTGTGGATTAAAAGATGTGGCGTACAGGCTTAAAAGGAGAGTCTTTTGTGGTTATTCCAATTATTTAAACACAAAGGAGTGGGGATAGGATGTCAAGTAAAATATGGGGAGGTAAGTTTTAGTGGTTCTACCTTTTTCAGTGTCACTACATCATAGAGTTGAGATGTGGTTTAGCCTCATGCATTAGCTATTAGGATTATACAGCATAGTGATTCCTTTGGGTCATATTCCTTATCCTAATTTAAAGGATCTTCAACATAGACCATGCCATGTTTCTTGGATACAAAATTGACCATGAGTGATATAGTGTAAACTCTTCCATTATTCCATAGTTTTTTTCATGTTTCTCCCTCCTTGCCTCATGGTGTAGGGTGTTATGTTGTGGTCTTCTAATTTCTAGTTTTCCTAAAAATTTCTGAACCCTCTTTGAACTTTTCATCCTCAAAAAAATCCTGAAACCTAGGAATCTAGTAGAGTTTTTTTTAAGGAATTTGAATCCCCTTTGATAGGATTCAACACTCTTATTCTAGAGATAGATCTATGATGATCTGAGGTAATTTTTAACTCTTTCTCTTGTGGTTTCTTATATGTTTGGTTCTATTTTCTTTTGTGCAATATTTTAATGTTATTTTGGTTCAAATTATTCATTATTAGGGGAATTATTTTGATGTTTAAATATGTTTTCATGGTATGGTGTCCATAGGGACCATCGGTTCCTTGTGGGAGATGTGATCAAGGAACTGTGCTTGTTATTCCATTCTTGTTCAAATAAAATTGAAAGACTTGATGTAAGGTATTCATTAATTCTACCATATTAAAGTTCATTTTCGAAGTTATTAAGATTTATCCCATTGGGTAATGGTGGAATTAAATTTAATTAATATTAAACCATAAACAAATAAAGAGTTGGTTTTGGGTTGTAGAGATTTCATGTGCTTATTATGTGTTAACAGTTTACCTCATAATTTGCTAGATAGTGTGCTATATTTTTTTATTTTATGGTTTATCATTTTTTTATATTTGTAAACTAGATAAGTAGTGTAAATATAGTAATTATTTATGACTAAATAATAAATAATCATGTTTAATTCTTAGCGTTATTCGTTATATTTGATGGAAATCAAAGTGATACTTGAATCAAGTTTAAATTATAATTATTTATAGTTAATTACATAGGTTTCCTATGGTTATGACCTATGATAAATTAATTGGTTAATTCATGATGGTAAATAATTATTTATTGAATAAATTTTTTTTCAGTTTAGTGAGCCCATTTTCTTATGAAGACTAAATTCCTTGGTTATAAAGCTAAATTCCCTATTAAATATTTTTTGTCATATTCCTTACTTGTGTGATTACTCTTATTGGGGAGGCTTGTTGTGTTATGTGTTCCTAAGATGTATGATGGTTTACAAAGAAATGGGTGGGTATTTTAGGGTTTTTGGTAGTGTTTGGAGTCTGTGATGGTAGGATGGATTGTGATATACATAGTGGTGTTGGGGATAGAACCAGGACTAGTGGAGAAGGTTGAAACTAGGATTTTCCAATATTTTTTGTGCTAAGAGTTGTGATTCTTTCTTATTAATGAATCTTATTTAATGTTCTGATAGTTGAGTTTCTTGTTTCTTCACTTCTTATCCCCACTAAATAACATATCTGGTTGTGCATGGTTATGCATGTTTTATAGTAGCTTAGGGTGAGACCTAGAGTACCTGGAATTATGGAATGGTAATGCTAAATAATTTAACCCATGGGGTTGGATGCTTAACAGACTTTTGTAATAAAGATAAATATTGAGGAATCATGGAAGAGGTTGGATTATGCCTAGAGGGCATGGATTTAAGTCAATAATTATGAAAAATGAAATGTTATTTTAAATAATTAAAGTCAAAATCATCTTGAAATGGTTGTTTTCTTATAGGTTATCTAGTACCTGCCTCTAAATGGTTGTTTTCTTATAAATAAGGTTTCATGGTGGTCATGTGCACCACTATAGGTACATTGATTCACTAATTTATTTTGGTATTTCCATAAAATTCGAATACAATTTATTAATGAATCAATGTTGAGTGTTAACATGACATTCATGTTCTTTATTTAAAGTGTAAACAAATACTTATATAGAATTTCCTTGTAAAACCTGATGGTTTAACTCTAGTTAAATGGAATCATAATTTTGTATGTTATTAATATTTAGTAATTGGTGAGGTGAATCATATATGTATATGAAAAATGGATCAAGATCATTTAGTATTGGATAGAATTATTCCCTAGTAATGTGAGACCCTTATGTTGTGGGGTGAGTATGGAGTAGTGAGATATATTGCTTGTTACTTACCTTTTTTCAATTCTATGAGGTAATGATGGCATGCACTCATTTTTTGAGATCTGTCAATGTTTTTATGGTTTTGATAGTGATCCATGATGTGTATCCTAGTATGTAAGATCCTCACTACTGGAAACTGGAGTTTTCCCAACACTTACATACCAACGGTTTAGTATAACCGTTGGTATTTGAGAGGTTTTGCCAACGGTTCTTGGAGCCGTTGGGGATCAAGTGGGCAAGTCTGGTCAAGCTCTAACGGCTAGTTTGACTTTGCTTACCGGCTGACCGGTGCTTGCCCACCGGCTGGCCGGTGCCTTGGAAGGTGGAGAGAGCTTCTGCCCAGGAGCCACCGGCTGGCCGGTGGTGAGACAGTAGGTCTCACTATTCCAAAGAGTTCCACCGGCTGGCCGGTGAGGAGGCCACCGGCTGGCCGGTGGTCTGGACAGAAGACATCCCATTCTGTCTGGGCCCACCGGTTGGCCGGTGGCCAGACACCGGCTGACCGGTGGCACCTGGCAGAGGGCAAGCCCTTCTGCCTTGTCCACCGGCTGGCCGATGGGCTGGATCCGGCTGGCCGGTGCCCTTACCGGCTGGCCGGTGGTCCTACACCGGCTGGCCGGTGGACTTGAAAAAAGTCCACTTTTCCTTTTTTTTGCCACTTCTTGCTCCTGAAATCATGCCTATTAACAAGAACACTTGAAACAACATTAGATCACTATGAGAGTGATTGTGATCATTAAAATCCAAGAGAGTGGGGTACAACATTCCCTACTCTTCCTTCAAAAGTGATTGACCATGTGTTTTTAGGCAAGATGCGATGTGATTGTCCATGTGTCTTCAGGTGAGATGTACTATGATTTCCCTAGTGTTTTTCGATGAGGTGTGATGTGATAAGGCTATAATAAGATGTGGCATGTGGTTGGGGTCATGTAGGGTAGGAGGATGGCACAAGGTTGATGTTATTCATGTTCATGATACCCTACTAATATGGTTATGGGATGAGTCATGCTGTTATGTGATATAACACATTAAGTTCTTGTTGGTTTTACATTTTTTCAATAACACATTTGTATGTTTTTTTGACATGTGTAGTTGATACCTTGATTATTTTCTTCCTTTATCGTTTACTTAAATGTATATTCTATTATAGTTACTGCCTATTGAATTGTTTATGACAAAATGACTTATATAAATTCTTTTTACAGAATGGACAGAAGTTGGATGTATGAAACCGATCGGATCTCAGATGATTTTCAAAACAATTTGGAGAGATTTATAGATTTTGCATTTGACAATGCTTCAGATAGTGGTCGCATACACTGCCCATGTTCCAATTGTGTTGGTAGACCTTGGTTGAGCCGTGAAGAAGTCAGCTACCACATAACCAAAAATGGGTTTCAAGCAAACTACTTTCTGTGGTATCACAATGGGGAGAAAACGAAATCTCAAATTGGTGATGATCGAAATGAAAAGACTGGAATGGAGAATTTGTTAGATGATCGGTTTCCGTTTATTCGTCATCATGAAAAAGAAAGGATTTCGACTCAAGAAGACTTCGATATGAGGACAGCTGATGCATCTAGTGAAAATGATGATATTGATAGGGTGAAAAAATTGAATGATGCTGCCACGACTCCAGTATATCGGCAATGCGATAAAATGAAAAAGCTGGAATTTTTAATCCGATTATTTCATGGGAAAACTATGTATGGGATTTCTAATACAGCAATCGATTACATTCTTACCCTCTTGAAGGATTTACTTCCAGATGATGCAGATATTCCCTCAAACCACTATATGGCATGGAAGTTAGTTGAGGAACTTGGATTTTCAAGAAACAAAATTCATGCTTGCCCGAAAGATTGCAGTTTATTCTGGGAGGAAACCGCTGAACGAAATGATTGTATAAAATGTGGCACATCCCGCTGGAAGTCAAAATCTGATGGAACACCATCCCGCGTTCCACAGAAAGTAATGTGGCACTTTCCATTGATTCCCAGACTCCAGAATCTTTTTATGTCTGATGACATATCAATAAAAATGAGATGGCATGATACCGAGAGAAAGAAGACTGATGATGAGTTGGTTCATCCTGCAGATGGATTTGCATGGAAGAGATTTGATGCTCGACATCCTGATTTTGCAGCTGACGTGCGTAATGTGAGGCTGGGTCTTTCATGCGACGGTTTTAATCCGTTTGGGCAGATGCTTACTTCGCACAGCACATGGCCAGTTTTTATACACATTTATAATCTTCCCCCATGGTTGTGTATGAAAAAACCTTTCACTTTCATGAGTATACTCATATCTGGTCCTTCTGATCCTGGCATTGATATTGATGTATACATGCAACCTTTAATAAAAGAGTTGAAGCTTCTTTGGGATGTGGGTGTGCGCACATACGATGCATGTTCGAAAGACATATTTCAGATGCGCGCTGCGCTTATGTGGACAATCAATGATTTTCCGGCTTATGCAATGATGTCTGGATGGAGCACGAAGGGGAAACTGTCATGTCCAGTTTGTATGAAGAATACACGATCCAGAAGACTGAAACATCGTTGTAGTTTCAGTTTTATGGGACATCGACGATTTTTGCCAAAGGATCATCCATATAGAATGAATCGTCGAAGATTTGATAATACTATAGAGACCGATGATCCACCTCAGCGTATGTCTGGAACTGATGTGCTTAATGAATTGAAAGATTTCAGTTTTTCGTTCGGGAAGGGTCAAATGAAATCTGGAAAGAGAAAGAATGTTTCCACAGAAACCTGTTACAATTGGAGGAAGAGGAGTATCTTTTTTGATTTGCCTTATTGGTCAACCAATTTGCTACGTCATTGCTTAGACGTAATGCATATTGAAAAGAATATATGTGAAATGTTGCTTTCAGTTCTTCTAAATGTCAAGGGGAAGACAAAAGATGATTTACGATCTCGACGTGACTTGGTGGATTGGGGCATCAGACCAGAATTGCATCCTGTGCGTATCAGTGAAAATAAATGGCAACTTCCATGTGCTTCTTATGTGATGACACCTACTGAAAAAAAACAATTTTTGGAAGTATTAGAGACTATTAGAGTTCCTGATGGCTATTCAAGCAACATATCTAAACGGGTCAACAGAAGAGAGTTGAAGCTAAAATCTTTGAAGACTCATGATTATCACGTTCTACTGCATGAGTTGCTTCCAATAGCAATCTGTCATCTTTTGTCCAATAATGTAAGGGTGGGTGTTATTCGGTTGTGCCATTTGTTTAGAGATCTTTGTGCTAAGAAGTTGTCGAAGTCTTTCTTGCAAAAAATGTTGACAGATGCCCCATTAATTTTGTGTGAGTTGGAGAAAATATTTCCCCCATCATTTTTCACATGCATGCTGCATCTGACTGTCCATATTCCAACTGAAATACTTCTCGGAGGACCTGTTTCTTTTCGTTGGATGTATCCAACTGAAAGAAATATGTTCACATTAAAGTCTTATGTTCGAAACAAGAATCATCCCGAAGGTTCTATCGTGAACGGTTACTTAGCTCAAGAATGTATGGATTTCTGTTCAATGTATTTGTCTGATCTTACTACAAGAATGAGCAGACCAATGAGAAATGAAGAAGAACAATATGAGCAAATTGAACCCAGTTTTCCATCACTTCCTCAAACAGGAGGAATTCCTGGATCATATACATTGAAGACATTAAGCAATAAAGAGCGGGAGATGGCACATCGCACAGTTTTGTTCAACTGTGATTTGTTCGATGACTATATCAGGTAACAAAATTGAATATGTATATCTTACATATATATCTGTTAAACTATTCATATTTTTTTATCTACAGGGAACATAAAACAATGATAAATAGGAAGCATCGTTCTTTATCTTTGAGAAGGAGAGAGACTTTGCATAGCAAAGAGTTTTCTGCTTGGTTAAAATTGAAGGTAAAAATATTACTGTTTAAATTAATTATTTCAATATTTACTTAAGTTTAGCTGTCATTTATATTGCAGGTATTGAGTTTGTCTGCTGACTCTGTCTCTGAGGAAATAAGAGCTTTGGCTTTTGGTCCTAATACCGTGGTTCGTGACTGTAAATCAATTGTTATCAATGGGTACAGATTTATTGTCACTGAACGAGCCAAAAACATGAGAACACAACATGATGGTATTATGGTTACTGCCACAACAGATTGTTATGCCAGCGCATCAGATAGTAGACCGCGACTTGAAAATGTGGGTTATTATGGAGTCATTGAGAAAATAATAATATTGGATTATTACTCTCATGGACGAGTCACAATGATGAAATGCCATTGGTTTGATTCGATGACGAGACATGGCACATTTATTGATGATTGTGGATTTCGAGTAATTAATATGACCCGCACTCTTGCAACCGAAGAACCATATGTGTTGGCATCAATGGCTAAACAAGTTTTTTATGTCAAAGATCAACTTCAACCTGAATTTGGTGTCGTAGTTGAAGTAATTCCAAGACATATTTTTGATGATGCTGATGATGGAATTGACACTGTCCCTATTGCCATTGGAACCAATCCATTTATTTCATTTGATGACTCCAATAGCTCAATTGTCAGAGTTGATTGTGAACCTGAAGTTGTGGTTGGAAATATATAGAATCATTCATCCATGTTCTCAATTCTTTTGGTTTACCTCGAGTTGGGTTGTTAAGGTTGGTAATATTCATATTTATTTAGTATTGATCACAAATATGTTTTAGCTGACTTGACCGTTATGTGAATTTTCAATGTTTATTGGTTGCTGTTTTATTTGAATTGCATTTTCTAATTTGGAATTGAACTGTATTCAAACCAAATCAAACAATATTTCAAACTTGGTGAACATTACAACTTGTATGTTTTATTAAATTCATTCAAGCTCTTCTAAAACAATTGATAGCTAAATTACCAATGAATCCCCTCATTCCCTCATATATTTAGTTTTTTGGTTTACACATTAATTTTCTTTTTCTAATTAATTACATATTTGTTTTCCAATGCAGGAAATGAAGCCAATTGAAGAGAGACGAAGAAAAAAAATGGCGGAGAACAATCGTCGGATGGAGGAGCTGGGCATTCCACCATTAGTGCCTACAGTGAGTACTTTATTTCAAATATATATATATATATTTACAGAATATATAATGTCATGTGATTAATTTTTTTTGTAAACTTTTTTGTAGGATCCACCATTACGTCGACAGTTATTCGACGAGGAGCCTAGTACTGGTCCGAGTACTCAGGCCGGTGGTACGAGGAGGGTTCGTACCAGAGGTGGACATAGAGCTGCGCGTGCCCGACTAGACCCTGCCCCTCCCACTGACATTTCAGCCTTCCCACATTCTGATCCCGGTGTGTCGTTAGGGACACACGGGATATTTAGACCTCCCATGTTTTCGCTACCTTCTGCATCTTCTGCCCCATCATTTTCACATCCCATGATGATTCCCACTCCCCAGTCAGCATCAGGTCATACAGTTGTTCCATCTTCTTTTCCTTCTACTTCTGTCTCTCCGAGCTTTTATATTCCATCGTCTTCGACTCCCGTTCCACCAGAGGGTGTTCCATCAGGTTCTGTGGATCCGGCGCCACTCATTGATCAGACTAGCACAGGTATATTTATAAAACCCTATCAAATTTTTATAGTAATATTTATTTTCATTATAACATGTTTTGATAAAATATTTGTTTTTCTTTCATGACAGATACATCTACTGAAAGGAGGCGGGGGCGGGGCCGTACACGCATGCGTTCGGTGTGGAACCGTCGCACACAGGTTATGGTGGAATATAATGAAGACAATCAGATGGTTGAGAAAACAGGGCAGCAATGTCGGAGTTTTATGGCGACGCTTGCCAAATACTCCGACATCATTCCCGTCAGCCCGCTGTCGTGGAGACATTTGCCACATGAGGTCAAAGATAGAGCTTGGGCAGAGATATGGGTAAAAAAATCTGTTGTATTTAATGCCATGAATTTTTTTTGTATTTATATAAATTAATATTTTCATTTCAGCTTCGATTTAATTTTCCTGATGGTGAGGGTGCACGAATGGAACGTCTAAAGGATTTAGGCGAGCTTTGGAGAGCCTACAAGCATGAGCTGTATATTGGCTGGCGTGCTAGAGTTGGCACTGAGTTAGAGGCGGTACCAGTCGTGGATGATTGTCCTATAGAGCAGTATCGTCAGATGATTACTCATTGGACGAGTACCCAGTTTAAGGTATGAATTACATTTGAGGTATTTAAATAATAACTTTCAAGTTTTGCATTAATATTATCCTTTGCATTATCGAATTTTATTTAGGAATCATCTGGTAAAAATAAAAAAAACATTGATGCAAAAAAATACCTCCATACACTAGGACGCACGACGATGCCGGATCATGAGAGGCAGCAGGTATGACAATTGTTTATAAGTTTTCTTTACGACTTACATTTTCTTTTTTTTCCTCAATTATTTAATTATTTGCTGAAGTCTTTATATAAATTTTGTTTTCAATGTCATTGTAGAGGAAAGTACAAAATATTGAAGGACGTGTGCCTCGAGCAAAACTGTTTTGCTCGAGTAGACGAAAAAAGGATGGACGTGCTGTCAACGAAGCGACTCAGCAGCAGCTTGTAAGTTTTAATCTGTTGATTTTATATTTTAATATCTATTTCGTAACTTAACAATATATTTATATTTGTAACAGGATGCTTTAGAGGCCCTCGATGCCCAAGAAGCAGACAATTTTGGGCCATCTGATCACTTACATCAGGTGTTGGGAGATGATCATTCTGGCAGAGTACGCTGCCGACCTAGGATAGCCCCGACGAGGTATTGGCCTGCCTCAGGTACGAGTTGTAGTGCCACCGAGCTGCAGCAAGTTAGGGCACAGGCAGAACAGGCTGAGAAAAGGGCCACAGAGATGGCAGAACAGTCTGCAAGGGCAAACAGTGCATTTATGAAATTTATTGAAGTTCTACGTCCAACACTTCCAGCAGAGGCCAGCCCAGCGATTGATGAATACATGTCGTCGATACATTCTATATATGGTGCACCAGGTGGCAGTTCTAGTGGTGGTCAGGCCGATGTCGAGCTTGAAGATGATGATGGCGAGCAGTCTGATTCGGAAGAGGATGGAGATGAGGAGGGCGAGGAGGAGGGCGAAGGCGAGGAGGAAGGCGTTGAGGAGGGTGATGACGATGAGGAGGACGATGACGAGGGCGATGATGATGATGATGATGGAGATGGTGATGCTGATGTGGGACATATTGATCCGTTACATTTTTGACTTGACATGTGATGTTTAATCTATTCTAGTTGTTGGTTTTATCTAGACTCGTAGTATAGTATTGGAGTTGAATTATTTTAATCAGTCGCCCGTATTTGTCGTCTGATTTCAGGCCATTCCGACATCGTTCGGCCCGTTTGGACCCCCCTCACGCGCGTTTACGAAGCGCGCGCATCACTTAAAACACGAATATTGAGCCGTACCGCGCAAACCGCACGTCCGATTGAGGTGCCGTCTGCGCGTACACGTCACGAATAATAATTAAAATGTTCCACGGTGGAGCCAGAGAAATCCCTTGCTTCTGTCTGGTGCACCGGCCAGCCGGTGGATCAGCACCGGCCAGCCGGTGTGCTCAGTCAAACTGACCAGGCTTGCCCACTTGATCCCCAACGGCTCCGAAAACCCTCCAACGGCTATTTTGAAGTATTTGGGAGCATTTCTCCTATAAATAGACATCCATGGATGCCGGGAACACTACCGATCATATACCGAAGCATACCAAAGCTATTTTAATCATTTGAGGCTCCTACGACAATTCTCAAAGGCAACTTGAGATCCAATTGCCATCCTTGAAGCTTGGGCTGCCTCTACATCAACTACACTCACCTCTTGGCGCTCAAGGCTTCCTCTAGTTTGTTCTAAATTATTTACTTCAATTGTTTAGTTCTTAATTGGGTTTGTATTAAAACAAACCACCCTTTTTCTTCTTTCAATTTGGGTTTCTTGCTACAACCATAATAAAAAAGCAAGCTGTAAGAAGGTGATCTAGCCTACCTTAAAACGGCTAGTGGGTTTCTTGCTATAACCATTAAAAAGCAAGCGGTCGTATAAATCTCCTAACGGTTGAGTTGGGAGCGGAGACGTCGGCTTGAGTTTAAAGCCGAACTCCGTTATCAATTGTGTCTTGCCATTTTACTTTCCGCTGCATTTAAATTTGTTTTAAATTGTTAATTAATTTTAAAAAGGCAATTCACCCCCCCTCTTGCCATCACCTCCGACCCAACATCCATCAGTCATATGTGACATGTACGAGCCCACTCGGGCTCAATCCGAGTCGCGGTGTGGCCGGGATCAGTCTAAGTGGCTCTCTTTTGTTTAAAATGGACATCATTTTAAGTACATACGGAAAACCGACCAAACGCATTCGGTTTCCATTGAAACTTTAGGAGAACGATTCATGGGTCATATGTGAGGTGTACGAATCATCCCCGCCACAATCCGAGGCGCGGTGTGGTCAACACTGCTCTAACTGTGTCTGTTTTGTTTAAAATGGGTAGGATTATAAGTGAAAAGAACTGGCATACGCAAAACCGACCAAACGCATTCGGTTTCCATTGAAACTTTAGGAGAACGATCCATGGGTCATATGTGACGTGTACCAATCATCCCCATCTCAATCCGAGACGCGGTGTGGCCGACACCGCTATAACTATGTCTCTTCTGTTTAAAATGGGCATGATTATAAGTGAAAAAAAAACAACTGGCATACGCAAAACTGACCAAACGCATTCCGAATCTTTTGATCATTTATCACAACAATCCATGGGTCATATGTGACCTGTACGAGGCAACCCGGGTTCAATCCGAGTCGCGGTGTGGCCGAGATCAGTCTAAGTGGCTCTCTTTTGTTTAAAATGGACACCATTTTAAGTACATACGGAAAACCGACCAAACGCATTCGGTTTCCATTGAAACTTTAGGAGAACGATCCATGAGTCATATGTGACGTGTACGAATCATCCCCGCCTCAATCCGAGCCGCGGTGTGGCCGACACCGCTCTAACTGTGTCTGTTTTGTTTAAAATGGACAGGATTATAAGTGAAAAGAACAACTGGCATACGCAAAACCGACCAAACGCATTCAGAATCTTTTGATAATTTATCACAACGATCCATGGGTCATATGTGACGTGTACGAGCCAACCCGGGTCAATCCGAGTCGCGGTGTGACCGGGATCAGTCTAAATGGCTCTCTTTTGTTTAAAATGTACACCATTTTAAGTACATACGGAAAACCGACCAAACGCATTCGGTTTCCATTGTAACTTTAGGAGAACGATCCATGGGTCCTATGTGACGTGTACGAATCATCCCGCCTCAATCCGACATGCGGTGCGGCTGACACCACTCAAAGTGTCCGTCTTTTGTTTCAAAAGGACGTCATTTTAAGTGAAAAACATCAACTGACATACGGAAGACCGACCAAACGCATTCGGATTCTATCGATACTTTAGCACAACGATCCATGGGTCATATGTGACGTGTACAAGTCAACCCCGTCTTAATCTGAGATGTGGTGTGGCCGACACCGCTCTAACTATGTCTCTTTTGTTTAAAATGGACATGATTATAAATGAAAAGAACAACTGGCATACGCAAAACCGACCAAACGCATTCGGAATCTTTTTATAATTTATCACAATGATCCATGGGTCATATGTGACATGTACGAGCCAACCCGGGATGAATCTGAGTCGCGGTGTGGTCGGGATGAGTCTAAGTGTCACTCTTTTGTTTAAAATGGACAACATTTTAGGTACATACGGAAAACCGACCAAACGCATTCGGTTTCCATTTAAACTTTAGGAGAACGATCCATGAGTCATATGTGACGTGTACGAATCAACCCCGCCTCAATTGGAGACGCGGTGTGGTCGGAACCACTCATAGTGTCCGTCTTTTGTTTCAAAAGGACGCCATTTTAAGTGAAAAACATCAACTGGCATACGGAAAACCGACCAAACGCATTAGGATTTTGTCGATACTTTAGCACAACGATCCATGAGTCAAATGTGACGTGTACGAGTTAACCCCGCCTCAATCTGAGGTGCGGTGTGGCCGGTATCACTTCAGGTGTATGTATTTTGTTTAAAATGGACATCATTTGAGGTAAAAATATATGGTATAGAAAAAACCGATCATATTATGAATTGAATTTCAGATTCCACGTATAATTGTCATCTAAATTTTAAATTGAATTCTATATGAATTATGTATGTTTATGAATTGTAATTTAATTATGGATTTGTATAGTTTCAGGATCCATTATATGTTAAATGTGTATGAATTTGTTCGTAATTGAATATGTATGTTTTATTTTATTACTGGTACAATAGTTGGATCGAAAATGAGGTGAAAATGAGGTGAAAATGAGGTGAAAATGAGGGTGGTGATAGACAGGGACAGGGGCTGTGCAAATTGCAGGGTGCTGCAATTTACAGCATAGGGTATGCAACGGTTTCAAACCGTTGGCATATAAGTTTTAGCATGTCTTTTCCCAACGGTTCTAAACCGTTGGGAAAGACTTCACCAATTCCCAACGGTTTAAAACCGTTGGGAAACTGTTCCACATGGTATATCCCAACGGTTTGGAACCGTTGGGATTAGGTTTTCCAACGGTT